>JBAMBL010000653.1:0-600000 GCA_037043405.1 Drosophila subquinaria
AGAAAGGTGGTTATGGCTGACAAAAGTTTTCAAGCAGTGTAAGTGCCTAAGAGCATGCAATAAAAAATATTTTAAATTTATTTAATTAAAAAACGGGTATCCTATAGTCGGGAGCTCGACTATAGCCTATCCCACTTGTTTATTGAATTGATTTTTGTTTGATTGCATTTAGTTAAATAAATAATAAAAGGTATGTCATTGCTAGACAAACTTGGGCAATTTAAAGCAATTTCAATTAAGCAAGGGCTTGTCTAATTCAAATAATTAGAAAACCAAAAAAGATATTTTTAGTTTTTTCTCTTTATATAAAAAAAATTAAAATTACTTTTTGAATAGATAATAGCTGCATCAGTTCCGAGAAGCTCTTGAAAACTTAACAAAATTTAAAAAAAAAGTAAAATAAATAAATAAATGTCGCTTTCCAGATCAAGGCGGAAGCACTGTAGAGCGTGCTAGTGGTGCCATCTAGCGATGGCATTGAATTAATCCAATCAGTGTTTCCTGGAAATATAAATATACATATATTGTCCGTGTGTATGTATGTATGTACGTCTACTTACGTATATACTGCATTGAATAATAACAAATGCTCGTACTTATTTGTGAATCATATCGAATATCTTGGATGGGCCATCGCTCATGTGGCTCACACACACACACACACACACACACACACACACACACACACACACACACACACACACACATACGCACACACATACACTGCAATTATTATTGTTGTCATTTTTAGTCACTAATCACTCTCGAATAACGGGCCGTCGATGCCGTTGCCGATGCCGATGCCGATGCCGCCGCCGGCAGCGTCATAATAAAAATAATGATGTGACATAAAAAAGAGGGCAGCTCTGCCACAAATACAACATATATCGATGGCTATAGATATATGTATATGTATATACATACATAATAAGTGTGTGTGTATGTGTGTTGTCATAAATCTTTCATTGATTGCAAACGAAGACATCGAAGACAACGGCAACGACAACGACAACGACAACGTTGACAACGACCCAAGATGAGCTGTAGCAGCTGGTTGGATAACTTGTCTCTGGTCTCTGGTCTCGTCTTCCGGTGGTTGTAATACTCGGTGGATTGATGGGGAGTGGGAAGTGGGAAGTGTGGAGTGTTGGGCAAGTCAGACAGTGGCACAAGGTGGCTCCTTCACCCGGTGGTTGCTGCCGACGCTTGTCGATGTGCCAAAACACAACAGCGACTCCATAAAGCGGGGCAAAAACTGAAATAGATATAAATGTATCAGCCGTTGTCGCCACGGCAGCGACGACGCTGTTGCTCATTTCGGAATACACTACCAAATGGGGTAAAAACGCCTACACAAGCAGTTTGGTATAAAGTAAATGCCTTAGTATTAAGCTGCTGTCCAAGAAAAGGTCGCAGTGATTCAATTTTAAATGATTCGAATGCTTTGATTAATATTACAAAAACTAATTACAAAATAGTTGGTGGAAACTATTCATAATTCGCAACAGCTTTTAAATAGATTTTCTAATAGTTCTGACACAATTCTAAATGCTAGCTAGTTATGTTCAAGTGACTTTAATGACTTGAATGACTCGAATGATTTTTAAAAATTCAAGTGACTTAAATGACTTGAATGATTTGAATGAACTGTACAAATTTGAAAGATTAGAATAAGGACTAACCATTTGTATATTTGTAGTTACAATGTTTATATCAGTTTTTGGAGATCTACTGTGTCAAATGATTCAAATGGTTTGATAATACCAACTAGTTTGAGTGACTTCAAATTTTTTTAAATATATTCTAATTATAGTTAAGCTGAAACTAATGAATACTTAACAATTTCCAGATCTTATACTTAGTTAAAGTTGCTACTGTTCCACTTTTAAGTTTTGCAAATGATTAGAATGATTCGAATGATTCGAATGAGTCTTATCTGTAATTTAAAGTACAACTGTTTTTATAAATTCCATTTCAGAGACACACATTTTAGAGTATTCACCAGCTGATATTTACTTTTATAGTTGTATCTGTATACACTTGAATATGTGTGGCTTATGTGTGTGTATTGGAATATTTGTATGTGTGTGTGTATACGAATATTTTTTGTTGTCTCCGCTTATCTTGTTTATCATGGATTTCATTATGGATGTGGTTGCGTGTCTTTTGCTTTGCGGTGGCTTATGTCGCCATTCGATTTTGAAAATGTAAATCTCTTGTACTCATCCTGCTCCTCCGTCCTATCCTCCTCAGTTCCCCCCCCCCCCCTCTCTCTCTCTCTCTCTATCTATCGATGGCGATGGCGATGTCGTTGGCGGCGTCGTTTGTCAACATGTCAGCTGCGCTGATTGGTGATTTCGATCTGAATTATTAAGTTGCTTTTAATGCGTTTGCTTTTGCTTTTGCCTTTGCTTCTGCTTTTGTTTTCTCTCTTTCATTTTCATTTTATATTTTTATTTTTTCCTTTTTTGTCGCTGTTCGATTTTATGTGGCATACTTTTCAGCGCCCAGCGGCACAATGCGAAAAACAAAAGCGTCAGACAGCCGCTAAACCAGACAACAACAACAATCAGTTGAGCAACAACAACAGCAACAACAAAAACAACAACAACTAGAGCATTTTGAGTGCAAGTGGATCACTTGGATTCGCCTTCGTCTCGTAATTGGTTCTTTACATTATTTAGTGACATTTGACGTAGATGCTAAGTATTTTTGGATTGCCCCAGAGAGTGAGTGAGAAGGGGCGACTGCGTCAGAGACAGAGGCAGAGGCAGAGATAGCTGGTGACGTTGTGGTTTTGTAAGTGGTTTAAGTCCTGTGCCAAGTGGATTCGATATCAACTACTTGTATCTTTGAGTCTAGGCTGTAATTCATAATTAGTTAGACAAGCAACAAAATCTTTTTTCAACAATAAGCACATACGATTTGAATATAATGATTGGGCCTAAGAAATCTATATATCCCTTCAGGCATCTATACATATATCCCCTTTAAACTCTTGTGAATATAAATATATACATAATTATTTAAGTGATATTGTTCCTCTGAATACAAGAATACATGTTAAAAAAAAACAGCTAAAAGTAGTACTAACTAGTATTAATATAAACAAAGATATTAATATATATCAAATAGTTCGTTATCATGCAAATGCAGCCAAAGGTTTACAGATAGACCGCAAAACGGCCAACGACATTGCAAAGCCAGCGTTCAGAGTCTATAAGATTTACGGGTTGATTTCAAGAGATACGAATGCGATACACATGTCGAAAGACAGAGAGGGACCAAGAGAGAAAGAGATAGAAAGAGGGGAGACAAGGGTTGAGCGTGTTTGGGTTGAAGTTCTCATCAAGTTGGCCAAAGCAAAACTTTCAATTGCATTTTGGCCAAGTTACTTTTGGCTTATCTTTATTATCACCGCTGTTATTAGCTGGAGGGGAAGTGGAATGTGGAGGAGGGAGAGTGTGTGTGTCTGTGTGTGTGTGTATGTTGTGGCTCGTAAAGTATGTCATGTCCCTTCAGACATGAAATTCCTTTTCCTTTCGGTTGTTGTAATATTTTGACATTTTGTTGTCATTTTTCTAATAATTCTGCCAGCGTCGACCGGCCGCTGCTCGAGCGACGCAGGCAGAGTTAGTTTTCGTCTCCTTTTGTTCGTTTCTTTTGTTTCGACGCAGGCAGAGGCTGTTTCTGCTCGTTTCTTTTTGTTTCTTTCCCTCTCTATCGTACAAGTTTTCGGCCGACGTTGACGTCGACCAAAATTGTGCGACGGAGACAGAGGCTGTTTCTGTTAGTTTTTTGTTGTTTCCGTCTCTGTCGAACGAACGTCGAACGTTGCAGCAGGGACAAAATTGACGCGACAAAACTCAGAAAGCGCACGTGTCAAATAAAAAAGGAAAAAATTTGACAATGTCGCTGCCGGCTGCTGCTACGGCTAAAACAAATCGTAAGTGTGTTATAATAAAATGTATTAATTTTTAAAAGAAGAAAACTAATGTATTTATTTTTTTATTTAGAGTACGAATTGAACTTGGAACCATGCAAGGAGCTTCGTCTGGGATTTCTCTGAGGGCAGTGGTCGATGGCATATGGTGGGAGCTGCACCTACTTGGCAAGATAAACTGCGTATATTGGGCATTGAAAACAACTAATAAATTAACTCAAAAATGTAAAAAAAAAAAATTTAAATAAAAATATATAATTAAAAGAATAATTTTCTTAATTTTTTTAATTTTTTTTTAATTTTTATTAATTTTTTTATCGTTAGGGAATCATTGAGGAATTTTCAGCAAAATTCCTGGGAGATTCCCTCGCGAAAATGGCAAAAGAATCGTTAGGGAATCATTGGGGAATTCTCGGCAGAGTTCCCCAAGGTTTCCCTAACGAGAAACGTAAGGGAATCTCTATGGAGAGTTCCCTTTTCCTCAATCGTAGGACTTCGCCATGTTAAAGTCCCTAAGGAATTTCATACAAAATCCCTATGGATTCCTTAAGCATAGGGAAACATTCCCTAATGATTCTTTTGACATTCCTTTGTGAATGTGTCTGAAGGGGTGTCATAAATGACAGATTCTTAGGCATACTTCATTGATCCCTTTTGGCCACAATGTTTTTACGACGAGATGCCGCCACATACATAGACACCACACATACATATACACATATGCACATCCACACATATACAAATTGTTGCAGTATCTGTCACACACACAAACACATACAGAGAGTGCGTGTTTGAAGTTTGCTTTTGATAAATGAATGGATTTTCAAAGGCGACGTTAATGAAATACGCACACAAGACGGCAACACCAGAGAGAAGCAAGAAGAGGAGAGGACAGAAGAGGAAAGGACAGGACAGGAGAAGCAGAAGCACAAGGAGTTCCTAGCATGTGTGTGTGCGCTTCCATATATCCTTCAATCTATCAAACTCACGTGTCCGTCGTGTCTCAATTTACTCGCTTAGTTTATGTTCAACTGGCGGACGTTTCCCGATTCGAACTCCTTGCGACTATTTCGATAGAGTCCGTTTGGCATATTTATGAAGTCAACGCAGCGGGCATTCATGGCACAGAAAGAGAGGGAGAGAGAGAGGGTGAGGAAGAGAGGGAAAGTCTCGACTTGAATTCATACGAACATTGAATGCTGCCTCCCTCGAAGTTGCCCCTTTCCTCATCTGCCTGCGATGTTTACTTTTGCATACAAAATCAAGCATTAGAAATAACTAGTTTATTTTCAGATAAAAGAATACATATATGTTATATATATGCATAAATAACTTTGTTGATTGCAACAATCTATATTTGTTTGCTTCAAATTTTAAAGCTTTCTGTGGTTTAAGTCATCAGAAATTAAATTTTTCCCAATTAAACTTCACCTGGGATTTTAAAAAGAAAATAAGAAGATCTTAAGACATTCAAATTGAATTCACTCGTAAGATTGTATAACCTTCTGGAATTGCACAATTGCATTTTTTTTTAAAGAGTTACATTCAAAGTAGCACTCGAGTAAATAGTTGTAGTTTGTAAGTTTTTCTCAATCGTATTACCTTTGCTTTAACCTCTGAAATTTCTGTACACAGAGAAGGCCTTGAATTCGAAATTTAGTTACCTCTGAAATAGTTTATATAATGTTCCTCATTCAGTTGACTGAGCTCATCAGGAGCACAGCTCAACTTGTAAAATTTTCTGTTTTCTTTTCGAATCTTTTTGTATATATTTTAAAAATTAAATTTTCGTATGTCGTCAAGCGTTTCTAAGTGTTAATTTCATTTCTGATATTTATTTCTGATATTTATTTCTGATTCGGCCCGGCAAAAACTACAACATTTTTGTGTAATGATATGATCTAATGTCATATCAGATCTAGTTAATGAGGGAACATGTAATCAAAGGATACCTCATTTAAAATAAGCGTAAGTTTCGTAATATTTTACTTGTATAATGTATCTTTATCTTGTAGTATCTGTATCTTGTAGTAAGATGGTACCATGGCACAGGATGAAGCTCGCATCTTTAGCATTTACAATTAAACATAACTTTGTAGGTAATTTACAATCGAATAATATTGCATTCCTTGATGTTCTAATCACTTTTGACTTTCAGTTTGCATCGTACTTGTTTTTTATTAACATATATTTCTACTTAATTTGGTAAGTGCTTTCTTAAAAGTTGATGAATTCTGATTGATTTTTTCTTTTGCAGCATGGCGCAACAAACGTGTTTCAGTCAGCATAATTTAACATATCCTAATACCAATTTCTAATTCATCAAACGAAATCTGAAATATCATCACCACTCGAATAAGCAAGTGACAATACCGGAC
The DNA here is from genome assembly GCA_037043405.1 of Drosophila subquinaria. Taxonomy (NCBI): domain Eukaryota; kingdom Metazoa; phylum Arthropoda; class Insecta; order Diptera; family Drosophilidae; genus Drosophila; species Drosophila subquinaria. Next base: position 6,322 of record JBAMBL010000653.1, read on the forward strand.
CCTTTTAGGCTGTGGATGGCGTCAACATACAAGATCGTTTATAAGAAACTGATTGTATTTACATAATTTACTTGTACGAAATATCCCCAAAATATTAATTCGATTAAAAAAATGCAGCAAGTCGAATTCGATGTGTTTTAGAAAAATTATATATTTTGCTTGCTTGGATTGCATTAGTAAGTTTTAAAATTGTATCGAAATACATATACAATAGTAATAATAGCGATATAAATAGCAATTTCGGATATAGTTTTAAATCGAAATCTAAATTGAAGTGGCTTTAACTCGAAGTGGCCAAGTGCATGGGGTCGGACAGTTGCCTGGGAACAGCAACAGGCCTTGTTTCATTCGTATTATGAATTAAGCACAAGGCAGCTCAATAATTGCAAACTACTGAAGCATTTAATATTTTGAGTGCATTTCCGCGTTGTGCGTGGACTGGAAAAAGGTGCTAGATGAAGACAGGAGACAGGAGACAGGAAAAGGAAACAACAACAGCAAAAGCAAAAGCAAAAGCAAATCGGATGGGGAAAAGCACATGAATTGAAAATCGAAAGTCCAAACCGAAACTCAGGTCAGTTCAGTTCAGTTCATTTGAAGTTTCCAGACTCCGGGCTCGCCCGGCCGTAAAGTTAATAAAGCGCCCTGGAGGCGATAAAAAATTTGCGTTTGTCCAAAAGTCCAGCAGGCGAACAGGCGGACAACAAGGGGGAAATGATGTGGGAAAGAGGAGGAGAGTGAGAGTGGAAAGAGTTGCGAAATGGAAGTCAGTCCGGGCAGCGTCAGTTTGGCCCGAAGGCGTCGGTAGCCACGGCTCAACGGACTGCGAACTTGAAATTCTAATTGGCATTTTATGCCGGGCCACGCCTACAATACAGCCCACTCCCCGCTGCTTGCCACTCACCACCCCTCCGCTACGACAGAGACCCGTTCGTAGGTTGTGGGATGGGTTGGGCGAGGGGAAACTGTCGAACAGGTGTGAAATCGTTGACGAATTCTCACGAATACGTTTAATCCGCTTTCTGATTTTTGTTGCAGCCACTGGAAACATTGTGTGCATGTGTGTGACTGTATGTGTGTGTGTGTGTGTGTGTATGTGTGTATGTGCAGCAGGGGTTGAGGAAGGTTCAGGACCCGGGTTTTGCATTTTGCGGGCGATATCATGTTGGATTAAAAGCGCGTCGTTCCCTTCGTTGCAAATTAATTTCGTGTACATGTCCTGCAGCCTTTGCACAGAGACAAAAAATCGAGTATCAAGTATTTTGTACTTAATTCTACGCATTTCGAGCTTGATTAGTCACTTGGATTAAAAATGACTTAAATCAAGAGTTTCCATCTTTTTCAAGTACGATATTTTAATTGCGAAATTTAAGTATTTTTGTATATTCAAACTAAAAATTGTTTTAAATCGTACTTGATTGAAGTACAATTCAAACTGGATTCTTTTAATACTGAAAATGAGAACAAAATTATATTCAAATATGAACATGGTACATGATAAAAGACTTAAATGCAGACTTAGATAAAAATCGTCTAAACTAGAATTGAGTGTAAAAAATGTTATTAAAAAATGTATTAAGATTATCAAGACACACTTAACGCTACCTATAACAAATATTTAAATCGTAGACTTGTGTGTTAAAAGCTGACTACAGAAATAATTCTGTGATTCTCACTGAGATTCTCACAAGCAACATCCATTTTGGAATTCTAAACAGGCTAGAGCTTAAGGGACAAGAGAATAAATGAACTTCATTTACGAACCAACATACTTGATCTGTGGTACTCATTTCTAGTAAATTTGGAGTTTTACTTGATTTAGGATTCGTTGTATTTTATTAAGACTGTTAGTACTTGGCTATAGAATTTGTTTGCTCATTTTCAGTAAATCGAACTAATATCAAGTATAAATTTTAAACATAGAAAGTACTGAATTCGTGTATCTTTTCAACATAATTTTAGTTCAGTTTTTTTTTACTGTGTGCCAAGTTTATACGCCTGCATCCACATGATGTGTGTAGGTGTGTGTGTGTAGGTGTGTGTTGTGCCACCAGTCCGTCTGCATATCGAGTTACCCAGCTACAACCTGTCCATCACTTGGCCCCTTGTCGGAGGCAAACACACACACACACACAGTCTGTATGTTGTCCTCCTGTCGTCCTGCTGTTCCGTGTCCGTGTCCTGTGCCTCCTCCTGGCTACGGACAACCGACAGTGGACATCGGACAACCAACAAGCGACCGACAACCGCAAATGTTAAAGCGGCGTGACTTTATTTGATTGTCTGCCGAGTGCGCTGGCATTTCGGTTTCAGTTGTTTTTAGATCCGCTTGAAATTATACAAAAACAGTAGATCCTTTTTAGCATAACAGGATTGCTGTCCAAATTGAAATTAAAACCCTTTTGCTCACTTCTTTCTCCAACACGTCAATTGTTATGATTTGACCGGGCCAAATTGCAATTGTTCTTTTGCTGCTTTTCATTTAATAATTCATTGCAATTATGTGGAAGGCCGGCGAAAATCCTCTAGCTGAACCCTCCCCGAGGGTGCCGGCTGGGCAATGGACACTGCATTGAACCGGGCGACCGGGAGATGCACTGTCTCTTGCTCGCCCGAGGCAATGTGGTGTCTAGCTAAGGTGGAAGTTCGATTTCGAACCGAAACCATGGCTAGAGGTATACTTGGCGGCTAAGAATAAAACGCTATGGGGTGGCCCCCCAGAAAATAATTAGCCAACCCCGTCATATCATGACGATCATGGAGGAAGACATGAAGGATTCAACTCGGGCTGGGATATCAGCCCAAACGTCGGTGGGAGGCGTGACTGCTACCATCGGCGGGCACGGTGAGGAGCAATCCTCTCTGCGTGTCGCCAGCGGTCACTCATCGAGAGCAGCAACCCCGCTGCAAAGACAGGATGGAGTGGTGCTGGAACCCCTGGTTACGGACACGGAGTTCGTGTTCACAGGCCCATCACTAACGGAATTAGAGCTAGCGCAAGCGTTGGCTCGAATGCCGTTAAATGATGAGCCACAGAACATGGACTCCGTCGACGTGACCCCGGTTTCAGACCCGCCCAAAGAAAAGAGGCAATCAAGCCCAGCCGAACTCCGGCGCAAACAGCGCAACGGATACAAGGCCGCACTCAAGTTCCTTAAGGGACTTGAAGGCCGCAGTCCGGAGACGCTGACAGCGCAGGAGACGAGGCTAAAGAAAAAGCACGAGTACAACGTGCGGCGATTTGAGAGGTTGGCTAATCCTAGCAGCACTCAGGTTGTCGCACAAAGTGCGAGTGCTAAACCAGTGGCCACAGGGACTGCAAGCACGCAAGCTGCAGCCACTTCGAGCAGGAAGGAAACTCCTTCCACATCGAAGACGGCTGTAGCACCTGTGCCCAACTCCCAGGCCACTGAGACAGCTGCTCCGACCAAACCCACCAAGAAGGAGGGACCGGTCGGGAAGCGAAAGGAGCCCTCTGCCAGCAAAAGGCAGAGATCGGACGACTCAGGGAAGGCGTCGGATAGCAAACGGCTGCGCCCAGAAGGAATTCTGGCCAGCCTCAGCTCCAAGCCGGAACTGCAGGCAGTCATCATCGACAGGAACGACCCGGAAGGGAAGTTCACAGTCGAGAACTGGCTCAAGCTGGAGGAGAAGATCAACCAGGCACTACATGACGCCATGTGCCGGCCAGTGAATCCGTTCCTGGCCGAGTTCGATGGCATCAAGTGGTTCAAGGGCGCCAAAGCTGTGGCCTGTGCCAACGAGGAATCCCTGCGGTTCCTTAAAGACACTATCCATAGCATTGGTGAACTTTGGCCTGGTGCGAAGATTGACGTCGTTCCCACAGACCAAGTCCCTGAGCGAACGATCATTAAGGTTTGGATCCCACCTCCAATCATGGAGGATCGAACCATTCTGGACATGATCAAACGCCAGAACGAAGACTGCGTCACAGGGGACTGGACGATCAAGAGAGGATTGGCCCGTGACAAAGGAAACGGCAAGGAGCTCTGGATCAGTATTGGTCCAGAATCCAAGAGCCACCTCCTGCGGAAGCAAGGCCAGCTGAAGATGGGAATGGGTAGCCTCAAAGCATTCATTCCCGGAGGCAAGGAGGACGCAAAGGATGTTAGGTCAACCGGAGAGACTGAAAGTGGTACAGATTAATCTGCATCACTCTAGTGTCCCTTCGATTGACCTACTACGGTACATGGACAAGGAGGGGGTAGACGTGGCTCTCGTCCAGGAACCCTGGATCGTAAGAGACAGGGTTTGCGGACTGAGTTCTCGCGGATATCACCTCCTTGTCCCACATACTGTGGGTAAGTCAAGAACCTGTATCGTGATAAGGGCTGGACTTAATGTTATCTTCTCTTCTCGTTACAGTAGCAGTGACCTGACGGTAGGATTATGCGAGCGAAGGAACGGGCCCAACCTATACCTGGTCTCGGCATATCTACCGTATGAGGAAAAAGACCCCCCATCGGACAATGTCAAAGCCCTCATTCAGCACGCGCAGAAGGAGGGTATCGACGTCATCCTGGGATGCGACGCTAATGCTCACCACACCCTGTGGGGGAGCACGGATACTAATGATAGGGGGGAGTCGTTGCTAGAGTTCGCATTACTCACGAACCTTGTTGTGTGTAACAGGGGTAATCACCCCACATTCCGCAACAAGAACCGTGCAGAGGTTATTGATGTAACCCTAGCGACCAACAGCGATTCCCTATGTATAGATAACTGGCACGTATCCAAAGAGTGCTCTTTCTCAGATCACTCCAGGATAGTGTTTGAAGTAAGATGGTCCCGAGAGGAAAAGTTGCCTTTCAGGAACCCAAAAAGAACGGACTGGGACGAGTTCTCACGGTATGTTAGGGACTCTCTTCCAAACCATCCAGTGGAACGGATGAACCACCCTGACATTCTGGAGAGGTCCACCCAGATCGTAACAAAAGCACTCTGTACAGCCTTTCTCAAATCCTGCCCTATCAGCCGAACACCAAAGCCCAATCGCAGCACGTGGTGGACACCGGAGCTTGGCCAGATTAGGAAGGAAACGAGAAGACTGTACAACAGAGCAAAGGCAGGAAATTGTCAAGGTGATTGGAACGCCTATCACCTTGGCTTCAAAATTTTCAAAAAGAAATGCAGAAGAGCCAAAAGAGACTCATGGGCCGCCTTCTGCGAGGATCTGACTAGTACCACTGAAGCGTCCAGACTTCGGAGGCTACTAGCAAAGGACCCGGCCAAACCTGGTCTCTTGTGTGACCAGGACGGCAATTTCGCGAAGGATAGCCAAGAGTCTCTGCAACTCCTCATGAACACTCACTTCCCGGGCTGCCTGGCAGCTGATGACGATAGTGGGACCCCCACTCTCACTATCAGCGGGGAACCGGGTGGTGAGATAAGCTTGGAGAGTAAGGCGACAATAGACGATATCGTTAGTGAAGAAAAGATAATCTGGGCTATCATGTCATTCCACCCCTACAAGTCTGCAGGACCGGATGACATCAGACCAGTCATGCTGCAGACAGTGTGTCAACACCTCCTGCCATGGCTCCTAGAAATCTTTAGGGGATGCCTCGTCACGGGATACATCCCAAAAAGCTGGAGAGAAGTGAGAGTGGCCTTCATTCCCAAGGCAGGGAAGATAAACCACTGCTCACCAAAAGACTACAGACCCATCAGTCTATCCTCGTTTTTACTGAAAACGCTGGAACGAGTCTTAGATCTGTACCTGAGAACTAAGCTTACACCTCAAGTTTTTAGCGGGGCTCAACATGCCTATCTTAAAGGCAGATCAGTTGAGACCGCACTACATGAGGTAGTTGGCGCAATAGAAAGATCCTTGCAGAGAAAGGAGTTTGCGTTGGCGGCCTTTCTTGATATAGAAGGTGCCTTCAACAATGTCAGGATCGAGTCCATAACGACTGCATTAGTCAAAATTGGCTCACACCCGACGATCACCCAATGGCTTGGCAATATGCTTCGCTGCAGGGTGATCAACGCCCAGCTCTGCACCTCGACAATAAGAAGGAAGGCTACGAGAGGAACCCCACAGGGGGGAGTCATTTCTCCCCTTTTGTGGAATCTTGTTCTTAATAGCCTTCTGTTAAGACTAAAACATACAGGATGCAACGTCACAGCCTATGCGGACGACCTTGTTCTACTGATAACTGGCAAATTTCTGCCCACAATCAGTGAACTTATGGAGAACGCACTGGGCCTGACGCTGCGTTGGGCAGAAAAGAACGGTCTGGGGGCAAACCCACAAAAGACCGAACTCGTTCTGTTCACAAGGAAGACTAAGATAGAGAGCTTCAGACTTCCTACACTAGGAGGAACGCAGCTAAAGCTATCAAAGGAGGCAAAGTACCTGGGAGTAATCCTCGACTCCAAACTCTCCTGGAAGAGAAACTCGGAGGAGAGGATGAAAAAGGCGTTACAAGCCTTCTATGTATGCAAGAAAACGTTTGGGAAAAGATGGGGACTGCAGCCGCGAATCATTCACTGGTTCTACACTGCAGTCGTCAGACCCATCTTAACCTATGGAGCTCTGGTATGGTGGGAAGCTGCTCGCACTGACTCTCACCTACGATATCTCCAAAAGGTGCAAAGACTTGCTTGCTTGGGGATCACAGGGTGTGTACGCTCTACCCCTCAAGCGGCCTTGGACGTCATACTGAACTTGGACCCAATAGGGGTATTCCTACAGCACTCGGCTGCAAGGAGCGCAGTCAGGCTGATGGCGCTAAGCCTCCTCAAGTCGGGTGCCAAAGGGCACAGCACTATCCTACTCTCGGTAGGACACACAGCTGTGGCTGAGGAGTACGACTACTTTGTCCAAGAACACAAATGGAGTGACAGCTTTACAGCAGTCATCCCGGATAGAGCAGAATGGCAGCAAGAAACCCCTCTAAGGCGGAACGAGCTGTCATTTTATACAGATGGATCAAAGACGGAAGAAGGCACAGGAGCGGGGGTCTACGCCAGCGACCCAGCTGTGCAGCTTTCTTTTCGTCTCCCAGATTGGTGTAGCGTGTTCCAAGCAGAGATCTATGCAGTCTGGCAAGCGATCAAGTTGATATACACCTTGGAGGGACCTGCAAGGAACATATCAATCTACATCGACAGTCAGGCCGCAATAAAGGCTCTGTCCACGAACACAGTCAAGAGCAAGCTTACCCGAAATACGGCCGCAGCTCTGAACCAATGTCAGCATCACTCCATCAGACTCGTCTGGGTGCCAGGACACATGGGAGTGTCTGGTAATGAGATGGCTGACGAGTGTGCTAGAGCCGGATCAGCGCTGCCGGCTAGTTGCGCGGTGGCAGATATATGCAAGCCTATCCAGTATGCACTTTCGGAACTAACAAGAACCGAAAGGGCGACGGCAGATAGACACTGGGCAGCGATACTGGGCTGTCTTGTCTCAAAAGCACTTTGGCCAAGATACAACCCACAGCGAACTGCCGAACTCCTACACTTCAACAAGAACAGGATAAGGCTACTGACGGGGGTCTTGACAGGACATTGCCATATCGGCCGTATGGCACAGCGATATGGTGGGCCCTATCAGGACTTCTGTCGCAGCTGTGGGGACGAAGAAGAGATGGAAAGTGTCCAACACCTTCTCTGTGACTGTCCTGCACTTCAAGGAAGGCGTAACCGATTCCTCGGAAAACCCTTCTTTGTTGATCTGGGCAGTCTCGCGAATGTGCGGCTAGAAGACCTGGCACACTTTCTAGACTCCACTGGCTGGTTTCACGGGCGGCCGTAGCCCAAAGAGACCAGCGGGCTGACAAAGAATGATTAGACGTATCCTTCCCCATATCCCATCAACCCTTCCACATCCCTTTCGATTCCTACAGTTTTATTCAGACATCGCAATGGGCCAATTGGCTTCTGGGTGCTCTCAACTTCGGTTGAGCTGTCTGGTCATCCTATCCTATCCTATGTGGAAGGAACCAATTTTACTGGGTGTTATTTTCAGCTACTTGTGTCGCTTTCTATCTTCCACAAGTTGTTGGAGAGCCTTACAAATATGTGTATATCGTCTTTGGGGGGCGTAGTTTGGAGCAATTACCGTAATTGCTACAAGTTTTCAATTTTATTTTTCTTATTTTTGTATTTACTTTAAATAAAAGTTATGGAAGAACACAAGTTTTAATTTGTTACAAAAATTATAATTATGATTAAAAAAAAGACAATTTGGGAATGAGTTTTTAGATAATCAAAAAAGTAATCTAAGATTTAAATATATTTTTCGCCCACTTAATTAAGAACCATTTAGAATTTAGTAATTAAAAAGAAAAATAATGTTATTTCGTCACTCTTATTTAAAAATTTATAACGACTAGCCCGATAGTATAAAAGTAAAAAATATATTTGATACATGCAAATAAATAAAATTTAATTAAAAAAAAAAACTTGGTTGCCATTTACGTTTCTGTATTATATTTCCCTTTCATAGATTTTAATTTTATTTCAGTAAATTTTTAAGTCAGTTCTCTTCGATCTCTGGTTAATTTATTTATTTATTTTATTTGAAAAGCGAACACAATGCTGCCTTGAAATAAACTACATGTAAAGGGAAAATCACAAAAATTGATTTCGATTAAAAATATGAAATAAATAGAAAGCAATCCCAAATGAAATTGAAAATTTTTTCTTCTGTAGAGAATCTCTTTTCAAATCAAATTTGCAAATATAAGACAACTTTCTAAAATATCTAAATATTGAGCTTTCAAGAAGCATTGCAATTATTACTCCACATTTTGTTGCATCCCTCGCTTTAAGCTGGTACTTGTACTTACTTTTACTGCAAATGCGAGTGAGCTGCTTGAGAGAGCTTAGCCTGTAGTTTTAGTTTTCAATTGCTTTGAGGTAAGCATACGCATTTCCACTTTCCACTTTCCACCTTCCACTTTCCATTTTCCACTTTACGCCCTTGCACTCGAGTGAGCTTAAGTATAACAATCATTCGATTAAATACTCTTCTTTAAAGCTTAGTCCCTCCCAAGTGGTTTTTCTTTTCAAATGATTACACATAGGCTTTTCTTTCTTCCTTCTGCTTCTGCTCCTGGGCGATATTATGGTATTTGATAAGAGCATTTTCTCAGTGAGATTAACTTGCATTCTGTTTGCTCGTCCTCAGGCTGGGAATATGCCTTGATTGTCTGCAAAAGTGTGCTCAATTCAAATTTGAATAGTTTAGTTTCAACTGATTGATAGAAATAGTGCAATTTATTGATCTGTATTTTTAATTCAAGTTAAACTGATTAAAAAACAATTAGCTTGGATGCGATTTTAATTTAAAGTTAAATCGCCTATTTAAATTCAACTTGTTAATGGATTTTAATAAGTTTTGATTCGATTTTAATTTAAATTTTAACTGTGACTTGTAGACCAAAAGGACAGCAGTTAGTGGAGTTGGATTATTCGATATTTTAATGACTTTTCGAACTATGAGTGGTTGGAAATATTCATTCATTGTCACGTATTTTGCACTTGCTAATCTCCTCCAGACTCCATGCTAATGTCCTTTTTTCGTTGGCAGGGAAAGTGACATAAAAATATGTTTATCAAACTCAACAAAGTACATAAAAGTTTTTGTATTATTATAAATATATACATCGGACATTACTTGACTGATGCTCTTATTCAGCTAAACAGCTTCCTCCCCTTGGCTCTGCAGTGTCCTGGGACAGTGTCCTGCGACAAGGCATAATAAACATAAAAATAAAAAATAGAAGAAAACTGTGAAAAATACATACATAACATAAATGCCGATTAAATCTTTATTTTCTGCCTTGACGCACGCAGAACTGGTAAAGGATAAGGGAGGGAGGAGGAGAAGGAGGAAGGGATGGAGGTGGGGGTCTCTAGGATATTTGGTGTCGGGTTTTTCGAGGACTCGCCGTTGACTGTTGACTGTTGACAGACATGTGACAGCGGATGGGCGTTTGGTTGATCGTGCAACCTGATGATTTAATAACTCCCAAAGCTGATTATGATCAGGATATAGAAGGAGCAGGAGGGGGAGGGGGAGGGTGCGTCCAATGCCCGGCAAGGATACAAAAGGAAAGGGGTTGCAAATATTTTTAAAGATTGCTGCAAATTTGTAAGGGTGTCCATATTTAGAGGGAACCAAAGGAGGAGGAAAACTAACCACCAAGGATAACGCTGCTTGTTGCTTTCCAATTCCTGTTGTTGTTGTTGTTGTTGGTCTTTTTTGCTGTGGCTGTTGTCACCGCAGCGTAGCGTGGTGTGTGTGTGTGTGTGTACAACGTGTATGTGATTGATGACAACTCAAATAAGCGATGATTGATGCTTATTTTACACTTTTCGTTACAACACACGGCGACACATGTTTATTTATGTATGTGTGTGTGTGTGTGCGATACGTGTCAGTGTGTGTGTCGGAGTGTGTTTGTCAGTGTGTGTGTGTTTGCATCGGCGGCTTTTTTGGCTGGTTTATACTATATCGGGATTATTATGAGCACACGTTCGAGCGTCTCCAGACGCCGACGGCAACAACAACAACAACAGCAGCAACAATGGCAACGCCGTCAACGAGCCGCAATCATCAATGTTACCAACAGTCTGCGCCCTCGCCCCTCACTCCCCTTATCACCCCGCCCCCTTCCAAAAGTAGTCGGCAATCTGTGTTAGTGTATTGGTAATTGCTTGAATTTTCATGCATACATACACTCAGAAAACAAAACTAAACATTTCCATACTTAATCAAAGGAACTTTAAGTACAAACGATCTTGAAGACTGTGTGCAATTTCCAAAACTGAGAACAAAATTCAATTATAAAATGAGATTTTTTTGCGATACTTATCCCAAAATGTACTGGTTTCTAGTGCAAAACATTCGTATATTAAAGTTTTATTTAAAATAAACTCTTGTTTCTGGAAATATTTCAACTCAAATCACAGATCTTATATTTGGCATGGTCTTATCCATATATTCTGACTAAGATTGGTTAAAATCGGACTATTATATCATATAGCTGTCATGGGAACGTTTAATCGGAAGTTTAAATTTAAATTATATCTTAATTCTAGAATAATAGTACACAGCAAATTTGAAGAATATAACGATTAACGAACATTTATAATTTTATGATGGCATATTTTTCTGACTGTACATAGGTATGTGTGTGTGCGTGTGTGTGTGCGAGGTGTTCTTGTGGTTTACTTATTGCTGCACTGCAATACATCATCGGCTGCCAGTCAACCCGGTAGATGTAGAAGTTTCTGCACAGACCCTCATCCGACTCTTACTCCATCTCCGCTTCCACCTCCATGGTCCATGCTTCGTCCTCCATCCTCCATACCTCGATTTGCTGTCGCGCGCACAAAGTTAGCCGCCACATGCCACATGCCACATCACATCACATCACACGACATCAGCTTCTGCTCGTTGACACCTTTAAAATGCAACAATTTCACGGCTGCACTTCCAAAATGTTAACTGAAAAGTGGAGTTTGCTTTATTACTTCGTAGTGTTTGTTGTCAATGTCATTAGCTTGCCAATTGTTGAGCCAATAAAAATCTAAGCTTAAGCCTGCATATTTAACAATAATGTTAAATTAGGAACTACAGTCGAACTTCCCTAACTCGAACTTCCCTAACTCGAAGTTTCTCTAACTCGAACAAAATCGAGTGGCAATAGCGTTTACTGAGCAAATTTCATACAATTCTGTCTCCCTAACTCGAACTTCCCTAACTCGAATTTCTCCCTAACTCGAACAAAAATATTGGCCCGTACTTCTGTAAGTCGAATTTTTCGGGAAAATCTCCAATAAAGTTTGATTTTTTTTTTCGTTTCTATTTTAGGCTTTTGTTACCGGCTTGTTTGGATATGTAATATTGATGTACATTTACATATGGTGATGTAACATGATAGAATATTGCATCAACAATTATTTAGGCTTGTGAAATTGGTATAGGAAACATGTTCGAAATGTACTTCTATGTCAGCGCATCAGTGTACTAAAATGTTTAAGGAAATATTCAAACTTATTAGTAGTTAAGGAATTTGAAAGTAGACCAAATAAATTAAAGTTGCTGAAAAATGTGGTATCTCAGCAAATACATTTTTCATTATATTAAAAAATGAAATATTAATTATGATGACATTTGAATAGGGAACTTATTCTGGATACGGCAAAAGAACGAAGAAACCAATTTTTGAGAATATTAACAGGTCTTGAACAGACTGGAATTCCTTTTTGTTGAAAATAACAGAAAAAATTTAAATTTGAATTGTACTTATGATTGAATGCATTTGTAGTTTCTTTTAAAACACTAAAAAAAAAAAATTCCCTAACTCGAAGTCTCCCTAACTCGAACTTTTTTCTTGGATAATGGTGATTCGAGTTAGGGAAGTTCAACTGTATTTTATTTATTTTCACAAAAATGTTTTGAAATTCACAAAAAGCGAATTTCACAAATTGATTATTAACAAATTCTTTTTAAATTTCTATTATACGTTTTAATACAATTTAAAAAATAGTTTGATTTCATTCAAAAATGCTTACATATTGTCGACAATATTCTGGACATTTAAAAGCCTTAATTGCTTGATTTCAGCGACAATTGCTGTTTAATTGGCTCTTACGCTCATAGAGCTGTGTACAACATGGATGAATATTTAATTCGTCAACTTTATTGCACATTTGAATATAAAAACGCATTGAAGATGCATCCATTTAGTGAGGAGATGCTTCTAATATCAATTTGGTGGCTAAGCTTGTTAAACTTTAACTAAATTCATATTTTATTTGTAATATTATTGTTGGTTTATTGAGGCTCCCAACAATAAATGTATAAACCATAACTGTTAAATAAAGATTAGTAATCATGATTAAATTACGATTATTTTCGGCTTTGTCCAATTATTTAATGATTACGATTACAAATAATTCGAAATAATCAGAAGGATTATTTTTTATTTTATTATGATTATTTTTGAATAATTGTAATAATTTTATATTATTTATGATTTTTTGTAATCGTAATCATTATATAATCACAACTTTTTCAACAGTGAATTATATAGTCTCTACGATTATTTCCAAAAATAATCTAATTTATTAGTAATTCTAATCGAAAATTTAACAGATATGGTATAAATTATTTATTTAATGTGCCGGTCACAATGTGATGCTGACTTAGTCCAAATTATATCTCTTTTAAAAATATTGAACAAGCATAAGACCCCCAAAAATTCACATATTATTTTGTTACGAAAGATATGTGCATATTAGGCACATTAAATAAATAAAATAATAGTTAGTAGATAAAAATAGAATGTCAACTGGACTTAATTTTGTGTGTTTTTTTTGTCACCAGTGTGATTTGTCCTTCACAGTAATTTTCAATATTCAAGACATAAAATTAATTGAAGGAAAACAACTATAATGTTTTGAGAGAGCTATAAATAGTTTATTAGTTGCCAATTGGCAATATATAGTACATAAGTATTTGTTAGAATGCAAGTATTGGAATTCATGGAGAGTTTGTTTTGTCATTTAAAATAGAATATTACTTTACAATATAAACTGATTAATTGTAGGCAAAAAAAAAGTCATTGGTTTTTGGCACATTTGCATAGTGTCGAGGGCAGCTCTATGACTTCGCTGGACGCACAAAAAAGATGGCGGCAGGTGCCGTTTGTGGCCGCGACTGCGACTGCGACATTGTGACCTCATGTGTCGCCTGTGTCATTGGCCAGAGCTGCAAAGAGTGGAGGAAATCGAATTATGAGTTAAAGCACTATTCAACTGAACCGGAGTGTGGCTTGTTACCCTTCTGTGGCCTCGTCGAAAGCGCTGTCGATGCACCCGCTGCAATTTGCCACTGGAGAGCAGCGAACGCTTCCGTTGCTGCCACGACTGCATAAAAAGAGAGAGAGAAAGTGAGAGAGAATGAGAACGAGATGGAAATACTAGTAAGTATGCACAGTGAGTCAAGTCATTGCTCGGACAACAGAATTAATTTTATCATTTAATCACGTTATTTTGAAAAAATAAATAACTAGTTACACTCAAATAAGCTTATTAGTTGTTGTTCACGAATTCAGTTGTGTAATAAAAGAAACCAGAGATCGCAAATAAGAGCTATGAGAAGCTGGATAAACTGTTATTTAAAAATCATTGTATAAAAGTTATTATTCCATTTTAATTTTAAAAATTAATATTAAATGTTAGTGGCCAAAAATAAATAAATTAAAGAAACCTTTAGAGTGGAAAACTTGATCGTTTCTTGGTATTGTCTTATACTTCGTGACAAAATTTCCCTGAAATTGATCAGTTATATCTGTCATAGAAACGATCAATGGAAAATTGAATACAGTTATAATAAATTAAAACTGTTGGCTCCATGGCTTTCTGATCGGTTCAAAAAAATAACTGGGTTGTATTCCCACCCTTCCCTGCTAGAAGCAGAAGTCATACAAAAAAATATTCTGTCGTCATTTGTATCCAAACATGAACTTTTAAACAGGGCTTAAAACCCTAACCGAAATCGTAACCTTTAGCCGGTAGGAACCGATTGAAATTTAAAACCGTAACTGAAACCGTAACCGAAAAAAAAATTTCCCGAAAACAAAAAGTTTTTTTTTAATTGTTATTATAAAAATTGCAAATAAATATGGTATAACTTTAAAAAAAAATTGTAAAAGCATGTTTTATTTTCAACTTTTATTATAAAATTTTTAAAAACAAGTTAAAAATAATTTAAAATGAAAAATTATGAACTGTTTCTATTTTTTTCGACTCAAAAGTCTTGTTTACGATCGCTGATATTTTGTTATTAGTTTTGTATTTCATTTTTGATTTTATTTTTTATTTCTAATTTTGATTTATATGTGAATTGTGTGAATCAAACATTAAGAAAGTAATGTCCTTTTAATTATTATTTTTATATTATTAATGTTATCATACTTTTGAAAAGAAATAAAACCGAAACCGTAACTGAAACCGATATTCGTTTCGGTTTCAATCCCTTCTAGATTGCAAATATAACAATTAGATACTTGACATACTGTATTGTATGCCACCCACTCACCTGTAGGTTGACATCGTACTTGATGCGTTGGGCCAACATCGGCGCCAGCTGTTGCAGCAGTCGCTGCAGCCAGGCGACTCCTTGCCACAGATGCCCGTCGCCCGTGTCGCCCGTGTCGCTCATGTGGCAGATGTGCAGGGGGCAGCCCGTGGAGCGGGCCAGTTGCTCCAGGCCGAAGGCGTGCTCCACATCGTAGAGCTGGACGCCGTCGCGGTGGCGTGTGGCCACCAGGAGGACGGGCTTGCCACGCACTGCCTCGTGCTGCAGGCAGCGCTGCAACAGGTCAAAGTGCGACCGCAACTTGGCGCCGCTCTCGCTGAGATCGAAGCAGAAGATGAGCGCGTGGCAGGCGGCATAGTAGTATGGCCAAATGCGCTGCATGTCCGCGCTGCCCCCCACCTCGGTCAGCAGCAGTGTGGCAACCTTCTCTCCGTCTCCGTCTCCCGTCTCGCCCCCTCGCCCCTCGATGCGGTAACAGCGCACTCCATTCGTGGGTCCCCGATCGTCCACGTCGCGCTGCTTGCCACTGAGCTGCAGGCCCAGCTCGGTCTTCCCACTGCCAGTTGCCCCCAGAAGCAGCACCTTGAACTGTCCTGTGGCAGCTGCTGGTGGCGTCTCCCCGCAACGGGAACAGAGGCAGCAACAGCGGCGCAGCTTGGCGCACATCAAACCCATTAGCACATGGCGAATTTGACTTTTGATTATTTCTATTTTATTTATTTAATTGTTGTTTCTCTTAACACTTCCCAACTCGGTTTTGTTTGTTTACATGCAGCGGCTGCCAGCTGATTTGGCCAATTGTTGTCCCTGGCAACAACAACGGCCTCGTGCTGTGGTCATTGCCAAGTTGCCATGGCTAGCACTAGTTGTCACTGTTAACTAACATTTCCAAACATTTACATTTTTACAAATATATTTTGAAATAACACTTAAAACTTAAGCTTTTATTTTTTAGGTTTTTGTGAAATTGAATCAATTTCAATTTCAACTGAAATGTTTCTGTTGAAAGCTGCTGTTATGCGAAATCATAACAGCTTCTGTTAACATTAAATTTCAATGTTTCAGTTGAAAAGCTGCTGTTATGCTAAAGCGTAACAGCTGTTGGGCACCAGTAACAGTGCCTGTAGTTGCAGCTGCTGTTAGTTAACAGTTACAATTGCTGTAACACTTCGAAGAATGTTGTCTGTGCAATCCACAAGAGGTCGCTTTGTCCCAATATATGCTTAACGGTATTTATGAGCTTTTGAAATGTACCTCAAGTGCCTGGAACAATTTCCCAATAAGAATTTCCCCATATTAAAAATGGTTCTTTGCTGAAAAATATCCCAAGTCTTAAGGTGGCAGGATAAATACAAATTCATGATTAAATCCAATTGAGTGTGGTTAAAAGATAAAAAATCTACAGCGGAATTGTAAAATATAAAAAAGGTCATCTTTATAGGATCAGTTTCACATATAAAAATACATACAATCAAACTTCCATAACTCGAACTTCTCTAGCTCGAATTTTCTCTAACGCGAACTAAATTGAATGGCAATAGCGTTTACTTGGCAAATTTCATAAAATCCCCAATAAAGTTTGCATTTTTTTTCGTTTCTGTTTTATGCTTTTGTTACCGGCTCATTTGGATATGTAATATTGATGTACATTAACATATGGAGATATTGATGATGGAATATTGCATTAACACTTACTTGGGCTTGTGAAATTGCATGGCACCAACACGTGAATTTAAATGTTTAACACTTTAAGAAATATTCAAAAAACAGTTTTGATTTTATTAAAAAATAGACAATTAATTATGATGTCATTTGAATCGAGAAATTCTTTAGGAAACTTCTTTAGAGAACGAAAAAACTAATTTTTGAGAATATCGACAGGTCTTGAACAAACTGGAATCTGTTTTTGTTGAAAATAACAACAAATGTTTGCAATTTCAAATGTATTTATAAATGAATAAAATTGTAGTTGCTTTTAAAAGACTTTAAAAAAAATAATTCCCTAAGTCGAAGTCTCCCTTAGTCGAACTTTTTCTTTGGATAATGGTGATTCGAGTTGTGGAAGTTCGACTGTATATAATATAATATGTATAATATATTGTTCAAAAACACTTCCCAGAATTATCAAAAAGCCGCATATTCCCTAAAGATGCCCTTAAGGCTTTAGAGCTGGTGTAACTGTAAACATTTAAGCAACGCATTGTCAAACTGTGAAAACTTCAAATGTGAAGTATTAATTGAGATTATAAATTCATGGAAAATTAATTAGCCGGCTGTCAAGGCTCAAAATTACACGTGTCTTATAAGTACTTGTTAAGTATTAAGTATCCCGCTATACGGTTTACCTTTGATGAGAAGTTCCATCAACTTTTGTAACTCTTTTTCGTTTACTTTTCCTCATTTTTTTTATTTGGATAGGAACGTGTTCGCTAATCGCCATGTGGCAGATGCTACGGACTAAGCTTGAAAGGAGCTCTTTGTGTTATTGCATTGCATACGAGTAATACGAATAATGGCGTCATGCCCGAAACCGTTAGGCACCGTTAACTCGACGCACACTCGACGCCATCCCATTTGAAAGGAATGTGAACCGAATGTGAACTGAACTCCCTCTAATGCCACCTTGAATTGAAAAGTAAGCAAGCTAAACGTTCCCCGAACTTTGTCGCCTTTTGTGACCGAACGAACGTCTGTAGCCTTGAGGCAGTCGTCAGCGTCTTTCTGAATACCCTGTGCCCGTTGGAAATGTACGAACAGGGGTGTTTGCATTTTGTGCAAGGGTTTGCAATAAAAGGAGGCAGCTTCTATTCTTTAGAGTGTATACATTATCAATTGACGACGATTTTACTCTGTGGCTCGCAATGTTTATTAAAGTTTATTAAGTTTGGGTATAACAACCGCTGTTTAAATATGTTCTTTCATCAAGTTTGTTCTTTAACCTTCCATCTATCCCGTAAGCTTTGTTTCCATTGCATAATGAACTTCGAAGCTATTCAAAAAAACTATTTTGCATAACATGAAATCTAGCATTTGTACCAAGAATTTCATCAGAATCGCGGGATGAATATGCACAGTTTAATTGTAATTGAAGTAAGTAATTAAGAATTAAGACAGCTGGTCACAGGGCATCTGGTAGTCGAGCTTGCGTGATTTCCCCTTGTACTCTGCATCGCTTTCTTGGCCTGGTAACTCTTTTGTGATGTCCCTCCGACCGTGGTACAAATATGAATATGGTGTTGTCAGTCTTACATTAGTTCTTCGCCTCGGCAACCATCGTGTCGTCCATTTTAATATGCGCATTAATGCGGCACAAAGCGTCGCGAAAAGTGACAGGGAGCCAAGTGTGGGAAGTGGTATCGGGAGGGGGAGGGGGAAACGGGATTCAGGCAAAGACCTTTGCATAAAAGTGCAAGGATGAGGAGCATATGCAAATATATACCTGATTCGCAGCAGTTGATTGCCTGCCTTCCAGCCTGCACATGTCTCAAACATTACATTTAAAGCAATATGCGTATGTATGTACGTATGCATCCCTGGCGAGGTGAGCTCAAACAGTTGTCCAAATAATTATAGGGGAATTCAATCGTCGCACTTTTATAAGAAACTTGAAAGTCAAATAATTAATAAGGATTTGCTGGGATTGCTGAAATTTATTAAATCAAGCATTTTATTCAGATGAATTCATATTAGTTAACAAATCATAATTATTGCATAATAATAGTGCTTCAAGAAACGTAAAAACTCGATACATCGACAGTTTGACAGCCCTAGCAAGAGCATTTCCAATCGCTTTGTGTGTATTTGTCTTTTCAATTAAGTGAACTTTTAGTTGAAAAACTGGATTCGATTACCAACATTTCACAAAAAATAGTCAT
Source organism: Drosophila subquinaria (assembly GCA_037043405.1). Classification (NCBI taxonomy): domain Eukaryota; kingdom Metazoa; phylum Arthropoda; class Insecta; order Diptera; family Drosophilidae; genus Drosophila; species Drosophila subquinaria. The sequence goes on from JBAMBL010000653.1 coordinate 25,282, forward strand.
AAATGAAATAAATACAGCGGATACAAGCGGAGTTAAACCCACTCAATTGAAGTATTTTTCCTTGAGAACAGATTTTAAATCTAGTGATAACAAAAATTATATGTTTTTTTTGCTCGTGCCCTAAACACACATTTGCAGCCACAAACTTTTCTATGGTACATTGAAATATGTTTAAGCGATAATTTTATCACCAATTTAATGTATATATGCGAGTACTTTCAATACTGTTATAATTCAATTCGTGGTCCGTGGCTCTCTAGTTAGAATCGCCGATCTGCCACAACTATTTTTTGATTTTTTAAAAATAACTGGGTTTGATTTTCACCCTGTCATGTTAACAAGAACTGTCTTAAATAATTGTTCCATCAGCGTCATTTGCATCCAATAATGTGTAACTAAGTTAATTGAAATAAAACGCAAATATACTCGGCACTGTCTGATAAACTAGAAACAATTGAATTAACCCTCGCATGTGTGCATGTCGTGAGTTTTCTAAAGCTTAAGTCAAATATTTGCCCAAGTCCCTCCGCGCCAGCTAAATGAAGCGACACCGCGTAATCGTTTGTCCTGTGTCCTGTGCGTCGTCCCTGCGGACGCACCGATCACCTCCCCCCTCCTCCCTGCTCCTTTCTCATTTCCCCTCTCTTCCTTTTCTGTTCTCTCCTGATTTGGAACTGTGACACAGTCCACAGTCCTCACAGTCCTCACAGTTCGCAGTTCACCGTCCAGGCGACGGTTCAGCAACGGCTTTATTCGATTATTTGAGCGCAGCAGCATCATTTCGTTTGCTTTCCGGTTGTTTTCCTTTATCCTGCCGTCTGGATGCCGTGTCCTGGCGGACTTGACTGCTCTTTGACTACGACTACGACTACGATGCGACGTCATATTTCCTTTTCTGCTCGACGTTCACATTTTTTGCACTTTTTCTTCTGCTTTGGTTGCTGCTTTCTGCTTTTTCTGCTTCTTCCGCTGCTTCTGCTGCTGCTGCTGCTGCTGCTGCCTTGGCTCGACGTGGCACTTGTCGAGTCGTTCACCGTGTGCAAAGTTTAGTGAGCTTAGAGGCGGCAGCTTGCCTCGGATTTCATTTCCGGCATGTTGCGGTTACGTTAAGTAACGGAGATTGCATCGCTAATGATGCAATTGTGTTTGGCGGAAATGAAAGCGGTTTCGTGTGACGACTTGCTCAGGCCCAGGCCGACCACAAAATGCCCACAAACACACTCACACACACACACACACCTGTCCTTGGCAAAATTTCCAAAGACTTGATGCTCAGCAAAGTCAAGCTCAATGAAGTAGAAGCAGAAGAAAACTGTAAATTAAGAGAGGGAAAAAACTATGCGCCAGTTACTTAATTGCACTTCACTTCACGTTCGCACTTCCGTTCCATACCGGAAGTGCATGTCAAGGCAAAAGCTGCCCCTTAAGGCATAGGTTTGTATAAAAAACATGCTTGCATCCAATCATTTTATTATCCTAATCCTTGTTCGACTTGACTAGGATCTATGTGGGCAGCTGTCTCTGAATTTAAAGAGAGTCTTTATGTAAATTCAAACAGTAATCGAGTTTAAAAAATAAATAATACCGATGTATCGTTTTTATAAAAAAATTATTATTATTATTATTATTATTATGATTATTAAATACAGCACAACAATAACAACTACAACAACATCAAAAGCGCGTCTTTTATGCGACTTCACGGCGCCGAATAGTCAGAAAAATTGTTGGGAGCAGTCGCTGCTCCCAGAGCAAATGCGTGCCCACCGCTGACTTGTACGCGTACATTTCGACTTGTATTTATAGCTGCTGGGTCAAAAATGAAACCAACTTCTAACCTTCATAGCTTTGTCAAAACTGAGCAGATATTCAAGCGGAATGTCGTTTTCTTTAATTTCGTTTAAATGATTTGTTTGCCTCAAGGTATTGATTTTGATGCAAACTTAATTCTGAGCAGGCCTTGCTCACCTTCTGTCATCCAGCACACTTTATAACTCGGCATCTTCAACTCGGAAGCACAGTTTTTTCTTTCAGGCTGAAAGAGCATCAGAGCATTAAGTGATTCTTTTTCCTGCCCTGCCGCACACACACACACACACGCGATGAACAATGAATCGAGCCAAACGCAGCGCTGCCAATCGCCACGAAATGATTTGATGAATACGCCGGAGCATCTCCGGCCTGGTTTTAGTGGGCAACCGCGTCAATATGATCCCAGAGAGTTCGGACTGACGGGCAACGAGGAATGGCAGCACCCGAACATGTTTCGCAACATGACATGTATGTATTATTTTTATATTTATGATAAGTAAATACTATACAATTATTATTATACAATTGCAATTTTAGATGAAACAGACATTGGGCCGATGGATACGTTCCGTCAGGCGCAGCCGAGACGCACGGAATTCTGTCCACCTTTGGCACATAATCTGGGCAATCTGCCGGAGGAGCAACTGGCGGACATGACGCCACCGACTTTCGAGTTGGAAGCAACGCCTCTGGGTGACAACGAGCCCGATTTCTATGTGGACAGCCTCTACCAGGACATTATGAATCGATTTGACGAATTACGCGAGCGGATTGCCCGTGGGGACAATAAGCTGCATTCGGAGGTGAGTCACGCCTCCAGCACTGCCTCCTCCTCCTCAAACCCCAACGAAGTTTCGGAAGTCTGCACGTCCCAAAATGTGAGGAAATTTTAAAAAAAAATATATATATATTTTTTAGACCCTGTACTTACAAGATTACAAGGGGCTTGTCAAACAGTAAATGTCCGTAGAAAGAAAAAAGAGAGGAAGACCCCATAAGGAATATTTATTATTGATCACAATCGAGTCCGTCTGTCCGTATGAAGACCTAAATCAGACCAGCTTCAAACTTTCCTTACTTTGCCAACACTCATCATTTTGATCAAAATTCATTCTTCATTTAAATTTTATTAATTTCGTTTAAATAGTTTTTAGCTTTTAAATCAATAAGTACAGGGTCCCTCACAGTCGAGCTTGCTCGATTTAACAACCTTCCAACTAGCTATTTGAACAAAAAGACCAATTAAGCCGTTTCTTCCATGCACACAGAAGAACGGCACTCAGAGGACCTTGAGAAAGGTGACAACGCATCGGGACCAGTGCGGAAACGTCACCAGTCGCGTCGAGGAGACCAGCACAGTGTCCAACGGAAGGTTGGCCAATGCGGACTGCGCACCAACGAATCCGGGACGTCAGCTCAACTTTTCACTAGAGCAGTCGGAGAATCTCGCCGACGTGTCGATGCCAACCTTCCATGACGATTCCATGCCCGCGATGAGCACTCGAATTGCACCCCAAGGTCTGCCCAGCGAGTGCTTGGCGGACACAAGTGCTCCGCCTCTGTCAGACTCTGCGGAGAGACGCGTTCAGACGCCTGGACGACCCATTGGCAACATTCTGGAGCAGTCTTTCGGCACCAATGTCTGCCTGGAAGACGTCAGTTCTCCGTCGTTTGCACAAAGCACGATCTCACGGCCCGGATGTCCTGCCATACAGGATATCTGCGAGATCTCAGCCCCAACTTTGGTCAGTCCCAGCCGTGGACCTATGAACAGCGAGGGTCTTACTGCTGATTCAAGGAGACAAGCCGCAACCAGAGAATGCTTCGATAATGTGACCATGCCTTCTTTTGGAGGTGTTTCTGGAGCTTCGAACAGACAAATGACGAATTTTCCAAATGAGTGCTTGGAGGATGTTACTGCTCCATCCTTTGGACGTAGCATGTCTCCCAGCAGATCAACCCGACGACAACAGAGATCGATGCCTTCGCAAAACATCTGCGACATATCAGCCCCGTCATTTGGAAGTTCAGGAAGGTCAGGTCAATACCTGGAGGACATGAGCATGCCCTCCTTTGGCGGAGTGTCAGGAGTGACAAGTGCGAGATCTCCAACAAAACAACAAATGTCCATGACCCGTCAGAATATCTGTGATATATCAGCTCCTTCCTTTGGCAATACTGGAAACGAAGTATCGTTTGGAAGGTCAGTGACCAATGAATGCCTGGAGGACATGAGCATGCCCTCCTTTGGAGGAGTCTCTGGTGCTTCGAGAGCAAGATCCCAGCGACGTCAGCAGCGATCAATGCCAAGTCAAAACATCTGCGACACTTCAGCGCCTCCGTCCTTTCAAAGTACAGGACGTGGACCAATGACAAATGAGTGTCTGGATAACATAACCATGCCGTCTTTTGGTGGTGTATCAGGTATCTCAAGACGACAACCAAACATGCCATCGGAATACCTTGAAGACATCACTCAACCATCCATCGTTCATAGTAGAGCTCCACAAATGACCAATGAGTGTCTTGAGAATATTTCCATGCCGCTATTCGGAGAAGTTTCGGGACCGTCGCGAAGACAACAAACCTTGCCCTCAGAGTGCTTGGATAATGTTACTCAGCCATCCTTTGGAAGGAGCATGTCACGAGGACCAAGTCAGAGACAACAGGACATGTCGATGACCCACCAAAATATCTATAACAACCCACCCTACTATGTTGGCCAGGGAAGCATACCCGGCGAGTGCTTAGAGGACGTAAGTGCTCCATCCTTTGGGCGCAGCATGTCTCCTAGTAGATCGGACCGACGACAGCAGAGATCGATGCCTGCTCAAAATATCAGCGACATTACAGCACCGTCATTTGGGAGTTCGAGTCGTGGAGCTGCCACTCAACCGTGTCTGGAGGACATGAGTATGCCTTCCTTTGGGGGAGTATCGGGTGCCGCAAGAACGAGATCTTCGAGACGTCAGCAGAGATCAATGCCCACTCAGCATATCTGTGATACATCAGCTCCCCCCTCCTTCCAAAATAGTGGTCGAGTAGTCATGACAAATGAATGCTTGGACAACATAACCATGCCGTCATTTGGAGGTGTGTCAGGACCTTCAAGGCGACAACAAACTATGCCCTCGGAGTGCTTGGATAATGTGACGATGCCTTCTTTTGGAGGTGTTTCTGGAGCCTCGAATAGGCAAATGACAAATTTGCCAAGCGAGTGCTTGGAGGATGTTACTGCTCCATCCTTCAGACGCAGCATGTCTCCTGGCAGATCAACCCGACGACAGCAGAGATCGATGCCTTCGCAAAACATCTGCGACATATCAGCGCCTTCATTTGGAAGTTCGAGTCGGGGACAGACGACCAATCAATGCCTGGAGGACATGAGCATGCCTTCCTTCGGAGGAGTTTCTGGTGCCCCGAGAACAGGATCTTCGAGCCGACAGCAGCGATCAATGCCAAGTCAAAACATCTGCGACACTTCAGCTCCTCCGTCCTTCCAAAGTACAGGACGAGGACCCATGACAAGTGAGCGTCTGGAGAACATAACCATGCCCTCTTTTGGTGGAGTATCGGGTTCTTCAAGGCGACAACAAACTATGCCCTCGGAGTGCTTGGATGATATTACGCAGCCGTGCTTTGGAAGAAGCATGCCACTTGGGACGAGTCAATACACCACATCGTCTTATTATGACGGTGCAGGCAACCCAACAATGACCAATGAGTGCTTGGATAATGTGACCATGCCTTCTTTTGGAGGAGTTTCGAACAGACAAATGACGAATTTTCCAAATGAGTGCTTGGAGGATGTTACTGCGCCATCCTTTGGACGCAGCATGTCTCCTGGCAGATCAACCCGACGACAGCAGAGATCGATGCCTTCGCAAAACATCTGCGACATATCAGCCCCGTCATTTGGAAGTTCAGGAAGGTCAGGTCAATACCTGGAGGACATGAGCATGCCCTCCTTTGGCGGAGTATCAGGAGTAACAAACGCGAGATCTCCAACAAGACAACAAATGTCCATGCCCAGTCAGAATATCTGTGATATATCAGCTCCTTCCTTTGGCAATACTGGAAACGAAGTATCGTTTGGAAGGTCAGTGACCAATGAATGCCTGGAGGACATGAGCATGCCCTCCTTTGGAGGAGTCTCTGGTGCCTCGAGAGCGAGATCCCAGCGACGTCAGCAGCGATCAATGCCAACTCAAAACATCTGCGACACTTCAGCCCCTCCGTCCTTTCAAAGTACTGGACGTAGAGGAATGACCAGTGAATGCCTTGATGACATTACAATGCCATCATTTCCGGAACGCAGTTTGTCTCAAGGAGCGAGTCGAAGACGGCAACAGAGATCGATGCCTTCACAGTACATTTGTGATGTGACAGAGCCTTCCTATTACAGCTCTGGTCGTGGTCCAATGACCAATGAATGCTCAGAGGGTATGACAATGCCATCGTTTGGCTCTCGGCGAGATCAAACGATGCCCAGCGAGTGTTTGGATGATGTCAGTGCACCTTCGTTTGGACGGTCCTACAATACGCATCAGCTCTGGGACATATCTCCCCCGGACTTTGACAGTTACAACAGCTATCCGCGTCGACCTCACTCCGAGCCGACTTATCCCAGCGAGTGCCTGGAGGAAGTGACTGCGCCGGGAATGGGCATGAGCATGAGCATGGGATCGAACAGTCCCCATGTGACCAGGGCGTATCTCCAGGAGGCATCAATGCCCTCAATGCGTCGTGCTCGGAGTTTTCCGTGTATTCCGAGTCAACAAAACATTGGCGACATTTCGGCGCCCTCAATGAGTGAGATCTTTATAAGCATTCAGGACTCGAGGGTAACGCGTCGGGAGACATCCTATCCGAACGAGATGCTGGGAAACGCGAGCAACTCGAGTCGACAGAATCGTCCAGTCGGCTTGCAATGGGCGGACAGAGCGAATACTTCCGGTTTGCCCAGCGAGAATCTCGATGACATCAGCGCGCCCTCGAACCCCAATGACTCGACCCGAGGCTACACGACTTCTTCTTCCAATCGAAGTCCCTCTCGGCCAGAAGAGCAGTTGGAAGATGTGAGTATGCCGACATTGGCTAGCACGGGACGGGGACAAGGACAAGGACAGGGACAAGGATATCGGAATAACTTTGCTCGCTCGACAGCGATTGGCGAGGATCTTGGAAACTCAGCACTCGAGTCGGACTTTGGGACTGGACAAAAGGATCCACCTTGTCAATGTCCAGCCTCTAAGCAGGGTGATAATATTAACTTGGAACAGGACTTGAATGGTAAACAGACTCTGGATACTTCCAAGTCGTCGGCTTCCTTAAAAGATGCGAAAACAACATCAGCATCGGAACAACTGAGCAATGAGTGTGAACCATCCGCACTCAATAATACATTGCAGGGACCTTCCTCGGGTGCAACTGAAGTCAAGGAAGTAACAATTATAGCGTCCGTTAGTTCCATGACTCGCAAATACACTAAGAAGAATGTGGGCGAGAGCAAAGACAATTCGGATCGGTCTAGGGATCGAGGTAAAAGTGTCTACCACAATGTCGGGAACTTTGAGAACCTCAATGATGTATCTATACCGACTTTCGAAAGCACTGGCATAAATTCTTCGAGTCCGTCGAATCGTAATAACAACACTACTATGTTCATTAGCAACATTAGTGAGCCGACCTATGGACCCTCGCTCCAGTCGAATCAGGAGAGTAGCTTTAGCAATCTATCCCGTAATGCCGGGAATAACGAAACGTATCACGGCTTCAGCTCAATGGATAACTATGCCCCATTCGATCAGCTCGTCAACTCCACACCACAAACTGGAATCGGATCTGGATCGGGACCATGTAGTCCCCTAAGGACGCCACAACCCGTGCGAGGAAATAATGGACAGAAGGTCAAAACCTCCAATACTCTGAGATCAGATGGAACAATGGAAACAAGGGCAAAGTGTTGCTGTATCAATAGAAACTGTCAAAGAAATCGAAAGACACGACAGACTCAAAAGGGTCAGGATCGCAATGACGCCTCCTAAAACCAACAAACACTTCAAAATTCATATTCGTGGTCCTTTTACTATATGCGATGCATTACACTCGATGGGAACAGTTAATGATTTATTACATGTTTTTAAGCCTGAAGAAATTATCGAAATTCGAAACGTAAATAAAATAAAAATTAAAAGCAAAACATCCTGTGAGTAGATTAACTCATGAGATACCTCACCACAAAGATACCTTGCAATTTACGACCGCTAGATGGCGCCAGAGCATTCATTGCTCTATATTGTGGCTTCTTCAGTGACTATTGTGTTTACTATGGGTAAATTATTAGAATCCAGAGAGTGCATGGTAATCATGTATAAGAGACAGATACTCTTTCATTTGGTATAAATGTTAATTAGATGCAAACTTTATAAAGCTAGATTTCTTCCCTATTGTTGAATTTGTTGCAATTCGCCCTTTTTACCTACATATTTCAGCATTCAGTCGGTTAAAATTGTCAATAACCCGAGCATATTGAGACAATTTCCGTGCAAGCTGTGACACCTCGAGAGGAATAAGTGATGGGGAGGGGAAGGTTGAAAGATTTCTACCTGCCTGTCATAAGACAATTGAACAAATGCAAAATAATTCACAGCAATAGCGACAAAGGCAATAACAACAACAGTTTAACGATGAGAAAGAAGCGTAGGAGTGGAGAAACCAACATCAGCTTGTCGAGAGGGTAAGACTAGCTAGATATCCTGTAAATCTTGCTCTACTGAAACTAGTTTCTACAATAACTATTATGTTAATCATGCCTGTATGTTTAAGAATTGCAAGAGTGCTTTTACACTAGTTGACAAACTTATCAATTTCATCTCAGTAGGCTGTGCTTTTCACCAAGTCAACACACTTGCTTAGAGTTGACCGAATTGACCACTGCTTACACTAGAGTTGAATTAGCTGCCATTAAAATTTTAAGCCTACTGAGGTGAAATTTATTGGCTTGTCAACTAGTGTAAATGTTCTCTAACGTCTTTAGAGGAACTATAATATATTTATAAAACATTTTGAGTTGAAAATAGCTTCCAAGCAGCAAAATGTCAGCAATGTTTCAATAATCTATCATTTAATGTCTTTCTAAATTCGGCTTTTTTGGTGAGCAATATTTCACTGAAGGTGCTGTTTTTGACATTACAGGGTATGAAAACCAAAGGAGAAAAAAAGCAGCATAATAAAATTGAAAACAAATAAGTTCAGGAACCAGGAAGCGACAACGGAAGCGCGTTCATTGTTGGCTTTTGTCGTTGTTGCCAGGCATTTTGCTGCTTGTTGTTGTTGTTGTAGCTTTGCTGGTTTTTACTGTTGCTGGCAGTAAGAAACTGAAGATGGAGAAGGAGAAGGGAAGGGTAAAGCGGCAACACACACATGATTTGGTGTCCCGAGGGGAGACTGTGCCGTTCGAGCGATGTGTGGAGCTATTTAAAAACAATTTATTTTTAGCCAGTGCGCGAAAAGCCAGCAGCAAAATCAACCTGTCGCAGCACCAGCATATGTGGGCGTGAGAGGGGGGCGTGGTTTTGCCTGTGTGTGAAGTGTGTGTGTGAGAGTGTGAGTGTGAGTGTGTGTGTTTGTGTTGTTGTTGGTTGGTTGTATTTGTTCTTGATTTCGAGCGGAGAGAAAAGAGAAAAAGGAATCGAATCAAGCATCGCCACGCATTTTGTCCCTCTGTCAGTCAGTCAATCAGTCAGTCAGTCAGTCAGTCAGTCAGTCAGTCAGTCAGTCAGTCAGTCAGTCAGTCAGTCAGTCAGTCAGTCAGTCAGCCAGGTATGCAAAACATGAAGTGCAGATGCTTCAGATTGGTTTTCCAATTACTCAACATTTCAATGCAAATAACACACAGAGCCACGGCGACGGTTAACGCCAACGTTGAGGAATTTAAAAAGCCAAACACACACACGGTTTTTCACATATGTAAGAGTGTGTGTGTGTGTGTGTGTGTGTTTGGGTATGTGTGTGTGAATTTTTCAGGGCAGCTGCCAAAATCGAAACCACATATTTTCTTCGATTTTTTGCCAAAGATAAAATTTCAATCACGTTTCTTCACTTTCGCTTAACATACCTATTTATGCAGCTGTGTGTATGTGTGTGTGTGTGTGTGTGTGTGTGTGTGTGTGTGTGTGTGTGTGTGTGTGTGTGTGTGTGTGTGTGTGTGTGTGTGTGCAGCTGCTAACACAACAACATAAGCGAAAGAGCGAAAGAGAGACAGAGATATGCCTAGGCAAAAGTCTTGGTATAACAGAAAGTCATTGGAAAGTCACTAACTAATGATTTGTGTGTTTCTCACTCGACTTCAATTCAATTTCAACTAGATTTAGTTCAATTGAGCTGCTGTGATTTACCGTTACGTACGGAGTAGGTCAGTGCGGAACAAGTCAAAGTTCAAGAGATTGCAGATACATTTTGAAACTTGAAATTAAGCTAAGATTGGAGTTTGTTTTTCAAAAAGAAAGATTTACACATTTTACTTATATTGTGTATGCGATAATTATAAATAATTAGATAGCATTGGAATAAGTTCTTACCTTAATTTGTTTACCAAATTATGAGGGGATCATTAAGGCTTGAAAACTAAGGGCTTTAAAATTGGAAATACGGGCTTATCTATTCAAATCATTTTTTTTTAGAGATGCAAAACGTCGTAGTCTCTTCGCTGGTATTTTTTTAAATTTTTTGAAAATGTCAAAAAAGGCACTTTTTCCTCATTTTCATACAAAAAAAGGCACTTTTTCCTCATTTTCATACAAAAAGTGCCTTTTTTGACATTTTCAAAAAAGCTTAAAAAATACTAGCAAAGAAAATTTATTTTTGCAGTTACTATAAAAATTGTTTAAAAAAAACTTTTTGCATTAAAACATTTTTTGATTGAGGCCAAGGAAAAAATTCAAACAAATAGACTTTTACAAAAACTCGAAATTTGGGTACCTAATGGGTTAAGGAAAGCTTTGTATCATTCAAAAGGAATTCTAATGATACCAAAATTAACATGAAATAAGTTCAAATTATGAGAAGATTTAACTTTAAGTGCTGTGTAAATACTTTTGACCACCCCTGTATATATATATTATTTTGAGTATTTTATGAGAATACTCTATACCATCTCTCGGCTCTCTGTGCTGCTCCGTGCTCCTCTTAAATTTGGCTTAAATTTATGACTCCAACAGCGACTTGTACACTAAGTGAAAAAGTAATGTAGGCTTTGAGATGTTCAGATTTTGACATTATGATAATGTTATACCGTGGTTGTCGTTGTTCATTCAAACTGATGAAAATCAATGAAATTGTTTAATTTGTTTAAATTTATTTAACTAGAATATGAAATATTAAACTTAAATAGGCATTACAGATTTCAGGGAAAATTTATTCAATTTATTATATTTTAATTAAATTTTCTGTCTTGGTGTAGTTTGTTTAAAAAACTTATTAGTTCAAACCCCTCCCATGTCTCCTCAAACTAGAAAAGATAACTATATTTGCCGCTCATCTCGTACGCCTTCTGATGACCTACTGAAATACCCTGTAGTGCGGGGGTGTTGCGGGGTTGCCTGACAACGCGCCCTGTGTTGCTGGCAACTGTGTCCTTATTCATATTTGTTGCTTGTGGATTTTACTGTAACTTTACAAACGATTGAAAGAGAGCGAGAGAGATAGGGATAGAGTTGAAGAGGGAGAAAAGTGTTGCAAAGTGTTGAATGAAGAGAGGGGGAGGGAATAAAGGGTTAGAGTCATGCCAAGTGCTCTCTGCATGGTTTTAGCAATTAGAGAACTAAATATTTGTGGCGCAGATAGTCAACGCCAATTTGTTAGGGAAAGTGCTTGCTAGGGAACGTGTTGAGACTGGAGAGAAGGCGGGAACGAGAAGAGAAGAGAAGAGAAGAGAAGAGAAGAGAGGAGAGGAGAGAGGAGAGAAGAGAGAAGAGCCTGGAGCTCTTACCTTTTATCATCTCTTCATCATGGGCTGATTTACGTGGTGCATTTATTGCAAGGGCAGCCACTAAAACTTTTAAATTACAATTTACAATTTACAGTTGCTGTTTTGTGCCAAGTGTGTGTGTGTGTGTGTAGGTGTTTGTTCATATATTTATATATATACATACATAGGTATATGCATTTTGTTCCTGTGCTCATTGTTTTTAGCATTCAAGTGGCAGTTAAAATGGCTTCAGCCTCAATTGCTGCATCCGGCAACCCTATAGCCCCCCGCCCTCTATCCCCATTCCCATCTCTCCCCCCGCCTCTCCACACCCCTCTTCTTCGGCTCCCTCGGCCGCTGCATTAGGAAAGTTGACGGGATGCTGTGAGCGATTTATTGTTTTTGTGTAGAGAGCGTAAAATGGAACAAATTTTGCACAAACACACACACTCGCACACACACACACACACATACAGGGTGTTTGACTGCCACGCCCCTACCGAGTGCGGTTTTAGGCGCAGCAGGCAGGAGCCCAACAAGACACAGAAGCAAGAACAACAACGTCGTCATAGGCCAAAGGAAGCGCGTCCGCGAGATCTGGACGGCCATGAAAATCCTACACAAGAAACAAAAATCTGGGATTCCGGGATAAAATCAATCCGATGCAGTATCGGAAGTTAGGTAATCCCGGACTTTTTCTCCAATAATTTGATTATAGGGCTTCCAAATGAATTTTAGCTTAAAAAATATTAAAAAATATAAAATAAGGAATTTGAATTTTTAGAATGATTTTTATTTTCTGTGTACCAACTGCCGACTGCCGTGTGGCTACCCTGTCATTGTGGAGGGCAACCCTGCTCTACCCAAGGCTTGGCAGTTAATTGTAATGCTGCAAAAATGCTGTCAAAGTTATGCGAGTGCGAAAATGTCCACGGACTCATGGCCGTTGCGAAGGGGAGGATGGGCGGAGGGGGAGTTTGCAGCGGGAAAAGTGGGAAAAGAGGAGGTCAGGCAGGGAGGGAGCACCTCTGGCATCAAGGCTGCCTGCCAGCCACTTGACAGAGCTTCAACTCCGAGCGCCATGTGCCCGCAGTTCTGGCCAACATTCGAGCTGCTTCCCCCTCTGCCCCAATGTTACCCCCCTCCACCTCCTTCACTCGCTTCAAATTGCATATTTCTGTCCCATTTTTTTTCTCAGTTTCCATTTTTTTCGTTTTTAAAGCAATTGAAATTGAAGCTATCGGCTTACTTTTACTTTAAGAGTTCGGTTTTGGGGTCTCGCCAGAAGTGTTTTTTGATTGCTCAGATGTGGTTTTAAATTTAACTAAACCTCTCAAAAGTTAAGCAGGGAGAAAGCAATGGTAAATATTCATTAGAAGGCATTACTACTTACTGGACTTAAAGTCAAGCTTAAAGTCAAAAATCTGTTTACAACGCTTGAAAATAAAACTCCATTTCAGCTGGTTACCAAAGCTCGTAGAAATGGAAATAAAAGAAAATTTTTCAATTTCAATGTTTTTGTTTTCTCTCTTGAATTTACAATTAAATAATCATAGAACACACAAATCTGGGACTCGAGGCACAGCTGGCAAATACAGTCGGTAAACAATAATTGTCCCCAAAAGTTTTAGTGTCGTTATTTGATTTAAATCTAATTAAGATTTTTATGAGTATTTGAATTATAAAAAAGTTTAATTTTATTTTAAAGCAACAATAGAACAGTCAGCAAAGTGATAATTGAAAGAGTGCAACATGAAGACTCAAAACAAATATAAAATACTTTTTAGAAAGTGGATGCATTAAACAATTTATTGATTATGATTTGCTTCCTAGCCCTGCAGATAAATTATTGCGTCGACTCATGTTAAATTTAAGAATTATATGTGAGAACACAAAAAATAGATTGAATTTAACATTGTCGTATTAAAAATTAATAATATTCTTCAGTTTAAGTCTTATTTATAATTTTTAATATTATTACTCTAGATATTAAATTGTTTTATGTAAATCTTGTATTTTTGTATAAATATGTACATATATTATTTTTCTATTATTTTCTTCTTTTATTTATAGTTATATATATTTTATTTTTGATTGCACAAATGCAAAACGTTAATAATTCTATTTGTATTGTTTAAGTAATCAATTTAAAATTGAGCAGAAAGTCAATCAAAGCAAGCTTGGGATTTAAAGTAGACTGTTATCAGCTTCAATAAACAAGTCTGTCAATTGTAGTTGTCGCTGACACGAATAATTGAATCCAAACAGTGTTTCACATTTGTACTGCACTGTACCGTAAGCTGTAGTAATTGATTAACCAAGTTAAACTCAACCACACGAGGAGGAGAGTCAGAGTCATGGCCAGCATTACATTCAAGGATCTTCCGACTGTGGTACTGCGAACCTATCAGGTCCTCCGCATTGGCAATAATATCCACGACAAGGAGCTGGACTTTTGTCTCGATGATAAGGTAAGGAGTGTTCTCATTTCAAGGATGTTTCGTCACCTTCTCCGTCACCATTCGTCTCAGTCTGTGGCAAAGTTGCATGCAACGTTGACGCGCAGCGAGAAGGGATTGTTTCTGGTCAACGAGAGTCGCAACGGGACCGTCAGTCTGAACGGTCAGTGCTTCAGCGGACCTGTCCTAATCACCTACCGGGATGCGATCAACGGCCTGGTCAAGCTGCGCTTTGGCCGTGTGGAGGCCACGCTTCGTGTCTCGGGCAGTTTGGGAGTCTAAGCGATCCTTCCACAAGGACTCTCGGCTGGAATCTCGTCGCTTCAAGTGTAAATTCATGTTTCACTGCGCACTTAATGCACATTTCACACATGAACTCTGTCTATTTATTATTTCTCTACATACAGTACTCGGACAACTAGCGAAGAGAAACTTATTGGAAAACGTTTCCATGGCAATTGTTTTTTTTTCTGTTTTCTTTCGACTTTTATACGTAAGTTTATTTTATTTATTTATTTAATGTTAACTAAGAATATAAAAATTAAACAAAATATTCAAAGTTATATTTAAATTTAAACTGAAAGATAAAAAGTTAATTTAAAAAAATTGTGAATTAAAAATATATACAAATACTTTAAGAGTATTTCTACTTTGGTATAAATTGTACATAGTATATATTTAAGAGTTGCATTTGTTGATTTTTTCTTGGAACAGTTTTAATTGTTACACAATTTTGAAAGATAATAAAGTTTTCAAAGAATTTTAATTTTTATGGTAATATTTCATTCGTTTTTTTGTAGCGTTTATAATTTTGGTATTCTATGTCCAAGAATTTAAACAATTGTTATAGTAAAAAATCAAAATTTAAATATGCTTTCTTCCTATTTAGCTTTTGCTTAGAGTTATGACCTATTCAATTTTAATTATTCGTAGACGAAACTCAATTGATGCACTCAAAATGAATCTGTCTTAAGCTATTATTTATGCTTGCTGATTACCCTCACTTTTCTTCTCTTTCTCTCGTCTCTTTTTATGTCGCTTTTTATCCTTTTGCCACGCATATGGCAAAATCAGAGTCGAAAAGTTTTGCAGTTTTCCACAGTTTTCAAATGCTAAAAGCAATATTCGCACGCTCATAATTTACAATATGAAAGTTTTCCTGCATAGGGGAAGGAAATTATTACTTACATCAAAGATTTGCATATATTGTCGTTCGCTTTCTCACTGTGGAGATGTGGATGTGTGGATGGTAAGGGGGTTAGGGGCGCGATAGGGTTTCGACTTTGGCTTAGCCGTCCGATTTAAAGGCAAATTTGTCGTTTGGCAAGCCCAGGAACCAAACCGAGCATAAAAGACAGACCATGTGCAGGAGAGAACAAAAGAGGTGGGCAAAAAAAAACTGAAAAGATGAATGTTTGTTTGCGTGTGCTAGACTAACAGATACCCTTTATCAAGGAGAGAGCCACATGTCTGAAGGATACCCTGTGAAGTAGCTTTAAATGGTGTCAAGATAAAAATAAATTTTATATTGATATTTTCCGATTTAAAATACTTATTGCATTAAAAATGTAGTATTTTTAATTAAAATATAATTTGCCGTTTTAAAATGTCTAATTGCTTTAGTTTTAGCGATCGCTGCGATCGATTTGAAACTTAAAATAGCTGATTACATATAGAATTTGATCTCTCTCTTATTTGATCTCTAGTTTGTTATACCCACTTTGTCATCATTTTATTTAAGTAGGGTATAAAAACGAAAATAATAAAAAAAATGGCACCACACTGAAAACCAAAGTAAAGTAAAAGAATTCGAAGGGAAAACTTTGCCTTCAATGAAATGAAATAAAATTGCATTACAACGGGCACAAAACGGGAAGCGTGAACGCTTCAAGGGCGCTTGTTGCCGTCTCTCTGGCAAGAGAGAGAGAGCGAGGGAGAGAGAAAAAGAGAGAGAAAGAGAGAGAGAGAGATAAAGAGAGAGGTGTATTGCGAAGTGTGGCACAAAAACTTTCACCATGATGCCCCTGTTACAGTGCTGGAAATGCTGGCTTAAGTAAAGTCAATGAACGGCATCACCCACAACTCACACACGCACACACGCACACACTCACACACGCACACACACACACACATACGTATTTGCTAGTATAAATTTGTTTAACCCGCACATGTGTCAAAGTTTTTTAACCCAATTTCCGCAATTAAGTTTATATCATTCACCCACCTTAACAGTGCGGCCAACTTTATCCATACATATATACATACCACTCTCTCACTCTCTCAATCTCTTTCTCTGTCTCGATCTCTTCCAAAAGTGGTCTTCTACGTGTCCCTCGTGTCGGAGGTGTCCGTTCGTCCGTCCGTCTGTCTTGACGACATGTAAACTTTAAACGAGTTGCAGACGAGCATTGCCAGCTTTCGATGTGGCTTCATGCGAAAAGAATGAATGTCATGTGCCAGCTGACGTTTGACAACACTGGTTTGCATGCACAAGATAAGTTGACAGCACTGTTCCTCTATTTCAGATATTGGACCACTGAAACCTTGCTTAACATACAACACTAATAATATGCAGATAATATGCAATAATATGCAATCATAAAATTTCTGAGAGTTTTATACATTTTAAAAAAAATTGGTAATCATCCAGAAGAAGTATTAACATCGTTCCCCTCAGGGTTAAGCCATTTAGGTCAGAACAGCACTTAACATATTTGTTGATGCAGTTAGACTTTGGAACAACCTGCCAAATATTATTAAGAATATTAAAAGCGCTTCGCAATGTAAACTAATAAGTCTTTGTAAATGTTTGTAACAATAATTAATGTTTTTTTTAAGGTAGCATGTAACTTTATATCCTTTTTAATTTTATTTTAAATTTCAAAATTTTATTCATAATTAAATTTTAGTGACCAATGCAATACAATAAATAAATTAAAAAATAAGTGAATAAATCAAAAAAAAAATTATAATATGAGGTCAAATAAAGAAATAGAGAACACTGATGCTACAAAGTAAGTACAAATCTTACAGATTTGTTAAGCGTTACTCAATTTCAAATTTTATTAGCACTAGATAAAATATATCAAGACTCTGATATTTTTTCCAATCCAAGAAGAAGAAATTGCTGAACCAAGTACTCATTTATTTCGATTTCCGATTTCGGCTATTGAGTCGAAATTATTCATCTGGCAAATGTTCTTCTGCAATTCTGATAATTTGCTTAGTATTGCATAGTAAACCAGAAATAATTTTCAATTTTATTTTCCTAAGTAGCATTGGAAGCCACACTGGCGCCCTCTAGGGGATTAGTCGAGCCCTTTCGAGTAAATCGTTGTTATTTGTTCTTATTCATCTTGTTGATTGAAGCAACTGTATCGAAATTGCAAAACAACAAAGCCCAAAATTGAATGAACAGCTCACGTGGAAGGAGAGATAAAAACATGTTAATAATCCACACAAGCATACTTCATACATAAATAAATGTAATCAATATTTTACATAGTAAATTTTGCAATAATTGAAAAACGCAGAGTTGAGAAAATGTGTGTATTCGAATAAATTGTAAAGAGGCAGCAAAATCATAGAAATCAGTGAGAAAATATTTGAAAACTTAAAGGCGCAGTCAGGTCAGAGACCGCACTCCCAGGCACTTGGAGTGAGATAAGGCTTAAGGAAGGAAGCACTGCGATTGTCAAAAATTGTTCAAAGGATGTTTGGAAGGACGCAAAAGAGAGAGAATGAAATAGATGGAGAGTGAGGCAGAGTGAGGGGCAGAGGGAGAGGGAGAACGTTGTCTAAGGAGAGCACCAAGCTGAGCTGCATTAAATCTATGCTTGTTTGTTTGCATTTCATATGTATTTGCAAACAAGGACACACACCGAAGCGAAGCGTCACATATGCAACCAAACAGGCTATGTGTGTGTGTGTGTGTGTGTGTGTGTGTACTGTATGTGTGTGCGGCGCGGCTTTACGTTAGTGGAAAAAATAATTCTAACAGCAACTCAAACAAACAGGCAAACAAACAAACCAGCCAACAACCAACATCCAACATAAAAAGCGGCCCAAGCACTATGCACAACAACAACACGAACAGCAACAACAATAAAAGCTTTATATAAATATAGTAAGCTTAAAGATACCCTGGAATACATACATAGGCTTAAAGCATTAAGCTATGACTTGCTACGGTAAAAAGTCATTCATCAGTGGCACAAATATTGACTATCATAATGTTAGCCATTAAAAATATTTAATAATTAAATATGTACTCGCAGATATCCAACAATTATAATCAATGACTCTATAGTTTGAAAAATGCTAACGTCTGGCTTATTAAGGTTACATTTTACAAAATTTAACTTTTAATTAAAAACAAAAAACAATTTTTAAATCGATTTTTTTTCTGTTACTCAAAAAAGTTTTTTTAAGACAATTTATTTTGTCATAAATCCTTAAAACAAATTGTTGCAATTCTAAACAGAATTATTTGCTGATACTCTATATAGTTTTTTTAGCTATTATTTTTTTCTTAATAAATTTAAATTCTTAGTCTCTTAGAATCTCATTTAAAAATAATTTCGGAAGCTTATATAAGACTCTTGGCAAATATTTTAATATTGTTTCAATTCCAACCGTTCCTCAGTCATAGAACTTCTAGATATCCATTAAAATAATTATCTTTTAGCAAATTAATTAGCTGTGTTCCAATTCCAATTGTTTCAGTATATTAGAAAAGCTACATCAGTTGACTATTATTACAGGATATCAAAAGTAACACAAGCCCAAACAGTTGCCGTCTATTCTCTCTCATTCATACAGCTAAAACGAGTACAGATAGACAGAGAGAGAGAGAGAGAGAGACAGTTAGTGATAGTAAGTGAAAGAGAGAGAGAGAGGGGGGATAACAAAGGCGTGAGCTGGGCGCAGCATTTGATGTTTGTGCTGTGCAAACTTTGGCACGGAAAACTTGGGCCAAAAGACACCTGAGTTGGTGTTTTGGCCCAACAACCATTTCTCCCCTTTCTACCATTTCTCCCCTTTCTCCCATTTCTTCCATGCCGAGTGCATTTTTCCCACCTTCGGCAACTACCTTTCTCGCCTGGTCTCCCCTTTTGTTATCTGCAACCCCAACCCCAACCCAATCTATTCTTCATTCTCATTTCTCTAACTCCTTTCCACCTTCCTCACCTTTCTCTCGCTCTCTACATTTCTCTGCATCTGTCTAAAGATCGATCACGTGTTTGAAAAGCGCTGACAGAAGATGATAGCTGAATGTATAAGAGTTTGCGTGTGTGTGTGTGTGTGTGTGTGTGTGTGTGTGTGTGTGAGGGTGTAAGAAATTGCTGAGTGACGTCTTCCCTCTCTCTTTCTCCCATCCCTCTCTATCTGTGTACTTTATGCCAATTTTGTTTGCATACTTTTTATTCCAAATATATTTATGGCAATATTTTCTTGTCATTGCTTATGTGATGTTTGTTGTCAGGTGTATTTGTGTGTGTGTGTTTGTGTACATTCATTCAATCATTTCATGCGGCCCTCAGTGTGTCAGTGTGTACATATTCACGACGTTTGTCTAGCGATTGACCCAAAAAAAAGTATATGAAGAGAACCAAGGAACCAAGTCCAAGTTGCCAGCTGTGCAGCTTTTCTTTACACACTTTTCTGAACGATAACAACAATTTTGGCGGTCGATTTGATTAGCAAAAGGTTTTCATATGTGTGTGTGAGGGGATTGTGAATGTGTGTGTGTAAGTATAAACACACACACACACACACACAAGTATATTTGCTTACGATGTGTTCGTTCGCTCGCATAGTTTGCACTGCTTTTTTCATAGTCCTCCGTTTGATAGATAGTCAAAAAAATGGACAAAAAAAGTTCTTGAATAATGGAGAATTGTCAATGTTCTCCATTAAGTGGCTTAAAGTCTCTTTAGTGAGTTGACGCTTCTGGCTTACATATGCTTCACTGTATTTGGTCCTATATTTAAGGCTTTATTTCCTTGCTCACTCTTTTTTAAGTTTTTTTTTATTTTCGAATTTCCACTTGTGTCTTTTTGTTCTTTTCTTTCTCCTATATAAAATTTAAAGTTTATCAAACAACTTTTTGTTTGTTTGTTTCTTTTTCTATAGCCTATATAAAGTTTATAGTACTTGGTACCAAATACAAAAATTGTTATAACAGTAGAGAATATCTAAGGAAATCTATAAAACAGCCAAGTCTGGTAGACCTACCTCTTTGATCATTACTATTTAACTGGCATTGAAAAAAGTAGTACTA
The DNA here is from genome assembly GCA_037043405.1 of Drosophila subquinaria. NCBI lineage: Eukaryota > Metazoa > Arthropoda > Insecta > Diptera > Drosophilidae > Drosophila > Drosophila subquinaria. Next base: position 45,806 of record JBAMBL010000653.1, read on the forward strand.
ATGAAATTTTATGTAACTAATTTCATTTCCGTATAAAACGTATAAGACTATCGTATAAACTTTAGTATAAACTATCGTATAAACTATCGTTTAAAACTATCGTATATCGAAACAACTATCGGAAAAACAATTTTCCACGTTTTTTTTTATAATTTTTTTTCATTTTTCTAAATTTTTCAAATTTATTTTAATTTTTCCAAAAAATAATTATTAATTTTGTTTAAAATAATTTTTCCCTACAAGTACTTAATGCTTATCGAACAATTTTAACTGGCATTGAAAATGAAAAGTAATTAAAATTTTTCATTAGCACTACTTTTTTTCAATGTCAATGAAATGCCAAATTCATTAAAAATGTAGTTAATTAGGAACAACTCTGTACTCAATCAACATCTCCCAATCTTTGTTCCTCCTCTTTGCTGTTGTTTCTATTAACTTTCTCTTAAAACACTTTCTCTTATCTTTATTCCTCTCTGGCACTGTTTCTCATCTTCTCCTTTCCCGTTTTCTTAGGTTCTGAAGTCAAATCAGCCATGTGAAAGTCTCTGATAGCACATTCCATCCATATTGCGCAATACACATTGCATTTCTGTAATAGGACGCCTCATCTAGGCTTTAATCTACACTTCTTCTCCATTCCCTTTCTCACTCTGTCTCTCTTTCCCACATTCCCTTCTCTTTCTTGCTCTCTGCCATTGCATAAAGTGTGAAAATGCCAAAATTGTCGATCGTTGCGGTTTTCGAGAACGAATTTTGCCAAAAATTATTGCAATTTTGTGACTTTGGCTACGTGCAGTTAGAACTAGCACACACATAAGAAAATATATATATATATTACTTTGTGTACGAGTGTGTGTGTTTGTGTGTGAGTACATTTTGTGTTTGTCTTAGTGCTTTCATGTTGCTGGCAGCGCTGAACATTCATAAAGTTGACTTACGCTTAAGTAAACAGCAAAAGTGTGAAATGATTTCATCTGATGATGATTTGGCTTCAGCTTCAGCTTTGGCTGCGGCTTTGGTTTTAGCTTTTGCTTTTTGCCTTTGGCTTCCACTTTTACTTCCACTTCGGTTTCACATGGTTCATTGCGGCTCTTATAGTTATACTTGTACTTGTAGTTACAATTATATATATACACACATACACACACACACACAATTACTCAAGTTAATATGGCAAACATTTACAGTTATGATTACGTTTACTTGCCACATCCGTGCGGCTTTGTACCTGCCATTTTTGCTTGGCACAGAACCACAAACTCCGATTTATTCCTAGCTCGCCGCACCACCCAAGTCACCACCCAAGTCACCACCCAGTCACTACTCGGTCACCACTTTTTCTGCTGCTCCTCAACCATTCACAAATCTATTCAATAATTTAAACGTCTTAAATACTAATCACTATCAATTAATTACAGTCTGTTCAATATTTCATGTTCTCTGTCGGTCGACAAATCAATCAACAGCTCTGTTCTAATTTGTGTAAAATCTCAATTGATTGCATTTGTTTTCAACGGCGAGAAGTGTGATTTAATTGCTTCAAATGCAAATTTAAAATATTCTCAACAGGGATACAAATTTTCTTGAATTTATCACAAAAAAAAAGTTATATTTTCCTAATTGTTTGCCCAATTTACATTGATTTTTCAAGCCCATAAAATAGTTCAATTAAAATGCTTCTAAATGTTTTACAAAACGTAATTTAATTATAATTTTTCTCTCTGCTTCAATGTCAAATTTCAATAAAAATGTTGAAAAATATGTACAATGCAAGAAATTTAAACAAATCATTTACATTTTATTAATAAATAGATTGAATAAAGTTTGAATCTCTCTTTTCTACTAGTTGCAATTTTCACAAATTTAAGTACAAGTAATTTAAGACAAACTTGACTCAAAGAAATCATTTACATAGTCAATTACACAAATCGCTCGAATGATTTTAAATTTTGAAATACAAAAGATAGAAAGACATCTTTGTTGAGTTCATTTACTGTTTTAATTGTCTAAATATCTAATGGTGAAACCCGTAGATTTCTCACGGATTTCTTAAAGCATGAATTGAGTCAATTAAGTTCTTTGTATTAAGTATTGGCAAATCAATTAAATATGTTTGGTAAATAGCTGAAATCAATCATTTGAAAATACAGTCGAACTTCCCTAACTCGAACTTCCCTAACTCGAATTTTCTCTAACTCGAACAAAATCGAGTGGCAATAGCATTTACTGAGCAAATTTCATACAATTCTGTCTCCCTAACTCGAACTTCCCTAACTCGAATTTCTCCTTAACTCGAACAAAAATATTGGCCCGTACTTCTGTAAGTCTAATTTTTTGGGAAAATCCCCAATAAAGTTTGAATTTTTGTTCGATTCTATTTTATGTTTTTGTTACCGACTCGTTTGGATACGTAATATTGATGTACATTAACAAATGGTGATGGTATATGATAGAATATTGCGTCAACAATTATTTAGGCTTGTTCAATTGCTGTAGGAAAGATGTTCGTAATGTACTTCTTTGTCAGCGCATCAGCGCAAGATTATTTACCATGGCACCAGCACGTGTATTTAAATGTTTATCGCTTAAAGAAATATTCAAACGTATTAGTTAAGGAATTGGATAGTGGACCAAAATAATTGAAGTGTCTAAAAAATATAGTATCTCATCGAAAACAGTTTTCATTATATTAGAAAATTGAAAATTAATTATGATGTCATTTGAATCGGGAACCTCTTCTGGATACAGAAAAAGAATCGACAGGTCTTGAACAAACTGAAATTTTTTATAATGAAAATAACAAGAATAGTTTGCAATTTGAAATGTATTTATGAATGAATGAAATTGTAGTTTCATTTAAACAACTAAAAAAAAAAATTCCCTAACTCGAAGTCTCCCTAACTCGAACTTTTTTCTCGGATAATTGTGATTTGAGTTAGGGAAGTTCGACTGTAGATGTCAAATAATTAATAATTTATATCTTGCATCCACTTATTATTTATTCATTTGTTATTTCTTTCTAAAGCTGCAAGAATTCCATTAAATTAATAGTCACTGTCAAATGAATTGTGTTTAAATCTGATCCAGTATTAGAATTCATTTTAATAGTTTGTCTATATTTATGTCTGTTTATTAATAATTAAACTTTTTACTACTGTAAGATAAATAAAATAATAATATATTCAAAGTTGACATTTAAATTTATTCAAATCATTCAGTTGAAATAAATTATTTTCACATCTATGCGACTAATGAAATCAGCTGTGAGACAAGAATCTTTGTGACACGTTCAACATAACTTGGACCACATTTGGGCCATTATTCTGGCCTAATCCCCAAGTAAATCCACCTGACAAAAAAGCAAAAAAAACCAATGCGACTCACGATGCATTGGCTTCTGAGTGGATCGGAGGTATTAACGCTGAAGCTCGCCAAATTTCACAGGCACACGGTGATTAGCTAACATAGAAAAAAGCGACCAAAAAGGAAATGGCAATTTTCACACGTTTCATGTGAGCAAACAGAGAGGACAATGCCAAAGAAGAAGAAGTGAAGAAAATGTGCCGCAGTGTCGCCCAAAAGTATGCAGTGCTTTTCTGTACTTAGATAAGATCAAGTATGCGCCCCGTGTGCTGCCTACTTGTTGAACATCGGCGGGGACAAACTAACGAGCAGTGTGCCCCAATTGTAGAAGACACACACACACATACACACGCACACACACTCGCACACACACGCTAGTTGAGAGCGTGCTAAAAAGTTTTCATAATTGACGACATGCAAAAATGCGGAGTGGTGAAGGGGGCGGTAAACAGGTCCTGGCTGCTGCTCCCGAACCCCGTCCTGCCTGATGACGATGATGATGAAGTACAAATATTTTACGTCATTAATTAGCGCATGGCAGAACGCTTGAAACTATTACGTAATACGATAACACCAACAACAACAACTAACAAGAACAAGAACTACAACAATTATATGCGAAATTTTTAATGACGTTGTGCAGGAGCAACACACAATCCTCAGCAGCAGCAGCAGCAGCAGCAGAAGCGGCAGCAACAGGACCAAGGACCAAGGAGCAGCTTACAGGCTGTGGGAGCAAGGAACAAGGAGCAGAAGGAGAAGAAGATGCACCAAAAGGATGACACTGAACAAAAGGCGCTGCCCGTTGCCTGTTGCTGTTGAAGAAAGAAAGAGACTTTCTTTTCCAATTTAGCCTGCTGTCGTTGCAATATAATTATGACAGAAAGAAGGGGTATGATTGGGACGATAGTTAGGTGAGGGTATTCAAACGATCGAATAGGACATGCAGAAGTATGAAAAATCAGCTTGATCGGCAATCAAATAATGCAAACCAGCATATGAGTCATTATTGATAGTCTTAAATTAAATTCAATTATAATGTTGAATTATCGATTGATCGGCTATTGACTTTAGTGGAAATAACAGTGTTAACTGGCATACATTAATTAACTTATTTTTTCTATCTATATATTTAATGGCGACTTGAAATCAATTTAATTTTAAATCAAAATAAGGAATATAATTTAAAATTATTCATTTGGATTAATAATAAAATTATTTTATTTTAAAACAAAATGAGTTATACAGTAATATAAAGCCTGCGTGTATTCGAAATATAACATTTGATCCAACATTTGTTGCGAAGATTGGGAAAAATTCAGATAAAAACCAATCAGATCAATAGTTTTAATTATGGTAAATAAAGACTCTGAGTTGAACACTCGACAAAGTTCTTTGTAATTGGGTGTAATTTGTTTTTGTTAACTCGCTACCGATCGGCATCAGTTCGCTTCATTGCTTGTTCGTCTCTCTGGCTCCACTTACCAAAACATAACGGAAAGAGCACTGAAAGCAGCAGGAGCAATGTAGTGGCCTAAATTCGAATATATTAGATACTTAAGAGTGGTATGAATAGTGGTGACAGACATATCGAAGATGTCCATTATCGCTAGCATATATAGAGAGTGAGTTTAGTATCGATGGAACTAAGTATAAATGGCACCAGGGCTTAGTATCGATATTGGTGTTCGATTATCAGCTGTCGATAGGTTTCCAAGAACTCTTAAAGATAAGGTAGAAATCAATCTTACAGGGTATTTGCTAGTCGAGCAACGTGCTGAAACATTTTTTGGAATAGTTACTTATATGTTTTCTTTGCCAATTTTTTGTTTTTCTTTATATTTGTTGTTGTTAAGCTGTGGTAATAATTAAATTATTTTGCGCAAATTTCTCACAGTTGCTGTCTCCCACACAGACACAAGCAGATTAGATAACTTATCATTAGGTGGCAAAAGTTGGGCACAACCTCCTGCCACACACAGACATACACACACACACACAATCACACACAGACAGCAAGAGATAATGAGAATTTAAATCGCAATAAAGTGCTAGAAAGCAGCGGCAAAGAAATAACAAGCTAAATAAATGTTCAGCTGTGAGAGTAAGAGAGAGAGAGAGAGAGCGAGATAGAAAGAGAGATAGAGTGAAAGTGTTGCCAACTACAGGACAAGTGTCTGAGTGAGTGTGTATGTGTGTGCGTGAGTCTGTCTGTCTGCCTGTGTATGCGTGCGTTAATAAAATGTAATTTTGAAGCGTATTAAGGCGAATATTGTGCCGAGTCAGACAGCGACACTGTCTGTTGTCTTTCCCATCTAACTATTGGGATTAAAGCACACACATACACACACACGCGCACACGCATACTCACACTCACACACACTCATTCATAGTTATTTCCTGCGTTCCTGAATACAAAGTAGCCAAAGTATTTCAATTGTCACAGTTGAATATTTGCTAGATTTTCATTAAATATAAGCTCATTTGTTTTAGCGAAAATAAATTCAATATTTCTTCATATATATTATACTATACTATATTATATTTTATACCATATTTTTTTCTTTCAAGAATTCAAAACACGACAGTATATTAATAAATAAATCTATAATTATAACTTAAAGCTCTTAAGCCTATACTAGAATTTGTAATCAACCTCATTTCTATTAACTTTTCTTCTGCAAATTTTTATCATAATCTTTCACATACATATATTATTTTGTATCGCATCTGAAGGTATGATATAGTCTTATTACATCATCACTGTAAAAGACTGACGATTTTGAAAACCAAAAAACTTTCAGTTAAGTTTATTGCGTTTTTGTTTCAATTTAGATTTAGAGCGGTGCAGTTTTTTTTTTATTAAATTAAATTACTAAGCAATCAATCAATTTATATGATTAAATGCTCTCTAAATAAACCTGTTAAATTTTAAATTTCATATTGAAATTTCTTCTCGGGCGAATTGGAAGTGAAATGAAGAAATGCTTTTCTGGAATTGTCTGCCTTCTACATGTTAAATATATACCTAACCCTATAGCTACTAATGCAACCATACTCTCATACAAAAACACACACACAGATACACACACTCACACTCACACTCACACACACACACACACACACATAAAGAGAGAGCTTAGAACTAGAGGAACATAAATGCTTATTAGCATTAGCTGCGTATTATGAGCATTCATACAAACACGTGAAGTGGTGTGTGTGTGAGCTGCAAGGCGCATTATCCACACACACACACACTTACACACACTTACACACACTACACTCTCCTCCACATACACACCCATACTCATACACACACACTGTAGTTGTAAGCGCATTAACACCAAGCATCAGTTGTTTAAGTCGCAGTCACTTGCATTTTGCTTTGACATTTGATTATTGACTACATGTCTCTTCCCCCATCGTAAGTCTCTCTCTCTACTCCCACTTCTGCTTTTTCTCCTCCCTTTCCTCTATCCCCTTCTTCTTCATTCCCTTCCTTTCCTCCTTCTCCACTTGCCTGAAGTCTGTTCCAATCAACATGCACATCACATCAATGTTATTGAAATATTGTCAAGCATCTCCCTTTCTCACTCTTACTCTCTCTCTCTCTCTCTCTCTCTCTCTCGTTCTCTTTGTTATCAAATATGCATTGTCAATGGGCAAGGGGCAATGGGCGTGGTCCATTATAAGTCACAGCACACACAGAAATGCAATTTAGCGACTAATCAGCTGTGTGCCGTGTCTAACCTCACTTCTGTTATTGGAAATTTGCTATGCGGCTTAGTAACGATGTCCATGAGAAGTCCATAATGACATACCAAGGAGCTTTCTTGGCCATTTTAAAACTTAAAATTAGTTGAGTTTCATCTTTTTTTTTAAAGATCACAGATCTGATTCTTTTCTTGCTGTCTTTTCTTGTTCTTTTCTTTACTTTCATTTATTTTCTTCTCTTTATTTTTCTCAAACCTTATCTTTTTCTTAAATTTTTTCTTTCCCATTTTCTTCCGTTTCCTCCTCTGTCCCCGAATTCTCCTGACACTTTCTTTTCTGTTTTTTTTTTTTGCTTTCTGGTTCCTTTTCTTATTTTTCTTGCTCTTACTCCGTTTCCCTATTTTCCTTATCCTTCCTTATTCCCATCTCTTTTCTGTTTTTTTTTCCACTGCTTTAATCTATTTCTTTCCTTATTTGTACATCTTCTTTAAGTAACACTAATAGAATTTTTATATTTTTATTTTTTATATAACAATACAGCAGTATATATTTGAATATAAAAAATTAAAATAAATTATTTCATAAGTATCAACTAAAATTGAAGTAAATAATTTTTAGAATTGGGCTTTCCTGTGTCATTTCTAATTCTTGTAACCAATTTCATATCGATCAATAATTGTATATTTTAAATATCATTATATAATTTATTTTAATCTATAATTTGAATAGTAATAAATAAGATGTAATTTTTTATTTGTTTTGTTGCATTTTATACAACTATAAAAAAACATATTATTTGTGATAGAGTTAAAAGAGAACTGAACCTTACAACTGATTTAACACACTGCCAACTATAATTAACTTTGACCTGAAGATGAGAATCTTGAGTTATAATTGGATATAATGTCATGTCGTAATATCATAATATCATGCAATTGGTATGCTAATCAGTTGACTCACTTCTGCCTCGAGGTGACATTAGCGAATTCCCCTGCAGCTGCTTCGCTCATCGGACATTGGAGGCGCCTCGCGAGGTGGCAACGTGGCAAGCTGACAAGGTGGCAAGGCGGCAAGGCGGCAAGGTGGCAAGGCGGCAAGGCGGCAAGGCGGCAAAGTGGAAGGTAGCTTGTGCTGATGAATCGCAGCTGCCAGAAGATATTAAAAAGCTTCGCTCACAATTTGGCCGGAAATTACAATCTCTCTTTTTTTCTGCTCCATTTTTTTTTTTGTTGTTTTTCGTCGCTGACGCTGCCGCTGCCACGCAGCAGCTTTGAAGGTGCAGCCTGCTGCACTTGCTTGCAACATGCATTTTTGCCAGCCTTATTTTTTCAGCATTTTCTCATTGCTTTTTTTGCATCGATAACAAAAGGCAGCCTTATTAGAGTGTTCCTTTATTTTAATGCCACATTTCACACCATGTGGGCGGGTCGAGGGTCCTTCTGAAGGGGGCGTGCACGGGGGCGGAGAAGGACTGGAGTGACGTTCTATTGTGCACGTGGTGCGCGTCTTTTTTCCTGCCTTCTCTCTCGCAGTCTATCCTTCTCGCTCTTGCTATCATTGTGTTCGTCACAGTGGCTCTTTTGTTTTAGCTTTAGAGGTTCGCTTTCTTTTTTGTTTTCCTTCACCCCTTTGGACCCTCTCCTCCGCAGCCTGCGAGTAAGTTAACTACTCCAGCTGAAAGGCAATCGTAGGCGCGCTTTGTTGTTGCCACACTCTCTCGACTGCTTGACTGGATATCTGTTGTTGTTGTTGTTGTTGTTGCTGTTTTTTTAGCCCACTTTCCACTTTCCACTGCCAACTTGCGACTGCTTCAGCGCCCCCAACTAACGCTATCAGTCGCAATTTTTCATTATTAGAACTAGCAGATGATACAGACAGTGAGACAGAGAGAGAGAGAGAAAGAGATAGAGAATGAATAATAGAGGCAGATATAGGGAATGAGAAGTTGTGCCCTTAATCAAGCATTGACTTGAAGCCAGGCAGTTGGAAAACGTGTCATCGTCTGTCTGGCATCACTTTCAAAGGGGAACTTGGCCGCCCATTGAAGTAGTCTGATAATTATCGACTAAACTAACATTAATAAATAAGTTAACATCAGTTGTACATCTTTAGAAACTTGGTAATAATCGGAATATGCTCAAGTTTCCCATGTACCTACATATTCCTTTTTAGCATAAGGCATGGTTTATTTTAATATTTTATTTCTTTAATTTCAATATTTGGTCCTTATATTAATACATATTTAACCACACTTAATCTACAACTAATGTTCTATTTAATGTTCATGTTAACTTTATCAACTTGTATTTACTTTTAAGTTTATATTCTATATTTATAAATACTTTCTAATTCCAATAAACACTTGGCTAAAAGTAAGCTTACTTGGGCGCATTTTCTAAACTTTATTTTAATTTTAAAATGCACTGTCTTAATATTTAACAAGAACTCAATTCAAAAGTCTGTGCTAAAATTAAATTCGAAATGATTAACAAAGTCAATAGTCCATTAAATCTAATGAATTTAGTGGATTCGTATACATATTATTGACAGTAGCTTTCACTAGATTCAACTTGTTTTCAATTCAATCCTCTGAAACTGATAAATCAACAAAATAAAACAACTGAAAATTCCACTGTCGAGGTGCTTGACTCTGAAGTGCCTAGTATACCAATCTTAATTATTTCAAAAAAAAGAGGTAAAAGTTCCTGGATTCGGTCGCCCGAATTGCAAAGGCTCTAAAAGCCCAATTAACAAACATTTTATACAAAGAAATGTTTAATAAATAATAGAAAATGCAATTAAATAAAATATTTGATTAACACTTGCCGCATTCGAGCCTTCGAATTACAATTATATATATAAATTATCCTCTCTCTTAAAAGACCGATCATACTGAGGTTTTAAAGCTAATAAATATGCGCTATAACTTTCAAATTATATTTTTCCGTTTGCAGAGTTTTAGAAGAGAGTGACAAAGTTCTAAGCATGGGAGTCACATATTGTTACTAAATTTAGTTACTCCAATTCTTATAGTTCCTGAGATCTGTATATTAAAACTGACATAGTCACAAACCCATAAGTCTGTGTCACATTTGAGTACTGGGCTTACAAATATTGTGCTGCATTTGTGTCGCTCTTGGGGGGACACTTGGTGCATCCGAGTGGACAGGGACAAGGGACAAGGACTGTGGCATGCACCAAGTGCTGCCTCCAAATGCTGCAACTTCCTCCTTACTCAAGTGGCGACTTGTGATCAGATTTTTGAGCCACAACGAGAGGTTGGACAACCGGACGTGGGCACTTTGAACGCCAAATTAAACAGAGCGACAGTCCGTGGCAGAGTCAACTAATGAGGTGAAGGACAAGAGAGGTGAAAGGATGTGAAAGGAGGCAGCAACAGACGTTGAACGTTGAACGTTGACCGCCGGCAACTGATGCTAAGAAATTGATGGTCGAGATGAGGTGGAGATGAGGTAGAGATGAGATGAGGGAAGACCGTCGACAGACGACAGGCGACAGGACATCAACTAATTGAAATTGCGCGCCAATTTTGCGGCTTGTTTGGGAATGTTGTTGTTGTTGCTGTCGCTGTTTTCGTTCTTGTTGTTGCCTCTCACGTCGTATCCCGTCGGCTGTTGTCCTGTGGACAACATTGCTCACGGATCATGCGCAAATGCTGCGTCTCGGCACCTGTGCGACTAACGAAAAACGAGAAACGAGAATCGAAAAACAGCTGTGTGTCCTTTCGACTCGTGCACTTGGGACTCGTGCGTTGTCGTCGTGTTGTTGTCGTTGGTCGTGGACCCAACAGTAGGATGCTCGTCCTTTCTCGTCCTGGCGTCGTTGTCGTTGTCGTTGTCGTTGTCGCTGTCGCTGTCGTGGTGCGTGTGTGCGTCTTAAAATCCAAAGCCAAAACATCGGCGATTGCAGTCAGTGTCGGTATTTGCAGCGGGCAACGTGTCTCGTGTTTCTCTCCCGCAACAACATCAACATCACCGTCGTCTTAGTCCTCGTAGTTATCGTAGTCCTCGCTGTCGTCCTCGTCGTGGACAACATGTGTGTCTCTGTGTCTAGTTGTGCCTGGCTCTGAAACTGAAACTGACTGCTCCTCAGTGACCCAATGAGCCGGGCAGCGACGATATCGTCGACAGTTTCGATACGGGTTAGCGGCTAACGGTTGACGGTTAGACGGTTGACGGTGACGGTATTTTAACGCTGTCTATGACTTATTTACGAGCTTTTCGGTCTCTCGCTCCACCAAGAATATAAAATAATAACAACGTGTTTCCACCGCGTGCTTCATTTGTTTGTTGTGAATTCCATCTCGTCCAATTCTGCGCTTAATATTCAAAATAATACATCAATTTGTTGTATATTTTTTGGTCTTCGAAATTTCGCGTTGTGTTTCGCGCCTTTTTTTTAACTCCTTTTTGGAGCTTCAGTCACTTTTTTTTTGTTATTGTTTTTTGGTTAACTCGCCTGAGTTTTGTGGCCTCAAGCTGAAAGCAATGCAAATGCAATATCAAAATCAAAATCAAATTCAAATCAACAAATCTCAATCATGAAAATTCCTAATTGGCCACTACCGGAAATGTGTTCAAGTGTTGTGAGTGCCGTCAGCAAAACAAAATTCGGGATCGGAGCTTAAATATAAAGAACAAGAATCGAATAGATAAACTCTTCGTATTAATCACACAGTTGTGTTCTTCCATAGAGCAAAACAGGTTAGTTATCAAGCATTTTTTTAATTATTATATACCGTAATATATGATCTATTAACATATATTTCTTATTATCGGTGGGCTTGTATTTAATTATTGTAAATAATTATTAAGTGGACAAATCAAGCTTAAATTTGAAAGCACTCTGAAATCATAAATTATTATTTAAGGATGAGCAAGAGATTTGTTCCCCTGAACAATCCTGATCACAATTAAATGTAAATTGTAACTGCTCTTTTGATGATTACAAGCTTTGGTCTATTAGATGTGTAGGTAATCCCATATCTAAGTCCCTCAGCTTTTAAGCATGCGAACCAATTGGGTTATGAGAAACTGTAATGGACCGAGTGTGATCTAATGCCTGAAAGCCGATGATGAGGATTTCACTGCAGTTCCCATTCCATTCCAATCCATTCCATTCGATTCCAGTTTGATTCCCCTGCCCTTTGCTCATTACCTTAAGAGTTTGTGCAGTTGTGTATGGAGAAAGTTTATTAGTTGGATCCAATGGCTGGCAGCAAATCAAGCTGACCGGGCTGACACTCGGGGGAATGAGCTTAAAAAGCCAAAACTGAAACCCAACTCCAGGCCAAAAGTGGCACTAAGCGAGTAAACGAGTTCAACTGGTCCCACGGCGCTGCACTTTCCATGCCAACGAAATCGAAAATGTTGCACAATTCGACCCTTGGGTCTAATTCGATTTGAAAACTAAAGCCGAGGCCGCTTCCATTGCCCTCCCATCACTACATTTCCTAAATGCAGCCTAAAAGTAGGCAACGCATTTATTTACAACTGCAACTGCAACTGCAGCTGCAATGGCATGCATAAATTTATGCATTGTAAAATAGCTGGTCAACTGCCTCATCATCATCATCATCATCGTCATCATGATCATTATCATCGTCGTCATCGCATCTCGAATCTCGAATCTGTGGCATGTCTGCCTGTCGGCTGTCGGATATGGACATCGATAATAAATGCATACGATATGCATTTTATTTTAATTTAATTAAAATGTGTTTATTTATGCACTTAAGTTGCAACAGCAACAGTAACAGCAACAACGACATCCAACTAAATGTATGCACATACATATACTAAAGTGCACATTTAACATGCATTTCACAGGTTGCTCATACGCAGCGTGTGCCCAATCAAACAGAATAAAAATTTGCAAACTTATCCGAGTCGAGCCTGAACTATACTATATTTAACTATCGATGAAATCTTAAAATATATAAAATATATTTCCTTAAGAAATTATACTCATTACGAAAACGAATTAAGATTCAATTTTTTAACTTTTCTTTTATATATTTCTGTTTACTTGCTAGAAGATGCATAAAATACTCAAAGTTTCCTTGCTTGAAGATGAATAACTTAAAAAAATTTTTTGTTTTGAACATCTACAATGATGGTCAAGTTGTAATTACCCCATGTTAGAGTATAATTTGCATAGCAATGGGCTCCCAGTAATAATAATAATGCGAGCGCCAGAGCATTATAATGAAATATTTTGTTAAAATATTATTTACCTATAATTAAAACAAAGAGAACGTTTACACAAAATTCTATTGGGCAAATATAAATAATTGCCTTAGTTTTGTGAGTAATTAAAGTGCACAAACGAAAGGTCGCAACATTAAATAAACTTTGACCAAGAATAATAATAGTAATAATAATATTTTAGCATGTATTTAATACAAATAAATAATAGTAAATAATATAGCATATATGTAAATATTGAATCAATGCAGATAATGCAAAACTTTACCACAATCACCACCCACTCCACGTTTAACATAATCACAACTCTTTTAATCCTTACAAGCCTGTGAACGACGATAAGCTCTAAATGTGTGTGTGAGCGTGTGTGTGTGCGTGTTTATGTGCATGTGTGTCGGTTTTTTGGTTGTCAGAGGATAAGACATTGCTTTGGTTAAGTGAATTACTTGCCAACTGTCTGCGCTTGTCGTTTCATTTATTCTCTCTCCTCAATTAAAACTGTACAACTGTACATTTTAAGGATTTTATACACATTTTTAAAAGTTGCTTCAAGATTTGTAAGACTTAAGTTGAGCAAAAAAATCGCTAAAAAAAAAAGCATGGCTTGGTAATATTAGTAACAATTTATTTGAATTGAAATTTGGTAGAAATAAATTCAAAAAACTTTTTTTTAAGGTCACTGACAATGCTTTGAAATTAATGACAAAGCTGTTTATATTTTTTAGATAACATTTAACTGTTAAAGTATTATTAATTGCAGAATAATTTCAATTATTATATGCAGCAGGAGAAAGTTCCAGTATATAGAGAAACATTTATTTTTGAGCTAAATTATCCTGATTAAGGAAATCCCAGGCATCCACATATTAGTAAAATATTAGGAAACTATAGCATAATATTTTTTATTTTCGCGCGAATTCCCCAACGGACTTTCCTAGAACATATTCATCAATTAGACGTCGTGAAAGTGTAAGCTTCACTTGTCAATTGTCACACCAGAGGCGGTGAGTGGGAATAAAATGGATATTGGAGAGTGTGACTAAGCGCGCAAAAGAGAGAGAGAGAGAGAGACAGAAAGAGAGAGAGAGATAGAGTGTGATAGAGAGATAGGTGCAGCGAGTTGCAGCTCCTTTCAATTTCTAGTGCAACGTTTGTAAATGAAACTAAAATATTTATGACAGCTATTGGATGGCAGTTGCAAAGTAAATACAACGACATGCACAATCAAACACACACACACCCGTTGCTTACATACACACACACACACACACACACAGAGAGAGACAGGATACTCTCGTTTCGTGTGCATGCGGCACAAATCCCTTTGATTATCCTTGTGCATTTACAAACCAAGCAGGCAAAGTCCGCTCGCTTTAGTTTCGCAATAAAATTGAGCAACAAATATTCATTGCAATAACAACAACAACAACAACAACAACAACAACAACTAGAGTCAAACAAGTAAACAAAGCACAAGTGAATCGCAAGCAACAAGGATTCCTTTTTCTTTTTTTTTTCTTTGCACAACAACTAAATAATGCACACACAAATACACACACACACACATACACACATCTTACATGTTCACTTGTCATTTGTAGTTGTAGTAGATGCAGTTGCTTTTGTTGTTGTTGTTGAGGCAACACAAGTTTTTTGCCGGCAACTTCAAGGCAAAGGCCGTGCTGCGATATTGGCTCAGGTTCAGTTTTGGCCTGTTTAAAATCAAGAAGCACACATTTTAAATGCCAAACGAATATGTAATACTCTGCCTTTTTAGTTTATAAAACTGTAGAGAAAAAATATTTATTTATATAAACAGGTTTATTTTAAAAATTATAATTTAATTTATTTTTAGCTAAACTTAAATTAATCTTCAAACTAAATTTTAATTTGTAAATGTCAGTTTATTACCAACTCTTTTCTTTCTATTTATTGTGAATTATTTCAATTTAATTATTTTATTTAATATATTAAAACAACAACTTAACGGAGTTTTAAAAAATTAATTAATAATTTGTAATGTGTTTTTCAAATTTACCTGGTTGCAAATTGGAATTATATTTATTTTCGGCGCCTGTAGATAAGCTGCATACTCAACACATGGCAACTATTTGATTTAAATACTTGTCCGGTTATGAGATAGAGATATGAGAATTATTTCAAAACAATTTAAAGCTCTGCTTGAATCATATTACAAAGAGAAATTTCCATAACATAATTGAAATACATTCTGTGGTCTCCCGCTGAACCACTTGCAAACAAAAAGTGAGAGAGAGAGCTAACAAGAGAGAGAGAGAGAGAGACAGTCGAGTGTAGAGTTATTTAATATTGTTGTCAATTGCATGCTCAGCTTGTTGACCTTCACTCGAATTGCAATCAGACTTAATTTTACTTTTTCTGCTTTTGGCCAACTGTATAACAAAGCTCGAGTGCCTCTTTGTGGCCGGGTTCCATCCGACAGCTGGTAACGTCTTTCTCTTTCGAGCCATAAGTAAGTATCATAAATTATTGTTAACATTTCACTACAAATCGTTGGCCCGACCTCTACACATATTGTACACACGAGTATTTGCAGGCAATTTTATGAAAATCACACTCAACATTTGCTAAAATATTTTGTAAATGTTTTCCTTTTACCCTGCAAACAAATATGGGTATTAAAGCTTTGTGCAAATGTATGCAACATGCTGCAAATAAATGCACAATTAAGAATGCTCATTTCATTTTAATAAAAGAAGTTTTTGTTTATTTTATTTTTATTTATTTATTAACCTGTGCAGGGTATCTCCATTTCGAGCATTCTCTTCTAATCTGTTCTTATGTGTGCTTATTGCCTGGCTCTTTAAGTTTTAGTTGAGCTATTGTAAAATGCACTACAGAAATTTTGAAAACAGGCCACAAGAAATCATCTATCCTAAAATTGCACTCAAAAATTTGTTGTTAAGTGGTAAATGAAATTAAGAGACTAAGAGCAAAAACTCAAGCCACAATCGAAGCCACAATCGTAGGGCCTTTAAATTGGGGTAGTCAATAAACAAATAGGTGAAACGACAGGGGAATAGGTAGAAAGATAGCTTGTCCTCAATCTGTTTGCAGTCCCAAAAAGGATTTTCTAAACTTGTTACGCATTTGTTGTCAATGCGGCTGCAATTTGTCTCGTGTGATTGATTGTGGATTGATGTGAGTTCAGTTTGCCCAGGAAACCAACAATACTTCCAAGTGCATTTTCCCACATGTGCTAAACCATAATAAGAGCGAATCAATCAAATGAAATGAATTGATTGTATTTTCGCAGCACCAAACACCAAGTACTTGTTATTGCCAATGTCAACAAATACTTCCAAGCTGAAGATGCTTCGTAATGCATAAATAAATATGGTCACAACTATACATGGTCATTACTATATATAATTTGGTTTCTGCTGATATAAGTTTCTTTATATTTATATTTCTTATGCAATAGATTCAAATTTATTTTATAATAATTTAGGCTTTCAAACAAAGGAAAAAAAAATCCATTTGGAACAACATTTTTTTTGTTTAATTTAACTGATTTTATTTGAGTTTTATTTCTTTTTATTTTATTAAGCTAGAAGCTTGACTTTTAAATTTTAAGTGTTTCAAATTGTAGATATTTAAATAATTGTTTTATTTTATTATATTTAGTTTTCCGAGCCTATTGATATTGCATTTTTGAGGAGCTTAGAAAACTCGAAAGACTTTGGCGAAGTTGCACGATTCAATCGATCAATCGCACAGTCGGTCAATCAATTGTCGTGGCATTCCGTGATGTATGCAAATGTCCAATGCAGGTGTCCTTGCGGTCGCTGTCGGCTCGCTTGGCCAGGACACGTTCCGCTCGCTCCTAATAGTGTCACGTGCGAATGAGAACTCTGAATCGGACTCGGAATCGGGACTCAGAGTCGGGACTCTGGACTCGAGGCGGTCATTTGATAAACTAATTGTGGGGCCTGCGTCTAATTGAATTTAATATTAATTAACTAATTTCTACGCTTGGGCCCATTTTTAATTAACTGCTCAGGTCACTTTTCTCTCCCTCTCTCTCTCTCTCTCTCTCTCTCTCTCACTGTATTTATCTCCCTCTAAGATTGTAATTTCATTCGATTTTTGGTGACCAGTTTGGGTTTTCACTTGGTCATCCAGGTGCCACAACGGATACCGCCACTGTCCACGTAAATACACGTGCCGCAGCTGTAGCTGCCACAGAAAGAAAGAGAGAGAAAGTGAGAGAAGGGGGAATGAGGGGGGAAGAGGGCAACATTCACCAGGGAATACATCGATGTGCAACGTGTTTTTCCGGTTTAATACCTTTCTCAACTGAATACGAATGAAAATAACGGTACATGTGCCAAAAAAAAGAATGAAATAAGAAGTAGAAGTAGAAGAGAGAATAGGCAACCTTTCTCCCCTCCCACACACACACACACACACACACCCCAAGCAAGCCCATCAGCGAAACTTGCACAGCAAAGAAGACGAAGGCAAACAGAAAACATCATGAATCCCGTATCGCGTTTACCTCTGTCTCTGTCAGTGTGTGTATGAGTGTGTGTGTTTGTTTGTTTGTTGTCGTTGCTGTTGTTGTTGTTGTTGTTGTTGCTGTTGCAGTTGAGCACGCGCCGCTTTACGTTGCGGGCGTGACGGCCACTGGGAACAGAGGTGTATTGAGGAGGGTGTATTGCGAGGGGTGTGGTAAGGGTGTCGATGGAGGGAGGGGGTCGTGGCGGGGGTGGTGGGTCAGTGGGGCTTCCCCGAACACGTTGCCAGCGGCTGCTGTGGAGCCAAAACATTTGGCAAATTTCAACAATTTTCGCTTTTCTATTTTCACT
The DNA here is from genome assembly GCA_037043405.1 of Drosophila subquinaria. NCBI lineage: Eukaryota > Metazoa > Arthropoda > Insecta > Diptera > Drosophilidae > Drosophila > Drosophila subquinaria. Next base: position 63,960 of record JBAMBL010000653.1, read on the forward strand.
TTGCCAAAACCCAAACTCTAGATGCAAAACCAACGCTTAGCGATAACCGAGAATTGCCTCTCGAATGCACTTTTTGGACGAATCTTAATTCAAATCTAACGGAAATAACAGAAACTTACTCTGTTGGGCGCGACTGTACGTAGAATCTATTCATAAGCTAAATCAAAGCAAATTAAAGTATATTTATTTAATAAGCTTAAATCAGATCAATAGACCAATAGACCAATATCTATAAATCATAAAATTTGTTAACTCCAATACACAGAAGCTTAATAGGAATATCCGGGCTCAAATCCCAAAACCGATCATAACTTCAAAAGTTTTAATATTGAAAAATTTGTTCATACTAATGATCGATCGGCTTGAAAATATTAGAATAGTTCATATTACAAACTTAATATTATTCATCACAAAACTTGACATCGCATAGATAGTTTTTAATTCAAATGAAAATTGTTACAGTACTGCAAATTATTCACCGCTTTAATTTTAAAGATAATCGGATAGTAAATTCATCAATCCCAAACATCCTACGTAATCGCATTCACATCGGATAAATGTATCGCTAGTTTTGACTCTTTTAAATCTTTAAGCAGCTCAGACGTTTAAAAGTATGCAGTAATTTGTAATACTGTTGCAGTTTAAAATTAATGGATACAATTATATACATATATTTAAATTAAGGAAATGGTATTTGAAAGTCGATAACTCATCTTAGGCGTGTTTCTAAGGGTGTTTTTTTTAGAGTTTGTACTTCACAAGAAAATTAATTCAGTACTGTTAAATATTATATTAAAGTTACTCTTTGATTTACAAGATAGTCGGATATTTAATTTATTAATCTCAATCACATCTTTTAAATTTTTTATACTGACGCAACTTAAGATCGTGCTATAGTCGTGCTTTATTAATAAATTAACGGATATATATTAATCAAGTAACGGGTATCTTATAGTCGAGGACTCGTCTATAGCGCTTTTAGATGTTTTTATTTATCATTGAGCTGTGTTTATGCAGCGCCCACGTCCTTCGTCAACGCCCCGTTTATGGTATATTTCTACAAAGACTTTTTGTTGTTGTTGTGTTTCCTTCGTGTTTGCCAGGCCCGACCACGCCTACACTGCCACACGACCGCCTCCAATACCTCCATTTTCCCCTTTGGCACCTTTAAATTTCGTTTTTCGTATTTCTTTTGAGTTTTGTTAACAATTTAGTTTGTTTTTCGGCCAGAGTTGTTGTTGTTGTTGTTGTTGTGCATGCTGTTAGTGTGTCAGTGTGCTATGTGCTAGACACACACACACACACACACTAACACACGAATAAGGAGCACTTGTTGTTGTTACCTGCGTGTAAAGTCGCGTGCCAAAAATCGCTAAATTTTTTGGTTATTTCCGTTTGCGTTTATGTTTTACTTAAATTCCTTTTAACCGGCCTCAACATCCGACCGACCCGACACCCATCACAGTAACAGTTAACCGGAAGTGTGCACCAACCCCTTCCCCCTTCCTCCTTCCCCACCCCCTCCCTCACCAACAACCACAATTTTACGCAACTTGCCCGTTTGGCCCGTTGTTCACCTTTCGACAGTTTTACGCTGTTGCTTTTTCTGTACCCTGTACAAATTATAAAACAGGGCATTATAAGTCTTTGCAAGTGTATGTGACAATTAATTAAGTTGATTTTCATGGGATATTAAGAATCAATTTTTGATGATCTACCGACTTAAATCTTTCATAATCTCGTCTAAACTAAATCGATTGTCCTGCGAAATGTTTAACATTTAATTTGATTTGGCGCCATCTAGTGACTGTAAATAGCAAATGTTTGACTCTTTTACTAAGTCATGTAAATATGCACCACAGGGTAGTTTTTTAGTCGAGCACACCCAAATATTGCGTTTATACTTGTTTTTAGTAGTTGACGTTGCTGGTTTTCATTATTTGCAATATCACGTAACGCCAAATGAAGTCGTAAAACGTCCAATCCAGAACCTACTTATTCGCTCTCTTTGTTCCACACACACACACACACAAGCACATACACTTTCTCTTTCTATGTGTGTGTGTGTGAGGCATTCAATGGATTCCCGAGCGAAAACAAATTGTTAAAGTTATATTATATAGGAATTACAAGTACGTTTGATTAAGCGTCGGCTCAGTTCTCGCCTCCCTCGCCTCCCTCTCCTCCCACCATCCTCTCTTCTCCGCTCCCCTTTGTAGTCAACAAGCTGAAGCATTTAAATTATGCACAAGTCTCGACAACCGGAACCGGGTCAGGACAGAATGGAACAGGACGCGTTGCCTAAGTGGTTTCTCATTTAGCAGCGACGCATAAATCAAGCATTAAAGTAAACAAACAAACAAACAAACAAACAAACAAACAAACAAACAGACAGTATAAGAAGAAGAAGAAGATGTGAAAGAAGAAGCAGAAGAGGAGGACGAAGAAAACAAAGCAAGTGAATGAAGAATGAATAAAAGAAATACCAGAAACACGAGTACAACTGCAAACAGCAAACGACAAGCAAAACAATAATAAATGAAATTATTGTTCACAACAAGTCGAAGCGATTCTACACTTCAAATGCACATGATGATACAAATATTTGAATTTATTTTAAAATAGCTCTGAAAAAATTAAAATCTTTTTAAATTTTCAGCATAAGTCGGAGCATTTAATTGATTTAACAATCGAAAACAACTTAAATATATTATTAATATAATTTTAAAATATAATATTAAAGAGAAAATGTATTAAATTGTCTTGATTTAAATAATTAATTGAATAATACTTAATATCGGTGAAACGAGCTTAGCTTAATTTGAATTTGACATTAGCTGCAAATAAAGGATTTTCAATAAATTTGTTCACTCTACGATGGAACTTCCTGCTCTATGTGTTGCACATTTGATAGAAAAATTAAAATACCCTCGAGTAGGGAAAACAAATACACGCCAGAAAGGTAACACTTCAGCTGGCGACAGGGAAATGGCAAAGCGGAAAAGTTTCTGTTTCCGCTTTATTTTTTTGTTTTTTGGTTTTTTCGTTGGCTTGTTGTTTTTGTTTTTTTCCTTGTCCTTTTTTTTCCAGTAACTTGAAAATTAATTAAAAACCATATAAATTATTTCGTCGTCGCTTGATGTGTTGACGTGGGCGTTGTGGACTCGACGCATTTGTCGCCTGTCACTGGGCCAAAGGCAATTGAGCATTTGCCACTTGCCAACTTGCCACAAGCCGCGTGCCTCGTGCTACACGCCAAATTCATGGCTTCCAGCGATTTGTTGTTGTTGTTGTTGTCGCTGTTGTTGTTGCCTTTAAACGGCTTCTCGATTAGTTGGAATCAAACTGGTATCATAAATTTAATCCATCGGGCCAAGGCTTGAGGTTACAGTTTGCGGCTTTTGCCAATTAAAGCGCCTTAGGTCAACCACACACACACACACACATATGTACATATACACATATACGTATAAGCACACACACTTATGCACAATATAAACTTGGTCTGCATAATCAGAGTCCAGTCAGCTTAGACCCCAAATGACTCAAAGTCGAAAGAGTGAAGCGAAATCATTACCAAATATTGAAAGTCAATGCATATTCGACTTTGTGATACCCTGTAGCTAGATTCATAGGCTTACATTGCCATTTTTAAAATAAATAACGTTGAAGTCAATATAAGGATTGAAAGATTAAGAAAAATATTCCTTATCCTTAAAATACATATGAAGATTTCGTTTCCTTGCCTTCTGAATTTGATGAGCTAATTAACCTTGTAAATAGTTTCTATTTGTACATTTGTATTTTATAAAAAAAAAAAAAATAGAAAAGATGTTAATGTTATTTTAAGTATTTTTTGTCAACTATGAATAGTCGACATAACAATTTAATTTACAAATAGATAAAAATTAAAAAATAATTTGAATAAATCATTTTTTTTTTATAAAAACACAAGTTTATTTAAGCACGCCGCATGCTACTTAAAGCACTGAATAAATCATACATTTAAAATAAAAATATCAAACTTAAATTACAAATTAAAGTAAAATATTTTAATGTGCATTAACGACTAAAGGGTTTTATGTTGTAATGGTAGATGCAAAATTCAAATCAGAACTAAGTTGATTGCAGATTGACTGAATTTTCAAATGTGTGTCTAGAGAAACCTAATGGAATATAACGCCTGCTGGGAGAAAATTAAGGAGTTGATGGGACTGCTGGGTGGAGAATTCGTAGTGTCACCGCATGGCTATTAACAACAGTTTGCGAAAATGACACTGCAATAAAGTATAAAATGGAGAAAAGAAAACATTAAAATGATACAAGGCAAACAGCAGAAACCGAAGGCAGAATAATAAACACACACACACGCAGTCTATCTCTCTCAGTCTCACTCTTTCACTTACTCTCTGATGTTTTCTCTCTTTTGCTCATTCACCCTTTTGTCTCAGCTTTGGTTTTCAGTCTATGTCTCTGGGTTCTGACCGTTGGGCAGGCAATGTCTTATGCACAGATTTATTATGTGGCCATAAATAAATTACAGGGCCCAGCGCACAGAGTGCACATAATAACACGGCTAAAGCGATGCTGACGATGGCTGTGGTAACGGGGGCCAGTCAGGGAGAGTGCGAAAGCTCGAAAAGTGGCCAAAAGCAAAGCAAAGCCAAACACCAAATTACACAAAATACCAAAAATGCTTGCCAAGGGCAATTCGAGCGTGACCCGTTAGTGCGCTAGATTTTAACCCATTTTAGGCGATTTATATGATAAGGGTTAAAAGGTCTGTCGACAGACAGAGATACCCCAGTCCCCTACCCCTACTACTCCTACTGCCACATCGTTATGAGCCCTTTCAAAAATGCATGGAAATGTTGAACGATCTAATTAGTGCTTGAAACTGCGAAGAGACCTCGGAACTCATCTTCCCACTTAGCTGGAAAATCGGGTGAGCGAGCAAGCACTTTGTCTGGCTTTCAGTAATAATGCTCTCGGTTTTATAATGTGTGCTAATGCAACACAGATGTGAAAAAGCTCGAGGCGTGTATACCCTGTAAATCATTAGAGATCAATCAATCAATTTTAAGATATATGATTTTAAGATGATAAGATAAGATAAGATAAGATAAGATAAGATAAGATAAGATAAGATAAGATAAGATAAGATAAGATAAGATAAGATAAGATAAAAAAGACGAATAAAGACGAATAAAGAAGAAGTGAGAGGAAAAGAAAAGAAGAGAAAGGTAAATCCTTACTATATATATTATATCGTGACTTGTGCCACAAATCTTATTCAATTCTAATGACTCTCATTGCCCTCCCACTTTCTACTTAGTCAAATTGTTTGTTATTATCCTAACTGTTATCCGAGCTCATACTTATGTCCAACTATAATTTATCTGGATGGTCTGGCCACACTTAAACCTAACCACGCCCACACCGTCCGCGTAAATAACAGACAATAGGAAAGAGCTCGGACTCCTCAACTTCAACTTACGTGTGAAACTTCGACCGCTACACAGAAAATAAAAACTCGGAATTCAGGGATAAAATCAATTACAAACAGTTAAAAGTTCGGTAATCTTGGACTATTTTGAGTGCTGAATTAACCCGATTTTAATTAATATTTTGTATTAATTTAACAATTATATTCCCAATAAATACTGAATAAATACATGCTAAAATCAAGAATTTAAAATTTGAATTTTAAATTGATTATATTTCTTGCTGTGTACTCGTGTCATGTCGAGTCCATCGTCTCAATGGTTATGTGCATTTGAGGTGGAGTAGAAAGAAGAATAGAGAAACGGAAGAAGTAGGAAAATGGAGGGCAGAACAAGAAGTAGAAGACGAAGAAGAAGTTGAGGCCGATGAGTGTCAGTCAGGCTGTTGGGCTGGCAATAAATATCAAAGCATTTGTTTGCCGTCAAAAGCAAAAGGCTGCCAGGTTGCACCACTGACACGCCCATTGTGTGCGTAAATGAGTGAGTGTGTGGGTGACTGTCAGGCACAGTCAGTCACAGTCACAGTCGCAGTCACAGTCGCAGTCACAGTCAGAGTGAAAGTCACAGTCACAGTCACAGTCAATGGCTGTGGCACGTGCGCCGTAATTTGCGCATTTAACATTTAAAGCAGCTCGTGAAACGCAAACCGCTCTCCGTCTCTCTCTCTCTCTCTCTCTCTCTCCCGCTCTCTCTTTGGTGTACCTTCTCTCAGGTGAGTGCTAGACGGTACACGGGGGCGTATGCGCAATAAATTTAACGAGCTGCCATTAGAGACGACGAGGCCAAGATGTCAATGCGGGTGCCAACAATTGGGTGGCATAGAAACTTGCGTCAGGTTAATGATAAATTGACTTAATTATTTGACGTGGCAAGAGGCAAATACACACACATACACACACACTCGACATACATATATGTATACACACAATTATGAATGGTCTGCTCCTGTGTTTCAGCCAAAACAACACAGTTTCCCCGTAATTGAAAATCTCATGAATTTGACGCATAAATCGGTTGAAATGTTGTGTCAATTTCACAAAAACTAAATTTATGCAATTTGGGCTGTTCATTATTCAGAAAATACAGTCAAGCTTCTCTACATTGAAAGCCTTTCTATTTTGAATAAGTTGGACAGTTAATTTTTATATAACAAAGTGATTTTAAAACAGCTTTAAATGAATTAATAAAGGTGTTTTAGTTTTATGAACATAAATCTTCCAAATATATGAGGTAAAGATTTCAGATATCTACGTCTCAAGGTGTTTTTGAAAACGAAGAAGAAAAATAAGAATCAATAAATAACGGAAAAAACTGTGTGTGCTCTGTGAAATAATGTTAAAGGATTACGGGATAAACTCAATTCCAAACAGGGTCAGTTTTGGTAGACCCAGAATTTTTTTTAAACCAAGCACGAAATACTTGATTCAGATAAGATAATTCAATTCCTTCTCCGCAAATACATATTTTGACTATCGGAGCTCTTACATATTTTATTTACATAGTCAAATATTATGAATTGGGTTTTATGGACTCCTTTCATACTGAGTGCTTGCCATTTTATCCGCATATTAAGTTCATTTTTTTTTATTCCTTCAAAATTGTTAAATGCTGAACATTATGTGTAAGTCAAACTAATATTTTCACACACCTTGTCAATAAGGTGTCATTGCCTGTTCCATTCCAAGCACTTCAGGAGGTATTCCATTTGAAGAGGGGCTAATTCATTTTCAGATCACACAAGCTGCGAACTTTTACAAGCTGACGAGAGATTGACTCGATTGTTGCTTGTGCCCGGAACAGACGTGCTGTATTTTGTAGTTGAGTGCTGGTGGGAGGAGGAGGAGCGGAGGAGATGGATGAGAATAGAGTGCGATATACGATAATTGAATCCATATTCCTAATGAGTGCACGCGTGAGCGAATTCAACGGCATTCAACTTGTGGCAACAACGACGCACACGTGCAGCAAATCAACTTTGCCGAGTTTCGTTTTCGTTTTCGTTTTCATTTGCCTCGTTTCGATTTCGTATGCAACATGCGATGTTTGAGGCACCAACAACAACAACAACAACAACAGCAACACAAACAACAACTGGCAACATTTTTCAACAATTTAATTTATTTATTTTGGCACTCACAAGCGCAATAGTCAGCTGGCCTGACATGGGTTTGCCCTCTTCCCTCTTCCCGCTTTCATCCTACCACTTCCCCATACAGTTGATTCGTCCTTCGTCCTGTGATCGAAACGCACTGATAGCCTCTGTCACTCAAACGAACTGGCTGAGTGTTTGCCTGTTTGCTTGCTTGTTTTTCTCGATGTTGTCGTTCTACTCGGATTCTTTCCTTTTTTTACTGGTTACTTTGTCGATATCGCCGCCCGCTAATCTGGACGACAGTCGTGTTGCTGTTGTCCTTAGACCCACATAAAACACACCCACATGCCATTCAATTAGCCCCCCACCAACTGCCAAAGGACCTCCAAAGTGTCGTGTGTCTACAAAAAATAAGAACGAGTGTAATTCTCATTAAAAAATGACTCTACTGTAAAGAAAACAAAGTTGTCCAGCGAATCGAAATACAACAGATAAATAAAGTAATAAGATATTCCTTTTATAAGGACATTCATCAATATTGGGAAAAGTTCTTACTTTTAAGCCATTAATTTAAATTATTTTTTATTTTGATAAAAAGAATTAAAAAAAATAAAACCAACAATTTTAAAATCGTGGTGATATTGCAGAGATTTTTTGAAAGAATCTTTATGGTGTTATATTAATTTTTTTGTAAGTCGTTGTTGTTTTGATTTTAAAAAATATAAAATATTATTATTTTAATCCCTAGATTTCAGGTTAGCGCTTAAAAATAAGTAGAGCTAGTGTCAAAATTGACAATTTATATCTTTCAAATATTTCAATAGGTAAAATAATAGATCATATAATTGACTTTATTTTCTGTGTAGACATTTGAATATTAAAATTTCGAGTACATTGTCATTATTTTTATCAGTTTCGTGTAGAAGTTAATTTTAACGTAAATTATTTATACACATATTCAATAAACCAAATCAAAGTCTAATTAATATGACTGTAATTATGATTGATTTTATTGTTGCATCGATTATTAATTAATTCACAAAACTTGTTTGTTGCTTCCATTTGATTCGTTTTCCCTTATTTCAACTAGTTGTTGTACATCAATTTGTGCAGCATGTTCAATTTACTTGTTGATTAAACTAATTTTATAATTTTTAATATTTAATATATTGACTTTTAAGATAAATACGTTCTCCATAACTACATTATTTGATGGTTCTTTGACTTTCGAAACTTTTGTGGACTCCCTTACTATGAATAGTTTGTCTTTAATCCTTATTTATTTGTTTAATACTAAATTAGTTCACTAAAATTCTATTATTCTAAGTTTATTTCGATTCTCATGCATTTGAATCTCTTTTAATTGCATTGTACTTGCAGCTTTAATTTGTAACAATAAGCTCATCCTCCATTGTCACATATAATCGATACTCAACGATGGCCACCCAACAGTTACATTTTCCGTTTTTCTTTCAAGTTCAAGCAAACACTAATTTAATTAAGAAATGAACTTTTCATATTGAAATATTGCTTTGACGTGTTTAATGAAATCAAATGCAATTTTGTTTTAATTGAACAATATTAGTTTCAATTAGATGTGAGCCTCAAACAAGAGGGGAATGACTATAATTTTATTGGTTAGTGTAATATACTATCAACAAAAAGTAAGATACAAAATATTATTGTGATTTTACTTAAATGAAGAGGTTATCTGTGATCGTTTTTATTATTTAATTATACAGAATTCCCGTTCGAGTTTAATGTGCCAAGCAATTTAATGGCTTATGCTGTTTTGCCATTTCGTCATTTGGTGCTTTGCATTTTGGGCTTTAATGTGGCTTGTGGGCCTTGGTTACGTAGCCGACCCGTTGGCCGGCTTGAGCTACGTTGGTTTATGGGTTAAAAGCGCGCAGCTTTGCGTAAAAACTGAAAACTGTTGCAGAAAGAGAAAACGAAATACTAGGTGACAAATGAAAATATATTTTGCCATGAATTAGTCAACGTTGTGAAAGAATAACGCGAAGGGGAAGGGAAGTTGTTGTACCGCCAATTCCTGAAAATAGAAAGTGGAAAATGCAGCCAACTAACTCCAAATTGGGCTGACATTTTTTTTAATAAATTTATTCAAATTTCAATTTTTGCTGCGAGCTGAAAAAGATTTCAGCAATTTCTACAACCGAATTTTTAGCTTTCAGCTCGCACATCTTTCTATACCCTGCACCTTTCGAGAGTGGGCATAGTATGGTATTATACATTTTAGTTTATATATGTAACAGGCAGAGGGAGAGTACATGTTATATGTTAAGTATATAAATTATTGATTTGCCAATCAGATTCAGCCCTGTGTCTCTCTCTTTAGTAATGCGTTGATCTCGTAGACTGTAAGAGCTAGATGCACTGAAATTTATATGATTTCACTTTTCAATATATTTATTTTGCAGTTATTATACCAATTCGATGGGTATTTCGTTGTCATACTTGTTATTGCCCCTTTTGTTATTTTGACTTTTTGGTCGACGCTTTCGTTTTCGCATTTGCAAACAGAGAAACGAAAACTCAGTCGCAGTCGCAGTCGCAGTTGTGGCACAGTTAAATTCACGTGACAAGCCAATATTAAATGTGATTTAACAGGGAAAATAGAAAGAAAGTGAGAAGAGTTTAAAAAAGACTGAGAGCAAAATAAAAATAGAAAAAGAAAGACAACTAGAAACAAAGAAGAGACGGAGAACTGAAGATGAAAGTTGAAGCACAGAGTTGACTTGGCATTAAATCGATCGCAACAAGCTTCAGGCGCCTTAAATTCGGCTAAAGGGGAATGGAAATGAAAGGAAGGGGAGAGCGATGGGAGGAGGGCGAACAGAGAATGGAGAAATAAACTGTCATGTTTGGTTTGCTTTGCTTGCCGTACAGTTGACATTGCCATTTGCCGTTTCAGTTTCCGTTTCCGTTTCCGATTCTGTTTCCGATTCAGCTTGTAGCATAGCAGCAATTAAAATTGAATCAATTATGATTTTGACTTTGCCGCCATGCCGAGTGCATATCAAGTGGATCACAAATGTCAACGAAAGACCTTCCTTCCCTCTTTCTCCTACTGCCTCTCAGCAGCACCCCTTTCTCTTTCTATCACCTCTATGCAACAAACATTGAATTTACCAACGACAAAGTCAGAGTCTGAGAACAACAATCAATAAACTCAAAAGCTGAATCAAATGTTGATGAGAGCAAAACTACGAGTCGAAAGTATTTTCAATGAGTCTCAAGAAATGTTGGCACAATATGCCAAGACATTGAAAAGTGTTGAGCTAGAGCAAAATATTATGAACTGACCTCAAATAAGCATTACATTGTCTAGAATTTATTTACTTTTATTTCAATTAATATACAAGATATTGAAAATTATTTGAGGTAATAAAACTAATAAAATAAAACCAACATTTGTGTTTTACAAAAAATAGATTTACATAGTATATTTTTTAGGAATAGAATTGAAGTTTACTTTACGATATTTAGCAAAGTAATCAACTTCTAAGAAGTCGAGAGTACCTAAATATATATGTAAAAAACTGTTTATTTGTATGTCACAAAAACATACATTTTAAACATACATTTTAAACATACATTTTTGTATGTGAAATATTTACAAAAAATTGAACCGATAATTTGTGATTAGGGAAAGCATGTTTCCAGCATGTTCAAATGATGAAAGCAAAGCTTAATAGATTTTCCCAGTTCAAGTTCTGAAAATATTTGAGATCTGAAAGAAAAACTCGAGTCAAACTTAAATTACAGAATTTTGACTTGCAAAAGTTTGAATAAAATTCATTTCGGAAACTCAAGAATTCCAACTGAAAAAGATGCTAAGAAAGAATGTCACAATGAATAAAAGTTAAGCTTTGAAGTGCATTTAATATCAAGTTTCAGCTGCTGTCAGTCGCTTCGTCTTCTTCTTTTCGCCTTGCCAGTCATGTGCCTGTGTTGTGGTCATTTAGGATATAAACTATTAACCCCCTGATATCCATATATAAGTACATGTATTGCGTTTTATTTTCTTGACTTGCTTTCATTCAAACTCACTCACATTCTCTTGTGTCTTTGGGGATCTCGAGCTGGCAATTCTGAAATGGAACGTGAAGTAATAAGCTCGCTCAGACGCTGAGTGCCACAATTTGTGTCCAATCCCATTTAAAATTGCATTCAGCCGTGTATCCAAGCAGGAATATGTATAGCGGGTGTGAAGGGGAGGGGATGGGGATGGGGAGGGAAATGGTTTAAGGAGCGAGGCAAACAAGTTTTAAAGCAAACAAGTTTACTGTTGTTGCCAGTAACCGTAACCGTAACCGGAACCGTTACGGTTGCTGCTGCTGCTGCCGTTGCCGTTGCAAGTTCAATATATATGGCAGTTGCCGTTGACTTTTGATCGCTTTCCAACACACACTCACACACACACATATGGTCAGGGGCTACTTTGTTGTCGCTGTGGCGAACGTGGCGTATACGCAATATTTGTATTACTGTTTCAGAGGCCCCAAAGCTAGAAGCTTGAAGCTCAAGTTGAAGCTGTTGCTGTGTCCTAGTTATAGAGTGTGTGTGCGAGCGTGTGTGTGTGTGTGTGTGTGTGTGTGTGTGTGTGTGTGTGTGTGTGTGTGTGTCTGTGTGGGAACAGAGAAAAACGACATCAGTTATGGCAAACGAATGCGACGTTCGCTTCGCCCTTAACTCAAATGTACAACATCAATAAATAAAAACGAGAGAACCAGGCGAAAAGGATATAAAAAAGGATAATAAACAGAGTCCCCTAAGAAATCTATAACTGAGTGCGCCGCATCAACACACACACACACACACACAGACACACACACACACTCACACACACATTGCAACATTTGCTTCGGTGCACAATGGGAACAAATACCAAAATTGTGGCATAAACTCTAAATATATAAAGCTAGAGACTTGAAAGTTGAAATCAACCTTAGTTAAAGTATTTTATTTGGGATGATTATTTTTGAATTCTACGACGGCTTCACCTCTTGTCGTCGGATGGGAAGCATGTTAGAAATTTGAAATACAAAGCTAGATACTTTAAACTTTGCATATTTTCTAACTAGACTGAACTTGAATTTAAATCTTATCTGACTCCGAGAAAAATGTTTATTTTGGAAATAAAAGGGGGCAAAACAGCCAAAAAGGATTATAATTATTTAAATTCTTTCAATAACTTTTCAACAAAACTCTTGTGATATTTTAAATTAATACTCTACAGAACTGGAAAGCCATTGTTTGTTTTGAGCTTAAAATACACACGAACAACACATTAGAATATTGTACAGTAGAGTGCATCGAATTGTATGGGCCCGAAAAAATGAAAAAATGGTAACCCATTTTCGTAATCTGTGGTCAATTCTAAGATGTTTTCACGAAGAAACCATAGTTCTAAAATGAAATCCTGGTCCGCGCTTTTTGAGTTGAAAATTCATTTTATTTTGAAAATTTATATCTTGATTGTTTATGGTCCGATTCTGACAAACTTGGTGTCAATACTCTTGTTAGAACCACGACTTTTAAAATTCAACAGAAAAAAAGGACGAAATGTCCTTTAAACATAATTTTCATCCTTGGAACGACGATTTCGCGGTTCGCCTCTATACCAATAAATTAGTCAGAATTAAAGCTATTTTTTGGCAAAAAAAATTTTATTTTCCCTGAACCTGTATTTTTTGTTAACAGAAAATGTAACACATATTTTATTAAAATTGTGTTAAAACTGTATTAAAATAGGTTTTACATTTTCTTTTAATAAAAATTACAGGTTCAAAAAAAAAAATTTTATTTTGTGCCAAAAAATAGCTTTAATTCGGACTAATTTTTTAAGATAGAGACGAATCGCGAAATCGTCGTTCCAAGGATGAAAATTATGTTTAAAGGACATTTCGTCCTTTGGTTCTGTGAAATTTTGAAAGTCCTGGTCCTAACTAGAGTACTGACACCAAATTTGTCAGGATCGGACCATAAACACCCGAGATATAATTGTTCAAAAAAGTGAATTTTTCAACTCAAAAAGCGCGGACCAAGAATTCATTTTAAAATTATGGTTTCTTTGTGAAAACATCTTAGAATTGACCACAGATTACGAAAATGGGTTACCATTTTTGGTGAAAAAAATCGATGCACTCTATTGTACAGTCAAACACAAATACTAAAAATAAAAAAAAGCTGCAAAGATTTTTTCCGTGTATCTGTTTTAGTTCCGAATTTTAGATTTTAGTTTTGCTTCTCTCAATCCGCTGACATTTATAGAGCTTAAAACATTCATTCTTGAATATTGGTATCTAGAAAATCAAAGAATTGGACAACGAAATGTTTGACTTTGTTTTAAGATGGATGTTTTTCCCATAGTGCGGTGGTTGCCTGAAATTGCCATCGACAACAGCGACAGCAGCAACAACAACCACAACGATAAGAATATGTTTGTGGTTGTTGTTGTTGTTGGTGTTGCTCTGTCGAGTGCTTGAAACACACGTTCAAATTTAAACGATGTCTCTATATACATATAAAGGATGTGCTTCCCCCCAACCCTTTCTCCACACAGACACCACACACAGAGCACACATAAATTTCCATATGGCAGGCTCATGCAATATGCAGGATAACCTCGATGAAAAGGCGATAAAAGACGCCTCCTAATGCCCAGCGCTTTCCTCTTCTTCCTCTCTTCCTCTCTTCCCTCTTCCTTCCCACTCCTTCTCCTCTATTTCCACCCTGCACCTTGTCGATGGCATTCAAATGAATAAAGCAAAAGCTGGCGCCTATCTCGCTAATGTATCCTGGCCAAGTTATGACTGACAGTCGACACAGCAGCGAACGCGGCAAGTCGTAAACTCAATTTCTTGACACTGTCAATGCAGCATGAATGTGACACTCACACACACATACACAGTTCCATACTGAACTTTGTGGCATTGACATAAATGTACGATCCGAGTTGATTGAATGCGGTTGCTTCAGACTCCAGACGAGAGCCAACAACTTGCGGTTCACATCATCAATGGGGCATCTTTGCCTTTGACTTGAGCCTCAAACAGAGCTTCGTCATTGAGCATCTTCACTGTACGAGTATTCTAGTCTAGAATTGAACTTAATGAGAATTAACTTGTCTCACATTTGAAATTGAATCAACGATCCTCAAAGTACGCGTAACGAATTTCCTAGTATATTAAGAAAGACATGTTCTGCAAATAATAATTGAAGTTGAGAAATACTCAAAGTTCAATCTAATTTTCAAATAAGGTGTGCTACAAACTACGGGAGCACTACAACAACATCAACAACAACAACCCAATAAGAGTCTACCTAAGTTGGAAGCAGCCGCTGCTCCCGGAGCCACTGCGTGCCCACCGCCGCTATAAACAAAAAATTTCAACGCTTTTTGTTATAAAAAGAATGTCATAAGATATTTTCAAGGTGTGCTATCTCTATTTAAGGTATGAAATGTTTAAATGTTTATCTGTTGATAAACTATCGATGTTGTTGTTAATATGAAAAAAATGTTAATGAATTCCGTGATTTCAACTCTAATAACATTAGTTTACAGCCAAAATGCAAAGTGAATGAAAGTACTTTTTTCTTATGGACTTTGGCCCGCTAAACACGAAAATGGCATTTAAAAATTTGTTTATGGAAGCGTTTTCGAAATATTCGAATTTTTCCGAATTTTTGAGGTTACTCCAACACTTTTGAGTATACTTCCAAATCTACTTATCCAAATCTGCCAACCAACCATCTGTCAATGGATTTGCATAAACTATACCTTATTTTCTTTGAAACAGTATCGGCTTTACGATAAACGAGTAAAAAAAATTTTATCTCATTGATTTCTATTTTTTCCAGGACGATATGTTAGCTTTCAAAGCTCAAAAAATCACAAAAAACGCCCATTTTCGAACTTTATAAAGTCGCTAGCACCTGAACTGCTGAACTGATCTTAATACTCTATGGAAGAAAGTTGAAGAGAATTAACTTACCTTTAATTTAAGTGCTTGGTTGGCAGATTTGGATAAGTAGATTTGGAAGTATACTCAAAAGTGTTGGAGTAACCTCAAAAATTCGGAAAAATTCGAATATTTCGAAAACGCTTCCATAAAAAAATTTTTAATTGCCATTTTCGTGTTTAGCCGGCCAAAGTCCATAAGAAAAAAATACTTTCATTCACTTTGCAAAAAAAAAATTTTATTTTGTAAACTAGTGTAATGTATTATCTAAATATTTTGAAAATTTTCTGTATTTATTACTAAACAAAAATAGTTTTTGTGTTTTGTTAAGAGTTAATCAATAAGTAGTGAGTTTCTTGTTGCTTCATTCAGCACATATTTAGTGGCTACAAATCGGGTTGAAATTCGTTGCATTTGCTGCTCAATTTATTGAGTTGCCCTTAGAGGCACTTGGTAAGCTCTTGAAGTGCTCAAAATATTTTTAGAGGCAATCTATGAAAGGAGCAAGCGCCCAAAACTCTCTCTCTCTCCCTCTCTTCACTCTTCTCTCTGTCTTCTCTCTCTTTCCTTTTTTAAATTCTCTGATAACCGCAACTCATTTGGCAACACAACGCATTGAGCTGATGCTCACTGAACTGAGTTTAGAACATAGGCGCTGCTGCCGCTGCTGCTGTCGCTGCTGGCGTTGACGTCGACGCAGACGTCGGCGCAGACGTCGGCGCAGACGCTGATGTTGACGTTGGCAATTCTGTGACACTTGAACGTGCGCCAAATTAAAACACCGCAAAATGTCAAGTGGCGCGAGTTGCACGAGACACAAGTTTGGCATGAGAAGTGTCTCCCCCAAACAGGGCGAGAGTGACAGAGAGAGAGAGAGAGATAGAGAGAGTGAAAGAGAGAGGAGAGTAAAAATACGCGACGCATTTATTTTAATGAGCATTAAATGATGTGGCAAGCCGCCGATGCAATGCTCCCCTCTCTCTCTTTCCGAGCCCGCTCAGCTGCCACATTTACAACTTAATGATGCCAATCGACAACTATGCACAAAAGTATGCAACACATTTTTGCAACATGCTTGCATGCACCACAGACGTGCCCCCCTCCCCACGCCCCCTTTTCAAATCACAATTGAAACTGTGCTTGAGTAACATATGTAAAAGTTGTAGGCGGTGGCGAAGGGGGCGTGGCTAGTGAATGTTACTAAATTTCATGACATTGCTGTAAATTTATGGCACACACAAAAATCTTTTGTGCATTCACACACACACATACACATGTTATATCACAGTGTGTGTGTGTGTGTGTGGCAATCGCTTTGTGCAACATCCGGTGGCGCATCCGTTTTGCGAACAGTGGTTGGTGGAAGGGGAGATTGGGTGGGGAGGGGGGCTGAGGAAATTGAAACAAATGTTTTAGAGATATTTATTTGCATATTTTCATAATTTTTCGGTTGCATTTTTTATGCGCTTTTCTATTATTCATATGCAGCAACCGACACAAACAGCCGCAGACGTGACTGTACCCCTCCCCTCCCCCCTTCACACACACACACACACACCACTTTCTCTGCCCCATCCCCCTCCCTTTTCTACTATTTCTTGGCCCATTCGTATTAAGGCCGAACATGTAATAACACATACGCTTCTTTTTTTTTTTCTCTCCCTAATGCAGCACTTTGTGATGCGCCAGCTTCTCTCTCTCCCTCTCTCTCTCTCTCTGCCTCTCTCTGTCTCTTTTCTGACAGCTGCAACATTAGTGGCATCTATCAGGCGTGTTCCCAATTTTATTTTACCATTTGAATTCTATAGAACTGTGTGTAGAGCTCAGATTGTGGAGACGCGGGTTTAGCTTTGGGATTTGCTTTACGCATTTCATTGACACGGATTTGTTGTTAGTGGCAAATGGAAACAGGTCTGGTATGTTCTGTTCTGTTCTGTTCTGCGTTGCGCTTTCGCTGGAATTTCGCAGGAAGCTTGAATGACAAGATTTGCATTTACAGACTGATTTCATCAATAAGATTTTACACTATAATTTTAAACAACTTTCATCAATTAATTTCTTATTATTTTTTTGTATTTAAAGGAATAAATCGATAAACTTAAATAGATTTAATTCTTTGAACATGGGCCTAAATGGATATCAAAACAGACCTCAAATTAATTTCAATAATTTTAATAATATGCTAACAAACAATCTTTTTAGTAATACATTTTTGAAATTCATTGAAAAATTTACAACTCGATTTTCCAGTACATTAGCTCGATCATTTTTTTGATGTTATATTTAGTATTGACTATTTTAACATTTCGACTCAAGACTCGATCCATAATTTGGATTAAAGGCACAAAACTTTTTTACTTGTAAAAAAAACTTTTGTTAGCCAACATTCACATATTTTTATTTGAATATTTTTGCAAGTTTTGTTTTCTACACATTGTGCTATTCACTGTCATATTTGTTATAAATAAATGGAAACTCGGAACAGCAAAACATTCGATTGTACAAAATAGTTTTCTCCCCTACTAAATTCTTTCCAGTTTTGACTTAATCCGATTTCATGCGATTTTTTAGAACTGTGCAATACATAAAAATTATTTTGAGCCAAGATTTTCAAAATGTAACATACAAAATTCCTTCCGATTAAAGCCAATTCAAGTTTGGAGTATTTACTGTTTCGACTTATCACTGTCATTTAAATGGGTCAAGTGTGATATTTTTCATACACTAACTACACAGAGAAAGAGATGGAGAGCGTGTGTGCGTGTGAGGGAGAAGGAGCGATGGAGGGTCAAATACATATGTACAGTTTAGTAAATGGCCATGGACATGGACATGGACACTGAACAGGCACTTTAGTCAATTAGCAGGGCAAATGTTTTATTTTTATTGCCATTGCAGTTATCACTGTTGTTGTTGTTGTTGTTGCTGTAATTGTTGTTGCTTTATTTGTTGTTGTTGTTGTTATTGTTGCTGCCAATGTGCAGAAACTGACGCATTTGGAAGCTTTATGCATTTATTTATGATTTTAAACATTGCCGCAAATTTATTTTAATGTTTTTATCTGCATATTTGCAATTTTTGGTGTTTCTAGACCATTTCCTGAATTTTCTAGTTATTTATATTTTTCACTCAACCGTTATCTATACACACACACACACACACACACACACACAAATTTATAGTTATATATTATTTAGTTTTTCATTTTTGTATATTGCACTTTGGCAGCAGTTGAAAATCATTGGAAATTATTTATTTAAATTGTGCACAACCTAAATGAATGGCAATAAACAATAAACAAATTTTCTATCTATTTATTGTCTATATTTTTGTTTATCATGGCCAACTATTGTTGTTGTTATTGTTATTGGTTACTGTTTTTGTGTCATTGTTGTTATTTACTTTTTGTTTCCGCACAGCATTGGTTACATTTTGATATTATTTTGGGGAGGAGACAGAAGCAGACAGGCTGAATGATACCCTTACTTGGTATAAATATACAAAATATACATACTTAAAATATTTAAAATAAATCCTAGCTGAAAAATACTCTATATCTAAGATTGTACTTTTTTTAGAGAGTATGTACAATTCGAGCAATGCTTAATGCTATTGCTGTTGTGTTTATATATGTATTTGCATTCAATTTTCGATCATTTCGTGCAAAATGCATTTTCATTTGCACTGCGCACATTGAATGTGTGTGCGTGTGTGTGTGCGTGTGTGTGTGCGTGTGTGTGTGCGTGTGTGGGAGTGTGTACAGGTCCTGTGTATGTGTGTGTGTTATGTACATGTCTAATTTATGTATTATTAGCATAGCTCAATAACAAAACCAGCAGGCGTTCACAACTTCATTAAGCAAACAGGACAGGAATAAGCTAGAAAAGGACCGAGAAAGGTGAAAGAGAAAGAGAGAGAGAGACAATGAGAGAGTGAGAGTGAGAGACAGAAATAGACAATTTAAGCCGCGTCTGACGATAATTTCTGCTCAATTATTTGCAACTGACTGAAGGCTCAACAGCAACAACATTCGTGTTTATTTTGTGATAGATACGACTTTGAGATACCCTTTAATCACTAATCATATAAACTTAATATGATTACATCAATACTTCGAATCATTAAAAATATTTTTAAGTGAATTGACTTCGATAAATGTTTGGTCGTAGAGATTAAAAAAAAAAACAATAATAAAAAAATGTTATTATGTCAAAATAAACAATAAATTATAAATAATTATAAATTATAGTTAATTTAGAAGTTTTAATGGAGATTTTTGTTGACCCCGCCCAGAAGGCAGGGAGGGTTAATAATCGCTTTCTTTGTCGTATTTACAGGGTATTGTAACAATATTGCTTCTTGACAAGTCCTGTGCTCCCAGCTCAATAGTCTCCATTCAATAAAGAGGTGAAGGCGACTGCAAAATCTCATAATACTGAAACTTATCATCGAGAACATTTTGGGACCTGTTTTGATTTTCGGCATTGTTGATGTCAAGCAGCTGGTTTTCCAGTACTTAAACAGGCTTTAGGTTTAGACTCTGCATTAAATACACACGCATATGTAATTTAAGATGCATTGTTTCATCTTATAAGTTATAATTATAATTGCTGATGTTGTCAGAGCTTTGCTCAATAATCGCCCAATAAATTTGATACTTTTGTCTGCGATTCTCATTTTCAAGTAAATATTTTACAATTAAAAATCGTACAAAAGTCCCCTACAATCCTGCTGACAGATATGTTCTCCTAAGAACGATTCTCAGATAACATTTACTTACTTTCCATCGGAGTAATTTCAAGATATATCGAAAACAGGAAAAAGTTTCATATTTTGTACATATTTTCGTAGTATTCTGATAGGAATTGCTTAAAGAAAACAATTACAGAATATATTGTAGACTTTGCACTTGCTGAAAATCCTTTGACTCATGCACAATTCAGTTGTAATCAGATGGAAAAATGGCAATCGCAATTCTCAGCGAATAATTTAACCTCAAAGAGAGAGAATTCCCTTTACATAAGATATTTTTATTTTTATTTTTATTGTTGTTGTTGCTGTTGTTGTTATTGTTATTGTTGTCCTCCCTCGGGCGACTGCCTTAATCCAATGTTAATCAATATTTATATACAAGTGCGAGCAAATAAAGCGAATGAATTGAATGAATATTGAGTGAAAAATATCTGCCACTTCTTTTCAGTTCTCTTTGCTCCCTTTTTCTGTTGTTGTTGTTGTCGTTGTTGATTTTGTTGTTATTGCTGTTGTTTCATTTGATTGTTTACAAGCATGGTTTCGGCCACGTTAATTAATTGGCAGGCGCCACTTTAATTGCAAGTTTAATTAGTTATTCATTGCGAGATTTGAATACGCGCTACGTGTTGCATGTTTATTACACATACTAATACACCTGCACACACACACACACACACACTCACACACACACGAGCGTGTAAACTTTTACATACGTTTTGTAATGAATACATATTTTATTAGCATTTGCTAAAGTTTTCATATATAACATTAAATTTGTTTAATTTGCTAGCGAGTTGAATGCTTTCATTACTTTTAATTCGTTCGACCAGTTCATCCAATTCAATTAGTCTTAATTGAATGCAAAACTCTAATGCCCCCAACACGGTATTATCCGAAACTTATTTATTTTTATTATATTTGTTTACTTTATTTCAATGTTATTAATCTGATTGTGTATTTTTTATTGAAATCAGATTAATAAATTAAGCTCCAATTTCTGTTACAAATATTAAGTCAATTACAAATTTAATGGAAAATTTTCCAGGCTTTTTAAGTTTTTGCCTTTCCAGTTTATAATTGAAATGTGTATGATAAATTTTGATTGTAGGTACTTAAAATGCTTTGTCTTTTATTTAATAATTTATTAAATTATTTATTCATTTTCTCTTGAGTTATTAAATTATTTTTTTATATTTTCTTAAGCTCAGAAATATAATTTCATATTTTTTTCTGAACTCGAGTAATTTATAATATGCTGAAAACTTAAGTAAGCATAGATCTCCAAGTTTTAGAAGTAGTTTATTTTTTATTTTCTTTTGAATTCCATTTCTCTCTCTCTCTCTCTCTCACACACTTTCTTTCTGTCTCTGTTATTAATGATGCCCACATAGTCTATTCCATTTATTCCCATTATGTTTTCTTTATTCCTAGAACTCATTAAATATCTGTTGTGGTATTTTTGCCTAGTCATGTGCGCCTTGGCTTTTAGAACTGAGTTGTGGTCATATAATGAAGTTCCGAGCTCGGAACTAGTTCATTTCGGTAGCTCTGGTCTATAAACCAAATATACTCATGTGTTGTGGGTCTCCTTTATTTGTTGGTAGCTGCTCTTATTATGCCTTTTGGCCAAGTCAATTCAAAGTGAGGCCCCCCTCCCTTTGCTCCATCTTCTCCATCCCTTTCCCTTTACTTCCTTCCCGCCACAATTCTTTCTTTGACTCTGCATTTTGTTGTGTGGCAACAACAACAGCAACAACAACAAGAAAATGTTATGAATATTAAGCACCTTTTGACTTTTGTGCATAGATGTTCGAGGTGGGCGTTTGGAGGCGTGGCAGTAGCTAACTTGCTCATATTTTGTGGCTCTTAAGAAAGCGGCATGTATTGGCAACAGCAACAGGAGGGGGGGAGGGGAGGTATTTAGGAGCAAGCTTAAAGGAAAGGGAAGAAGGAAAGAAGAGAAGGGAGAAGGAGTGGGAGATATTGAGGTTCGGGCTCATGTACTTTCGCATCATAGCACATTACCATTCATGAAATGCAATTTCAGAGTAAAAGGATACACACACACACACCCACACAGACACAGAAAGATACAAAATGGCCACACACACAGCAGTAGAAAAAGATGGAGAGGGTGGGAAAGAGAGAGATCGACATAGAACGGGCATAAAGTGCTTTTTTTGCTTCAATGATTTTGAGGCGCAACAACGCATTAATGTGTGTTATCTGTGTGTAAGTCTCTCTTTCTCTTTGTGTGTGTGTGTGTGTTTATTAGTAGCTCAGCCTGCTGATTGCTGTGTATGTATATGTGAAAGTGCGTGTGGTTGAAATGCATATGAAAGTTGCCAGACAAGACCAGGCAGCTTTCATTAATTACGCAAAAACCAATAATTGTCGATACTTTATTTATTTTGGCTACAAGCACGAAACAAACAAAAATAGTCAAAGTAAACTTTAGGTAATACATAATGTCCAATATGGTAAACAAAGCTGAACAACAACAGAATGAGCTAAATAAATAACCAAAGCAAGCAAAAGTCTTGAAATAATTTAATTTTATTGTTGACCATTGATTGTTATTAACACCTAATTAAGGCTTTCATTTTATAAGGCCTCCGGTAAGTCGCTGATCTCACTGTGAGATGGAATTTTACTGTCGTGCGATAATTCTGACTCCCATCGGATTAAAGATTTTTCTGGGTTTTCCCCATTCCTCGCAACAAATAATGGTTCAAATATAAAAATTTTTTTTCTTTTCAGTCTGTAACTTAAAATGTATAGTATAGTAATTTATTGTAATCAGGGATAAAACCGAAACAAATATCGGTTTCAGTTACGGTTTCGGTTATGTTCACATTTAGGTTTTCGGTTACGCAAAATCTTTGAATAAAGGTTTCGTAACGGTGAACCGGTTTTAGTATGTTTCGGTTTTAAAAAACCGGTATGGTTTCGGCTCACAAAAAAAATTTTTTTTTGCAAAAATATAATTATCCTTATAATATAATAATAATAATTAAAAGGCATTACTTTCTTAATGTTTTACTCACACATTTTTTTCACATATTCTTCAGTTTGATGTAGTTTAGTTCAGTAAAATAAATTTGTTAAATGAAATCTTAAAATTGTTAATAATTTTAATATTTCATTTAACAAATTAATTTTTTTTTGCGATTATTAAGTGCTATGACAATTAGTATCACAAATAAAAATTCAAAATTAAACATGAGAAAATTAAAAACAAAAATAAAAATTAAAAATTGAAAAAAAATTATTTTCATTATTTTAAATTTCAATCGGTTTTTACCGGTTAAAGGTTGCGGTTTCGGTTAGGGTTGTAATCCCTGATTGTAATGGTTTATTTATTATATTAGCTTTCGTTTAACTGTCAATATTTAATTTATTTTTTCCCGACTGATTTGTTTGTGCAAATAAATAAAAAAATAAATAAATAAATAAATAATTTAATACAAAATAAATAAATAAACAGATACAAAATAAATATTTAAATAATGCCACTGAGCCAAGTAGCAGGTAGCTAAATAATCAGGTGCCATTGACAGTGTCCTCCATTTGGCGCTCCTCACTCAAACCTCTTTGGCCCCCCTTCCACATTGGGTGGTGGAAGGGGTTGCTAAACAAAGACCCCGGTAGCAGAAAATTGTAACCTTTGATGAAAGTTTTTCGCAACTTTTGCAAACGAAGAAGAAAAGAAAGAGAGAGACCAGGCGAAAGGAGAAGGAGAACGAAAACGGAACGACTCGATTTTCATTATCAGCAAAGTTGGTCGATGTGGCAGCCATTTTCTGCGCCGCGCTAATTAACAGACCCTACCAATAACAACAGGAGGTGGAAAGGGGATGGGGGGAAGGGGGAGGGAGTGAGGTTAAGGGTAAGGGTAAGAGAGAGAGAGAGGCGTCACATTGGGGTTACACGGGGTCGGTCGCTATTCCAGTCTTAGTTTTAGCCCCTTCGCTGTTGTTGTTTCTGTTATTGTTGTTGTTGATGTTGTTGTTGATGTTGTTGGCAAAACTTTGCCAGTTACTTGGCTAATACGCATGCATACATAATTGGCAACTGATATAGAAATCACACTGAGCCAAACCTGAGAGTATTCGCTCCTTAAGACCGTAAAAAAACCTTTTTACTAACATTACGATCTGAACTTACGATGAATTTATGCAAAGAATGTAAAGAAAAAATGAGAAATTAAGTGAAATTGAAATACAAATGAAAGTATTTTGAATAAAAATTGATTAATTTCAATCTCGTAGAATCTATGTATATTCGTTTATCTCTGCGTCTTTATATTCACCCTCAATTTTCTTCCTTTTCCATTTATCTCATTATTTAAATTAATGCTCCTACTATATAAATCTCTTTTGTTATTTTTGTCTGTAAATTTTAACTATTTCTCTTTTTAAACTCTGCGATATTTCTGTTTTTATATTTATTTTTTTATTTATAGATTATTTATCAATATATGTATAAGAAAATTCTATCTCTATATATAAAAAATATGTCTGACTGAGAACCAACGTTTAGGCCAAACGGTTACAGCTAAAAAGCTAAAATTTTTACACAAAATAGCTAAGACAATTTTACCGCGAGGTAAGACAATATCCTTTATCTTTAATATGAAAAACTTGTATGTTTCTGAAGATTTTTCAACCGAATTCACAGTTTAAGTTAACAAGCTCTTAATTCCAGCACAAGAGAACTTGAATCCAGATTGAAAATATTTATTTCAAGAATTTTATGTACTCACAGTTTAAGCTCACAAGTTTTTAATTCGAATACAAGAGAACATGTATTGAAAATACTTATTTCAAGAAATTTATGTACTCATGGGGCGAAGTTCCCTAGTTTATTTATATGTTTACTAATTTATTTATTTATTTAATTTTTTCGACTACTTGCAGTCGTCAAAAAGCAAATTAAATATTGACAAAGTAGCTAAAACTGAAAATATTAATTGATAGTTAAATTAATATTAGCTATAAGCTCGTCTTTCTGTCTCTCTCCATCTGCCTACCTTTGTTTCTTTTGTCTCAATCTTTCTGATATTTGTCTTTATCATTCAGTTGACTATCTCTGTTTCTGACCTTTCCTTAATTCTGTTTTTTGTCCATGTCTTTAAGGTTTCTACAATTCTTTGTCTCTTCTACAGAGAATCTTTCTCTTTCCATCTCTCTCTCTCTCTCTCTGGCTTTACCTTTCTTTCTCGCACTGTGTCAGCAGTTCTTTAATGGGTATTTGGCCTGGGTAAACATCCGCATTCCATTGGCCTTGCCAACCTGCTTTTACCAGGACCATAAGTTGATGTCTATTGTATCAGTGAGGAGGGGTAAAGGGGTAGGAGAAAGGGGAGGGAGAGAGGGTCACAAGTGCAGCAAGTGGAGCGTATAAGTAAATGGCGCGCCCGAAAATAAATACGAGGCAGCAAAACGAAGCCGCGAGGCACAGGACGCGGCACTGGACGAGGCACAGGACGAGGCACAGGTCGAGGCGGCGGCCCAGGACACAGAGAGTCAAGCAGTCAACGAGTCAGCGAGTCAGTCAGCCACTAAGGCAGCCATCTGGGCAGCCTGTCTGTGTGTCTGTGTGGCAAGCAGCAAGTGGCAAGTAGCAAGTGGCAAGTGGCAGGTGGGCAGACAAAATGAATAACAACGAGACCGAGACTCAACCGACATCGAGTCATGAGTCTCGAGTCTCGAGTCGCGTCGAGTCTGTCTATGAGGAAAGACCACATGGCAATAAAGTGAATTGTGAAATGCCCGCCGTGTGCCACTTAATTTGTTTAAAGCCCTGTTCCCAAAGTCTCGAGTAGTAGCCTCAACAGTTCTCTTTCACTTCCCGTTCCTCTTCCAAAACATTGCCTCTTTCCACTTTTCCTCATTTCCTTATTTCCCCATTTCCGTCACAGGAACTTTGCTGTGGCTAACGAAATAACTCAGCCTGCTTAACAACTGCCGAAACGGAGAGGAAACCCCCTCGATAGCAAGTCGATAAATATCGCTACAACTCTGACATTTGACATGTGCATTGGGAGCGAGTCAACGAAGTATTGTCGACTTGGCGATATCCTGTAATACTTATGTGCGATAGATCTTTAGATGCATTTATTTTATTTTATTCAGAAAAACCAGAACTACAAGTATAACTTCTAAATTATTGTGCCAATCACTATAGAAATTTCAAAACGAGTTTTTAAATTACACAAAATTGTACCACTTATAATACAGAATCAGTTGAATCATATGACTACTCTAAACTAATATTTTAGCCAAATTTTAGATAAGTTAGGTTAATTAAATGCACACAGACTATTTTGGGTGCACAGAAATCGCTTCGAGTGAATCTCAGTTAAACTTCATCAAACTTATGTAAAATTCTAGCAAATGATGTCTGTCACCGTATATTTGATTTAAGTGCTTTACTAATCCTTAAAATCCACTTGGTATATGCACTTGAAATACCCTGTAATGAGAACAACGATTGCTTCAGACTCATGTCATTTGGGATTCCTACATAAACTGCCTGCAAATATCACAGAAAACAAAAATATTTGTCTTATGAGAAGCAAAACTTAGCTCATGTAAAGACTTACCGATATATATAACCAGAAAATATATGCTTAAGAAATATAGCTTTCAGTATGTATGCATTTTGCATTCAACAAACAATTAAACCATAATTAACATTAGATATGTTTGAATTGCATTACTTAAATGAGGTGGGATGCAGAATAAATTGAAATAGAAATCCAAAAATTCAAAACAAAAACAAAATTATATCTGCATCGCATTTTTTTTCCGAACTTTGTTATACCCATTTTTAGACACTTTCTTCTATGAGGTATACAAATAATAAAAATTTCGTCTGTTGTGGCCTCCTTAAGCTTTCCAGTTGGCCAATTGCATTGTCATATTTGGTTATCTTTAATTTCCGAATATAACAAGAGTTGAACCACAATTTCCGTCAGTTAGTATTATAATATTATCGTGCTCTCTCGCTCTATACCTACTACTGCTCTCTCTCTCTCTCTCTCTCTCTCTCTCTCTCTCTCTCTCTCTCTCTCTCTCTCTCTGTAACTGTCTGTTTTCTGTCGAGTCTGCAGATGTTTTAACTCCTGGAATGATGATTGATAGTGCTGGCTCTGCTTTTTTGCTTTGAACCAAGTATCAAGGGCAGGTGGGCTTTTTGCTTGACAATAATTTTTCATGCCAAGCAGCTGCCATTTAAATATTTATAAGCTAAGCCTAAGCCTCATTCTCATTCTTATCCCCATTTCCCCGCCTACCTATAACCTGTCGTCCCCCTCGCTGCAGGGAAATCTGCCAAATGCGATAAGCTTAAATAAAATACACGAATAAAATTGCCGACAAATTTCTTAGGGGCAAATCGGGCGCGAAAATGCGCTAAATCAACAAGATGACAAAAAAGATGAGTGGAGAAGAAAAAAGGGAAGGGAAGGGAGAAGGAGACTCACAAATCCGGCTGCCTTTGCACTTATTCAATCAAAATCAAAATCAAAATAAATAAACAGAAATGTTGTAACAAGTCTCGACATTAAACAAAGCGGCCTACTGCAGGGATTTGAAAAGAGAGTGGGCAGAGGGCAGGGAGAGAGAGAGAGAGAGAGAGAGTAGAGAAAATGCGACAGACAAATTGTTCCCTCCAGCCAATTGTGATGCGTTCGATTATCAGCGGCTCTTTTGATGTTGATGTTGTTGTTGCCGACCTGCTCAATTGATAAGCAAATATTGATAAGCAAATAAATTGCCATTCAGTTGTGAGAGCATCCCACTCTCTCATCTCCTTCTCTCACTCTCTGCCTCTCTTTCTTGCTTATCGCAATGTGTTCTTCTCCCTCTCGTACTGTCATTACTTTGCCTCCATCTCTTATTTTCCATCTGATTTTATTTGCAATCAAAGTGCAGTATAGCGCGCTTTGAATTTGTTGTTATAAAATTGGCTCCACCTTTAGCTGCTTTATGAGGCAACCAATCATCTGAGCCACCCAACCACCCAATCACATCAACCACATCATGCACATGAAATTACACATGGAACTTGGAATGCATTTTACAGCTGCTGATAGCTCTTTTATTCATATAATATATGCTATATATTTGTCTGATGATTGGATGAGGAACAACAACTTAATGTGCAACAATTTTCCAACTGGCTTTTTTTTATTGGGGGTGTAGAAGTTTTTCAAATACCATGCTTAAGCCCTTTTTTAACCATATTCATATCGTTCTAAATTTGATTCGTTTATTATTAATGTTGCTTTACACGATGTAAAAGCTACACAGAAAAAAAAATCCGGGATATTTAGCCCTAATTAAATCCGAAACGATGTCAGAAGTGGGGTAATCTCGGATTTTCTTAAACCAAGTATGAAATACTTGATTTTTTCAATCCCGAAAAAATTTTTAACTTTCCTTTTTAACATTTTTTTTGTTTTGATTTTTTTAAATTTTATTTTTATTTATTTATCTTTTTATTTTTAATTTTTAAACTTTTTTTAAGTTTTTTTTTAACATTTTTTATTTACATCTTTTTTTTCATACATTTTTTATTTATTGTTTTTTTTTTAAACATTTTTTTTTTTAATGAAGGGAATGTTTGAATGCAATTGACTGGGGGAATCGAACCCAGGTTTTTTTCAAACAGGTCGGCGACTCTAACCACTGAGCCACCGGACCAGTTGAAATAAAAGAGGCCGAGGGGGAATCAAGTAATTTGGGCTTATTTTCCCATTTTAATCCCGATTTAGACTTGATTGTTCAGCTTAATCCTGAAAACATACTTAAAAAATGCAGACTTAAATTAAGTATTTTTGGCTCGATTTTAGAATGGCTTTTTTTTTCTGTGTAATATTTTGTGCGGGGTATTTCTCGGGGTATAACAGTCGAATCTGTAATGAATTGCTTTCAATCTCAATTCGACAGGCAACATGAAATGTTGGTCTCTCAATCCCCAAACTTTACATAATTGACGAACATTAGTGCGTATCAATTTTTGAGATTAAGCGTGGTCAGCTCAATTTGAACTCGAGGCATTCTTCGGGCATCTTGGGAATGCGATTAGCTGTTGCCATCAGTTTAATGAACCCAAGCAGAAGGTTTTTCTCCTTTTCCACTTGCCCCGATGGAGAGTGAGAGATTGGGGGAAAGTAAAGCGAATTGAAGGAGCTTCAATCGCTTTTTTGGGTAGCGGTCCTTTCGTTCTGGACACGCACTTATTTCATCATTGTGCCTGACATGCTTACTCAATGTCCTTCCATTTATATTTTTTCTTCCTGTTATTGTTATTGTTGTTGGCTCTCAGCCTTCATCAATCATACGCAACGTTGACACGTGTTCAGAGAGCGTAAAGAAAACTACGAGACGAGACGAGACGAGAAGAAACGAACCCAACAAATTTACGCTCCACAACTTTTCGCTTAGTGTCATAACTGGGCTTTAATGAAGCGACTCTGTTTCCTTATCCCTTTCTCAGGCTGTTCTATTGTTGTTGTTGCTGTTGCTGTTGTTTTTGGGTCAAATCGGCAGTTGTTGTTGTTGTTGGCTGTTTTGCAGCTGCCGCTGCAGTTTCTGTTGGCTGGCAGCCATCGCAACAATTACAAAACTTCTAAGCCGGGCTGCATCCGATTACGCGTTGAATATACCACTTGCACAACTTGCACCACAGTGCGAGACAGAGAGAGAGAGAGGGAGATAGAAGAAGAGAGGCGCGTTAGTTGCAAAACAACAGCGTGCAACTTGCAACGTACAACGAACAACGACAACATCCATAAAGTATGACAAAAAATGTGCGCAAAGTTTTATTTAACTGAGACTCATGGCTGTGCCCAGTTACACTGGCAGAAACCACAGCCAGACAGATAAGTGCCGTAAACTATAACTAAACCACAGGCGAACTTCTCTAAAGAAAATTCACATTAGAACAGAAATTCAATTCATTTTTAAATATTACAATTTTAAAGTTGATAGGCTCATTTTTGCTGTGTCTGGTTAAAACTTTATTTTAAATATTTTAATATTAAATTTAAGCATATTAAAAGTTTTATTTTATTTATGCTTTTATTTATTTAAGGTCAAGTAAAATAGATGACAGTTTAAATAAAAATTATAAATTTAATTAAAGATAACAAATTTTAGGCAAAGATTAATATAAAAAAGTAAAGTACTTATCAAGTGCTGTGCTGTAAAAATTTAAACTTAAGGGAAATTTGATTGCATAAAATTAGTTTAGTTGTAGTTACAGTTAGGCTATTTCTCTTGAGTATCCAATAAAAATTGATAAAGTTTTGAGTCTAAAAGGATATAGTTCCTATTTATAGATATAGTTCAAATTTTACTTTATTAAGAATAGTTTTCGATTCAAAAGTTGTTTTCTCAAAACTCTGCAATCATGAACATTTTCTTTGGTATAAAATATTTCGAATATTAATTGAACTTATTTGCTAGAGCAGTAACAGGAGTTTGTGATATAATTGAAGGTATTCATGAAAAATATGCCAAACTTGGATATTGAATTAGATATATTGGGTGTTTTAAATGAGAAAAATCTACTGAATATAAATTTTTAAAGGTCAAGCATATAGAACATATAGAATATATGATAAAGCTATTATTAGCATCAGTAATATCATCTTCTTCGAGTTTTGCGAATTCCAAAATATTCCTTAGAGTTACAACCCTTCAAACCCAAATCGGAAACTATCGAGCCTGTCTAAATGCCACATACTTTTTAAAAGAATTTAACTATTTAAAATTGTATTTAAGCTTGATTTTGAAACAAAACAAAAATCCTTATTTTAACTTAGATTCCCTCAGAAATCAAGGATAATTGGGAAACAATTGAAATAATCGTTGATTTATTAAACTGAAATTTAGCTGAGATTATTAAATAGTTTCAACCATAACAGAAATTAGGTCATTTGACTACCCTGTTTTTTTCGCTGAGTGTAAATGCAGATGGGTCGCTGTTCCTGTCTTGCTGTTGTAGGTTCTGTTGAGCCAGTTTTGGGTCGCTCGTTTGATGGTTCTGATGGGTTGTGATGGGCTTCTGGCCTTCCAAGTCGCTGGGTCCGACCGTGTTGTATTTTGTTCAAAGTTAATATTTACATGCCACGAACGCTGCGATGGAGGCGCCACAACAGTGTGCGCAACTAGACAACAACAGACAACAGACAACGGAGGCAAGTGGCAAGTGGCAAGTGGCAGGGGGAGGCGTGAGGCGTGAGGAGGCAACAGCCTAGCAACAAATTCTTGTCATTTGCAGCTGCTTTTTGAACGGTTGCCTTTGCCTGGCATTGCAAAGTATCAAGAACAGAGAGTAGAATCAGAACAAGGCCCAACGATGGAAGGATGGAAGGAGGCAAGCAGAAATGGAGGAGACTGGAATGGGGTAGCGTGAGTCCTGACTCAGGACTCGTCGGGACATTAAGGACGACAGTTGAGCGTCAAGTTTGTTGGCTAGAAATGACAACTTCAAGTTCATAAAAGCGCAACTAATGTGCATAAAATACTTTTGATATATATGTACTCACATACACACACCTCTCTACACTCACACGCACACACCTTCAACCTTCGCTTGCCTTCGTCCTGGTTTTACATTTGGCATTCTCGGCATTTTATTTGTCATTTCCTCAACGCGCTTCCCTTTCATATTTCGTAAACAAACATCAACGTAAAACTTTGCCTTTCTTTTCCGCATTTTCCCAGACCCCTCACCTACCCTTCTATCGCCCTATATCCCCCCTTATCCCCTCTCCTTTTGCACATCTCTCCATCAACGCTTTACTTTTGCCGTTTGGTGTCATCTTTTGTGTGATTGTGTGCGTGGTGTGTGTGTGTGGGTCTTGGTACAAATTTTGTCGTTTTCTTTTTTTTGTTTTCATTGTGCATTGTTTTTACCTTTGTCCTTTAAATGCCCAGTAGTCGCAGCGTCCAAAGGGGTATGCTCAACTAATATACACAAATCAACAAATTTGAAAAGATTTTTCTTAACTTTAAGACGATTATTCGAATCTTTATGTTAAAGTGAGTGTTAATCTTTACATGAACTGTGTTCAACTGTTCAATAAGAATAATAAATTAAGATAACAGTGGCAACACTGTGAAAAAGTTTACCATCTACATTTGTTTACCATTTAGTTTATACTTAACTTTGTCATACAGTCAAAATGCAAGTAAATCATAAATGGCAATAGAAGAAAAATAATAACGAAATAAAGTCACCTTCCAAATTAAACGGCATGTTAAAGCTAACTTAAGCTTCATTTCTTTCCCCCTGTCAACAACTTAAAATTAATATTATTTTAAATTATAATTATAATTTAAGATTTAGTTTTATTGTCACTAGTTAATCTACTGTTTGTCGACTTTTCTTAGTAGTGCTGCAATAAATTAAGTAAATAAAATAAAATATAGTTAAATTCACAAATTAAGTAGTAACTGCTAGTTGAGTTAAATTGTCAACTTTTGGATCCCCTTTTGTTTTTCAACTGTCATTTTTGCAGCAACTTTCAATGAAGTTAAAGGAAAAGCCAAGAATGGGCCAAATAAGTTTCAAGAAATCACACAAAAAACTTTTCACATTGACATGTTTTGGCTGACGGAGTAACGCCCCCCACGCCCTTCATCTCCCTTCATCTCCCCTTGTTTCCCCTCCCTGATTCCCCTCGATAACGCAGTGACAGTGCCAATTTCTCCCTGGGCGCATCAATTTGTGCACCCTTCGTCCATTTTGTTTGCCATATTTATGCCATTTATCTGGCACTGTCATTCCTTCTTCCTCCATATTTTGCTCTCTTCCTGTTGTTCTTCCTGTGTCTTTCTTTTTTTTCTGCCCCCATGGCATTGTTGTAATGCATTTGACGCTGGCAAAAGTTTCTTGTTTATATTCGTTTATTGTTTATAAATGGTTGATAAGTGATGCCCAACTGTGCCATTCGAGCCACTCAACTCAACCACCCAACCACTCAACCACTGGCCCCACTCACAATTGAAGATGCGTTCGATTTCATGACAGCACCAACTGCCAGGTGCTTGTCAAACAGTTTATAGAGTCTTCCGTTTTATGTGCATTCCCCTTGAACTGCGTCCAACAACTCTCTGACTCTGACTCTGACAAGTCTGGCAACCCTGGATGGTTTTCAACTGACTTCAGCTGATACTTTGTCTTATCCATAAAATCGATAAGCAGGCTACATAAATATTGAAACAGTCAACTAACTTTGCGCAACAACTTTATTAGCAACTCTGAGTGCCATTTACGAGTATTGTACATTCATTTCAGCGGTACAAGTACTCGTACATCGAGTACTCATATTCACTTACTGCAATCGTTAATTTACGACTAATTTATGATCCAGCTGCTGCTGTCATTACTTGCCAGCAACTGAATTGAAAGACATAAATAAAGGCATCTCCAATTCTACTTTATATGTTCATAAATCGGGAAAAGTAAATGTTACTAGTTTCGAAATTACGACACTACAATCAATATTCAAATATCGAAATAATAAAGGAATTGGAATTTTTATTTAAGCGTCAATAGATATTAAAAATCATACCAATTTCTAGTTTTAGTAAAAGAGTTTCGAAAAAAGATATGCACATATAATTACAATCTTTCCAGCGTTATTTATTTAATTATTTGACTAATTGCTATTATATATAGGTAACTTTGCCCGATTGCTTTTTTTTATTTTGCAATAAAAATGTACAATATAATCTAATAAAAAATGTATATACAATACATTTGTTTTAATCTTTATCAGCTCCAACATTATTCTAATTCATCCAACGATCGAAATTTTACTTTCCTCTTGCGCCGCTTAAACTGGTTGAGAATTTTAGGGAACTAAATAAATCTGTTTCCATGCGGTGCAGTTGCAGTTAGACAAATTGTGCCGCTTATTGCCAGTTGCAAAGAACCATAAATAGTCCAGTACTTATACCCTGTTATTCATGTAATTTCCTTTATTAAAAACTGAAGTTGCCACCACAATTTAACGAAAAATTCCATTGGTGCAAATAATTTGCAACTTCAATCTGAATATTAAGTCGATTAATTCCAGGCCGCAACAGTTGAGAATTTCTTCGAGCTGCATTTTTGCATCTTTGCGTTGGGTGGGAATGGGGATGGGAATAAAAAGCATAGAAAAAGAGGGGTATAAAGTGCACGCAAATTCATTTGCCGGGAGAGAGGGGACAAAAATTGTAGCAGAGTTGACCGCTTAGTGGCCACGCCCACTTTCTGCGGGGGGGTCACGAAAAGTCCCATTTATAGAGTTGCCAGCATTATCTAAATTTTTATGCGAAAACTTTTCTGGCCAAGTGTAGTGAACTGCAAAAGCAAAGCCATTAGGCAATGCCAGCCGCCAGCAGAAGCAGTGGGAGCACCACCCAACT
This sequence comes from Drosophila subquinaria, assembly GCA_037043405.1. Lineage (NCBI taxonomy): Eukaryota > Metazoa > Arthropoda > Insecta > Diptera > Drosophilidae > Drosophila > Drosophila subquinaria. The sequence continues at coordinate 98,731 of JBAMBL010000653.1, forward strand.
ATCCAACTATCCCATTACACAACCACCCAACCACCCAGCCACCCAGCACCACTTAAAGGCAACCCATCCAGCAAAAATTCAAAGGCAACTTTTCCATCAAATGCTGCACATGCCACGCCCCTTTGTACACCCGCTCCCCACTGCAAATGAATGTAAAAGCAACCGCAATGTTTAGCTAATTTAACTATGTCTCCGGGTTGCCTGCCAAACAGCAAACTAATGACACTTGGCAACCCTGAAAGCAGCACAACATACACCCGAAAATTAATTTCGCAACATGAGCCAAAACTGAGTAGTGGAAAAGGCTACCATCGAAAAAGCCTGACTGTGATAGACCCTGTATGGTATATTCTGTAAAGAAAAACACACACAGACTTTTTTAACAAGTTTCTTAAACCCTTTGCACTTTCTTATGTACAGGGTCCAAAAGAAAGAAACGAAGAACTTTAACGCTATTTGGTATGTTTAGTGTCCAACCCAGCTCAAGGGTCAACGAGAAGAGGGGGAAGAGGGGTTTAAGGTCAGCCAACTTTTAATAAACAAAATTAGCCAAAAGCTGCCGAAGCGTTGGCCAAATAAAAAGCGAGATAAACGAAGAGGGTCACTTACATTGCGAAACTGCTTTTTATACAGTGAGTGAATATCAAGTCAAAGAGAGAGAGAGAGAGACAAAGAGAGAGAGAAGAGGTTGAGGCCAACTGTTGTTGTTCTTACGTCAAAGTTTTTGGGCACAGGGCCAAAGGCGTTGAAAATGCAATGGAAAATGAAAACTGGAGAATGGGAATGCGGCTACGGAGATGTGAATGAAATTTGGCATCCTGTGCGAAGGAGTGATTTCAGGAGTACTATAGTAGTAGGGATAGAAAGCATACTCGTAGCAGCACCAACACCATCAACTAATTGAGTTGTGGTGCGCTTTGAACAAATCTAAACATGTCTCCGCTTCAAATGCGGCTAAGTGCTGTAGCTAATTATTGCGAGTACGAGTATGTGGAATTTCCTGTTAAAAAAAAAGAGACTCACGACGTGCTACGAGATAAGTCAGAGATGATAAGCATTAGCCTGCTTTATGTTCTATGCCCTGAAAGAAGAGTAGTGCAAAGCAAATTCTGCTTAAGCGCTTTATCATTCTGATTCGTTTTAAGGATCTCAGCTTTTTATCCTTTTTTTCCGTTATTCTGTTTTGCTTCACACTTTTCTTTTCGCTTTACTATTCGCTTAATTAGATTGATGTTGTTTTCGTGTTTTTCATCTGGGTTTGTTTCGCACTCGGATTTAAAAATTTAAATTTTAAATTTTGATCTGTACAGTTATTTGGTCAAAAATCAGACCAAATTCCAACTTTCATAACTTTGCCAAAACTTATTAGATTTTCAAGCGGAATGTCATTTTGATCATGATTTGGCCCTTAAATTCTACATGTATATGTAATAAATTTTGTTTAAATAATTTTGTACATTTTTTAGCCAAGGATTTCCCATTGTATTTTTCGAAAATTCGAAATTTTAAATGTTTTAAGATTTATCATTTAATAACTTACATATTATTTTTCATCACTTCTTGATTGGGTTGATTTTCAATTCTTTTGAAAACTTCTCACTCCAGTATTTATTTTGTTTTGCTACTTGTGGTCTTTTCTATGTTCTTGTTTATCTTGTTCGTCTTCTTCTTCTGCATAACTTCTCATTTCTAACAATTTAATAAACTCTTCGCTTTTTTCACGTTTTACAAGTACTCTGAAAATAGTTTATGCCACCATTCTGACTTTAAGCTCATGCTTTCCCGCATTCCATCATACCACATCTTATAACATTCCAACATAAACATAACCTTTCTTTTAATGAAATATTTTTTTTAGCTTTAGAAACTTGTTCCACAGTTTGATTTTTCCAAGCAGCAATTTGGAGAGAATCTAGTACAAATAGAAATATGTATTTCAATTGAATTTCGCATTTTTGTGGCTGCGATTTATTTGACCCCAAAAATGTGGAGAAGGAAAGTCCCAATCCCAAATGTAATCAGTGCCCATATTCATTTACGTTCAAATGGGGCTGGACCTGGTCCAAATATTTGGCCAACTGTCGCTGGGCGCAGATAAAACGCTCGTGTCACGTGTTAAGCTCGTAAATAAAATACACACACACACACACACACACAGAGCGAGATGGGGAGAAAGATATTTACACACATACAAACATATATAAATGTGCACTAAGCTAATTAAAATACAGTGAGAGAAAAAAAGCAATGGCCTGCCGCCGTTTAATTTGAGCCAATTCCTGACAGCATGAATTCCCATTTGCATTCGGCTGTTAATCACGATTATGCATAATTAATTCGAATTATGCATAAACACAAATTAATAGACAAAATATGCATATTGCATCAATTAGTAGTGTGAAGTATGAGTGTGTCTCTCTCTCTCTCTCTCTCTCACTCTGTCTACGACTATATTTGTCCTTAACTATGTTGAGGTCTTAATAGGGCCTTGTAATATAAACCGCAAAACTGATAACCTCATTTCATCTTTAAAGCCCCCAAAACAACAATAAATGGAGTTATCGTAAAATATGAAACAAGTCCCAACAAATCCTTGAACAATGGACAGATTCACACACGCTCACACACGCACACACACACTCTAACAGTCAGTTAGGACACAGAACGTGTTGAAGCTGAAAAGGATTCAACGCTCTACTTGCAATTTCCGTTGGCCGTTTGCACCATATAAATATATATACACATATATTTTTATATATCAAATAAATCTTTGTTTAAATACCCAAAGAATGTTGGCAAATATTTTTGCCCATTCTCGTATCTTTCTCTCTCTCTCTCTCTCTCTGTCTCTGTCTCACTCTTAAGGGTCGCTATCATATCGCTTCGAGTGCGAGTTTCGTGCGAAATAAAAGGCAGCCCATAAATAATATTCAACAGCATCAAATCCGCTTTAAAACGAGCTCCGATCCAAAATCAAAGCCCCCTCAACCCTCTCCTCTCTCTGTCTCTCTGTTCCTGTGTCACTCTGTCTCTGTCCTTCTCGCCTTTCTTTAATAGCTGTTAGCTGTTAGGACCGGATAGAATGGCCAGTGGTCAAAAGCAACACATCGGCTATAAACACTAACCCCAACACAAAACCAAAAGCAAAAGCAAAAGCAAAATGTTGCCCATTCCCTCGGACAAAGACCTTGAGTCCTTCAACTGAGCTCAACTCTCAAGTAGACAATAGATTTACAGGTTATGCTCGACTAGAAAATGCCCTGTAGGTAAAATAGCAGCAGCTATTGAAATGATTATTTAAATTGTGATATTAAAAAAAATAGAGGTAATATCAACTAACATAAAAATAAACATATGTTTTTTTCGAGTATGCTCGACTGGTAAGTACCCTGTAAGTTAGCCAATATCCTATTGAAGACAATGTAGGATAGTAAAGAGTTAGTTATACAACACTCTGAGGAAAATTTAAATTATATTAGGAAATAAACAAATATCTCTTTAGGGTATGATCGACTAGAAAGGGCCCTGTAGTAAAAAAAAAGTGTAAAAAGTAAAATGTTAATTATAATATTAAACTAATGAGACAGAAATAAACAAATAAGTCTTTCAGGTATGCTCGACTAAGAAGTGCCCTGTAATGAAACGAAAAAAGAAGCAGTTATAGAAAGTACACAAGACTAAGTGCTAAAACATAGAATAAAGCTCAACTAAATTAAATAAAGATTAATAAATAGATGCTTAGTATGAGAAGAATTTGTTTCTTTTTATTAAATTAATAAGAAAGTTTAACTAAACTGATGTGAATACTGGTGCCGCAGTCGGGTGTACTCGACTACTAAAGGAAGAAACTAAAAAACAAAGTGTAAAAGAATTAGCTGGCAGAAAAGTATGAATGTTAGTACTTATAAATAAAATTATAGATGAAAACAATTAGTAACTGATTTTGATGTCTGTAAGTGGTATGACTGACTATCGCATACCCTGTATGTAAATATGCAACAAATAACCATTTAAACAAGAAAACTTATTTTGTAAATTGGATGAAAACTGCAGGAAACTAAGACTATTAAATACCCTAAAAGAAACAATAAGAAATGTGTAAGTTTTAAGAAACTCTAATTTAAATTTCAATATAAAATATGATGAGAATATCATAAATTGTTTATGGAAAAAGTGAGAATGGAGAACAGCTGCAGTCAGATAAAACTCCATGTTGTTCTTCAATTAAATTGTAGTAATCTAAAAGCTGATCTCAGTTAATTTGCAATGCTAACATGAAGTTCCAGCTTCACTTTATTTGCTGTGTTTGTGGCAAAGATGGATAAAAATCAAACGAATCAGCGATTCAACTTAAGTGGTCATGTCTTAAATTTGAAATCATTTTGTTGTGTGAGTGTGTGAGTATGTGAGTGTGTGTGTGTGTGTGTGGGCGTGTCAGCTTATATGTGCGCGTTACGCCCTAATAACCTACAAAATAGTTGGCTCAGACACAAAACAGCACGTCATGTGAGTATGTGTGTGTGAGTGTGTGTGTGTGTGAATATGTATGCGTATGTGTGTGTGTGTGTGTTTGCCGCTCTTCTCGGGCCACATAACTTGAACTATGCAAAAACAAAATAGCAAAATGAATGAGCAAAAAGGAAGAAAATAAAAACAGAGCAGAGCAGAACAGAAGCCAACCAAATGCCAAACAAAATGCAGAGTCTGACTGACAGCAGCAGCGACAGAGCAGAGAACTGGAATATAAAAAAAAAGGAAAAAGCTGAAAGAGAAAAAATAAAATAAAAATGGGCAAAGGAAATGGGGAAAATTCAAAACCAGACAAAACTAACTGCAGTTTCCTTGTGCATTTCGCCTTTGGTTTTCGCCATTTCTGCTTGGCATTTTGCTTATCCGTTTTTCCGTTTTAGTTTTGCATTTTGCAGCCGCAAAAAAAAAAGCATTTGAGGATGAACGATGCCAAAGTGGTGGGAGAGAGCAGAAGGAAGAGATGCAAATGTCGTAGTATCGATGCTGAATGCACACTTGGCATCGGGCTCAAAGCATGAGCACTGCAATAAGTTGGCAGCTGCCCAAAACTTGGCCCCTGAACCGCCTGGCAGTGAAATAAGGATAAGCGAAACGAGGGACTGAAAGACATAGACAAAGAGAACATGAGAAAGCGAGAGAGAAATAAAGAGTGAGATCGGCAAAATGCGACAACACTGCGATTCAAAAATCTCACCGTTCAAATTTCAAGAAAGCAACAAGTGCTTTGCTTTTTTTGACTTTCTAAATACCCTGTACATGTCAAGCGATAAGAATAGGTAAATGAATGTAAAGGAACTTTGCCCAGTTCGATGTCAGTATGTCAGAGAATGGCTGCAAAGCTCTATTGATCCATTCTAAACAGTAGCTTACCTATCTAAACTCTTGAAATATTAGGGTTACATTTGGGAATTTCGGTATGTAAACTTATAAACTGTTAATCGGATTAGTTTTGAAATGAATACATCTAATGTTTTTGTCTAAATTAATATACACGCACATTGAGACGGAATCAAAAAGTTGTGAATAACAGGCCCTCTTTGTAGGTAAAAAAAAAGGAAAACTAAAATGGTTTTCGGTGTGGCCATATTTGAGCTTTAGGTTCAATACGATTCGTTAATGATAAGTTGTTGTGGTGTAATCTGTTATTGTGCCCCCTAAAAGTAATAAATTTAATATCGTTTATGAATACTTTCATACACCATAATTAGAATAATATCTAAGCTTTTTATAGAGTATCTAACAAACAATCATTTAATTCCATTTCTCTATTCTACCTTTAAATTGGCATCCCTACGATTCAGGCAATTTCTAAAATTGCTGCACGTAGTTAATCTCTTGCATTCATTTGACTAGTGGAATTAACGAGTATCTCACAGATACGAGTACGCCCAGATATTTCTGACATACACACAAATCGTTCAAGATATCTTTGCTGGCACATTAAATCCACCTATGGATACAAGTACGCCTCTAGATATTCACTTATTCACTTTTATGCTTGATTGACCCAATTCCAATGACAGGCACTTTCGGAATTCCGCCGAACTCATATATCCGTATCTGAAGGCGAACTCGCAGATACATAGATGACTTCATTTGCTGAATTGCTAAAGTCAGAATTCGCGTGATGTTTACTGTATCGCACATTGTAATTGAAAATGTTGCCAACTAAACGCTAAATTGGCGCTGTCAAGTGTCAGAATTGAAAATGACGAACAGAAAATAGAATGGAAAATGCAGAAAATACAACGATTGTTTGTCCATAACAGTAACATTTCAAAATTCGCAAATAATGCCAACTAAAAGTTTTCAACAACAGACTGAAAATATGCGAAATGAACGAAGCAAAATAAAAAAAAATAAAAACTTGACAATACGTATAAAATTAAAAAATAAAACAAGCGTGTGCCTAGAATGAAATTTTAAATACCCTTTAGAAGCTTTGTCAATGAGAGCTTTCCATTTATTGCTAAAACGATTAAGAAAGCTGAACAAAGTAGAATGGATGAATCGAGAGAGAAGGAGAGGGAGAAAGCGATAGACGTTAGCCAAACAAACTTTCTCTTTTTACAATTTCGTACATCGTAGAAAGCTTTATTGCCATGCTGCCAGTAAAAAGTTAAATGTTAAATAGAGTCAAAACAGAATTTGGTCACACTTACACAATTCTAGTTAGTGATATTTACAAGCACTCAAATTAAATATTTGCTTATAAGTATTTAAGAATTGTTGGAATTATTAAACAGAATCAAACTTTGCTACAAAATGACATCGTCATATGAATTAAACCAAGGAGTTAATAATTAAATAATAACTAATAATCAACTAAAAAATTTCGCCAGTGTAGATGTTGGCAATTAATAAAGAACTTGCTAATCTTTCGATCAGAGAAAAGTCCTCTTCATTTATTAAGAAATGGAATTACACATAGTTAAATAATTAGAGCCCGATGTCATCAGAAATAAATTGTACAATATTCATATCTCATAAGTTTCATCATAAATTTCTTATATGCTCTAAAAGGGTATAAAAACGACACACAGAGCAAAGTCAAGTAAAGGCGAAACGTGTAAATGGAATTTATTGTTATGATTGCACTTTGACCTGGCTGACAACCACACACACACACACACCACACACACAAACACACACTTACATACATGAGCTGTGGGCTGAGCCTTAAAGTTAATATTTAGTTTCAAGGCAAACCATTCGGTGCTGGCAGTGCAACCAAGTGGGTCAAAGGCATTACAACAAGACACCGACGAAATGAAACACACAGAGAGGAGAAGTAGTGAATGCCGAGGAGTGAATAAGGTGCTGCAGTTGGAGGTAAGGATACAAGAAAAGGAAGGGGCTTGTGGTTGACCAGTCGGAAAGACTGTTAAATTGTTACGAGTACAGTAAAGTCCTCAAAAGTCAAGGGTTTAATACTCATCCAAGTTATAGTTGAAAAAAAAAAATATCAAATTCAACTCTGCATATTGCAAAATGCAATTTATGAAATGTTTGGTGAATATTTATGTGAATTATTTACTTTAATAATGCTCAAATAAAGACAAAACAATTGGAATAGAATTAAAAGTAACTAAAACTAAAATAAAAATGATAAAAGGGGAGAAAATAAATGCAGAGCAAAAGGAAATCATTTCAAGTTAAAAAGGATAAAAAAGATCAAGATAAAAATGATTCCATAACACATAAGTACATAATTATTACACATAAAAATAACAAATTTATAATTTTTCTATTGATTTAATAGATTATCTAGTTTTATTAGGGAAATTAAATAACCACAAATAGCTCCAACTAAAAAACAAATAAATAAAAAATAGCAACAAATAATAAAATAAATAAAATAAATTAAATTAAAGATATGAAAGAAGAGCTAGTTTTCTGGCACTTTTTTTTAACTTCCATCTAGCTTCCTGTTTTTAAATTTAAATCTCCCAATTAGGCGTCCTCCATTGTCACTTAACTGTAGTTGATCTCTGGACAGTTGTTGACTTTGATAAGTTCCTGTTAAAAGTTGCATGCCATTAAAATAGTCCTTCTGTTAACTGTATAATGTGGTTAAATCTCAGTAAACTAATTGCTGTCCATTTTCAGTACAATTTGTTGTACTAATTCGCAACCAGCTCGAGCGCTGCATCAACTCTCGCACTGCAAATGAAATTAAAAGTTTCTCTCGTTCCGCTGGTCTCTCTCTCTCCCTCTCTCTCTCTTTAATTTTCTCTCTCTGTCACTGCTTATTTTCTTTCACTTTTTTATTCCTTTTAGAACTATTTTAGCTTGCCCCTTACTTCCTCCTTGCCTTTTGCTGCTGCTATTTCGACCCGCATGCTAAAGCCAATTCCAACTTCAGCTTTAGTTTCTCTGCAAGTTGAAAACTTTGTGCCGACTTTTCACCTGTGTGTGTGTGTGTGTGTAGTATTGTGTGTATGTGTGTGTGTGTATGCCAACGGCAGTTTAGATTTGCATTTGGGAATGTGTTTCTAAGCGCTTCGAAGCTTCTCTGCGTACACTCTTTGAGTGTGTGTGATTGTTTAGTATGAGTGTGTACACAGAAACAAATCTATTCTAATATTTAAATTCAAAATATTTGATTTATTTGATATGATATTTTTAAGTATGTATTGAGGATATTATTGTTAAATTAACACAACATGCGTAAAAAATGGCAACCAATGAGCATTAAAATTGTCAAAAAAAGACTTAAACATTTAAATAATTGCTGAATAGGAAGTACGATAAATAAATATAATTGATAAATATACAAATAAATATATAAATACACGACAATAAAAATAATTGCTGAGAAGGAATTGAGAATCGTACTTCAAACTAGTTTTTCATACTTGGGTCAGGAAAATTCGGGATTACCGAATTTTGGGATTAATTTTATTGCGGAGTCCAAAATTTATTTTTCAGTGTACCTGTGCGAGAGAGTCTTACTGTGTGTGTGTGTGTGTGTGTGTGTGTTTATGTGCTGGATCACATACAAATATAATAAAATTGCCCTTTGGAAATTAGTTGCGCTTTACTCACATCAAGCTGCCTTGTGCGGTCTTTGTAGTTGCAGATACTCTACCCTTTAACCCCCCACCCCACCACACCCGTTTACCTGTTACCACTTGGTATACTCCATTCCCCCTACTCCCTTCCCTTTGTACCAAAACAAGAACAAATAATGATGTGGCAAGCGGAAATTTAATATTGATTGTGTTGGTGTGTGCACAAATGGTTGCGCTTTCAGTAAATTATCATGATACACTACCCACAACGTACACACACAGACTCTCACACATACGAACACACACACACACAAACACACAAATAGAGTTAGACACTCAACGGTTAGTGGAAAGTCTCTAGTGTAGCTTTGATTTTAGTTTTGCGGCTCTTGGTCATATTTTGCAGCTGAGATGCTTTTGTTGGCCGCCATCTATTCCTTTCTTTTTTTGGCTTTCGCTTTTGGCCAAGTTAATTAAAATGCTTTCTTGATTTCCTGCAGGGATTACAGTCCAACCAAGAAGTCTCTAGCTGATCTTTTTGCTGTTCCTTTTGTTTTCTTAGCTCATTATTTCCTTTGAATTTTGCATGTTGCACCAACAATTTACTTTCACTTTTCACTTTCACAAATCGCCTTAGATTCTCCTTGAGCTTATTTTGGGACTTAGCATTTGAATGGACTTCTGTGCTAATTAAAACTGGATTTGTCAGAAACACGAATGCCTCAAGTTTATTTGCATTACATCATTTGCAAAAATTATGTTATAATATGTAGATGATTATTATTCCTGTATGAAAAGCTGTCGTTTTTCATTCAATTCACTGCATACTCATTTTCATAAATCTATTGAAAATTTATTTGTTTTGGAAAGAGAAAATGCACATGTCGTCTCAAATAAATAAGAAAAAACTCAATAAATAAAATAATTATTTTCTCTTGGCGCAATATTCAATATTTACTTGTCGATGTTATTCTGCAGACAAGTAGAAATATTTTTTCTGATATTAATAAATGAAAAAATGTGCGCAATATATAAATATTAAAGCAGAGAATGTTTATAGCATTTTAACAGAAAATAAATGGTTTTTATAATGATAACTATAATCTATTATTTTTTGAGATATATCTCAATTTATCTTTTTCTTAAATTAGACTGATGGAATGTTGTTTATTGAGATATGATCTTCAACCATTCTCAGAATGTGTGTTTGGTATCTTAAAGAAATTCGTCTAGAATCGAACTATATCGTCTAGAATAGCTATATGATATAGCTGGCATAAAATGTAATACTGTAATGATAATTATAATTTCCTTTTGTATTTCGACTTAAAAGCGTAGTTATTGTGAAATGGTTCGCCGTTGAAATAAGTAAATTTTCAGCTGAAAATTACACGATTTTCCCCTAGAACAACAACATAATAAACAAGAATTACAACAACAGAAGAAAAGTGGTGCATGCTTAATGGAGCCCGCTGTAGAGAATTTAGTTCATTTTGTTGGATCGCGATGTAGGCAGTGTGCGATGTGTTTCTGTCCCTGTCCCTGTCCCCGTCTCTGGTTCTCAGTCGGTTCTCGCTCGTAATTGAATTCCATTGCGCGCCCAAAAGTATGCCACATGCAATAACAAGCGAAATTTAGGCGAAAACGTGAAATTGCCTGCGGTTTTTCATCTATACATATATATATTCTTTTTGTATTTTTTTCTCTTTTCTTTTGGCGGCTAAAGGGGTTGGAGAAGGGAAAGTGGTGTGCTTGTCCCCTTTGGTTTATCCGGTGTAACACGCCAGTGACAATGACAGCAACACTGACAACGCCAACGACAACAACCACAACGACAACAACGACGACAACGACGACAGCTACAACGATAATTAAAAATAATTTGCAGAGCCAAAGGCTGGCAAACTAAAATTCAGCGTACAGAGGCGGCAGCATTTGACCAATACACACACACAACACACACACAACACACACACAACACACACACACTATGTTATGCACACAGGATGATGCGAGAACATGCAACGCATTGGATATAAATGGGGAAAATAGGGGACAGCATAGGCATAGCTAGGGGGAAGGTACACTGAGAGAATAACAAAGTTCATTCGGACTTGAATGTAGAATTTTGGATATCAAAAGTTCAATTAAACTGAAAAGTCTTTAATCAAAATTAAACTTGCTTATACAAAAGAAAGAAACTGTTTTAATTTAACATAAATTTACCTTGATTTTCTAATTTATGTCCTATTTTTGATGGTTTAATTTATATTTAATGCTTTCAGGAACGATTCATAAAAAAATAAATGCAAACCGTTTAAAAAAAAAGTACAATTGAAACGGAATTAGAGCAAGAACTTCTTTTGTCGAACGAATGCCTCTGGATTTTTCTGAGTGTATGCAGGGATAAGGACAAACTAAACTGGTACAAGCCGCAAATATGCTGGCCAGAACACATGCATATACCCCATCACCATCATCATCCTCATCAACATCAACATCATCTGCAACAACAACAACAACTTGGACTGTCAAAAGGTGAAAGTAAAGCCGCTCACTCGTTCGTGATTAAAACTGCAAATACGCGCAGACTTAGCTCAAACCAAGCTGAATGCTAAAACGTAAATCCAGGGCCTATATACTCGTATACACTCTGAAACTGACTAGCAGCAAAAACGGGATCAAACGCTGCGTTGCCAGTTAAAAAGCAAACGTTGTCCATGGAGCTGCAACTGTGGCGTGTCACGCGATTGTAATGCATTCGAAATTGCATTGGGAAAATAATTGTTAACAATTTCAAAAATAATTACATAAATTTCATACATTTGTATATCTCAATATCTGTAATTGTGTATCAGTTTGATCATAAGACAGTGGAAAAATAATAATAAAATTATTTATCTAAAAAGTAACGAATATTTATTTTTAAAAATAGAAAAACTATAAAAAACACTTTTTTTTTTTCCTTGGCAATTATTATAATTTTAAAATTAATTTTAAGATAATTAAAAAGTATTCTATTAACATTGCAAGTATAGTTAGTAAGGCTGGTCTTACTGTTTGATTAAAAAAGTTAAACTGAGTATAATTCAAAACATTCTAGCCAAAAAAATTCTTTTTAGTTTGAGAAAAAAGGCAATTGGAATGCCCTGTTACCTTTACAAATATATGGAAATATACAATATTCAATACCCTGTAACCTTTACAAATATATGGAAATAATCAAAACTCTTTTTCCTAACTGATTAACTATAAAGCCCAAACGGTAATACCTAGGAGGCTGAAAATCTTACACAACATAGATGAGACAAATCCATCGTATTACTTTTCTTTACTTACCTTAACCAGGTGAAAGTATCTGATGGAAGCTCGTGCCTCGTTGCAGGACTTTTGAGCACGCGCTCATCTCTAGTTTGGACAGACGCTCACACAATACAACCGCACACAGAGAGCGCACTGACATGAGCATTTTTAAGTTTGAGTGACACGAAGTGAAGGCACAAAGTGCTTGCCAGAAGGACAGAAAGACCAAAGACGGTGAATGAGAGAGAACGATACGTGGGAGGCAGTAAAAGAGAATGGAAGGTGGTGTGGTAGGGGAGGAAAGGTGTATGACAGCGCAGGAAGCACTTAATGCAAGTGAAAACTTACAAAAGCAACGACAGTGGGTCGCCGGGTCGTTCGCTCACTTGGCTTTAGACTGGGCTCAGCTCTGGCCCCTGTCCCGGTCTTGGCTTGGCCTGTTCTGTCCTGGCCTGTTCTGTCCTGGCTTGGCTTGGCTTGGCTTGGCAGACAGTCAGCTCAGTCACACAGTCACTCAGTCAAGCAAACAAACAAACAAACAAATAGCCAGGCAAGGGATAGCAATACCAACAAACCAACAAACAAGTGAAAGAGACAGGACCAGAGTAAGCGAGTGAGATAGAGTTAGATAATATGTATTGTAAATTGGAATGCATTTTGCCTTGGCTTAAAGTGTGTCAAGTGTTAAAAGCATAAATATCATTTAATAACAAGGATTATTTCTCACCTGGCAAAGTGTTGCATTTAGGTCAAACTTTTTAAAGCGTTTTGCTTCTGGCAAATTGTTGGTATGTTATGTGTGTTCCCAAAATAATAATACGAAATCGAGAGTTTTTTGGGTCAAAGCCCACATGTGTGGAGGGAGGTATGGATACTATTATTTAAAGCTCACACATTATTAATAGAGAAGATGAATTTTTTTTCTCTACTGCTAAGCCATTGCTTTCGTTATTAGATGTAATTGTAATTTTGTTTGGGCTTTCATTTTATTTTAGTTCTTATCCAAATTTAAAAAAAACAATAGAAATAAAAAAAAATACAATCGGCAATATTTTGCGGAATGAATTCACGTGACATTGAGCTAGTGAGTTTGAATTCGGCAGGGATAAATCGATGATTTTGGCATGCTTAGCATAAAATTAAAGTTAAAACAAAATATTTATAATATAATCCAATGTTTTAGGAATAATGCAACATCATCAGATAAACAAACAGTAATTTATTTGATTTTTAAATATTTTTTTTTTCATCATGCCTCAAAATCGATAAGACTCAATCCTAACATTCTTGTCAGATTTGCTCGACTTGTTCTAATTTCCGCAAGAATTTGTGAACATGAATGGGAAGTTTATTTGGGCTGCCCTTGTATGTGAGGAAAGTTGTAAATATTTTGGTACACATTTTAAACCACAATTTAAGTGCTTTTAAGCATTGCGTAAAATATTGTATTCAATTTCTGTTTTTTTTAATGCAAGTTTGGACAAAACTGCTTGTTATTTAATGCAAAAAAAACAGATTTTTTTTGTAAACAAACACTGTGCAACAATTGACAACTCTGCAAAAATACATTTCTCAACACTGAAATCAACCCGCACTTTCAAAAATACAAAAGTTATAACGAAAGTAGGGTTTACCTTTGAAAAAGGCTTCCACTTATTATTAAATAAATAAATGATAAATTAACTACACATTTTGACTGCGGAAATTCAGTTGACGCAAATGTCTGATTCACTCAGAACATTTTCCAGCACTGTTCTGCTAAAAATTACTCAACACAATGTGGGAGGGAAGTTCGGAGGGTAATTCGCAGGAAATGTAAAGGAATTTTAAGGGAAATTCGGTCAAATCTTGCGGATTGAAAATTGCAAAAAACAAGTGAAACCCGGAAAAGGCCTGATAATAATTACTTGAATCATAAGCAAACTCATTAAAAAGTAAATTAATAGTGAAATAAATAAATTATTAAATAAATTAGTTAAAATAAAACAAAACAATTCAATATTTAGTTCTTTTTAACGTTTTTGGACTGTAATTTTTTTTTTGAGTATTTATTTAATTTAAAATACATTTCAATTGCATCTTAAAATCAATTTAAAAGTAAACCAATTCGACAAGCAGTTGAGAGACAATTTTTAATTATCCTCTTACTGATCATTGAATATTGATTTTGTGTGTGTGAGTATGCAAGTGTATTGTGCCAGTTAAATGGTGTCAGTGTCATTTGTGGCTCTAGGAAATGTGCGGCTTTTTAATATATATTTCGCACTTCCGTTTTATTAACGAGAATGCGGCTCCTCAACTGGCCGCTAGATGGCGTCAGCTGCTCCTGTTTATACCCAGCACATATTTATCAGTTAAAATGGGTCTATTAAACTATAGTTAAAAATAAAAAAAAGGCTAAGAGAGACTTGAAATATTGTTCAAAATCTGATTAATTTCAAAGAGCTGAGAAGAAACATAATTTAGGTAATTTTCAAATTTGTACAACGTATCTTCAAGTTGGCAAAGTCCAACGAGCTGTGCTTTCATATTTGTTAGTCGTGTTGTTTCATTTTTAAGGCGAATTTTCATTGCATTTCATTTTGGTTTGGCGCACATTTTTGCGCTCAGCGGCCAACTGACACTCAACGCATTGCGATTCGTATAATTTATGCATCAATTTGTACGCTTCCACGTGTGTTTCTTTCGCTTTCACATGCATTCATCGAGTGCCACACACACACACACACACACACACACACACACACACATGCATGCGTATTCGATGGAATGCCAAAAACACGCAGTGAACAACCAAAAAGCAATTAACTAGCAGATACCCTGTATTGGGCGAAAGTCTTAAGCTATTACCAGATATCCACAAAACGATGAGGAGAAACTCATTAAATTATTCTGAATAGTCGAAAATATAACAAAGAATTATGTATACGAAAAATTAAAGTATTAAATAGAAAGAAAGCGATTTTATAATACATTTTTAATATATATTCTCAAAGTTCGTTAACATTAAAAAATTAAATAAAATGTTTTGGGATTTTTGACTACATATTTTAATGCTAAGTGGTTGCCATTTTATACGCATGTTGTGTTATTTTAACAATAATATCCCAAATACATACTTAAGGAATACATACATAAGTAGTAAAACCAAGAATATTAAACTTGAATTCAAGAATAATTTGATGTTATTATTCTGTATAATTTAGTTGCCCTAGGGGAAATCTCATAAATCTAGCTCTAACTTAATTCACATAGTTGGCTTAGTCTCAAAACTATTCATTTCTCTGTCTATGACATATATTGCCACAGTTTTAAGGTACCTTCTCTGACCACATTTTTTTTGTGGCTACAGGGTATAAAAAAACGAAAAACGCTGTCAGCATTTGCATTGCAACAACAACAACACAGTTCTCCCGGTCTGACCGCCTTCTCTCTCCTCCCTTCCCTTTCGTCTCTCCTCTCGCACTTTTCGCTTTTGGTTGAGCTGTGAAAATGCGAAAAGTGAAAACGCAGCACAGCAGCAATAACCGCATTGAGACCAAAAATATGTGCCAATTTTTATTATGGGCGCAGTCAAACGGCAAAAGCCAAACGACAATGCCACATGACGTCCGAAAAACAGTAGCAAAATACATACGAGTATATATGGCAATAGAGATGGAATGACAGAGAGAGAGAGAAGGTATAGAGATAGGAAGTGAATGAGAACAGCAGGCGCCTCTCACAATCGTAACAAATATGACAAAACATTTTTGAATTGCAGCAATTGGATTTGTAGAACGTATCGCGCTCCATGCCACAAACTTATTTTCCACATAAAGCTAAAAACAATAAAAGCTCTGTATATTTAAGCAGTATAAAACATCGTTTATGGTTATCTGTAAGCAAACTTTAATCTCGTTTCAATCTAAACATAACTCAAATATTCTAAACTATACTCTTTTACATAACTTTTCTTTTTTTTAATTAAGTAAATCTCTGAGTTCATTGTAACTGGATTTGTTAGCCATGCAATAAATGAACAATTAGCAAATTGAATAAAATTGATAAGGACATGAAACTCAAAGGAGACAATATTCTATATTCACCTTTAATTATATGAATCTTTACAATATTTGAACAATTAGCAAATTAAATAAAATTTATATGAACACGAAACTCAAAGGATACAATATTTACCAAGCAGAAATGCATTACAATCATTTGGAAAAGATTTTCTCAAACAGGATTTAAATCAAACCATACATTTTCTAAAAAAAAAGAAATATAAAGAAACAAAGAAAATAAAAATGGATACTATCCAGGACTAAAAAAAATGGACTTTAAAACATGTATGTTGAAAAGCCAATCGAAACTTTTTATAAAATTCCAATATTCAACAATATTTTCATTGATTTGAATTTGTGCAACTCAAATAAAGCATGCTATATTAGATAACAACAAAGTTCGGGGCGTAAAAAAAAGCGTGTAAAATTGAGTAACTTTTAATGGCTTTATATCAACACAACATTCAATTTTTTATTTTGCCGCAGTTGTAGTTGCAATTATTGTTGTTGTTGTTGTTCCAGTTGTCGCTGTTTTGTTGCCACTGCAGTTGTTGATTATTGTCGCACAAATCACAAACGCATTTTCATTACAAATTTCCTACGAATTTTTTCACATATTGAAAATATTGTCAACCCGTTTAAAGCTCTCGACTAACAGCAACAAAACTCAAAAATTGTCAAATCCAAAAAATTAGAAAAAAAATGAAGCCTTTTAGAAATTGTTATAAATGAAGATCGATAATCGAATGCACTATTTACATATAGCTATATAATAGACTGTTGGAAACTTAAAGTGCATTGTTTATCAATTAATACATAATGTGGCTTTGATGATATCATATATGGTATTTCGATACAATTAAAGTTTGCTGCGACCATCTATGACATTTAATACTTTGTTAAAGGACTGTTAAGTTTGTAGCTCTGATTTCAAAAGTAAAAGACATGGCTGTATATCCTCAGCTTCATTAAGACTTTACTATATACATTTCCACTTTGTGTTATCTTTCTTGACAAAATCTTTATACCCATTACAAGGATATTTTAAATGCATAAAAAACTGTAAAAAAGGAAATGTGACGAATATTCCAAAACTATTTTTAGCTTGCATTGCACATTTTAGCACACATTTATATATGGTACTGTATGGGTGTAATTGTGTGTGTGAGTATTTGTGTGTCGGTGTGGGTGTGCATTAGTATATGTGTGTGCATGTGTGTGTGTGTGCGATAGTTCAATATTCATTGGCCGTAATTTGATTGAAATAAGTGAAGCGCGCTTTTGTGCGTCGCCCGAGTGAGCAGCCAGGCACCGGTGAAATGAGGGATGCATACAACAGGGAGGGGGTCGAAAAAGAGGCTGGGAGTAGGTGGTGAGGTTGGGTAATAGGGGACAGCAGTGGGGGGAGGAGTGAAGGCGGTTTTCAGGTCGCAGTTTCAACATGAAAATTTATGAAGCATTCGACCCGCTAGAACGGGAAATTAAAATTATTAAGCATCACCTTTTATGTTTGCAACACACACACTCAAACTAACATACACACGTATGTGTGTGTGTGTGTGCTAGAGTGTGTGTTGAGTATTAGTGGCACAACGCACACATTGTTATTTTAATGGCATTCTTATGGCCCACGTTATGGCCACTTTAAAAATGTGCTGATGAATACTCTGTGCAGCTCAATGGGCAACCCAAAAGACAATCCTCCCATCTCTCTCTTTCTCTCTCTCTCTCTTTTCAGGCATTTGGTACCTATAATTACATAATCAATAGTGATAAAAAACAGTTCTTGTTCGCCAGCTTGTATCATTTTTAATACTGTGTAGCCCAATAGTCATAAATGCCTCATCCAAAAACGGGTTATAAAAATCTGCAAATTTGCGTTGAACGACTCCATAAACATTTTCTCATACATTTTTCGATAACTACAGGCATGCTTCTTTATGACGAACTCAAAGAAATTTTTGTAGAAAAATAATAAAGGCAAAAGTAACAAATAAGTTCATGACAAATTTATTTATGTAATTAAAGTAAATACAAGAGCTTGCTTTTGTGGACTTACATTTACACACTTCATTGTTTTCCTATCATCTAAGAGTAATGAATACCTCAGATTAAACTCAGAATAATCTATATGAATAATAAAGAGAAAGAATAAGAAAGAGAAAGGATATGAGAAAATAGAGAAAAATCAAAATTCACGCATTTGCAGTTCGCGATGACGGCGACTTTTTTATTTATTGCTCACACATTTGTACTGCCCCATCAACTACAGCCATAATATACTTGGCCTAATGCGAATGTCATTAGTCGATGCTCTGTTCATTGGACGAAATTCAATGCTGACCGCATTAATTGGTACACACCCATATGTCATCATGTTTATGCATTAGAACGCAGCACAGCTTGCGGTGTTTTATAAATTTAATGAATTTAGTTTATTATCAAGTAGAAGAAACCAGAAGCAACCCTATCCCAGGGCAGTGGTAATTTCCAAGTCCACATAGTGTAAGTATGTGTGTGTGGTGGCTCTAATTTCACTAGCAGGCGCTGACTCTCATTAAATTTTCATAGTTTTCCAAACGCGCCGCCCGAATCTGAAAATGATAATTAAAATGCGACCCAGCCTCCAACTATCCCCTGACTCCACTTGCCCTAAGTGAGTGTGAGATTTTGTGTGTGTGTGTGTAAATGTGGAGTGTGCATGAATTATGGCCAAGCACACTTAACACCCAAACGACCCGGCTCCAAGCGAGCCAGGCATCCTGCTGGCCTCCATAGTGCAACAGAAGCGGATAAATGGATGGAGGACCAAATGGCACCCAGCCTCTCATAAATGTTGTGCAGGAGAGCAAAAAGGATACACGCAGGATGCCGACAGCTGAAGCATCAGCATCAGTAGCACCTACTCGTACGTACTACGTTACTCTGCCAGGCTTTGGCCCGCGTGAACTGCGTGCATGCATAAGAAAGTAAATTCTTACGCGAGCAGCATTGCGTATACGTAATGCGAGTACGAGACAAACTGCCTAAAGAGGACGACAGTAAAATGAGATTGATATAGCGATTGAAAGGGATCATAATGGTTATAGTCAGCATTAGCATTAGCATTAGCATTAGCATTAGCATTAGCATTAGCATTAGCATTAGCATTAGCATTAGCATTAGCATTAGCATTAGCATTAGCATTAGCATTAGCATTAGCATTAGCATTAGCATTAGCATTAGCATTAGCATTAGCATTAGCATTAGCATTAGCATTAGCATTAGCATTAGCATTAGCATTAGCATTAGCATTAGCATTAGCATTAGCATTAGCATTAGCATTAGCATTAGCATTAGCATTAGCATTAGCATTAGCATTAGCATTAGCATTAGCATTAGCATTAGCATTAGCATTAGCATTAGCATTAGCATTAGCATTAGCATTAGCATTATCATTAGCATTATCAACAATTCTAAAGGCAAATTAAAACTCAAATAAATATCACTAGATTTTATTCAAGTATTGTTTTTCGTTAATGTTTACTGTACATGCCGCTGTTTGCGTGTGTGTGGGCGTGTGTTTATTTGTGTGTATATGTGGGCAGGTGATGTGATTTATTGCATTGTGGTAACTTTTAGGTATCGCTCTGTGTGCTCTGACTGTGCGTGTGTGTGGTGCGTTGTGGTGTGTGGTGCGTTCTCTTTTACGTTTAAAAGACAAACCGCTAATTTGTTATCATTTATCACCATGCTGAGACATGTGTGCGTGTGTTTGTAAACAATTTGTAAATGTGTTACATTTAAACCCTAAAGTAAAGTCTGTGCTCCCCGTCGGTTGGTCCCTATATTCTCCTGATTTTGTCATTGTGATAAATACTTTGACGTCAACGTAACATGTGAGATTTGCACGTAACAGTCATTGTGTGTATGTATTTGTGCAGATGTTGACTTAAATAATGAAAAGGGACCAAGGATTTTGGTCCAGCCGCTGAATAATGACAGCTGAGCGTACGGCAAAAAAGAGATAAACATTTTTTATGAATCGTATTTCACTTGTGACTTACGACAATTCGAGTATAAGCCCAAATAATGAGTACAAACGTGTCCCGTTCCCCACTCATCCCCTCCATACAACCGATAAGCACTGAACCACGCCTAAAGGAAACCCTTTTTTTTATTTTAAATACGACTTTAAATCGTGAAAGAAATTTAAGCAAATAATTCCGAGCTGCGAATGCTTTAATTAATTTCTGCTGGTTTTTCTATTTGATCTAACTATTACAATAACATTTCAATTTGAACTGGATTTTACCATAAAGCTATCATCTGTCAATTGTCAATTGTGTGTGATTCGCCGTATTATTGATTGTTCAGCACAGTTTGATTGATTTCATGCATTTTAATCAATTTGATTTATTGAAAGCACACAAAACATGTGATTGGAATCACTTGGGGAATTATTATATCTTTGTTACGCATATTAGAAAGGGAAGGAGAAGTTGTTAATCCAATAAATTGTATGGATTCGTGATGGAAGTTGAAAGCAGATTCTGCTCGACCAAATATCTATATGATATAGCTTCCAATAAACAAACAAATTAATTTGAATACTTTGAATAAACATTACTTTTATATTATAGCTCACATTCAAAGACAAAAAATTGTATTGAGCAAAGCTAAAGAATAAAAAATAAAACGAAATCTTTTCGTTTGAAAAACTCAACACATATTCATACCAAAAGTCGTCAGAAATTTCGCTTGAATCAGTTTTTCCATTTATTTATTAATAGGTTTTTAGTCGGAAAAAATTCCATTGACATTACTTATTTTATAAAAAAAACCACTCGAATATCCAAAATTTTTAAAACCGACAAAAACTATGTCAAAGAAATCCCTACTGGCATTCACTGTTGGCGCAGCTGGTGCACTGCTCCTCGGCTATTGTCTATATTATGATCAGAAGCGTCGATCCGATCCCAATTACAAGAGGAAGGTGCGTGAGCGTCGGCAGAAAACGAATCGCTTGACGCCCATGTCCATGGGCGGGGTGGAGATTCGATCAGGCGGTCAAATCAATATACTGCACGATCCATTCGAGTTGTCTGATCACGAGATTGTGCAGCACTATTTCCAGAATGAGATCAAAATGGGCGAGGAGCTGTTCAGGGAGGGGAAACTGGACGAGGGACTTATCCACTTGGCCAATGCCACAATGCTATGTGCCCAGCCGGTGGCCCTAATGGAGACCATGAAGGTGGCCCTTCCCGATCGTATTTTTAACATGTTGCTGACAAAGCTGCCGGAAATCACTAATCAATCGCTATCTGCACACGGCATTAGCGCCGATTTACCTCTGGATTAATGGATTGAGGCACAATTTTCAAGCTTTTCTTTTATTCAATTGACTTTACAAAACGAACATTTCAAGAAAATATATAGAAATACTAAAGTTTCTGAACATTAAAAATTGTTTTTATTTAGTATTATGCTTAGATTAAAAGGTGACAGTCAGTTCAGTTATCATGAAAACTATTCGTTTATTAAATATTTTGAATAGTTTTAAAATTATGCCAAATATGAAAGTACTTTAAAAAATGAATGCAATTATTCGTACACAAGAGATTTTAATATTACATACCTAGCATTTCTTCTAAGAATCATTTAGTCGATCAATATTACAATTTTTCATTCAACTTTAATACACAACGTTAAAAAAATACTTACTAATTTTTAAATGTATTTATTAAGTATAAAAAACTTTTAAAATTAAGTTATAATCTTGAACTCATTTTGAATGTTGAAATTTAAATAATTTTTTAGGAACAACCTGAAATTTAATTAAGTGATTAAAATTGATTAACGCTGTCTGATGTTCTAATTTATATTTATCGTGCTCAGAATGTTGTGAAAATTATCAAAGGATGACATACAAGAATTTTGTAAAATTAGATCTTTGTGGATTGGGTTAACGACTTCTGTTTTAGCTTCTGTATCTGTTTCTGGCTTTCAGCTGTTAGTTCTGCGTGGGGGACTAAACTGTATCTGGAGTGCTGGTTGAATTATCCTTGGATGAGCTTCTATTGGCCTGAAGTTCAGTGAGTTTCATTAACAATGGCATGAAGACAAAGTCCGGCAGGGATTCCTGGAATGTCTGAAACAGGGGCAACGGCTGGGCACACATCATGATGGCATTGGCGAAATGGGTAACACCATCGGCGATATTGCCACTGCTAATCAGCTGTTCGCCCACTTTCATTTCGTTGTAAAAGGAAAGCTCCATAGCCGACTGATCAATGGTATCACTGATATCACTGATCGCTTGATTTTCATCACTATCCAAATCTTGTTGCCGACGCTCACGAATCTTCCGCTTGTATTCCGGATCGGAACGACGCTTCTGGTCGAAATAGAGGCAATAGCCAAGGATTATTGCTCCGGCTGTTCCTGCCGTTAACGCCATCAAGGATCTGCTCGCCATGTTCTGTTACTGAATAATTTCGAAATGGATTTCTTCAAATATATATACATGTGTGTATATATATTTAATTTTTTTTTTTTGGTGTCTTATTAGTGTTGATATTTATTTGTGAAATTTAATGTTTTTGAATTGAGTTCACTGAACGAATACGGAATGAATACTGAGTTTCTGTCTTGTTCCCGGCGAGAATATTTAAAGCATTTTGCAAGGCAATCGCGTACAAAGCTCTTAGATTTCGTGGAATCAGAGGCAAAATAATGCTAATTTATGCAAAAATATCGGTAAAGGAGTTAAACGTTTTTTGTTAAATTTTCTAATGTAAATTTAAATGAACTTTAGCAGCCTTTGTGAGTATCTTTAAAGAGTGTATATAATTTGAGGTGACGTTTAAATTCCTGTGTTATACGTGTTGTAATAATGATAATCAATATAATTGATGAGTAAACTCTGGATAGACTGATCCTTTATCATTTTATTTGCGGACTTAACTATGTGTCTTAAAGTCTTAGGTTCTAATATAATATCTGTTTAACAAATTATAAAAAAAAGATATTATTACATTTTAGATACCGCAGAGCGTTTAATTTTAATTATTTTTGTAATTAAAATATATTTATATTTTGTAACTTTAATACTTAATTTTAAATGATTTGTTGTGTCGGCTGTTTTTCGCCTGACAATAGATAAATAAATAGAAAATAAATTACATATATTTTATCTGCATAGATATGTTTAATAATTTGATGCTTATTCGTGCTCTTTCTCTGTCTCTTTACAGGTAAATCCTTGGAATACTACTACCAACAAATAAAATAAGAAATATGTTTAATACCAGCTGAAGGAGTCGCTCAGCTTGGCTCAGTTCATGGTGGGAGGTTAAGCTCCCAATGCGACCATCTTAAAGTGAAGGTCTTGCCACTTGCGAACTTTAATGAAAAACTTGTGAATGACTCTGGATATATATGTATGTGTAGGGTATGTAGTAAAGGGGCGTGCCCGTGTTTGCCATTTCGCTGTGAACCCAAATGAGCATATGCATATTTCAGAAGACCTTTTTTTTGTAGCTTTTTTTTCTTTTCTCACAAGTTATGTTAAAAATTTTAGTACTACTCCGTTGGCCGCTCGCCTATAAAAAAACTTAAGAAACTGCAGAAATTGTTGCCAACACATTGCATAAAATAAAATAAAAAAAAAATGTGGAAGAAGAAAGAGCACGAGAAACAAAACAAAAGCACGGTTGAGAAAGAAATGTGCCAAGAAAAATTGTGATGTGCCCATAACGAAATTTTGCTACCGCCATTTCCCGTTTGAAATTTCCTTTTCTTACCGTAATTTGTCGGTGATTCATTTTTCTGTTTCTCATTCTTTGCCTTCATTTGGCTTTCGCATAGTTGCAAGCTTTTCCTTTTCCCCCCCTCACCACATCCCACCACCCTCTCTTTCTTATTTCCTTCTTTTACTGTTGGCACAGGCTGCAGCTTTTTCTTATTGTTCCTGCCCTTTATGCTGCGACGAGTGGGCTCTCTATTAAATGCTGCTTGGCACTATTTGGGAGTCGTACTCGCACTCGCACTCGTGCTGCCACTGCCACTGCCACTTGTCATAGCCCTAGGGCAACATTAAGAGCAAACACGGCAAAAACATGCTACTTTTGACACGTCGCACCCTGTGATACCCTTTTTACTTGCCCTCCACTTGTACGACATATTTATTTCTACAAATAAACTTAAATTGTAGCTGTTAAATGTCCCTAGTTATTTAGCCATTTTGTCTAGACATTTGGATGAATTTCAAGGCATTCATGTGTGGTCAAATTTTAAATTATATTTTTAATAATAGTTTATATTTAATGTATATAAAAGTAATACTATACATAATTTTGAGATACTAATTATTTTTTATATACATCGTTTTTTATGACTTTATTTATTTTAATGAATATATGTTTGTATTGATAATATATGTTTGGTTAAATAAACTAAAAATAATTTTTATTTAAAAAAATATGTATATAATAGTAATTTTAAGTGTTAACTTATTGAACTATTTATGAAACAAATGGGAAAAACTTGAATGTACAAAGCACACCTTGATTGGTGTTATACTCACTTTTTGAAACGCTTTAATAAATGTTCAGCATAGCTTATGAGTAATTCAGGATGTTAGTTTGGCACTTTCATCATTAGTTTGGTCAACCCGCATACAAATCTCTTGTCATTTCCGTAGTGTACACAAATTTCGCGTGCTTTTAATTTTGTTGTTAAAATTATGTTTCCTTTTTCATTTTCTAGTATTTCTTTGCGTACTTTTTCCTTGTGGCCCGCATGCAACGGTTCAGGCGTGAAACAAGCGTTGACAACAACAACAACAACAACAAGTGCTAGTTATATGCTAAGGTGTGCTTGGGTGTGCGTGTGTGTCTGTGTGTATGTGGAGCAAATAGCATAAAAACGGAGCGTATGAGTGATACAAGTGTAAATTTGTTCAAGTGCTCGGAGAGGACAAAGCATAAAAAATATACAAATAAAGCATAAAGCAGACTCAAGCTGAGGTTCAACGACTAAAAATTACCCTGTAATTAATTATAAACTAAAAGTGTATTGAGAGGCATACAGAGAAATAGTAGACAAAGAATAGGAGGAAGAAGAGATAGGAGGATATTCATATATGAAAATAAGAGAACAAGGTTGGAGAAATACACAAGTAGTTTGGGGAATCACATTCGGGTCGAGCTTTGATTCAATTATATGCAAAAAAGATTATTAGATTCTGACAATTTTTTTCATCAAAATAAGTTGGTTAACAAAATTAATAAAAATAATTAACAACAAAGGATGCAAATTTTGTAATTCTATTTTGTTTAATCGAACCTTGAAAGCCTTATTAAAATATTTTCCAATATGAAATTGAAATATTCATAAATATTAACTTGTATGTAGAAGAAATCGTTAATTGTTGTTTTTAAAGCAATATAATTCTGCAATCAAATTCAGGCATATATGAGATTTGTTAGTTATAGCTTCGTAGAGAGGAAAAGATAATGTTGCTGACAAATTTAAGTTAACCGCTTAGACTATGATTAAAGGGTATAACAAAATGTGAAGAGTAACAATTGCGCACACATGCCTATCTAATAAGTGTATGTATAAGTAACTGTGTGTGTGTATGTGTATGTGTGTGTGTGTGTGTGTGGACTGTGTGTGTGTGAGCGTGTGCTGAGTGCATCTCATGTATTTATGAAGTGTCAACAGCTTCGTCATGATGCATGGGACCTTAAGCTATCTCCACGCACACACAGCACACCTGTACACACTCACACACATAGTCACTCACACACATAGTCACTCACACACATACACACACACGAATGTGTTTCAGTTTGTATGTATGTATGCAGCTGCTTAATAGGTATTAATGCACACAAAGCACAAGCAACGAGAATGTTTGCATTTCTCTCGGGGTTTTTACCGTCTCTCTCCCTTTCTTTCGCCTCTCTCTCAACTTTGTTCTCTATAGAGTTGCAGGCAATTAGTAAGCGAAATTTGTCAAAAATTCAGAAATATACACGGAATTTGTGTCATCTGCAGACAACTCAAAGTTCATTCTATATTTTTTTATTTTTATTTTTTGCTCGTCTTCATTTAAAATGTTGTTAATTTTCAGCTGAAGTTTTTTTTTGTGTGTTTCTAATAAAAGTCATATTTGGGATTTCTACAAATGTTTTTTAATTTTATATACGACGTATCTAGAGAGAAATAATTGGGTAGTTTGTAAGTTATTAGGGAAAATGTAAATAAATGAAAAACTAAATAAACAGACACAAAATTCAAATAAAAAAAAATAGAATGGGACCAAGGGCACAAATAACTTTTAGACAGGAATATACATTTTATTAAAAAAATAAAGCTAATCAGTCAAGCTAAAACAGTAAACAATAATAATAAACAATTTGGTCACGACTTCTAAGACCGCTTTGAAAAATTTAAAAAAATAAATACATAAGCATATGATCTGAGATATGAAGCAAACAGTAGTAAGTAAGATTTTTTATTAAAGAGATCACGAAGAAAAGTAATTTATTCTTCAAGAATAAACTAAACTTTAAATAAAAAAAAAATATTACCAAGAATTTCAAGTACAAATTCAGAAACTCCTTAGACAGGATATTTGTTAGTTGTATCAACAGCAGAAATTTAAAGAACTCGCATTTTTGAGCGTGTTGCAACTCAATTTGAAAGCAAGCTGGATAAAGAAAAGAAAAAAAAAATACAAAAAGGGGGGCTACAAAATAATAAAAAAGAAGACATCAAGAAAACATGAAAACAAGCCAAATGGAGGCGAACGACTCTGAAAAGTACAAGAACAAAATGGCCGACAGTCAGTCGAAATTGTGTTTCTATGTCAAGCATAAATTTCTCTGTCTCTCTCGCTATGATGTTGTTGATGATGATGGCGATAATAATGATGATGATGAAGACGAACGATTATACAACTGCAAATGAGACGGCGATGGAGACGTAGATGAAGACAAGCAACTCAGTCTGAGACTGAGATTGAGACTGAGACTAAGACTAAGAATGAGACGCGAGCCAAGGGAATAAACCATGAGAATGTGCGAATTTGCAGTGGAAAGTGGCAAGTGAAAGCACTGTTTAAAATCTAGTAAAAAGTTTAATACTTTGAGAAGATAGAAATGCAATGAAAATCCGAGTCTGATCTGATGAATCTGAATATCAGTACTTGCTTGTAAATTCTATATAAATATACATAAGATTTTAAGCCATATTATTTATTCAGTTCTTAAGAAAAATTACTATTTGATTCGACGTTTATAATAAAAATAAAACTCAATTTCTAAAAATGAATGATTATGATCTGATGAGATTGATTAGGATACTTGCAAAAATAAATAAGATTTTCATACCGAAAATTAGAAGAATAGATCTTATGAATTTAATCGAGATACTTTCCGTAGCGCATAAATTTTTTTTTAAAACAAAATCTGAATCTGGGGCTTTCATTATGGCTCGATTTGCATATTTCGGCCAAAAGAAGATCTTATTAACGTTTTCGATAAAATAGAACTCTGGAAGTATTTATAGTAATAATTATCGGTATTATGACATCTTTATGGGATTGTTATTATCTGTTTCTCTCGATCTGCATGAAATTTTACACAGCACAAAAACTGACCCACAAATATATAGATGAACCCATTTAGTTACGTGCTCGACTGCATTTGTCCCACTGTGCGAATGTTGGCAGCTTGCACTTAATGAATACCGCCCTAGGGCGGACTTAGCGCCCCAACGCACTTATATCATTTTCTTGGGGTAGTGCAAATAAATTATACGGAAATAATTTCATTTAGTTTGTGCAACCAAAAAGTAGCAAAAAGATGAAAGTGTTACGAGTGCACCTACAGCCTGACACAGAGAGGCAACTGTGAGATCTCCCCCGTCATATTCTCACTCATTCTCAGCCTCTGTCAATCTGAGTATGTGTGTGTCACATTCTGTCAATCTCAAGGATGACAGCATTTAATTCAAAATGCTGTTAAAAGTGTGTAATAGCTGCTTGAAAACGTTGCCCACAAACTGCATTTTGCATTTGCCAGAATGATGCACTTAACTCGCATGAATGCTGAATTGTCGGGTACTCGTACATACATATGTATGTATGTTTGTTGGTTAGCATCAAGGTTGTTACACTGACAACTATACCCTGGGGCAGGTGGCAGCAGAAGCAGATGCAGATGCGGATTCAGGTTCAGATTCAGCTTTAGGTTTTGATTTGTGCAATGCATGCGGTTGCCATCTGAGCTTCCCTTTGGGCAATACTCATACGAATGTCGAGTGTCGAGTACAATGGGCTGATTTCTCAATCAGAGAGCAGAATAAAGTGGGAGTGTGGGAATTTCCTTCAGCAACAGGAGAAATGAGGTGTGTAGGAGTTGAGATCCTTAATTAGAGTATTGCTTATGCATTCTCAGTCTTTACCTGTCTCTCTTACTCCGCGTCTTTCGCTTATCATATTGCGTATCATTCAATTTATGCCTTGGCTTTGACTTCAATTTCTGTCTTGCTTTTCTATCGGCTTAAATTATACAATTTAAAATTTTTAACTATTTCTGAAGTAAGTAAAAATAATAGTTATATCACAAATCTTTCACTATCCGTTTACTTTTCGCTGCTTGTCACATTAATTGTTCATTTTCGTTTCTCTATCACTCTCTTCTCTTTCCACTCCTCCTCCATTCCTTGCTTACCTTCTGTGTAACAATTCTTTATTAGCTTCTCTTTTCTCATCACTTCTTTTCGCACATATTTTATATTCACTTGTTGCATTGCTTATCGCACAGCTTCTTTCAGCTCTTCTACATTTTCTTCGCTTTTCTATCACATTACTTCTTCATTAACATTTCTTTTGTCTTCCTTATTACTTGTCCTTTGCTTCTCTCTCTCTCTCTTTCTCTTCCTTCCCATTTTCTTTGTCACATCATTTTTCTTTGAGCTTCTCGCTCTGCTTCTCTCAGCTCTTCCTCATTTTCTTCTGCTTTCTATTACGTAACTTCTCTATTCACTTTCATCTTTGCTTCTCTATTCTGTCACATAACTTTCTATTAACTTCTCACTTCGCTTCTCACTTCGCTTCTCTCTTCTCTACCCTTATTGCTTCCTTCAGCTCTTCTACATTTTCTTCGCTTCTCTATCACATTACTTCTCCATTAACATTTCTTTTGTCTTCCTTATTACTTGTCCTTTGTTCTCTCTCTCTCTCTCTCTCCCTTCCTTCCCATTTTCTTTGTCACATCACTTTTCTTTGAACTTCTCGCTCTGCTTCTCTCATCTCTTCCTAATTTTCTACAGCTTTCTATTACGTAACTTCTCTGTTCACTTCTCGCTCTGCTTCTCTCTTGACTTTCATCTTGGCTTCTCTATTCTGTCACATAACTTTCTATTAACTTCTCACTTGGCTTCTCTATTCTCTACCCTTGTTGCTAAACTTTTCTGTCACAAAATCATTCCCATATACTTCTGACATTATTGCCATGTTCTTCCCCCTTTCTACTCTTTTTCTAGCTTACTTCTCTTTCTCGCTCGCTGCACTTCTTCAATCACCTCTAACTTCTTGCTTTGCTGTCCGCTGTTCGCTTCATCTTTCAACTGGAAAACTGAACTGAACTTAACCGAAACTAAAATTATTGTTGTTGTTTTGCGTTTGGTGAAAAGTCCATTTCCATTTGAATTTTCCTTTCGAGCGCCTTCTACACTTGCACTTGCCGTCACAATACAAAACTTTTGCATTTTTGTTTCGCTTTTTTCGTATTGTACTATTTGTTTTTTTGGGAAGCTCTCTTTGCTCCTGTTGTTCATTGAAATTCAATAAAATCAACCGAAATTGGTAGTCAATAGGGGAATCTATATGTATATGGTGAAGAATATACATGGAGTGTGGTCGCCTTTGCTGCAAAATTACCCCAAAAAAAAAAAAAAAAAAAAAAAAAACTAGCAGAACCGCAATGAAGCCGCACGGGTTGCCTTAAATTGTTTTCCGACAAATTCCATGATGAGTTGCGGGCTGAGGAGGAGGAGGAGGAGGTGGAGTAAAGAGGAAGCAGAGCGAAAGTTGAACACATTTTACAACTCAGCTGAAGTGCTTAATTATACACACAAACATACAAGCAATGGGAGTAAAATAGATAGACACATTTGTAGAGTTGTAGAGGGGCAAAGCGGGGATTGGGCAGAGGGAAGGAGGAAGGAGGCGTTAACAATGCCAAACAATGCGCAATGGCCAAAAGGAGAAGCAAATAAATTGGTGTGCGGTACGTGTTGTATTGTAATACAGCCAGCAACAAAATCAAAACCACTGCAACTCTGGCAACCACAGAAACAGCAGCAATAGTAATAGGTGCAATCCCCTCCCACTGTCTCTCTCTCTCTTTCTCTCTCTTTATCACTTGTGAGGCCATCCCTTTCAGCTTTTACTTGGCCATTAGTCTTAATGACTTGCGAGTGCGAGTGCGAGAGCCAAACAAATAGTCAAGGCCTGAATGAGTTGTAGAATGCGAAGCGTCAAGAAAGTCCTAAGAAAGTATTTAGCTCTAAAGTGTGCAACTGCCCAACAGGGAGGAGCAAGAAGAAGAAGAAGACGCAAGAGATGTAGAAGAAGAAGAAGAAGAAGGAGTAAGAAGGTTGCTGGTGGCCAAACGACAAAGAATTTTCCCAGCAAGCTTGGGAAAAAGCGCTTCCAGTGCTTTTGTGTTTTTGATTCATTGTCCGTTTTTAACGTTGTTTTTTTCAACTGTCCGTCCAACTAATCATGTTTACACGCTGTGCAGCATCATGATAAGTGTGTTTGTAAATATCAAGTTGGCAAACTGATATGATATTAAGATTATGTATGCTTGGAAGTTCTAGAGAAATATTGTACTTCTGTCAATTAACTTACAATTTTTTTTTTATTTTATTAATACTACAAGTATTTAAAAAGAAAATATAATTAAAAATTTTCATTTCCTGAAGAAGGAGAAAAGAATGCATTCTCACTTAACCTTTAGAAGTTTAGAAGATACTTTTTTCTATGTGTAGTTTCTTTGGTTACACTGGTTTTCTGATTCTTGATCACACGAGAGAAATTATCGCAATAAGTAACACATAAACGTGATATTTGTCAGCTTGTTATATTTCATTCTGCTATTCCGCTCCCTCACTTTTCCTGGCCCACTTCGTCACTGTTTATCCTTCTCATTTTTCTCAGTGCATTTTGCAACGTTGCGTATTATAAACAGTTAAAACTTTGCGCGTCTTTCGCAGAGCAAACTTCACGTTTTAATTCCACTTTTCATAAGAACGGTAATTTTTAATGAGCAGCCACAGACTTGTCATCATCATCATCATCATCATCATCATCATCAGTTTGGTCATTATGATCTTCGTCATTATAAGGAGTGCAACTGTGTCTGTGTCTGTGTCTGTAGTTGGCAGCTTGAAGCTTTCCCGCTCTGCTATCCGCTATCCGCTATCATGGTTGCCCGGTTCCCGCCTTCCGTTCACGCGATGCATCCTGATGCTGCTTCTTTTTCTGCTTCTTGTCCTTCTCGCAGAGTCTCTGCTTTTTGTTTACGACAATGAAACGCGCGCCAACATCCTGCAGAAATGCGCCTCCTGTTTGTGCCAAGCGAATGCCATGCCCTGCCATGCCCAGTCCTTCTTTTCCCCGTCCTTCCCTCTCCGCTCCTTTCTGCACGGTTCCGATCTCTACCCAATTTCCAGCATCAGCTCCAGTTTCAGCATCCTGCTGCACTTAACCCGTTTTTATACCCTATAACTAACAGAATTACTCAAGCAGGGTAGCAATGTTTTTTAATTAATTCTAATTTAGTTTACTTATTGCGGGCGTCACTTCTTAGTGCTATAATAAATAAAATAAATAAATAAATAACTGATCCAAATATAAATTTTATTAGATTTAATAAAGCGCTGTTCTTGCAGCAAGCTTGCAACGTTTTCAATCTGCAACGCTGCTAGGGTAAAGTGAACACCCTAATAGAATTATTTCTTTACTTTGCTGAGCATTTTACAAATGTGTAAAGTGAGGTCAAATCAAGATTTTTATTCCTGCTTCTTAGGCACAATCTAAAGTTAACCCATAATGTACATTTTCTGATAATTTCAGAAGAATCCATTTGTTAACACTTGAATAACTGCAATTCCTTTAACACGATATCATAATAGAACACCATTTAAAGTAAATAAAATTACATAGAAATCTTCTTTTATTTCTGCACTTTATGGTAACTTTGCAAATTTAGAAATCGAACATAAATTTAAGATTACAATTCTGTGTCTTTGACATAAACCAGGAATTTTGTTTTTTTTTTCAATTTATATTAAATATTTCAATATAATCGTTTCAAGAATATTACATTTTTTAAGGGAATTTATGCTCGCAATATTTAAATTCGCATCTGAAAGCATGTGTGAATGCAATTTTAATGGAATCACAGAGTATCTGTTAGTTTCATACTCTGATCTGGCTAACGTCTGATTTCTTTTTTTTTTATTTTGGGGTCTGTGGAGCTGAATAGCATAATTCGCACGCATTCGGTGTAGTCGTTTAGTAATTTTCATAAATTACCCTTCACACGCACACAAAGGGCGCCAAAGGGAAACTGCCAGAGGGAAACTGGAAAGGGGGAGGGGAAAGGGAAACTGCGAAACAGATTCTCACGGATTAACTGACACACTTACACACACAGTCACACACACAGATACACACACAGATACCGACACGAATATACAAGCGCAAATTATCATTATCGGGCTGCACTCCTTGAACTCCTCGTCGACGCGTTGTTGCAAGCCAAACAAATTCGTTTTAAATGATCAAATAATGGCACAGATTTTCGCTGTTGGGAAATTATTTTACAATTTATGACTCGTTGATTTTCAATACCCTGCACAGTTTAAAATTGCTGCAAAGGTATAACATAAGCCTCTATACCAGTTCATAGTTTCACAGTCACAAAAAGTATGCAAAAGTTATTTTTTCATTATTTAAAAAAGAAATATCTACGTTGTTGGTTAAAATGTACAAACAATAGAGAAAAGTTTATTATTTGAAATGCCTAAAATCATTTAAATTTCATTTTTTAATCTATTTGCAGTACATTAATATTCCCATGATTTAATATAATATATATTAGGGTGTCCCTTATTTGGTCAAAGTCAATATTTTTAAACGCATACGGGCTAGTTCTGTTCATTAGGTCCTAAAGCACTCAGAAATCAATTTTTACCTCAATCGGAGTATGATAACCCGTGCCGACTTGGATCGGAAAATTTGAAAATTATATGGGACAAAAAAAATTTTTTTTTTATTTTTTTAATTTTTTATTTTTTTATTTTGTTTATCAGGTCCTAAAGAACTCAAAACCAAGTTTTCACCTTAATCGGAGTACGATAACCCATTCAAATTTGCATCGAAACATGAAAAAACAGTATTTTAACACTGATTATAAATTTTTCGATGATTTTTCATGTTTTGATGCAAATTTGAATGGGTTATCGTACTCCGATTAGGTGAAAACTTGGTTTTGAGTTCTTTAGGACCTGATAAACAAAATAAAAAAATAAAAAATTAAAAAAATAAAAAAAAAATTTTTTTTGTCCCATATAATTTTCAAATTTTCCGATCCAAGTCGGCACGGGTTATCATACTCCGATTGAGGAAAAAATTTATTTCTGAGTGCTTTAGGACCTAATGAACAGAACTAGCCCGTATGCGTTTAAAAATGTTGACTTTGACCAAATAAGGGACACCCTAATATATATGTGATATCTTTAAATAATTTATAGAAAAATACATCTTAGAATCATTACAATTTTATCTTATAGCCGTTTTAAACTACTCCTTTTTTAGTAGAAAAATAATTGACTTTCTACAATATTAAACAGTCACTGAATGTGGAAAGCCCTAGGGGCCAGAAGTTAAGCTTATTTTCCTTTAGTTTTTTCGCTTTTTATTTACAGCTGAATTCACAAATCAAAAATTTACAATTTCATACTTTGACGTGGAAAGCTCTTTAAATGATTAACTGATATGTGATAAATTTAGGATATACTTAGAAAGCGGCTATTAATCAGTAACTGTATGAATAAAACATTCACTGCCTATTAAACTGTTTTTCACTTGTTGTACTCGTTATACAAAAATAAACGTACTCAAATAATTGGGCAATAATTAAAACTAATTGCCCTTATTCAAGCCTATTTCCAAGGGCTGCCACAAATATTTGACTCAGTTAGTTTGCAAATTGCTATGCAAATATTTCAAAGCCAAGAATATAAAAAAAAAGAACAGAAAAACTCAAATTAAAGGAATAAATAAATAAATTCGTAGTTGAACTGAAACTTGCCAGTTGACCTGTGAGAGGGTTGACTATTGAAATGAAATGATGGCAGCTCCCCAAGCGGCGGCAACCCTAATGAAACGAGGACGCATCCATGGGAGAAGGAGCCTGGGTCGCTTGGCTGCACTTGAAGTGCATTCAAGTGTGTGCTGCGTACAATGCAACAGTTCCTAAAGTGGGCAACTGGGGGGGGCCAGAAGTCACTCGTAGGTTGGGGGACGTGAGGGTAGTGTTGGATATACTCGTTCTCTTGAGGTTGGAGGCATCTATAGGCTGTTTCTGCCTATCGCACAGTGTGACAAGCGATGTATATTCTTTTTTTATTTTATAATATTTGAGCCGAATCATAAACCGAAACTTTGTAAATACTAAAATTGTAAATAAATGGTTTGGTTTGAATAAAAAGTTGGTTATAGCATATTATTTCTCTGCTATTACAAATGTATCGATAGTTTTTTCGATAACTAGAGAACTGCTTATCGATAACATACAAATTTCCTTTACAAATTACAAAAGTCTTTCGCTTTAGTGGATTATAGCATATGCTTCTCCTGCTATTATAAATGTAACGATTGGTGTCCCCGATAGCTGCATGTAATTAATCGATAAACGATAACAGTTTGTCGATAACATTCAAGTTTCTTTGCACAAATTACAATTGTCTTATAGTTAAGATAGCTATAACATATATTTTCTCTGCTATTCCAAATTTATCGATAGTTTTTCTCGATAATTGGTTTGTCATTAATTTGCCTTACATAAAGGTTAACTAAAAATGGCCAATGCTATTGTTAGACTGCTGAACTTCAGGCTCACCACTGTTGTGTCTGCACACAATGCACGACACTCCACCCAAAGAAGATGGGCAAAGAGAGAAAGAGACAGTGACAGAGAGAGAGAGAGAGAGTGAAGGAGGGGTAAATAGAGCGAGATTCTCTTTGTGACAGTTGCAGTTACAATGCATGCAGATAAACAACGGGACAACAGAAAGCAACACTTCAAACAATAATAATAACACAATCAAGTGCCTGTTCACACACGTTTTTCAAGTGTGCTCGTGAGGCAGCAGCATCAGCTGCTACATATAGTACTACACTATCCACCTGCCCCTAGAGGCACACCCCCTCAACACACACACACACAGACAGACACTACTTTCGAGTGCAGACATATGCAAGTGAAATTACGTATACGCAACGTGTGTGTGTGTGTTCAGTTGGATTCGAGCTCAGGCCGGCCGGTCTTGGCATTCGTTTCACACATGCGTGCCCAAGAACAACCTACAGCCCAATCCGTTGCATCTGTTCCCCTTTACCCTTTATTCTTCTCACTCCCCCTGTCGCGGCACTTGTCCCTTTTGGCCCCTTTGGGCCAGGGCAAGACTCACCTGCTGCGCGGACAGTGGCGCTATTACCGCTTCACCCTCCTGCTGCAGCCCTTAATACACTCAGAAAAACACAGAAATATAAAAATGAAAATGAAAATAAAAATATTAATATTAGAATGATTCTTTCTTGTCTGGTAAGAGAATCAGAAGGGCAACGAGAAATTAAGAGGATCAGGGGAGCCACAAAAATCGCAGCGAAAAAGAATTCAGCATTCTCACCAACCTTTTCGAGCTAGGGTTGACACCTTCTCAGATTAAATTATGCAAGGGTTTGTTTATAAACTTTTTTAAGTTTATTACTGCAAAACAATATTTTTTTTTTGTTTAAATTTATATAATTTAATTTATTTATATAATAATTGATTTTATTTAGATGAATTTCAATATATAGTATGTATAGCTTTATTTATGAATGTTAAAAATTTCTTGAGCCTTCCTTTACTTTCACACTAACTTATTATTAAAATGATCCACAACGGCTTAGTAAATAAAAAAGCTCTCCTTGACTTATTCGAATGGTCTTGATGCTAAAAGTTTCAGGACTTACGTCATTATACTAAATGTATTAATTCTTTTTATTTCAAATTTTAATTTCAATTATTTGCCTAATTTTTTAATTTAAATTTATTTGATTTTTGACGATTTCTCTTAGGCGACATTCAATATAATAATATTAATAATGTTTGTTTTTGTGACCTTTCTATATTGTAGTTTCTATATTCTAATAATATTAATTGGATAATAAATTTTCTGGATCATTAAAGTATTCACACTGGAAATTCTTGATTCACATTTTTCTTTCAGTGTGGGCAGTCCCTCTCCTTCCCTTAGGTTTCTCCTACCTTTCGCTCATAGTAAGTGAGTGAACATTTTAAGCCTTGAAGCCATCATCATCATCAACTGAAGCAGGCGCAACATTTTGTAACAATAGCCCAGGCTCAGTGGGTGTTCCTTTGTGTGTGTGTGTGTGTGTGTATGTGCATGCGTATGTGAGTATATGTGTTTGTTTGCTGCCATGTCTGTGTTTGCTTTAGGTAATCATTTCAACGTGCTCATTCTTCCTTCTGCTGCTGCTCAAGCGTCTTCCTCTTTTGGCATCTAAATAACCAAGGATTGTGCAACGTGCATCAGTCTCAGTGGTTGCTTGCCACGCAGCAGGAGGGACAGGGGGGTAAGTCATGCAGCAAGTCAAGCAGTCAGCAAGCTGTTCTTGCATTCCCAGATAAAAGCTGCCAAGCTGTGCTCCTTCAAATCCTATAATAAATTCGAGTTTGACTGCCTTCTCCCTCTACTTCAGACTGTGACCACAAACACAACAAACATACCTTTCCCTCTCTCTCTCTCTTTCTCTCTCTCTCACCCTCCCTGCAGTGTCATAAGCATGATTCCTCTCACTCCCGCCGACATTGACAGCAGACTCTAAAGCATAAGTAGTCATAACAATTCAAGCTTACGAGTAGAGAAATCAGAAACAAAACATTTTCTAAGTTCACTGGCCAAAACATTTGAGCGCAAACAATTTTCAAAGTCAAAATATAGCTTTAAGATTAATGTTTGTGATGTTTTCAAATACTAAATTATTATTTATATAATAGATTATATAATATATAAATTAAATATTTTTTAGGGGGTTGTCTGAGGCATTTGTTTGATTCTCTGCGTGTGAATCCGATATAAAAAACCATCGAGAAACTTACGGTTTCTTTTATTAATATAATTTGATGGTAAATATTAGTGAGGAAAGTTTGATAATACGTTAAACAATTCTTATGCATAAAAATATATTTTTAAATTCACATAAGTAGCTTTAAAATGTTTAATTTCATTTATAACAGCATTTTTCGTATAATTAATTTTATATTTTTATTTTTATCCAAATCAACTTGTTTCTTCTGTACCAACTCACATTTTAAGATATTTTTAGCTTCTGTTTAATAGATTCTCAAGCAATTATTCATGTGAATGTTAAAGATATATTAATAATATTATAGATGTTAAAAATTTTAGAAAAGAAACTAGTTTTTGTTTCATTTTGAATTGCTGCCCAGTATTTCATGCTCAATATTTCATCCTTATTAGGAAAACAAAATCAATAGCTTGTCAAGCAACTCCTTTACTTAGCGTGGCGTCTAATGCAGGGTATCTCGAAGTCAATCTTACATATTTCTCAGTGTCCTTTGAGTGCAACTTTGATAGGTCGCCTTTATATAGATCATAAACAACCAGGCTTTTCATATAAAGGAGAAGCACAAAAAAATACCTAAAGTTAATCATATAAAACAAAAAAAATAAGATGATAAAAAAAATGCAAAAAAAAAGTGCAAAGTCGAAAAAAATAAAGAAAAAACAAAGTCAGTCGACGTTATAACCTTACGTTTATGTATGCATGGTAGCTGCAATTTATGTCCGTGCACAACATTCACACACACATACAAACATACTTACACACATACTCTATCACATACACCATCAGAGAGATAGGCACGCAGTCTCCTCACGTGTGTGTGTGAGTGTATGTGTGTGTGTGTGTGTAAGTGTGTCGGCAAAAGTCAAGTTGGAAAATGTTACCAGGCAACACCTTTTAATAGTTTCTGTGTTGTTTTCTTCATTTTTAATACCCTGTATGCATTGAAAGTGCAAAGAAGGGGAACCATAACTATGTGGAAATGTATGCAACTGTCTTCGGAAGACATATTCAATCCAATAAAATGTATGATGTATATGATATAATTTATTTGATAATTTATAAACTAATAAATAAATTAATTAATCAATTAAATAATTAATAAATTAATAAATAAAGAAATAAATAAATATTTGTATAAGTAAATAAATAAATATAAATATATACATAATTCTAAATCGATACTAACTATGGAATAAACATTAAATTTTGTCTGGCATGGGAAGCAGCAACAGCGCCATCTAGTGTTCATCTCTGTGCTACCTAAAAGCGTATCCTGTAGTCGAGCACTCTCAACTGAAGTGTTTGTAAAGTTATTTTCTTTTCGCTTTTTCTTTATTTTTTGCTCTTCTTCTTTTCAATGGCAGCCATTGGTGACACCATTTTGTAAGCCAGCCAACTGTAGTGTGTGTGTGTGTGAGTGTGTGTGTGTGTGTATTACCTGCCTGCGCTCTAGCTGTTTTCAGTTGAAGGGAAAGCAAACGAATTAAAAATTGCATTTTTATATATATTGTATATAAAGTAAACTTTTGCTCTTTGACTTTGATAACATTATGCGCCAGATTCGCGCATCTTTGACCTTGCGGCTTAAGGATCAAAAGGATCAAAGGTTTAGAACTGCCCCATAAAGCCGACATGATATTCATAGAAAATTTGCTGAAAATTTAAAGTTTGTGTACTTCCAGTTGAAACATAATATTTTAGTAATTCTTTCACACTCTCCTTTCTTTTACAATTTGCAGAATTAGAAATTAATATATTAAACATATGATTAAAATATATATTAATCGTTGGATTAAGCTGTTTTAAATAAAGTTTATTATATTTTCTAGCATCCCTATTATTTTGTCTCATTGCTTGTGTTTTTATTTTCCTCTGTTTCTTTTAGTTTGTCCGAAGAATTAGATATATTAAATAAAAAAGCATATACTAAATTTAAGAACAATCTCATGATATATAGGCTAAATAACTGGCTGTTATATTAAAGTACCAAATATCATTAGAATGCAGTGATTTATTTGAAGTTAAGTAATTGTTTCTTGACTAATCTTTTTCTTTTTTTAAGCCTTCTTTTTGTGAACTTTGATATTTTTTAAATTATTAAATAATTTATTAAAGTATGCGAACTAAACTTTTTCATACAATTTTGTTTTTATAATTATTTTCGAGCTTTGACTGCTTTAATTATAAGTTGTTATTTTTATTGGCTTCACAAAGTCATCAATGCTTTTTTAACGCTTATTTCAAATGTTAGGAGACGAAGCTCTCAAATGTTTTGATCTTTTTTGGCAAATAAAGTTGCAACATTGCAACAATTTCACTTTAATGCGCAGCTGAGGCAGTTCTCAAAGTACGCCAACAGCTTTCCAGCGAATTAAAACTAAAATATATGACGCAAAATGTTGCATAAAGTGCGGCCTCGTCCTGGACAAGTTGCCTGACTGCCTGCCCCTCCCTCTCTTCAATCTCTTTTACGTTCGCCGTGCTACCTTCTCCCTGTACTTCGCTCTCGTTCTCAATCTCATTCCCGTTGCCGTTTGCCGTTGCTGTTCCTGCATAAGACCTCATCTCTGAGCTCGACGGGCACATAATATGCGCCTACGCAATTATTTTGCATGCTCCATTTTAACAATTTAAGGAGAAAAAAATACAACTACCAAGTAGTTAAGTTGATTGAGGGTGACACACAAATACCCTGTAGGGATGTACAATATTCACATAGGGAGACTGGAGATGGATAAAGGATATAGACAAAGATATATGTAGATATTACTTAGATACGAATAATGAGAAAGATATAGAATTAAATATAGTTATAGATATCAATATTTATAAATATAGAAATAGAAAGAGATACAGATATGGATAAAATAGTGATTTGATTAAGTAAATTACCCATTCAAGAAAGAATTAGATAAATATATGCAATGAAATCTCTGATGAAATCCTAAATGAATATGTAAGCAATTTATTTATTCAAATTCGAATTCATGAATAGCTCTTCTAATCACTTTTAGATAGGCCTACTGGACATACTTACACAGACCCCCGGCATTTTGTAATTGTACAGGGTATGTGCAAAGGATGAGGAAGAAATGTGAGCAAGTGAAATGCGAAAATGAACGAATGAATGAGTGACTGAGCGAGTATTTCTACTGCAGCGCTCCTTCACCCTCTCCCCCCCACCCCTTATCATACTTCACTTCTCCTGCCCCCCAACTACGAGTATATGTTAAAGTGGGGCATTAAAAAAAAAGTCGCAGGATGCATGTAGAATGTAGGATCCCAGAGTGTGAGTTGACGGATTGCGGAGTCTGCAGCTTGTGGAGTGTAGAGTGAAGAGTGTAGATTGTAGAGTGTGGCATGCAACTGGCAAAGAGACGAGTTCGCTTTCATATGCACGCTTAAGTACGTTGCAAGTGTGGAAAATCAACAATAAAGAGCGGCAAAATAAAAAAATCGAGAAAATGTTAAATTAACCATGCACCAAACTGTGTAATATTCGTTTGTATATTAATTTTCTTTAATTTCCATTTATTATACAATTTTCTTTTAATTTGCTTAATTTTGTATTGCAACAACTATAAAAGCTTTTTATTTTTATTATAGCCAACAACTTGTTGTCTTCGTATTATAAATAAAATAAAAATATGATCATTGATGGATTACAATTACACTAAAGATTATTTCATCTAGATCAGTTTTATGTAGTATTGTAAATCCAAGTTATGGATCAAGTTTTAAATCTAAATATTGAAATAGTCAAGACAAAAATCGAGTTGTCGATATCGACAAAAAGTTATCATGTTAAAATAGAGTATACGAATATTCAGTCTGTCGGTTTCACTCGTCTCAGTAGCCAATATGAAGCAAATTTGACTGAGGGCCGTTTTTTCAATGTCTCAATAAAGTTAAAAACAGTAGTAGTTCACATAGGATTATAAGTCAAATTATATGTTTCATAAGAAATTTTGGTTTTTCAATCAATTTATAAATTTATATATAAATTTTATATATATTTATATTTATGTGAATGGAAAAAGTTTTCAAATTGTGGCAACGGTGTTCTGTAAATCAGTGAATTTTTGGTTGACATTGAAAAATTACACAAAGAAAAGTCAGAAATTTGCAAATTCAACACCGAAAAAATAGAGGAAGTGGTTGCGCTTGTAAAAGCAAATTTTAAAAAGCAGAATCAAATAAATACACTGCTATCCAACTCGTTATCGACTTGTCGATAGATTCTTTTAATCTTGGTATAAAAAAAATAATCAT
This sequence comes from Drosophila subquinaria, assembly GCA_037043405.1. NCBI lineage: Eukaryota > Metazoa > Arthropoda > Insecta > Diptera > Drosophilidae > Drosophila > Drosophila subquinaria. Next base: position 140,847 of record JBAMBL010000653.1, read on the forward strand.
AAAAATAAAATCAAAGTTCTGAACATCACATATGTCGATAATATTTTAAGCTGCGTATTTAATGAACTTAGCTGATGACTGTTATTAGCATTTAGCCTCTCTAAGGTATTCAATCAGAGTTAAGTTACCTCAAAATAAAATACAAAATTCGAACGAAACATCAAAAATAGCTTTAAAGAAAATAGTTACTCTAATTGAGCTTTTACTTTGTATTTTTCCTTTGAAGCTCTGTCAATTTAAATTTCTACAAGTCAAGCCTTTGGGTTTGATTTTGATTTTGCTTTGGAGCATGTTTGGCATTTCACATTACGCATACGCGGCGTTGGCCAGTGAATCATTTGCTCTCATTTCCTGCCTGCAAATGCAACAGTAAACAATTGTGAATGGGTGTTGCGATTCGCTTCAATTCGATTCGTTTCGATTCATTTCATTTCATTTGTATTTTCATTTTCATTTTCATTTGTCGGCAAAGGAAAATTGTGCGCATTTCCTGTGACATCAATCGGCCGAGTTGCGTTTCATTGTTTTTGCCACAATGGTTATGCATATTTATTGCATGTCATACGGGCTGAAAGTAGAGGCAACTGTGGGGAAGAAAGATAGGAGAAAGACTGTAGAGAGCGAGACAGAGAGCGAGAGAGAGAGAGAGAAAGAGAGAGAGAGTATGATAGATAGAGACAGTAGGGAAAATACGACTTGGGCATTTTACAAACGTTTCTTTTATTCGTTGTTGTTCTTATTGTTGCATTGTTTGATTTGTTGTTTTTGCTGATTGTCTGCTGATTGTTTGTAATTGTTGTTGTCATTGTAATTGTTGTTGTTGTTGTTGTTACTGCTTTCCTGTTGTTATTGTTGTCTGTTTGGCAAACCGCAAAATATTTAATTATATGTCAAAAAAAAACTGTGTATTGTGATAAATATACGTATGTATATATATATTATTTTCTTTTTGGCACGTCAACAAAAATGCGCAATAGCTCGACAGTTGACATGGCCCCTTCCCCCGCCCCTGTTTCTGTTCCTGCTGAAACACCTGCTAACGGTTTTACAGATAAAAGCCAGTGTCAAGCAGAAATTGTTGTTGTATTATGACTAAACATGCAAAACAACCTCATTACCAGCACACAATGTAGGCTCTCTTTCTAGCCAGGACTTTGCCATTGTAAAGGATATTTACACACACAAACACACACATGTGCAGAGGTAGATACACTTATCTACTCGTGGGGCACACACATAATTGCTTCCTGTGCAACGTCGTCGTCGTCGTCGTTGCCAACGAAATTATTGACATCGAGGGGCGGGAAAACCCGGCCAAAAGCTGCCCCCTGACCCGCCTGCTTCAAAAAAGCCCTGTCTATCATCTATCTAATGAATGCAAATATAGCCACAATAAGTGTTATTACAAACACACACACACACAACACGAACACACAACAAGTTTACATGTGGCCAAAGTGAAATGGCAAAATTAATTTTCATGTTGTGCTACCTAAAAATAACGCGATTTCATTAATGACACAGTCCCAAAATGGTTAAGGAACTTCGTGGAAGCCAACAGCACAAAGGGCAGGGGGGAATATAATGTTCCTTTTGAGGGAAGAAGAAGAAGCAGCAGAGCAAAGTGGATACTAAATTTAGTCACAGTTGTTGGCTTCAGAAAATGTCCCAGGTTAAGGTTAAGGTTAAGGCTCTTGGGGAGTGCGTATTAAATGTCGTTAATTGATTCAGCCGAAAGTTCACTTCAATAATAATGACGATGATGATGATGATGAAAATTATATAGATTACGATAGTAGTAAAATGAAATATAATGACAATGCATGGGAAGATGGTGATGAACGCAATGATGATAAGCATATTGAAAGAAATAATGAGAATTATATTTATGATAAGAAAATAATTTAATTAAATTTATAATTATTTAGAGGCTTACTGCTTATAGCAAATTTAAAGGCATCTAAACTGAAAAATTTAAAATTAAAAGAATTGTTAATTGTTACTTATAATAAAATGATAATCGCTATCAGATAATGAAAAGAAATAAATGGATTAAATAAAATCGAAATCTTAAAACCGACAAAAAAAATATTAAAAAAACAAAACAAAATACGAAATACAAGCCATTAAAAATTGTAAATCTTAAATTTTAACTTGCAATCAACTTCTTATGTCTTAATTAGGATAAAACAGTACCTTTAAACATGATTCGGAAATGGTGAACAAACTAACTTCAGCGAGCTGTCGATTTTACATGAAAATCGATTTAATTAACTCAAGTGATAGTCAAAAAAATAATCGAAAATCGCTTGGCGAGACTTGAGTTTTCGACACAATTTTGATAATGTAAAGTATAAAAAAAAGGTGCCACTTTCTCAAAACGCTTTAAAACTTCATTTCACCTCAATTTAATTTCGCTGTGCCACAGATCAATTCGCAGAATAATTTTAAGCGAAATAAACTAGCGCTTAATCCGCTGACGTCCGATGCTGCCACCTAGTTAGATTTAGATTTTCGAATACAGGGGCAGCGATGCCACATTTTTTAGTCAGAATTCAAAGTAAGGTATTTTAAATACTTATATATATCGAACCACTTCTGTTTTCTTTAAATTAAGCATTCAAAAAATAGCTCTTTTGAGGTAAATCAAGTTTTACCGAAAAAAACCTTTTACTTATTGTGCAAATTGTGAAAACATTTGTTACGAAGAGTTGCCAGACTAATGGCAGACAGTCGCTAGAGCTGTCGAGTAACTTTTCTTTTGTCGCGCCAATTGCTTTTAAATTTTTTGTAGCTAAACAAAGTCTATTATATAAATGAATTAAATTATATAAATTAAATAAGAAAAAAGTTAAAAACTTATAATTCTGCAATGAAAAACCTAAAAAAGTTGCTAAACAAACCCTTGGGTAATTTAATCTGAAAAGGTGTCAACCCTGAGGTTGGTGCAAATGCTAAAAAATTTAATTTCTCGAGGTTCTGTGGCACCTCGGAAATTTCCGTGCGGAAATGCTTTCTGCGGAGTTCTAATTCGCTTGCGATTTCTGTATTTTATTTGATTCACACTAGCTTAAATTGGATCTTAAGTGCATCAACAACAGAATCTCTGAAGTATTTAACTCGTTTTGATCAGATTATGCAAGTTAAAATTGTGCATCTAGGTCAAGAGATGAAGGCTGTGTTACAACATTTAAAATATTATATTTTTTTAAGGATATGTAAAGATGCAGAGCATTAATGCATTAAGAAAAGATTCAGTGACCTCAAAGATTAATGGTTTTACTGTCTCTGGTTGCAAGTTGTATTCAACGTGCAACTTACAGCATCCACAACTTGCCCCATTACGAGTAAGAACAATGACAGAGAGGTTGCTGTGTAACTGTGTGTGTGTATCCGTATCTCTGTATTTGTATCTGTATCTGTGTATCTGTATCTGAGCTTGTACGACATGCAGCTGCGTGTGTTTGGCATGTGTCTGAAGTATGTCGAGCATGGGAATGTTTATTACACGTGTTCCGAGTGGTTGCCTGGGCGTCTGTGAGGTGTGACAGGTGAATTGCCGAGCGAGGGAGACAGAGCGATTCACAGGGAAATGAAGATGCAACAGATGCAGAGACATTTATGAACCAAACCGACGAAAGGAACGAAGCTTGAAATGAGCAAAAGATGCTGGCAAAATAGAATGCACTGAATGCAAAACTCAAGAATGATAAGAGACAAATATGATTGACGGTTAAAACGATTGCAAAACTGAGAAGTTGCGGGTCAAAAAGATAAGAAATTAGAGAAACTTAGTCCCACTTAGCTATGCTTAATACAAGTTTTTATTGCAATCTTTACACAGAAAAAAAAATCCGGGATATTTAGCCCGGATTCAATCCGAAACGATGTCAAAAGTGGGGTAATCTCGGATTTGCTTAAACCAAGTATGAAATACTTGATTTTTTCAATCCCGAATTCAATCCTGAAATTCTTAAATTCAGGCTAAAAAAAATAATGTTTTTTGTTACATTTAAATTTTTTTTCAAATTTTTTTTTTAAGATTTTTTTTTTACTTTTTTTTTTTTTTAATTTTTTTTTACTTTTTTGCTTTTATTTTTTCTTTTTTTATTTTTTTTTTTACCTTTTTTGTTTTTAATTTTTTTTTGTTTTTAATTTTTTTTTTTTTAATATTTTTTATTTTATTTTTTTTTTTATTGTTTTTTTTAACATTTATTTTTTTTTAGTGAAGAAAATGTTTGAATTCAATTGACTGGTGGGAATCGAACCCAGGTCTTTTTCAAACAAGTCGGCGACTCTAACCACTGAGCCATTAGACCAGTTGAAATGAGAGAGGCTAGAGAGAATCAAGTAATTTGGGCTTATTTTCCCATTTTAATCCCGATTCAGGCTTGATTGTTCAGCTTAATCCTGGAAACATACTTAAAAAATGCAGGCTTGAATCAAGAATTTTAAACTTGATTTTAGAATGGCATTTTTTTTTCTGTGTATAATATAGTTGTAAAAAAAAAAAAAGAAATGGTATACAATTTTGTAACTATCTAAAAAAAAAAGTTAAATAATTAAATCGCTGTAGCCGCAATTCGGGAATCTCTAAAGAGTTGCGGATTTGTCCGTTTAATAAAATCCATCACCGATTCAATTCAGAAGCCCAAAGATATCATCAGCTCGATTGCCTGTTCGGGGACTGGGGGCCCTGCCTTAAAATGGCATGTGAAGCCGCAGGCGAACAGGCCCATAACCACGTTTGCTACATCCTTCTGGACCCAGCTTGTCAACTGATATCATCAGCTCGATTGCCTGAATGGATTATTTTTAAACAAATGTCGTCGCAATTTGTGTTTCTTTCTTTTCGCCAGTGCGAAAAAATCCCTTAAACAGCCTTTTCCGGATCATTTTCCAGCAATATGCCTCCATGCGTCTTTGTCTAGCGCGCTTCTTCTCCAGTTGGTAACACCCAGAGTTGACGGGTTTTTAGTCACTTGGGGTCCGGGGTCTGTATCAGCTTCGTTGTCCGCCTAATACCGCATCAAACACCTTACGGGCTGGAGCTACTTTTGAAATATTAAGTGGTATTAGTTCAAATATAAAGATTGTGTAATTGAGTAAATAACTTACATATAATCTATCTATTAATAAATATAAAATACTTATTAAATTCTTTAATAACATCGCTGCAGTCGCAATTCGGGAATCTCAAAAGAGTTGCAGATTTGTCCGTTCAATAAATTGAGGATCCAAAACATCACAAACGTCCTTGAGGGAACCACGTAAAGCAGGAGGAATGCCCAAGCTAAAAACTTGCCACCGTTACTTCAAATCAGAAGCCCAAAGGTGAAACAGCTTTGTTTTTGTGTGTTTTTTTTTGTTATGGAGTATAAAACAGTTTCATCAGAATTGTAGCCATCCAATAGATTGTGACATTTCCTTGAAAAGCCAAGTCGTAATTCTGGCCAACAGTCCACACAAATAATGAAAAAACAATTTAAAATGATATACAATTTATTTTCCTTTGCACTTTTTTTTGAAAATATACTTTTTTTTCTGATAACTTAAAATAATAGAAATTTTAAATTTATTATTTAGCCAACACAAGCAAACTGTCTTCCGTTTAGTTGTTCTCGAATGAATGAGAAAATGAACGCAAAATCTGCCTTTTATATAACCCGTTTGACAGACAATTCCAAACCTACTTGATTTCGATCATAATTTGTTACATCATAGGTGCCTACTTAGTTAAGAATATTTCTCTTCCTGATTTTGAGACATTGAAAAACTTAATAAATTCAATATATTTATAATCTTAAGAAATCTTAGCACATTTGAAAACAATAAAGATATATGAAAAAGACACAAATAAACTTATTCTTTAAAGTTAAGCAACGTTGTGAACCGGTTCTGAAATGGTTTAGCCGCATTTCATAAAAACGATTTCAATGCAAATGATAACAATAAAGAATTTAATCTAAATGCAGCAAGTGAAAGTCGGTCGATAGACGGTCAACAGTTTCTAGATTCCATACAGTCGCTTGGGATAAAAATAATAATGAACTCTTGAGAGCAGAGAAAGACCCTAAACTACAGTCCGTTATGATGGGTTAACTCTGCAAGTAATGGACCACTTGTCATGCCCTTTTGAGTGCATTCAAATGCGCACTCATCAAATCAAAAGCCAAATTGTCAGCTAGCAGCTGTACCAGTGGACAGACCAGGACTCAGACTCAGACTCGGACTCAGACCACGACCCACAATCTCCCTTTTGGGCGATAGTCATAAAAGGCGGCATCCTTGTCTGCTCAACAAAAACGACTAATAACAGGCAACGTTTAAGAGCCGAGCTTCCATTTAATGCAATTGCTATTAAGTTCACTTGACGCCAGCACCAAAGTCGCAGCCCCAACAACTCACAAGCCCCGAGATGGTGTCGGCTAGAGATGACATCGTGTTTGGCACGAACTTTTTACTAATAAACTGAGATAAATTGAGAAAAATAAAAATAAATAGATTGTTGCAATAAAGATATTTTTTAAGATTTATATCCTGATAACAAATCGAATTTCTCTACATTAGCAGAGACTAGTTGCCAATTAATTATCTGAAAATGCATCGATATAATTTCTTATTAGTTGTTTCCATTCCACAATAGAATATTAATTAAATTTAGTTAAACAAAATATATATTTTAGCCTGATAATAATGGTCTTAAAAAGAGTTTTTTTATATGCAATTTTTGAATGTCGTAAAAAATATAAAGGACCGTATTTTTCAATGTATTAAAGATATACAGGTGTGCCACAGAAATCGCAAGCGAATTAGAATTCCGCAGAAAGCATTTCCGCACGGAAATTTCCGAGGTGCCACAGAACCTCCAGAAATATGTAATTATTTTAAAATTTTCACCAACCTCAGGGCTGACACCTTCTTAGATTAAATTACCCAATGCTTTGTTTGGCAACTGTTTTAGGTTTTTCATTGCAGAACAATAAGTTTTTCATTTTTCTTATTTAATTTAATTCATTTATATAATAATTGACTTTGTTTTGCTACAAAAAACTTAAAAGCAATTGGCGCGACAAAATAAAAGTTACTCGACAACTCTAGCGACTGTCTGCCATTAGTCTGGCAACTCTTTGTGACAAATGTTTTCACACATTGCACAATAACAAATTGGTTTTTTTCGGTAAAACTTGATTTAGCTCAAAAAAGCTATTTTTTTAATGCTTAATTTAAAGAAAACAGAAGTGGTTCCATATATGTATACAGTTTGTCAAGTAATTGTTTGCAAAGCCTTAAAAATGTAATATTTCGACTTTAAATAAGAAAATAATAGCTTATTATATATATTTGGAAAGGTCATTTAATTTTCGTTCAAATGATGCAAAAATTTCCTTAACCCATTAAGTACCCATTAAAATATTCGAATTTTAAAAAAGGTCTACTTTTTCAACTTTTTTCCTCGATTTTTTCCAAAAAATGTTGGGATGCAAAAAAAATCTGGAAACAATTCTAAGAGTAACTGCAAAAAAAAATTTTCAAAAATATTTTTGCTAGTATTTTTTAGAATTTTTTGAAAACTGAAAAAAAGGCACTTTTTGCATGAAAATGAGGAAAAATGGGTTAAAATGGTCATTTTTAGGATTTTCAAACAATTTTAAAAAAATACTAGCAAAAATATTTTTGAAAATTTTTTTTTGCAGTTACTCTTAGAATTGTTTCCAGATTTTTTTTGCATCCCAACATTTTTTGGAAAAAATCGAGGAAAAAAGTTTGAAAAAGTAGACCTTTTTTAAAATTCGAATATTTTAATGGGTACTTAATGGGTTAAGGAAATTTTTGCATCATTTGAACGAAAATTAAATGACCTTTCCAAATATATATAATAAGCTATTATTTTCTTATTTAAAGTCGAAATATTACATTTTTAAGGCTTTGCAAACAATTACTTGACAAACTGTATATTTAAAATACCTTACTTCGAATTCTGACTAGAAAATGTGGCATCGTTGACCCTGACTTCGAAAATCTAAATTGGACTAGGTGGCAGCATCGGACGCCAGCGGATTTAGCGCTAGTTTATTTCGCTTAAAATTGTTCTGCGAATTGACCTGCGAAATGAAATTGAGGTAAAATTCAAGCGAAAGCGATTGCTGTGGCATCCCTGATACCTAAAAATTAGACAGTTTTTTTTATACATTTTACGCCAAAATATATATTTAATAGTTATAAAACACCGTATTTAGACATTGAGAAAACGGACCATTATCTGAATTTAGCATATTTTAGCAATTACAATATTAAATATTATTTTCATACTAAGGGTTGACTCTGAACTACGATTTTTAACCACTAACAGGTTGTATTTTTCAAAAAAACACGGCCTTAGCTACTGTTAAAATTTCATCCTTCTAGGTCTTTCCGTTCAAGTAGGAGTATTAAATGTAAAAGTTATATATAAATTGATCTAGATTACTCGTATGTCAACATATGTTCGTGTCACGCACGATGCTCTGCACGCAGCTCAAACTTTGCATTGTTGATGAGAAGGGCAAATGGTAATGAAAGAGGGAGATGGAGATGGAAGGAAGTCAGAAGGTCACCGGCTGCTATTTATTTTCATTTTCGTGCATTTATGGTTTTATCTCTCTATCGCACAAGACCTCAACCCCCACAACTATCTGTCTCGCTCTCACACTCTATACAATTTTGTTCTCTCTCTCTCTTTCTATCTCGAGTCATGCTGACACTTTGTCGTTTTTATCGTTTCAGCGTTAATTCGGTTAAGCACTTAAAGCATCCTCGTCAGCCTGGAAGTGGAGTTGGAGTTGGAGTTGTTGTTACTGTTGCTGTTGTTGTTGGGGGCGTTACCACGGCCTGGTGGATTGGGCCAGATGCCCATGTGGCCCAGACAGGGGCCATGCATTAACAATCTGAGCAACAGCACTACAAACGAGCACAAATTGCGGGCCAAGAAGTTACGTGCATAGTTCAATTGAAGGTGAAATTCACTAAACAAACGGAGTAGGATCCGGAAGCGAGGAGAGCAGAGAAAGCATTCAGCATGTCCAGCAGCCATTCCGGCACAATTGGCCGTAAACGCGTCGGCAGCGGCAGCGCTGTTGGCAGCGATTTTTACTACGGCAGCGGTGGCTCAACTGGCGGTGGTACCTTAAATGGCAGTGCTGGTGGTGCGGGCGGTGGTGGCGAACAGTTGCGGCGACAGCGCTCGGCCGAGTGGCACAGCCATCGACATGGACACGGATATGGCAGCAGCAGCGAAGATGAATATCAAAATACCGCCCAGGCAACGGCCTTCGATACGCAGCTCTTGGCCCAGTTGCTGCTGCAGAGTCAGCAGTTGGCAAGTGAGTAGACCAAATTGCAGATACAAAGACTTGGCCACAAATTGCCCCATGTAAAGTCAGCTCGACCCTCAAATGATAAGTCAAGTCAAAGCTACTAAATATTCATTAATTTATATAATTGAATTATTCATTGGTCATCTGATCTCAATGACCCTCAACGAATATATATATTACATATATTGTATCTATATCCCCTGTCACTATCTCAAGGACAGCTGAAGCAGGACAAAAGCCAATTGCTGGCGCTGTCAAAGTATTTATTTTTTGCCTTTTTTACATACACTTTACTGGGCAGGATATGTTTATTTTGTCATTGAATATGTCACTTACTTAGAAAATAGCACAATTAATTATAATGCCAAAGCAAAAATGTTAAGAAAAAGGAAAAACAGCAGATAACAGAATACAGAATTAAAAGTTCAAACTCAATTATTTTATTTTATTACTATTATTTAAGTGATGAGCGACATTTGAGGCTATTACGTTTTCTTATCCTTATTTGAATTGATCATTCAGAAATTTTGTTTGTATAATTTTGAAAAATATTATCAGGCCTGTTCCGCTTTTCACTTTCGTCAAGATTTTGCGGATTGAATTCACTTGTCATTGAGCTAGTGAGTTTAATAAGCCAATGTTTTGGGAATAATGCAACATCATCAAATAAACAAAAATAAATTTATTTGATTTTTAAATAATTTGTATCAACCCGCACTTTCAAAAATACAAAAGTTAAAACGAAAGTAGGTTTTACCTTTGAAAAATGCTTTCACTTATTATTAAATAAATACATGATGAATTAATTACACATTTTGACAGGCGGAAATTCTTTTGACGCAAATGTCTGATTCACTCATAACATTTTCCAGCACTGTTCTGCTAAAAATTACTCAACGCAATGTGGGAGGAAAGTTCGGAGGGTAATTCGCAGGATATGTAAAGGAATTATAAGGGAAATTCAGTCAAATCTTGCGGATTGAAATTCGCAAAAAACAAGTGAAAACCGGAACAAAAAAAAAAAAAAAAAATAGTGTCAGCTTATCGAAAATATATCTAGTCAGACTGAGAAGTTGTCACAATTCAGCTACCTTTTTTTTGTAGACTCAAATTGAACCAAGGAAGTCAAATAAGTCTTCAAAAATTAATATGTTAAAGCAAAGTAGAGAAGGAATGTGTACTTAAAGAGGCTTCACTGTTGCTGTTAGCTAAAAATTCTGTTAAGTAAAGACTTTTACTATATTGTAAGAGGATTTTTTGTCTTATACGCTGTTCAAAAATACAGTCGAACTTCCCTATCCCGAACTTCTTATCCAAAGAAGAGGTTCGAGCTATTGAAATTTTCGACTAATAGAGTTCGTTTTTTTAAGTTAATTAATTTTACTGTCATTTCTTAAGCTCGAGTTAGAGAGAAATTCGAGTTAGAGAGAAATTCGAGTTATAGAAGTTCGAGTTATGGAAGTTCAGCTGTATATGACAGAAACGGGCAGGGCAGCATTTAAAGCATATAGATATTGTATATCTGGCTGTTATAATTGACGCTGCAATAACTTTCCGAATCCCAAATCTGTTTACAAACTTTTTTTATTTTATTCCTCATTTTAAATAATTCATACAAAGTTTGACATAGTATTAGGTTTTATAGTTACAACTATGGACTTTCGTATATTTACTTGATTTCTTATAGGTTTTATATGCTGAAAATTTCATAATTATCGGTTGAGAAACTTTAAAAGTTATGCCCAAATAAATCTGCCTCACATTATAAAAAATGTTTCCATTTATTGCGAATCTTTTTGTGCTTATTAACAAGTGCCAATAGGGTATACATTAGTCGTTCACCGCCGCCTAATACAAGCAGACATTGTGTTTTTTCAGCTTTTCACTGTATTTCGGCTTTGGTTCTGATTGGATTCGATGCGATGCGATGCGACGCGACGCGACATTGGATTGGATTGCATTGATGGGTTTTGGGGGCTTTTGTGGCCGCTTGGGCTCGTTTCATTGAGCACAAAACCACTTGACATTTTGTAGCTGACGGCGGGTCAACCAACAATTTTTGGCGTTGCTTTTTTTTGGTCTTTCCCCCTACCTTTTCCAAAATACCCTGTAATTAAAAAAAGAATAGAAGAAAGTGTTTAAAACTTAAAATGCATTGATATAGTCAATAAGACAGTCAATCAATTAGCCTAATTTATTAGTCATTCAATCAATCAGTCATTCGATCAATCAAAAAACTAGAGAATCGCGTGTGATTATAATAGAAACTAGCGCTATCCATACTGCATGTAGGGTATCTCACAGTCGATCTCATCACCTTGGAGCACACTTTTTGTTCGGGATCACATTTGTTCCACGGATTTCAATCCGTTGCTCCGACAAATAGACAAAACTTTATGTACAATCCCAACAAAAGCGCTTCGCAAATAATTGGAAACTATTGCAACGAACCGAAAGTGGAACGAAGAATTGAACGAATTTAACTTAAATTTTCTTAGCTAAATTGCAACAAAATATGCAAAGTGAAAAGTTGCAGGGGAAATGCGTTTAATTATAAAGGAAATGAATGAACGTCCATCAGGCGGACGGAGATTGAAGTGAACTACACAGCTTCAATTCAATTGCGAGAACTCGGCTGAATGTGAAATGGAAATTGAAGAAGACATTGGTGGGGCGGGATGTAGACTTGAGAGGGGGGAGGGTGGCAGGTGGGAGGGGAGTTACTAACAGAGTCAAACGCCTAATCGAAGCATAAAACGCAAATCGCCGCCTGCTGCGCAAATTTTTATGTTCCCATTGCAATTCGCGTTTTCAGTTCTTTCCCTCTAAGTGTGTGTGTGTGTGTGCGTGTGTGTGTGTGTGTGTGTATTTGTGCTTTTATTGTCTGTTAATATTTAATGCAATTTACGATTCATTTTTTACAACCTCATAACTTTGGGTGCCCCAGCCGCCTAGGGTGCCCCAGTCTCCCAGCCGCCTAGGGAGTGATTGTTGTTTTTATTTTTCTTCTCTCTCTCTCTCTCTTTCTCTGTCTCTCTTTGGGTTTGGGATTTGCTGTGGCCAAATCTGGCTAAATCAAGATGCACGGGGGAGTTATTGAATGGTCAACTAACACATTGTCTCAGTGCTGCTAATAGTTTAGTTAGTCTAGTTGTCTAAACTTAATTTAGTTGACTGACTGTCAACGACAAACAAAAAACAGATTTTATTGAAGATGAGGAAAACTTAAATTCCTCAGTCGGTTTACCCGCAATCTTAACAATTACTTATTGCCACTAACCTAAAACAAATCAGAATTAACTTATAAAATAGTCGAACTTCCATAACTCGAACTAAATCGAGTGATAAAAATAATTCCATAAGACGAAGTCTACTTTAATTGATATTTTCCTAAGAATATTGGTGATTAATTTTGAATTTTTTATCTTTTAACCATTTTATAATATAATATTTTATAATAAATATAAATTACACGACTTAAGACTGCTCGACTAGCAGCTATCCTTTTATACAAAATCTGGAAGAATCATATTTAAATACGCTACTTAAGTATCCCTGACTAGCACATACCCTGTGATCCAAAATTATGAACAGTCCTACTTGAGTTGATTGGGATTTCATAACTCAAAGCTGCTCGACTAGCTGATACCCTGTAGTCCAAAGTCTAAAACTTCTTAATTATAGTTGGGTGAAGAAAGAAACAAATACAAAATCGAGTAGTCAAAATTGTTCGATTAATCCAAAGTCTAAATATATATTGTATACAAGCACATTGTCGTCCTGATCATAAATACAGGGTATATTTAAGCCTCAGAACCAGGGACCGTACCTATTATAATTTTAAAAATATAAATTATTAAATAAAAGTTATTTGTGGATTTTTATCAAAAAAATTAAAAGTTAACTCTTAATTTTCAATGTAAATAAAAAATTATAAAATAATAATAAAATTTAAATTTTTCTTTAAAAACTATAATTTTACTCTTATTTTCAACTTTGATTTCAGCAATTGAAAATGAAATTAATTTTTTAATTTGTTTTATGAAAATTGAAAATAAAAATGATTTTTCAGCTTTTATTATAAAATTGTAAAATAAGAATTATTCTTCAATTTTTATTATGCAAGTTGAAAAATAAAAATTGACTGTAGCTGTCCTTTGAATTGGAAGGTGTTTTTTTTAAAGTGACATATACACTACTGGCCAAATTAATAAGTACATTCTTTCTTTTACTATAACAGCTATTGTAAGTAAAGTCTTCAAATTTAAAAAATGAATGATGCATAACTTTCCTTAACCCATTAAGTACCCTTCGAAAATTTCGAATTTATGTACAACTCACTTTTCAAAACTTTTTTCCTCGATTTTATACAACAAATTTTGGGATGCAAAAGCATTCTTCAAACAATTTTAGGACTGACTGAAAAAAAAAAATTTTCAAAAATCTTTTCGCTTATATTTTGTATAATTTTTTGAAAATTGCTTAAAAGGCACTTATTCGTCATTTTCATACAATTATGAAAATTAGAGTGTACTTATTAATTTGGCCAGTAGTGTATATGTATGTACAAAGTCAAAACCAATAAGAGTAGGAGCGACGCTGCCCCATCACTCCTCCCCAACCCACCCGCACCCCCTTGTGAATGAAATACACCTTCCGCTTCAAAATACATTTACATTCAATTTTTATTTTTCAACTTTTATAATAAAAATTGAAACATTATTGTTATTTTCAATATTTTTAAATAATAATTGAAAATAAAAGTTTATCCAGTTTTTCATAACTCTTATTTGCGGTCCCTGCTCAGAACACATTCGTAGTTTTATTTCATCTATCTTCAAGATGAGCTACAATTTTACTAACTCACGTTCCCTCTCCCTCTTTCTCTCTCACTCTCTCTCTCTGCCCAGGCATGGAGCATTACAATTCGGACTGCGAACCGGAATATCTGCGTCAACGCGATCGTCGCAGCGAAGATTCCAGCCTGGAAGTGACATACGCCCAACCTCATCCACGATCCTCTGCCAGGGACGCAGCGGCAGCGCTGTCGCCGCTCAAGCTGGCGACTTTGTCGGCCAGCACCGCAGCTGGCAAATATCAATCGAACGCGAATCTGGGACTTTTTCCCAACAGCAGCAGCAGCAGCAGTACGCTGACTGCGGCAGCGACGGCGACAGCGACGCGCAGTACAAATCCCTTCCTAAACGCCAAGTACGCAGCTGACGAGGCGCAACTCGAAGCAGCGGCGGCGACAGCGACGCCAAGCAGCGCATATCTGCTGCCCGCGTCGGCGTCCTCGTCGACGGCGGCGTCGAGCAGTCAGCGCAGCCAGCGCAGCGGCGCCGCGCGCAACACGTTGAACCGTTTAAGCGGCATGACCAGCAGCAGCAGCGGCGCCTCCGCGCTTTCCGTCAATCGCAGCGATTCGCTGCGTGACAAGGCGCAACAGCTCGTCGCAGCAGCAGCAGTAGCGGCGACGTCGACGGCGACGGCGTCAGCAACGGCGACAAAGTCTGCAGCGCTGCATTGCGTCGGCAGCGACCTGGATGATTTTGCGGGCAGCAGCGGGGAATCGGAACCGCCGCCAGAGCCAGCGCCGCCAGAGATTCCGCCGCGCACGCAGTCGCTGCTGATGTCGTTGCGCAAGCATTCGGACTACAAGCTCAAGTACGAGGAGAAGGGGGACCAAAAACATGAGGAATTCATTCCAACCAGCCAGCTGCAGAAGGGTGAGTAGCAAAAGGAAATGCCACAAAGTACCAAGGTACCAAATAAGTACCTATAAGTGCCAAATAAGTCCCAGCAAATTTCCATTAAAAGTCCTAAAAATATCCTTTAAAATAATGTCCCTCAGCTAAAGCGTTGCTTTCTCGGCAGCTTTGGGACAAAAGCTCAGCCTTAACATGGCTGTTAACTAACAGTTTAACATGACTCTTGGCTGTTAACTGTGAAGTCGACTGTTAGCTGACAGCTTAACATAGCTGTTGACTGTTATGTGCAAGTTTAACACAACTTTAAGCTGTTAAGTGCAAGCTTAAGCTTTGAGGGAAACTTAACATGACTGTTGACTGTTAACTTACAGCTTAACAGCGCTAAAAGCTTTGCATACTTTTTAGAGAGATTCAATTTACATTTGATTGAAATTGAATTGAAATAAAAATAGTTGAATAAGTCTTATTTACTAATGTAAATGTTTTTCTTTATCTTTCTAACAGATTATATTATCAGCGATAATCTTCGCACAGTGGAGCAACAATTAAGACCCATTTCACCTGGTGATTCACAGGGGTGAGTGCAAGAATCCATTCAATAATTTTAAATTCACTCGAAAATAGACAAGTTACTCGGCTTTTAAGCAGGGCTAAGTATTGATACCTTAAGCTTTTATCAATTAAACTCAAGTTCATCTAAGGAATACGTAAAAATAATAAATGTGTCATTAATTTGTGAGAAAATCGGTATAATTTAAAACATATTTAATTTTAAATATATATAACTGAATCATTAATAAACAAATATTGTTGAAATATTTTATTTGGAAATAGTGGAAAACCTTATATTACAAAATATGTTTTTAACTGTCTTTAAATTGATTATTAAATAGTGAAAAAAGTGTAAAAAATCATATGTTAAACAATCACAAACTATTCAATAAATATAAAAATAATTTTCTAAAAAATAAAAAAAAACTTGAATTAAACTATTAAAATTGAGTATTTAATTTTCTGATATTTTTTAAAATTTTTTCTACGCTTCAGGATTTTCTAATACCAATTTTAATCTTGCTAATGGAAGCGAACCATTTTTAAGATTTTAGGAGATCTTACTTCAAATGGTTAAGAAACAATTAAATAGATTCGAAATGTCTTTACTTCGGATTTATTTCGACTAAGTACAAAAAAACTATCCATAAAAATATCTCCATCTATATATTTTGTTGTATGAACATTCGTAATTCCCTGTGGACTTTAGAAACCGCAGCTAGAAACGCAGTTGTCCTCGCGCTATCTGTGGCATGTGGCAATGTGGCAAGAGGCAACTGAATGCCACCAAAACTGACCACAAACTTGGCAACAATGGAACCTAGAACCAAAAGAAAAGGAGGGCAAAGAAAGAAAGGGCACTGAAGCAACAACAGATACACTGAGAAAAAATTTAAATCATTGCAAAATTCAAGTTTACATTTCTTGATTTTAACATGTAATTTTGAAGTGTTTATTTAGGATATTTTTGGTAAATTTAAGCAGTTAAAAAAGTGTAAAACAGTTGAGTTAACTGAATAAATTCCAAGGGAATTAAAAAAATCAAGTATATTGTACTTGTTTTAAGAAATTCCGAAATATTCAAACTATTGACTTCATTTAAGATTGATTTTATTCCAGAGTCGCTTATTATTTTAAGTCAGTGTAGGAGAGAAATGTGTAGAACAGTGTGCCATGAGTAGAGAAAGAAAGAGAGAGAGGGAGAGAGAAAGGGAGAGAAAGGGAGAGGACTGAAGTTGGATTCAATGTTGGGAGTTGAATGTTGTCTCTGCTGTTGGTCTCTAATCTGTGTGCAACTTCGGCTGCCATTTGATGCTCCTGTTACCAACAACGGCAACAATGATAACAACAACAACAACAAGGAGAAGATGGAGGTAGGGAGGGGGAGGTGGAGGAAGAAGAAGAGGGAGTTGAGCTCTGGTGAACTGCAATAACAAAGTAAAGCGAGCCTCATGTTAACGGCAATTAAATCTGCAAATGGTTTCGCATTGGCAGCAGCCACTTGCCACATGACACCAACCAACCCCTCACCCTCCCACCAACACCCTTCACTCCTCCCCCAACTACCCCCCTCACCTGTTGCCTCGCTCTCCACGCTCTTTGCCTCTCGCTTTCTCGCTTTTCTCGTATCTCAACTCCATTGTAATCCTCGACAGACGTTGCTACCCAAAAACCCGCAGCGCCCCAAACTTCAAAATGGCTGCCACGCCACGGCGGAATGTCCCCGCCAGTTACTTCCCGCCTCTTCCCCTCCTTATCCCCTTTTCCCATCATCTCCGGGCAAAAGATGTCCGTAGCATTTTGTGGTTTTGTAAGCGGCTTTCGCTTCGCATTTTGTTTGCGTTTCTCATCGACCTCCCCCCCTTCGAGCCCCCTTCTCTCCTTCTACCCACACCCCTTGATGTCCTACTCTAGCTATTTGCTGCCTCCTGCCGCCAGGTGGCGTTTGCTGCCACCTGCTGCGCTGTCTACATGTGTTGCGTTGCAAGCATAATTAAAGAACTCACTTGCAGATTACGTGGCTTTATCGGTCTCAACCTGCGACCCCTATCTCCCCTCTCTTTTTTTTATCTATATCTCTCTCTCTCTCTTTCCCTCTCCAGCTTGTGCCGCCTTGGATTTGCCAAATAGGATATGTTTACTTCCTTCTTGTTGTGCTTCATCTTCAGCTCAATGTTGCTGTTGATGCCTTATTATACCCTCTACGCGTACAGTGCTAGGGTATATTGTTTAGGGTATATTGCTATATATGCAACGTATATTGTAGGAGGCGTGGCAAACTCAAAAAATATTCTTCATCAGCACCTATATTCGTCTGCATGAACAACGAGATCTTAGAGTCCCGCCTCCGCAAGGCAGTAAAAGCTACGCCACACCCACAATATTTATGATAGACTGACTTTTTCAGTGGTAAACGTTTGCTTTTAATATTATTAATCATCATGCTGAATCACATCACGATCGGATAAATGTATCGCTAGTTATGGGTGTTTTAGGTTTTTAAAGGATACCAATTTCTATACTGTTGAAGTTTTAAGTTTGAATCTACACTTAAAATGATTAATGGGTATCTTAAAGTAGCGTACTCGACTCTCTCTCTCTCATTTTCTCCCTCCCCCTCTCTCTGTGTCTGTCTATCTCTTTCTCTTACTATTTTGTGCATTCTAGCTGCATTTACTTTGCTTACTCAAAGGATTACCGTAAGCGTTTCATGTAGTAAATTTTCAACGTCAATGACGCTAATGTAGAGCTAATGATTGTTTAGGGAAAGTGCGAGAGAGAGAGTGATGGAGAAAGAGCGAGAGAGAGAGAGAGAGAGAGAGAGAGATCATGTCAAAGCTGCGGCAAACAATTTTTGAAGGCAGTTCAAATACAAGATAACTGTGAAAGACACTTTTAAATGCATA
Source organism: Drosophila subquinaria (assembly GCA_037043405.1). NCBI lineage: Eukaryota > Metazoa > Arthropoda > Insecta > Diptera > Drosophilidae > Drosophila > Drosophila subquinaria. Next base: position 159,372 of record JBAMBL010000653.1, read on the forward strand.
GTGAGTGAAAGATATAGTTAGAGAGAAAGAGATAGAGATCGAGAATGGAAGAGCATGTGTGCTTAAAAATATATAGTTAACAGAGCCAAAAATATAATAATAAATAAAGTTACCAAATCAATTGCAATAGTTTCACATATAACTCTCGATTTTTAGAAAAACTATCGAAACTATCGATTGCCAAAGAGTACACACTTCTATTGTCATTAGCGATTGAATTTTTTGGAATATATATTTTCATTATTTTATCTTATTACTGATCTATTTTTCTAAAATTAAATTTGAATTAGTTAGTTATCGATTGGCAAAGTGATCAAATGTGCGGAAATACTGCCCAGCCTTATTGAAAATAAACTATCGATAGCATTGTCCAGTGCCACTAATCAACTATCGAACTTTTGAAATGCTTCATTTTATCCACTCAATGAATCGTTAAGAAGTTTGACAGTGAATCAAATATATATATGTATATATTCATTTATGGGCTACATTATTACGTTTTTGTAGATGAAAATATACAAATTTTTTTGGGCTCTTGAAAGATTAACTGTCAACTTTTGTATAGTGATAAGAAGGATACAACTGTACTTTCGAATGGCATAAAATATAATTTTGCTACAGTTACTTTTTGTGAAATAATTGTTCATAATGTTGTCTGGCAAACGCTACACAAAATGGAAGTGACTTTTTAGCGAATTATGCATAATAAAGCACACAAAATCTCATATCTAAAAGAAAGCTAAGAATAATGGAATGCAGAAATGACTTATTAACTTATATAACTTAGTGTTATCGTAAAAATACAAACGGTCTATTTTGGAAGTACATTTTTAAGAAAATGGACAAAAATGCATCAAAAGTGAATTAATTCCAATGTATAATCCATATGCTCAGCCTAATGAATTTCTTCTTGCGTATATTGCTTAAATACATAACTTGAATACATTCCTGGAAGAAAATTGCACAAGATGTGAATTTTTGAACAATTTTACGCTTTTGGTCGCGGTGAAATGTTTCTGGGATTAGACAATATCGCACATTATTTCTATTTAGAAACTGAGAAATTAAATATATTTATTTATTTATTTATTTAAAAAGCAAACATTGCTGCCTCTAATTAATACATAGATGAAACATGTTCAATATATATTAATATTAATAATTACAATAGATATAACAATATTAAAAGTAGATATAAAGAAAAGAAAGCCTAAAAGAATTACAATTTTAGTCTAATAACACCACCGACACGTTGGGGGAATTTTATTTGCCAGTCCGGCGAGCTATGCCCCTATTCACAGCCAAGGACTGTCAGTGGCGTTATTAGAGCCTAATTCTGGATAGAAAGAGAAGCAAAATAAAGTTAGGAAAAGAAAGAAGAATTACAAAATAAAAAAAAACATAAATAAAATATAGTAAATAATAATAATAAAATAAAATAAAAATAAATAGAATAGACTTAATATATAATTAAAGCTAGAGTAAGGATGAAAAATGCAACCCGATGGGGGAAGTTTATTAGCCGGTCCGGCAAGCTATGCCCCTGGTCACAGCTGGGGTTGGTTGCAAGTTTCATAGGAAGTAGAAAAATATACAATGTATAGATACAATAGAGAAGAATATGAGAGAGAGTAATGAAATAAGATAAAGACAGAAATGGAAGTGAAAAACACACAGTTAGGATTGGCCAGAAGCCAACCTGAGATGGGAGAGAATAGAAAGCTTAATAGAAGATAGAGATTGTTCCGAAGAGAACACATGAAAAACAGAATTATAGCAGGTGCATAAGACGCGAAAAGGATTGTGCAAAGCATAATCAGTGGTGCAAGTAGGAAGTGATAATGGAAGATAATTTCTAGTACGCCTACAAGGAACAGAAAAGTTAAGACGACTTAAAAGAAAAGAGGAATCTATATCGCCATTAATTAGCTTATGTATAAAAACTACACTAAGAGTTTTTCTACGATCAGATAGGGAAGGAAGGTTTATTAATAAAAGTCTACTTGAATAAGATGGTAAGCGAAGATTGGGATCCCAATTTAAACTACGTAGAGCAAAGAGAAGAAATTGCTTCTGTATCGACTCAATACGAACAACATTGTTCATATATTGAGGGGACCATATACAGGAGCAATATTCCAGAATAGGACGTACTAGGGATACATAAAGGAGTTTGGTAGTGAAAGGATCGTTAAATTCTTTCGACCAACGCTTTATGAATCCAAGCACGCCCTTAGCAACATTAATGATAGAGGAAATATGTAGATTAAAGTTAAGTTTAGAATCAAACAGAACACCCAGATCTTTTACGGTGAATATACGTTGTAATTCAACATTATCAATCGTATAAGTACCAAGAAAGGGTTTATAACGACTAAAAGACATAAACATACACTTAGAACAATTTAGAGGAAGATGATTAGCCAAGCACCAAAGTTGCATAGAGTTTAAATCATTTTGAAGAAGAACTTGTTGAACAGGATCACTAAAAGACAGAATAAGCTTTACATCATCCGCATACATTAGTATGCGAGAGTGTGATAAAATAGATGGAAGGTCATTAATAAACAGGGTAAAGAACAAGGGCCCAAGGTGGCTACCTTGAGGCACACCAGAAGTTACAAAGACAGGTTTAGATTTAGTAGATCTGAGAATGACTTTCTGGGTTCTACTCTTTAAATAAGAAGATATCCAGAAAAGTAAAGAAGAAGGGAATCCAATACAACTAAGTTTAAAAAGAAGAAGATCATGATTCACAGAATCAAATGCTTTACTGAAATCAGTATAAATGACATCAGTTTGCATTTTCCTCTGGAATGCATCATTAATTAGGCATGAAAATTCCAGCAAGTTGGTCGTAGTAGACCGACACTTGATAAATCCATGTTGAAAGGGAGAGATGACAGATTTACAGAGATGTTGCAAATTTGCTGAGATAATTTTCTCAAAAAGCTTTGGAATAGCCGACAATTTTGCAATACCTCTGTAATTAGAAACATCAGACTTACCACCTTTTTTATGCAAGGGTATAATAAAAGATTCTTTCCAAAGAGATGGAAATACCCCGGTGGTAATTGAAAGATTAAAGAGTTTAAGTAAAGGATAGAGTAAAGAAGAACTGCATTCTCTCAATACACAACTTGGGATATTATCAGGTCCAGGGGAGTAGGAAACTTTAATGGACCTAATTGCAGATAATAGAGAGGATTCGGAGATCAGGGGAGAAAAAATAATAGAAGAAGAAGAAGTAATACTATAGGGATATGGAGAATTAGCTGTTAGAATGGGAGAATATGTTGATTGAAAAAATTTGGCAAATAGATCAGCAGCAGCTGAGTCATTACCTGCTTTTTCAGAGCCAAGGAAAAAAGAAGAAGGAAGACGTGAGGACTTACGTTTGGAATTAACAAATGAATAAAATAATTTAGGGTTATATGCAAATTGACTTTTACAGCGCACAATATAATCAGAATAGCATTGAGTGTTAAGCAGGAAGAAATTAGATTTAGCGATAGAATACTTAGATAGGTCATGGCTAGAACCAGACATCTTAAACTTTTTAAAACATCTAGATTTGATATTTTTTAAGTTTGAGAGTCTGGAGGTAAACCATGGAGGCTTAGCAGAAGTGGCCGATCGATAAGACTTAGGAATAGTAATGTCTAATAAGGAGTTTAATTTTGAATAGAAGGAGTCTAGAGCATTATCAATGTCAACTGCATTGTCTACTGAGGACCAATCAGTTGCAGAAATCAGTTGATTAAGCAAAGTATAATTACCTTTGCGAAAGCAACGATGGGGCTCAGAGGATGTAGGTGCGGGTGAGGTAAAAGGTTTAAGTACACAGAGGGAAATTTCTAGAGTGGGATGATAAAGATCTTCAGGCACAGATAAGGGCATTGACCTGGTGATAGAAGCGTTAAGATAGTCGTTAATAAAAACAAGATCTAAGGTTCTATTTAAACTATTAGTGATTGAGTTTATTTGAAAAAGTGGAAAGTCTAATATACGATCTAAAAAGTCATGTTGAGAGGATGGAGTTAGGTAGTTTGCGCAGCTGAAAAATGACCATTCGATGGAGGGCAAGTTAAAATCACCCAACACAACGACAGCATCATTGTCACGCGCTTGGGAAAATACTTCGTTAATACAGTTTATATGTTGCATATAGACTTGTATGTCAGAAGAAGGAGGAATGTAAGAACATATTATGTAAAGAGAAGATGTAGGAAGAACTACTTTAACAGCAACTATTTCAGCATCGGGAGAAGAGTTAAGGAGTATTAGTTCAGAGTGAAGAGTAGATTTGACAGCAATTAAGACACCACCACCGCGTCGAATCGATCGGTCTTTTCTATACATTACAAAATTACTTGAAAAAATTTCGCTATCAGAGATAGTGGAATTTAACCAAGTTTCGGAAAAAGCTATAATGTCAGTCTCAAAAGAAAAACTACTTAAATAAAATTGTTGGAGATAATTAGAACTAGACATAGAAAAAAGTACAATAATTCAAATATTTATATTTTAAATTTAAAAATATATATGTACAATTAATAATCACATTTAATAATAGCTGAAAAGATGTAAAACATCATTCAATAAGGACTTTCAAATAATTGCAGCTTCAGTTTAAGGGGGCACTGCCAGTTCTCGGAACTACTATATGTAGTTCATTAGGTGCCACGTCGGGCGACATTTGAATGACCAATCGAGTTGCAAAATGGAGAAGCTGCCACAACTGTCAGTCTGTCAAGTTGCAGGTGCCACAGCTCGTAGGTGTTGTGCTGCATGCAGCCAGAACGAACGTGCAGCTACCAAGAACAAGGGACAACATTTTGTGGTATCAAAAGCGAGGGCGGCAAAGGGCAAGGGGCAAGTGGGCGTGGCAGGCAGAGCGTGTAAACGACAGCCTAAGACGTCGATTGACAGCGATGCTAAAACTTAGCACACACACACAGAGAGTTTCCCATTTTGACCAGGCCAAAAAGGGAGTGGGAGGCCAATAGGAGAAAGGGGCTAAGGAGGCACGGCAAGAGGAAGAGGAAGAGGGAGGGGAGTGGATGAGTCCTTGCAGTGTCGTTGACAGTCGTCATGCGCAGCTACTTAGATGGACATAAAATTATGATTACAGCAAATACCACATGTCACAGCTCCAATTCCGACCAAGACCAAGAGAAGGCAGCAGAAGGAGAAGGAGCAGGAGGAGAGCAGGGAAGCGAGGAGAAGGGAGGAGATGGGGGTGTCGTTAGCACGAAATAGGCGAAACTCACACCCAATACTCACTCACATGCAGTCAATAACCGAGCCTCAGACTAACGACCATTGCCATGGATTACACTAAAAAAGAGAAAAAGATAATACAAGAACCAGAAGAAGAAGCAGTTAAACGTTGGACAGTCAAAGACTGATGGACTCAAAGTAACCCCGTAGTAAAAATGGGCATCGATATTTTATATTTTTAAGTGATATTTAATTTCGTTTGGAAAATTTAAATTTTATCATTAAAAATTATATAGAAGTTATATATTAAAGCGATATTTAATGAAAAGTTAAAAATAAAACTTTAAATAGCCATACAAAATTATTAATAGTTTATATATAGTCTAAAACTATGCTTATATCGATATTCTATCGATATTTAAGTAAAAACTAGAATATCGTATTTTTTTAAAGCAGGGATAGAAACCGGTTTCGGTTATGTTCGCTTTTAGGTTTTCAGTTATCGGTTACGAAAAGTTTTGGGATATAGGTTTCGTAACGGTGAAACGGTTATTGTATGTTTCGGTTTTGAAATACCGGTATGGTTTCGGTTCACAAAAAAAAAATTTCTTTGCAAAAATATAATTATATGAATAATATTAAAATAACAATTAAAAAATCATTACTTTCTTAATGTTTCATTTACACATTTATTTAACAAATAAATAAAAATTAAAAATAAAAAATAGAAAATCAAAAATAAAATACAAAACTAATAACAAAATATCAGAGATCGCAACCAAGACTTATGAGTCGGAAAAAATTGAAACAGTTCAGAAATTTTCGTTTTAAATTATTTCTAACATTTTTTTAAATTTTTATAATAAAAATCGAAAATAAGACATGCTTTTAAAATTGTATTTAAAAGTTACACCACAACTTTAATAAAAATTTGTATTTTTGGATTTATGAAAAACCGAAATTAACCCTTATAACTGAAACGGTTACTAAACGGTTATTTCGGTTTACATAGTTTCGGCTTAAAGGTTACGTTCAAAAAAAAATTTTTCTTTTCGTTAACGGTTTCAGTTATGGTTTTTATGGTTTTTACCGGTTAAAGGTTACGGTTTCGGTTAGGGTTTTAATCCCTGATTTAAAGAAAAGAAAACATAAGTACTTAAAACATTTTTTTTTCTTTTTTTTTTAGTTTTGAGTGGTCTTTTTGAAACAACTTTGAATAAGTTTAGCGAACGCAGAATAAAAAAAATATCGATATCCTCTAGAAAAAAACTAAAATTATAGGAAATATGACTACAATTGAAGTCTAGTATGTGGTATAAAAACGAGTTTTAAAAAACCAGTAAAAAGTAATGCTGTAAATATTTGTAATTAAACTAATTTGCTTTGGTATCTATGTATTTCAATTTATTTACTATTTTTACAAAATATTCAAATCTAGAAAATAATATAATGAATAGCTTAAACTCTTAAAATTAAGTTTTCAAAATATGCTGCTTATTTTAAAAAATTTACAGACATTAATGGATAGTTTATAAGGACAGTTTTACATATTATTCGAATTAATCTTATAGAAACTTATATACTTATATTTTTTCACACTACAGAGTACAAAAATAAACGTAAGAGGAAGAGTGAAACTGGCTCTGCCGAAAACGAATCCCAAAGTAATTCATTACAATAAGCTCACGAATGTGCCATAAAAATCGCGTGCTTTGCCAGAGAAAACGAGAGAGAGAGGGAGATAGAGGAAGTGAGAGAGAGAGAGAAAGAGAGCAGATGTTGAAGGGAAAGCATCTGGGATGGAAAGTGAGGTCGCTGCTGTCGCTGGCATTTCAAATTGCCACAAGACGAGACGAGGTCATGATGATAGTGATAGTGATAGTAGAGCAGAGCAGAGCAGAGTAGTGTGTTCAAGCCAAGTTAATACACTCTCCAGACAAGTATCCTGTAACTGTATTCTATTTATATATATCGTATGTATGCCTTTCCTCTCCTCTCCTGTCCCCTCTCAATTTGCCTGCTTCAATCGCTGGTTTGATTGAAAGCCTTGCACTCGAAGCATGAAATTGGCAATTCGAATCGTTTTAGCTGTAAACTTTCGTGCCTTGTACTGCAATTGTTATTGTCCTTCCTGCTGCCTGGAGAGGGCAGGGAGACTTTGGGGTAACCGTATATTTATATGGCCTAGCTGTGGCATTAATAAGACATTTCTGTGGATTAGCTGATTTTCGGGACACGATTTCCACGCCGTCATATATTGTCGCCCATTTTTATGTGTTGTTTGCAACTGAAATGGAAATGGATCAGATCATCGTGTTCAACGCTTAAATTGACAGCCGCTGTCAACTTGCATTCAACCGTATACAATTTAATTTCAATTTGCAGTCATTGACATGTTCTTGTCACAATTTCTTTCTTTTATTTTATAACTAAATTAAGCATCTTTTCAATTAAAAATGTCTTTTTCAACAAGCTTTAAATTTTAAGTTGAATATATAGTTAATGCTGTCTATTTAACTTAACTCCTTTTAACTAGCTTTAAATTTCAACGCAATAAATTTGCTTGAATGTGATTAAAATTCTAGCATTATTAATTCTTTTTTTTTAATTGAAAGGCAACTGTCGGTGCTTTCAATTTATTTTCAGCTTACATTCAATTTTGATAACAAGTTTGATAATTTGCTAATTTAATTGTACAATTTATTTGCAATTGAATGTTTAAACAATAGTTTTTTGTTTGACTTGCCAAGCTTTTTTCAAAGTATTTCAATCAATTCAACCACTTTCAATCAGCTATATATTTAAATGAATTTTTAACTCCACATTTATTACTTGATAAACTAAAATTATACTTAAGTTGAATACTATGTACAATATATAGTTAACTGTAAGTTTCAACTTACATTTCAATTGTTTTAAACTTAAGGAAATGTTTAATTTGTGTTAATAAAAATAAAATTTTAATTTGGATTTTTTAAATATTTTTAAATAAATCTCTCAAACTCTTTAGCATTATTAAACAAATTGAACAGAAGTGCATTAAATTGTTGATCAATTGCACAGCTTACTTTCAATTTGGTTGAAATACATTTACTTGTCAATATATCAATTATTTTCCGCATAACTTTATTTCATCAATTTATTTCATACAGTTTTCATGTTAGACAAATGAAACTTGGCTGCCATTCAATCTCCATGGTTTTTTTTTTGGTTCAATTGTAGCGAGTTGAATTGATTTATGTTTTGTTTGATTTGAGTTTTTTTTCTTTTTGTTTTTTTTTAGCACGCCCCGTAATGCTGAAAAGATGTAAGGTGTACTTGAGTATTCGGTTGAATATCATTGGCAGCTCGTTAACTATTGAAAGTTGAAGTTGAAGCTGTGACTTTTTCATGTTTTTGTTGCTGTTGTTGTTGTTGTTGTTAAAGGAAGATGCACACTGACAGCTGAAGATGTATGATGGAAATTAATAAAACAAGCGTAAACACTTAAAAGGCGCTCCTCCGGCAACATGCGAGTGACTCAATCGATTGAATCAACCCTCGCTGCCTCCCTTTCTCTCTTCCCACCTTCCTCTGTCTACCTTTTCAATCCGTTGACTGAATGACTGACTGGGCTGCCTGTAAGACAGACGACAGACAGAGACGACAGCGCGCAAAAGTAATTGAAAACAATCATTAAGAACAGTAAAAAGAAAAAACATAGATGGAGGATTTAATACCCTTTTAGAGTCCTGGGAATTTGGTTGAGACAATTGAAATTTATTTAAATTTCAGTTTCTGATTTTATTGAACTGTTTTTTACTGTTTAATTTTAATGTACATTACATAATTTACATAAAATAGAAAAGTTTGAAATGTATCCGATTTTTGAGCAAGCAACTTTACAAGTCAAAATTTCGTACATACAATAACTTTTTCTTATTTATTTATTTTTATTTGTTTTATGCAGGCACCGTTATCATTATAAGTAATATTATACAAATAACATAGTAATGATTAGTAAACAACTTTTAGGGAATTTCTTCAATGAAATAATTAAATTTGAGCGAAAAAATAAAGCTTACAAATAATCATTATGCATGATTTTTATTATTTTCGCTCAAAATAAAACTTACTTTTAAAAAACATTTACGTAATCATTTTAAATAATTTTTTTTTACGTTTAATGAGACAATGGGTTTTTATTTAAAGGCATATGAAAAAATATTTGGGGAAGATCCTAAACAAAAGTCATGTTTTAAATAATTTTGAGCGATTAAAATAAAAATCATAAATAATGATTATTTGTGAGTCTTATTATTTTTGCTCAAATTTAATCATTATCATTATTTTATTGTATATGTATTCTAGACATTGATTTTTTGATGTAAAATAATTTCAATAATCATAATTTGCGGTCCCTGGTTTAATGACAACTAAGAAAAATTTAAGTATAGTCAATTAAAACAAAAATTAAATTAAATTAAATTAAATTAAGTATTTGTTATTATATTTAAATTTAAGCTGAAATGATAAAAAGTTAATCAAAAATAATTACAAAATAAAATTTAAAAATTACAAATATTTTATAGTTTTAGTCTTTTTTTTTTTCTTTGGATAACTCGATATATTGTTAATATTGGGAGATATATCGCCAACTCGACTTTATGTTTTGTTATCGATTTAACGATTTAGATACATATTTCAAATCTCCTTTCGTGGTTTACGCATTTCATCACCAAAAGATAATACCCTCTATAAGGGTATACAAAAAACTAAAATACTTTGCTCACATTCTGTCTCAGTCTGCAGCTATCTCTCTCTTTCTCTGTGTCGGTTTTTCTGTCTCTATGTGTATCACTTAATTATAACTGTACACACATCTACAGCTTTGTACTGTGACTCTGTGGGATACTCGACTGCACAGTTGACCGTTTACTTTTTCACTTCATTAAAGGAGTTGCTCGAACAACAACCAAAACAACAGCAACAACAACGAGAGTTGTTCAACCAACAACAAACAACGAAGTCGCGACTTCCAACTGAGTTTTGGGTCTTAAGTTCTCGGACCTTTTCACATTATTTATTTCTTTATTAATTATTGTTTTGCCCAAGCTGTGTGCGCTCTTTCAACTTGCTCTTTCAATCTTGGGGGCTTCAGTTTCAATCTGATTTGCATATTTCTTGCGTTCTTTGATTGCCTCTTGCAATTAGCTAAAGTTTTTTTTTCTCCCTTTCTCTCTCTGTCTCACTAACTGGGCACATTCTCAATTTCGCGTAATTATCTTCAATTGTTTAATCGCCCACTGATTTGGCTTAATTACAGCCAAATTAGCCGCCAGCAATTGAAATTGAATTTGCAACACAGTTCAACACAGAGTTGAACGTATGGGAAAATTCCATCGTGGCTTCAACTTGCAATTTTCAATTGAACTCTATCGATTTTTAATTGCCGCCTCAAATTGATGGCGAATTGAAATGGGTTGAAATGAAATGCATATCAAAATATAACTGCAAAATATGCTTTTAAAATAATTACATACATATCTTCTATATTCAGTCAGCATATTGAAAACTATTTTTATTGAAATTTTTTAGTTGAACTCGAAGTCTTGTGATTGAAGCTAGTTGAATTAAACTTTAAATAAGCAAGAAATAAGAAATAAGTTAATTAAATCTCATATTTCAGTAAGAGCAACATTTGTCATTGAGTCAAAATTTATCAGCAAGTTAATAGAAATGCAAGTTTTTTAACTTTTGCTAATTAAATCAGTTACCGTAAAAAATGATTTTTTTTTTTAGTTTAAAAAATCGCACACTTATAATGGACCTTGAAAAATACAGTTCACACAAAAATCTTTATTTTTTCTCAATCTCTGCTTTTTTGCCATGATTTTTAAATTTATAATTTTTACGTTTTTTTTCACAGATAATCATTATTTCAGAGCAATTTTATAAAACTTTGACTGTTATCATTATTTTTGATAAAAAAAAAAAAATAAAATACTATAGTAATGATTATTGATGATTTTTATTTGTTTCGCTCAAAATAAAAATCTCAACAGTAATTTACGGCTTCTGTGAAAGATTTTTCACCAATATTATTTTATATCCTTTATTTGAAAAATGAATTAGTTTATTATATATTTTTAATGTTTTTCTATTTAATACCGCTCAAAATAGAACTCAACATTTATTTGTCTGTTCGGGGACTGGGGGCCCTGCCTTAAAATGGCATGAGCAGCCTCAGGCGAACAGACACATAACCACGATTGCTACGGGAAGCTATACATGAGGAAGGGGGGACTACGAAAATCCGTAATTCGACTGCACCTTACTAATTTTTTAATCCATTTTTAAAAAGGCTTATCTTAAGTCGCGAGTGCTAATGCTGTTATTTGTCATCAAGTAGTTTCAATTAATTAACAAAAATAAATATATTTGCATAAATAACACCAGCAAATGTTGACTTTATTTCGAGCAGTAGAAAGTAAAAATCATTAAAATATACAACAAGTTAATTCATTTTTTTTTTTTTTAAATTTTAGAAAAAGTAAATTATACTGGGAGGTAGCTTTGGGGTTTCTTTATAAGGATATAAAATAATATTGGTAAAAAATCGTACACAGAAGCCGTAAATTTCTGTTAAAAAAATCATTTATAATTATTACTTTTAAGTTTTTTTTTTTTTTCTTTTATCAAAAATAATGATTATGGTCAACGTTTTATAACATTACTCAAAAATAATTATAATCAATGAAGAAAATTGTTAAAAATTTTACTATAATCATTACTATGTAATTTTTTAATATAACTCATTATGATTACGTTCCCTGAATTTAATTGAAGGAAATTGATGAAGAATTTGGTTAACTGAAAATAATATGAACAGACTACAATTTCAAATAGCTTAAAAGATTAAAAGCTTTTCTTATTTAATTTAATTTCATTGAATTATTACATTTATCTTAACAAATTATATTGAAAGAAATATTTGATGGAATTTTTAAAGCAACAAAAAGTATATTCAATTGACACAATTCCAATTTTTCATTTATTGCAATTGAGCAGTATTTTTTTTTTTTAATTATTTTTAAAATGTTTAAATTATTTTGTTTTATAGTAAATGTAAAAAGTATAGGAATTTGAAAAGTTCAAAAAGTATCTTCGATTGTGATTAAAAAGTATCTTTAAAAGAAACTAATTGGCACTGATATGGTCTTTCAATCTGATCATGAGATAATCATATTAAAGTGTTAATGTAAATTCTATTTACATCTACATATGTACATACATATGTATATATGTAGCTAGTCTATTGTATATGTATGTATGTACATTGTACATACATTTGTCTGTACATTCTGATATGCACATAAATCATATCATATCATATCATTTTACCAAAAAACAAATGTTAACAACAACGGCAAACAACAACAATGCGGGCCCACGCAGCAAAAAGAACGAAACGGACGAAGAAGAGGCAAGAAGGAGACAAGAAAGAAGAATAACAGTTTCAGCGCTCGGACCACAGATCTCAACAGACCTCAAGTGGCGCTGAGAGCTGGCGCTCAAGTGTGCACACACGCACACACACACACACACGCACACATGCGTAGAAATACAAATGATGAGAGCACATTTGAAAGAGAGTGGGAGTGAACAATGCTTAGGGTGCTGCACTGAGACAGAGCGAGAGGGCAGGAAGTCCATCGCTCATGTGAAATTCATAAATTCACGCCGCAGACGATGACGACGACGACGGCGACGACGACGTAATTAATCTGCTTTTGCCTGCTGGCTGCGCAGTCGCCGTTGTCGTTGCCTTTTTGCGCCAGCGCGCAGCTGTTGACAACTGCGCTGTCGCCGCCCGCTGCGCCCGTTGATTGACCTTATTATTTTGTGCGTGCGTCTGCGTCTGCGCCTGCATATGTATGCGTGTGTCCCTGTGTGTGTGTGTATGAGAAATGTGCCCGAAATGTGTTGTAACCGTTATCGATGCAGTTTGGCACTCTCGATCATTCGCTCAACAGGAGTAAGGCGGGTGGAGGGAGAAGGAAGGGAAGAGAGCGCTTAAGATGAGGTGTCAAATTACGTCTTGAGTTGGGTTCTCTTGCGAAAGTCGTTGCACTCGACGTCGCGTCGGCGTCGGCGTCGACGTCTTTTGGGCTTATGACTCTCATTTATAACACATGAATTGCTCAATTAATCTTGATAAGAAGCGGCGACTGCGAAACTAGAGATGGCACTGCGCAAGCGATAGTTTTAAAAAGTGATAATAAATGTCTTAAAACTAAGCATTAAATTTGACTAGGTTTAATTTGTTCAAAAAATAATTCTAGCTAATTATAATTTATTTATTAAACATAGAGATGGAACTCAGCATCGATAGTATTGGCAAGCTTACAGCCATAAAAACAACAACAACTACTCACAAACAGGATCTGTTATACACTGCCATAACCTCAACAAGTTGTTTCCGAATTTGCCAATTTAGTCGATTTCGCAACCCAAAGCTGATGCTCTGCAATCAGTCAGCAATATAAGAGTTTTGCTCTTCAATGTTACCATAAACTGTTATACGCTGTTGCAGCCACGCTCTTGCGCTCTTAAAGGCTAACTTTAAGAGAGTGCAGTTAACAGTTGATGCTGCTGTTGTTACATAAAAAATGTTGTTTTCATTTTTTTTGGCAAAGCCATTAACAAATATGCTGCACAACAATTGCAAATATTATGCAACAAAAACTAGAAATAATATAAAAAAAAAAATAATTTATATTTACTAGATGCTAAACACAACAAGTTAGCGAAAAACAAAAACATGAAATAGATCAATTGAATTCTATAAAAGTTAAGTTAAAATGAATGAAAATATTAACAAGCATTAAATGCCAATTTATCCTGGAGAAATCTTATGTTATTTAATTAAACGCAATTAATTAAGCCAAACTGTTATACGCACATAATTGGACGCAGTAAACAACATGAAACAGCTGTTTAGCACAGCGGCGTCGGCAGCGGCAGAATCGCAACAACAGAAACCTGTGGCGGCTAACAGGAGTGCGCTATCCTGTAAATGCTCACTGCGTATAACAGTCACGTGGGCGAGCATGAGAGAGCGAGAGCGCGAGCATGGACGAGAGAGCGCAGGTTAAAGTAAAATCAACACTGTTAAGTGACATGCTCATTTAGTGTAAATAATGTTAATGCCAATGTAACTCAAAAGTGCATAAACAATTGAGGAATTGCAAAAATAATTAAATACATATTATTATTAACTTTACTAGATTGCTTTTTAAAGAGTAAAGTTAGAAAATTAAAAATCGATTAGTGCTTCGAAATTTTAAATTATAAGACTTTGTTCTCTCCGAATAGGACAAAATCTAATTTGTATTATTTTATTACAATTATATGAAAATTATTCTTTAAGCTGAACAAACAAATAATTAATTACATTTTATTAATTCATAAATTAATATATGCATAAGTTTATTTTATTTTATCAAAATAAAAGCTATAATTTTCAAAATAAAATCATATGCATATAAAATTAAATTTTATTTTTGTCAAACATTTTCTAGTTTTATTTAAAGTATTTTTATTGAATTGAATTATATTCTACAACATATAATTGAATTTCTTTGCACTTGCTGCAATAAATTTGTCTAGTGTCAGTTAACAGAGCTGACCGCAGTTAACAGCAGCATCAATGTAATCAAGTTAATCGCTTACAGAGGCTGTGAGAGCCACCCGCATGTGTTTTACATCTTGCGAGAGAGAGAGAGATAGAGAGTGCCAAAGAGAGCACACATCACCCTCAGCATGCACATTTGCTTGCATTAGTCTTTCGCTTTCTCGCTCGCTCCCGCTCTTTTACTCTCAGTGTCAGGAGCGCGCGCCGCGCTCTCTTCATGCTGAAAGGCTAAGCCAACAACAGTCGGCGAGACAAAAACAGACAGACAGAGGGACAGACACGCAGGCTGTCAGGCAGGCCATGCAAAGGCAACGGCAACGGCAAGCGCAAAGGCAAAGGCAATGGCAAAGCAAAGCATAGCATAGCAAGCAGAGGCAGCACGCGTCGCGTTTAGTTCTGTTCGAATCGTTGAAGCGTTTGGACGCGTTGTCGGTGCGTCTTGATGGTACGTCGTGTGTCGAGCGTCGCATTTAATCGTCATAATCAGCGCGTTGCGTGTCTATGCGCGTCAACTGCGTGAGTGCGTGCGTGTGCGTGTGTATGCGTATGTGTGTTTGCTTGTTTGCATGTATGTATGTGTGTGTGAGACGCGCTTACAGCAGCCCAGCAGCAGCAACAACAACAACAGCCGCCGCACATAAATAATAATATTATTATTGCATTTTCCTTTTCAATATCTTATTTTTTTTGCCAATTTTTTTCAAGTGCATACAACAACAACAGCAAAGAAAACAACAACAACAGCTCAAATGACTTGCAAATTGATTCTCGAATAAAAATAAATAAATAAAAGAAAAAAAAGTAAATATTCAAATTTGAGCAAAATATTTGGTGAAAAGTGCCGCAAAAAAAGTGTAACGGTTAAAAGAAGAAGGAGCATAAACAACAACAACAACAACAATTATTGGATATTCTATTTGCTGCTGCCAACAACTTCGACAACAGCAACAACAACAACGAAAAGTAACTGCAGCAGCGACGCCGCCAATCATTTTTTTCTTTTTGCAAGTGCAGCAGAAGCAGCGCCGCTTTGGCGGCGGCAGCGACAGCGACAGAGACTGCGACAGCGACAGCGACGTCGCGTACGTTGTGGAACAACGAAAACCACAAAAGAAAAGCAACAAATGTAGGTCAAACTATATTATACTTTTATCTATGTGTATATTGCATATGAAAACACAGTTACAATCCATCTCAAAAATGCAACCAAATCTATCTTTATTCTTGTGTCCTTTTTACGCTTTTCGTTCTAACGGTTCCAGCTGTTCCGTTATTTGTGCAACCTTGCGCTAACTCTATTATCATTAACTGCCCATAAATAAATAAAATAAGAAACGACAAATGAAAATAATTGTTTTTAACGGTATTTTTGTGTGTAAATAACAACAATTCAATTGGTTGAACATTTTACATGTGAAATGCGCAAATTTCAGTTGCCAATTGACAAAGTTTGAACTTTGTTTTTGGTTGGTAAAAATAATAGAATAATACACATTGAAGTACATATATTTTGAAAAAAATTAACTGTTTATAAAAGTGTTATTTTGGAATTAAAATCCTATTTCAATAAAAAATAGGCATATTTCTTAGAAACTCTATAAAAAATGAGCTAAGAAGTAATTTTTCTAAAATTCTACAGACCATATAATTTCTAAGATTATTTTATGTAGTCTAAAGTCAGTTGAAATTAATTTGAACTAAACCTATAGAAATAAAGTACTTAGTTCTATTGTAGTATTTATTATTGTTTTTATTTAAGATTAGGAAAATTATTATAATTAAATTTTTTTAGTTTAGTTTTGCGTTATGTGAAAAGAAAGTGAAGAGGTGAAAAGTAAATTAAATAAATTTAAAAAAATAAATTTATAAAGAAATTCATGAAAATTATGATTATATTTTAAAAATAATAATTATAAGAAATATTTGCAGAATAAAAAATTTAAAGGAAATTTTAGATACAATTTTGAATTATAATAAAAGAGAGAAAAAAGTGAATTCAGATTTCAGTTGGAAAACAACAAACAGAGTTAAATGAAGTTAAATTTAATGTAGATCTTTTGGTCAAGCGTAACGAAAACATAAGGTTCATATTACTCAGCATTAAGTGAACCCAATGCGAATCTACGGATTACAGATTACAGATGAAACCAACAGCAATTCAGAAACAAGTTTCCGATAGAAATTAATAAATGATGTTGAGAATAATAAAACATAAATTCAATTAAAACTGACAACAAATGCCATTAATTAAACAAAGTGCCAACAGTTTCAAAGTAATATTTAGTTGCTCAAGAGTTGAAAGTGCGTCCCGCTATTCTCCCGACTCCCCTCGCACCCGAGTGCCAAGTTAATATATTACTCTTTCGGCTGAAATTATTGTACCATAATTTAGGGAACCGACTGACTGACTGACTGACTGACTGACTGACTGACTGCTGCCTAGACAATCATGTTATTTGTTTATTTTTACATTTGGTTTATTACCTTTTTTTCTGCGCTTGTCAAAATGTGGTTCGTTGTCCGCCTCCAACTCTCAGGTCTTTCAGGCCGACGGCAAATAAAGTGGCGTCTTCGCAGAAACCGAGAATTGAAATTGGAAATAAATCATTTGGCAAACAGTTTTTGTATACACAGACAATTGATTGGGTCAGCGAACCAGGAAGAGCGTCTTCTAAGAAGCTTTAACTCTCGAAAGAATATTGAAGTATTTGGAGAAGAGCCTTAAAATAGATTTGAATTTAGACGAGAAAGTGTGAGTCGCTATTGAATACTTTTCTAAACAAAATATTTGCTCTATAAATTATTACTTAAATACCGAAAAGAAAATCTATTGTAAGGTTCACTGCATTTTCTTTTCATAGGCTTAATAATGCATTGAAAACTTGAAGGAAACGTGTTGTGTCTTAGCTTTTAATTCATATTAAACAAAGTTTCCATTTGGGATGCTCCCTCAACGGTTCGTGGTAAATTTTGTGGAAACTGTCAAGCAAATTCGACTGTTGTAATAATATCAAAGACTTTTCCGACTGAGTAATTTTCACATGTGCTTGTTAAAACACAAAAGTGAGAGCTAAAAGATGCCAAAAGAGATAGCATATATAATATATCAGTTTAAATTATAAAAGTTACTTTAAAAATGTTTAGATTTTCAGATGTCTGCCTAATAAGTTGAAGGCGATTTCATTTGAGAAGTTTTCTTGAAGTTGAAGTGACTAATCAAAGACTTTTCCGATTGAGTACATTTTCCAAACTCAACAAGGTGAAACAAAATTTAAGAAATTTGAATTGAAGAATTTTAAACTATTTTTCGAAGGAAGTGAAAAATGTTAGTTACAGTTTAAGTTGTTTTTAAGCAAAAGTCATTTGATTTAAGTTATTCTAAACGATAAGAAAGTAATTTTTAAACTTAAAAATTTACATTCTTTAAATCTTAAACACGATTCTAACCATTTTTGTAACTAAAACCTGAACTGTTATAGGAACAGACTGAAAAATCGAGTTTATGATTGATTATTATGTGAATGTTCCCACAACTTCTCGTACAAGACGAATTTCTAAGCGAAATGAGCTCGAATTTCGCACAGCTGTTAACGTATATTTTGGGCCAAGAAATCAAAGACGTCAGCTGCCCAGCCTGATGAAATGCTCCAAAAGTATCTCACTTTGGGTTCGTCAATAAGACAACATAATCATTATGAAGTTGATGATCATCATTAGCATTAACTTGCGTTGCAAATGTGGCGCACAGCTGTTGTCAGTTTTAAACGCCAAAAACAAAAGGAATGAAAGAAGCTGAAACAAGTGAAAGATACTTTTTTTCTGTTCTTGTATCTGTATCTTGTGGATGCAACGGAGAGCAGCAGACGGTGAATGCGCGTTTCTACCTGTTACAATAATTTTACGGCTCAAAAATTACAGAAAATGGCCAGGCGAAATGTATCTGTGTAGCTGTGAAAATGTATCTACAAAATGTGTGTGTGTGTGTGTGTGTATCTGTAACTGTGTGCGCGATGTATCTTTGTAACGTTCAAGTGCGCAAATTAGTGCAACAAAAATGTCAAAGTGACTGCAACGTTGAGCGTTGACTGACAAGTGTGTATGTGTGTGTGTGTGTATCTGTGCAAATTGTTATAGTTATAGATACAATACCAAAATAACTGGATTTGGCCAAAAGCGCAGAGAGCGCTACACAGCAGCCACTTGAGATGATTTATGATGCCAGTCAGGCAACACAGAGTGAGATAGAGTACGAGCGGAAGAGCGAGAGAGAGGCAGAGAGGGAGAGACGGAGAGAGATAGAGAGAGACAAGTGCAGACAGGCAAAAATAACAAACCTAAAAAGGCTGCCATTGATAGCAGCAGTCAGCGCGCTTGGCTCAGCCTCCGATTTGAGTGTCTCATGCCATGAGAGAAAGAGTGCGGGATAGAGAGAGAAAGAGTGATAGAGAGAGCAAAAGGTGTGAAGCAGCAAGGGGCAGGTAGTAAGAGGCATCCGAGAGGCAGCGAGAGCAAAACCTTGAATTGAAAAATTCCAAAAACAAAAAAAAAACATCAACAGCAACAACACGACAATGATGCGGCTAAAACGAAAATTTCAGTAAGAAAAACAGCCAGAAGAAACAGTTGGGCCACAGGTAACAACAACAACAACAATAACACTACAAGCACAACAATCTTTTGGCTACATCCTCCTCAGTCTCAGTCTCAGTTTTAGTCTCCAACTCCAAGTCCAGCTTCAGCTTCAGCTCCAACACCATCGTCGTCGTCGTCGTCGTCGTCATTACCGTCATGCCTTGTCATAGACAACATCGTTTATTTTCCAGCATCTTTCGCCTCTCTCTTGGCCAGTTTTTCCCATTTGGCACCTCTTCGCCTGCTGTGAATCAGCACAACTGTTACCTGCCCACCTCCTGCTTCTCCCTTCTCACTTCTCACTCCTCCATCACCTGTCCCTTACCTTCAGCTCTGCCTCCATCTTCCATCGCTTTTTCTCCCCCTTGCAAAAAAACACTCGACTGATTTCGCTTGTTCGTTATTGTTGTTGATTTTGCGTTTTGCGTTTGCGTTTTGGGCCTTGAAGTAGCTGGCCAACATCTTCTTCATTTTCATTTTTCTTCTGCTGCCTCTTCTTCATCATCTTTGTGTGTGTTTTGTTTTCATTTCAAAAACCAAAACCAAAACCAAAATCTAAAAAAAAATAGAAGAAAATTCAAACAGAGCTCCAAATAATCGTAATGCAGAATTGACTCAAATTTCGGACAGTGCAAAATTATTTTTCCTTAGGCATTTACCACAAAATTTTTGTGTGAATCATAACAAAAAACTAGAGGAGAAAGAAATTATATGTAGTTTATATTAAGTCTTTAAATGGAAGAATAAAATAAGTAACTACTCTTTAATTTCAAGTGATTGCTAAATAAATCTGATTATTACTTTTAAAAAGTATTTTTAAAACGCATTGCAGATGAATTTGACAATCATATAAAAGAATTCGTTAATCCTTTAGTTCATAGAAAATATAGATTTGATACAAGAAAGAAAAAAGTAATTTAAATTTTCTTTATATTTTTTTCTTTATTTCAAATCAAACTTACAAATTGCCAAAAAATATTTGCATTTAAATATATCTTTTAGTATTTAAACATTTTCAAGTTACGAGCATTAAAAAGCTTATGCAAAGTATTTTTGTTTATTTTTTTAACGACTAAGAAAATAATTTCAATAGAATATTTAAAATGCCGATTAAGGCAAAGTAAACAAAATGATATGATAAATAGACCCGCAGAATCCCCTTTGCAATAACCACAAAGTAAGCACACATACACACACAGAAAGGAGGGAGGGGTTGAGAAATGGAGAATTTGAAATATGCTACAGATTTTGTATTTTGTTTTAATATGTCAAGTAAACAAATAGCAGCTGCAATAACAACAATAACAACAACAACAACAAAACCAGAAATATACTCAAAAATTTCAAATTTAAATTGAAAATCGATTTCGTTGCACATTAAAATGAAATGGAGCGAGCAAAAATAGGCAGGCAGAGAGAGACAGAAAGAGAGAGAGAGAGAGAGGCAGGGAGGGAGAAAGGCGACTCATAAATCTTTTAAATGTGGCATCAACAAATCTTTACAGTTATTAAAAATAGTCAAAATGTAGAAAAAACGAAATTGTTGAGTTAATATTTTTTTTTTTGGGTGAAAATGAAGAAAATTGGGGAAAATGTTTGTCAAAATATTTGCTAGAAGCTGTTGGGAATTGCAGCACACACAACTCACAGAATTGGGGCTAATTTGCGGTGGCAGACACAAACGAGGGGCAGAAAGCGAATGAGAAAGAGAGAGAGAGCGGATGAGAAAAAGAGAGTTAAGAATTTGCAGGTGGCAGAAGGAGAAAAGAGGTGGAAATGGGAGAAGTAGAAAGAAAGAGTGCCACTCTAGGAGTCAAGTGGCTGTGGCTGCAAAAATATTTGCCACACACACACAAACACAGGGCAAGAGAGGGAGCGAGAGAGATAGAAACAGAATCAGAAAGAGAAAGAGAGGAAGCACGAGCATCATGTGCATCTGCATCTGCATCTGCATCTGCATCTGTTGGAGCTTAAGACGTTGCAGCTAAAAGCAGCTTAATTAAATTTTACGTTGTGCCCGACTAAGTCCTGACTGGCATCCTTGCAACAAGCAACTTGAGCTTGCAACTTGCAGCGTGCAGCGTGCAACGTGCAACTTGCAATCCTTGGCACAAAACTGGAGCAGACTCTGCGACACAAAATGATGCAACAGATTTAAAGACGAAACTCATTAAATGCCTGCAACGAATTGTTGTTTGTAGTCTCAACGCGACTCCAAAGTTGCCACGTTGCCAAACTTCAGAGCCACAATTTAAAGCGCTTTTTGACTAAGCTTACACAGTAACAAAAATCATTCTAAAATGCGAGTTTACAATTTTTGATTTTGGCAACAAATGTATTCAGAATATTATTGTTAAATTAAAACACAATTTGTAAATAAAATGATAAGAAATCGGCATTAAAATAGTCAAAAATAGTCTAAAACAGCGGTGGGCACGCAGTGGCTCCGGGAGCAGCGGCTGCTTCGAACTTAAGTAGACTCTAATAGGGTTGTTGTTGTTAATGTTGGTGATTGTTGTAGTGCTCCCGAGTTCTAAAACATTTAATGATGACGGTTAAAATATTTGCCGATAGAGATTTAAGAAATTTCCAGTTTTCCAAACTTCTGACGCAGTTTGATTGAACTTTTTCTCCCTGACATCCCGAATTTTCTTTTCAGTGTACTTCTACTTCTACTTCAACTTGTTCTCTTAACTCTTCTTTCATCTCCCACTTTAGCTACGTCTATTTATTTATCTAAAGCTTTGACTTTTCTTGTGCCCCCAAAAGGAACTCGGTTGCCACGTCGACGTTAAGTGTCAACTTTTAGCTGCTCGAGTGACTCAAATGGCAGGCGATTTGAGTGGCACTAATGAGTTGCAAGATGCACACACACTCACACACACACTCACACACACATTCGAACACACACCTATTCACACACTCAAGGTGTAATTAGACTGCATCATAAGTGACAACATTAAGCATATGAAATCCGTTTAGTTTAGTTACTTATTAGCTTAGCTAATTAACTTTACGCTTTGGCAGACTCGTGTGTTATTCAACACATGTCCTCCATGGTCACTTTTTTTTGTTGGTAATGTTACCATAACTTAAGCTACGATATGTTTTCATGATTACAATGTTAAATGATTGCTATTTAATTAAAAATTAGACAGTTTAATTACAACTCATCCTCCATGGTCATTTTTACTGTGTCACTTTTATGATTCGAACAGCACAACCTTGTTGCTCAGTTAGCCTCCATTATTGCACTGAGAAAAACTTTAAATGTAGACACTTTGTCACCTCCATTGTCACTTTATTTTGAGCACATTCTTTGACTTACAAAAACTTTAACTAAAAGTGAACGTTAAATTATTCGATATTATTTACTATTATTATTTATACGCTTTTATTGACACTCCTCCATGGTCACTTTTATTGTATAAACGAGTATTTATTTAATTCTCATATTCAATTTTGTCGACAATTTGATTATTGCCTTAATTTACACTTAGTAAGCATGTCCTCCATGGTTACTTTCTGTGCTGTGAATATGTTGTTAGGCTTATATGAACTACATATTTCTTATGTAGTCGTATAATGTTTGAGTTTTTTAAACTCCATGGTCACTTGACTTTAACTTCTGCCTAGACTTTTGTCCTTTAATTGCTTTGGTTGTCAATCATGGGGAAGTTAAAAACTGGATGTAAATGTAGTCGTAAATCACATAAAGCTCTGGTATTATAAAACGTTGCAATTATAATGTTAAACTTTTGCCCAAATGCGTATAATTCATGTGCGCCACAGAATGAGAAGGAGAATGAGAATGCGAATGTGTTTTGCGAGGTGAGATTGGATGGTTGGGGGAGTGGGGAGTGGGGAGCGTAGTCATTGTCTTAAATCATTTTCATTTTGTAACTGCGTGTTTTATGGGCCGTCGGTTTATTGTTTCTTAAAATGTATAAAAATAAATGAGCTAAATTGTTGCTGCCAGGCGCTGAAGTGATTTGCCGCCGCAAAAATGCTTCTCCTCCCCTTTATTTGCCTCCACATTTTATGACCAAGTCGCGCTGGAGGAGGAGTAGAACTCGTACTCGAACTCGAACCCGAGTCGAGAATGATTCTTCTTCTAGCACGAGCGTGACTTGGCTTTTTTCTCGGTTTCGTTTTTGATATTTTATAATTTTGCAGCCGAAGCTCGAACCCATGCATATTTATGGCAAAAATATATTATGCGTATAATTGTTGTTGCTGACGATATTGCTTTGTGTTTATTATGATTATACCCTAACCGAATGGGCATTATAATTATGTCGTGCAAGTATGTGAAGCCTTGTAAGAGATACTCTGTTGATGGATATTTCTGAAGAAGAGTTTAATTGAGAATAGTTTGGTAAAATATTTATATAATTTAAAATTATTCGTAGTTTTAGATTCATTCCTGTTATTAGTATCAACAACTCTCATTCAGCTTACTACAGCTCAATCGTAGAGTATTCGCAACTTCGTATAATGAGTTTTTTTTTTTCGTTTTCTTGGTTGGCGTCGCCAAGTTTTCGCTTTGTTTCTTGGCACCTTTGCGCCGTCGTTTGTTGAATCAATTACATACATTTGCCTCCTAGCCAAATTGCGAGTGTGTGGCACCCAAAAAAAAAAAAAAGAAGGAAATGTACGAAAGAGAACGGAAAAAATTTTGGAAGCAAATAAAGAAAGAAAACCTCTTGCTAAAACTGAGGCAAAGAAACTGCACAGAAGCAAGGAGCTTCAGCCAAAAAAAAAACAGAAAAAAAAACCGAAAAAAAGCGCAGACTGGCAGGCAAAAATGGCAAATTATGGCACCCCAGAGATGCGCGATAAAAGCCCATTTACTTAAACTGAATATTTATTATTCCTGTCGGTCCCGATGAGCCCCTCCCGCTACCCTTAAGCTGCCCTCGCCTTCGACTTCTGTCTGTGCGTTGACTTTTGCCCATTTCCTATGCAAAACGTTCCTCGGCTCCTTCTGCTGGGCCTCATTCTACCAAACTTCTCCTTTTTTATTTTGGTCTAGTACGTGGCGCCTTCTTCTCCTTCTTCTTTTTCATATGCCGCACGTTTTTCATTTCCTTTTTTTCGGCCAAATTTTTGTTTTTTTTTTTTGTGAAAAGTCATCGAGCGTCTTTTGGGTGTGAGAATTGCTTATGAGTGTGTCGTAAAGTTTTTCGGCCAAGTTTGATTGAATTGTGCGGTACACAGGAGTGCGAAAAGTAGCCTCCCACACTTGAATCTATCATTTAATGGATTGCCAAAGGAATTCTGTTGAAAATGGCAAACTGATATGGCAGCACTGAAAATTAGAGCCTAATTCAATATTGCATCCCCCACCTTGGGGGCCAAAATGGCAAACGTAATTAATACCACCCCCAGAACGTTGGACGCCATTTGAGTTAAATAAAGTTGTACTCGTACTTTTATGTGTTGTTGGCTTCTCAAATTAATTGCACCCCACGTTGGGCGCCATGGCGTGGCAACCTTTCTTGGTAATTCAGCGAATTTGATATTTAATTTTTTATTGTGTTCTGCTCTGCAATTCGTTACGGGAAATTTGAACCATCATCAGAGAGAGAGAGGGAGAAAATGAAGCTGAATACAAACTCTTAATGAAGTAGTGAAATGTCAAATAAAACACAAAGGACCTACTTGACTTCCAGTCTGTTTGGCCCATAAAAAAGCTGTGCCATGAAAGGCATTCAAAATAAATTAAAAGGTGTTTCAAATCCCAATCCCAGTTGCCGTTTCCCGTTGCGAATGAAATGTATCTATGAGATACGCGTGCGAGGCACACAAAATAAATATAAAATAAATTAATGAAGTCAATGAGAGAAAGTGTTTCATAATTTTTATTCCAAACGCCGCCATCGACAACGCTGATAACAGACACTCCAACCCACACACCCTCCCCCTTCCCCTACCATCTAACGACAACAACAAGGAACAGAACCGAAAGCCATATGAAATATTTGGCTTTTGTCCGTCCCTCTCAACCATTTCGTTGTCGTCTTTTGGTTTTGTCTCGTTGTCTAGGCGCACCAAGAAAGAGAGAGAAAAAAATTAAATAATTTATGTTTTATGTGCGCAGGAAGCGTTTTTCTTTGCAGTCAGCAGTAGAGTAGGGCGAGGGTTGCTCGAGAGTTGAATGGCGAATGGGGAGGGGGAGTGAAGTACGACGTTTGGAACGACTCAAGTGATTTAGGAAGTGTTTGTCTGCGTTACGCTTGGTTAGTTGATAAAAATCAGTCGGCGCTTGTTTCGCTTTTGTGCTTTTGGTCGTGGCGGGCAGACAGTAAAATAAGACGTAGGGAAAGAGGAGAAGGGCGCGAGGAGGAGAAAGAAACCCAGTACAGTCATCAGGCGGAGTCCACTTTGTAGTCCAGTGTCTCTCTCGCTCTGTTTTTCTCTGGGCTTAATTGCATTGACTAAATTGCATTTTAAGCGCTTCGTTTCGTTCATTTCGCAATCTCTTCACCTTAGTTTTTCTGTTGTCTGTGTGTGATTTAAACTCGTTTTCATTTTCGTTCTTGTATTCTCGTTTTCATTTTCGTTTTGATTTATGCAACACGCCCCAAAAACCAAAAAAAAAAATGAAAAATAAAAATAAAAATGGCAAGGTAATAAAAAACTGAGTCATAAATGCAAAGAGATATGTGAAGGATGCCAGCAAATGCGTTGAGATTGTGCGTGCAACGAGCTGCCAGCTCCAAACTAACTATTGAGCTTCGATTTTGGATGTGTGGCAAAGTTGCCGCATCATGGCGCCCAACGTGTGGCGCTGAGGCAACTTGCAAACTTGGACGCAGCTCGGCTCTGTTTGCTATTTTTGAGCGATTGGAAAGCAATTGAGATTGCTTTCTTTAGACACTTTTGGATTTGCAATGATTTTACAGATTGCTGTTACACTATTCAATGGAAAGAGAAGGAAGGAGACGAGACGATGCAGAAAGAAACATAACAAACTGTGCAAATTGCATTGTTGCGTGCCAAATATTAATCAAAGGCAGACCAACTGAAAGACAGAAACAAAAATTAAACCATAAAAAAAATAAGATACCTATAGATATAGCAATGAGATACTTAGATACTTACATGAGAGCCACCGCTTCCTGTGCATGAGGTCGAGTTTAAAGTGCCATTAACCCACAATTGCGCAGCCCAAAAAAATATAGAAAGAAAAATAACGATAGATAGAGGGAGCGAGACACCCATAAAGTACATGTGTGTGTGTGTATCTGTATCTATGTATCTGTATCTGTTTTTATGGCATGTGCAGCAATCATCAGTGTGAAGAGTTGTGGATTGTGTGGATTTGTGGCAACTAATTGCAAGTTTTATCCATTGCTGCTGCGTGTCAAAATATAATTTTGATTTGGCACCGAGAGAGAGCGACAAAGAGTGAGAGAGACAGAGAGAGCGCGACACGCAGTGTAAACAGTAATAGTAACAGTCATAGATACAAAGATTCAAATGATGCATAGATACATTTGTAAGGCTGGAGTCGTTGCCATTAATCGTTTTTGTTGCCCATTCGACTGTCATTTTGCGGTACGAATCTGTGGCAAATGTGGACAACACGTTGCGATCTCCCTTTCTCGCCTTACTCAATATTTCCCTCTTTCTCCATCTACCTGAACCTGAGCCACATGCACACATAGACAAAACATTGGAAATAGTCTCCTTAGTCCGTTTATACGGGGGTTGTTCCCGGGGTTTTTGTGTGTCCTGTGACCAGCTGCCAGGACTCGCCTGGAGGGTCTCGTGTCACAGGATATATAGTATGTATTCCCCTCGATAGACAGCGTCATCGTCTACCTTTTGGTTGGGTCTGCGCGATAAATTTGAAATAATTTGATGCGTCTTGTTTTATTTGACAGCCAAACAAATTCGTCGCCCAGAGGGCTACAAATCGTTCGTCCTACCCCTACCCCTCTCTTTCTCTCTCTCTTTTTCTCTGTATCCTCTATGTACTCCTCCCCATTTCTATTTGCCACGTACCCAATGTAAACAAAGTCGTAAGGCTGTGCGGCAATTAAAAGAAATGTTCCGAACGCGTTCATGTTTCATGTAGGGAAATTCAATTTGTAGATTAAAGTATACTCTATTTGCTTATCAAACCCCCCTCCAATGTACGCTCACCCCTACCTACGACTGTGTGCCACGTGTGGTCCTTGTTGTCCTTAAAGCTGTGCTGGGAATGACATAATCGAATCGATGTTAATACTTTAAAGAAAGTCTATAAACTGCAATAGCAGAAAATAGATTGTCCAAGAAATAATGATTATTCTACTAGATGATACCCAGCTAAAAACTATATGGGAAACTTGGAAATAAAACACTAAAGTATGTGACATATGAAAGTATTATTTTAGATATTGATCTATATTTATAATAGATAATTTATAGAGAGCTAAAATAATATCATGTATGAACTGATTTGTTCAATATTTGCTCATTTCTGTTTTACATGCTTATAATTCGCAACCAGTTAACGCTTGTGATAAATGATAGCAAATATGTGTTAATGCAACTTCTTCTGCTTCAAAGAAACCTTCGCTCCTTACCACTTTAAGCCAGATATCATCGCAACTAAAGAATTTCCATTTTATTGGCCGTTAAAGACTCAGCTCAACTCAACTTGACTCGCTTGTTGTTGTTGTTGTGTGTTTACTTGGCTGCTTTGTGCGGCACTTGCAACTAATATGCAACTATTGCAACAGAGCTCGCTCTTCCCTCGTTCCCCTCTTTCTCCCACTTAACTTTCTTACACTTTGGCAGCTTAACTTTTGCCGCGTCCCTTTAGCCATTTTAATATTTGCATTATAAGCACTTTAAACCATTTAAACTTGCCCCTAAAGGCTGGCCGGATAATGCGCTAGCAAAAGTGGGAAAAGCAAATATAAAAAAATAATACAAAAATATGAAAAAAAAAAAAAAAAAGGATAAAGTTCACAGCAAAAAAAAAAAAAAAAAGAATACTAATAAAAAGAGAAAAATATAGAATGAAAAGAAGAACTCGAATTTGCTGGGGAAAAAATGCAATTTCCGCACAGACGCACACATTTTCCGGCCAACAAACATACATATATATATATATATATATACATATTTAGTTATATATGAAGAATGCAAATATATATATAAATATAGAAAAAGATGGCAATAGATGGTCGAAAAAAACACGCAATTTGCAAACTAAATTCCACTGAAAAAAAATAAGAATACTTGCAATACATATATATATATATAAATGGTATATATAGTACAGTTATATGTATATGCATAAGCAGAGTAAGAAGGAAATTTGCGAAAATTGTGTTTGGCAAACGCATTAAACTTTCATTTTTCTGTCAAGCCAAGAAAAACTCTGGCCGAGCAAAAGAGAGAGGAAAGAGAGCGAGATAGTAAGTAATGCTGCATGCTGCATGGAATGCAAAAATTTCAAAAACCAAACGCCACACACACACACACACACACTTTTAGAATGTTAGCTGTGTGTGATATTTGAAAATCAAAGCGAAAGTTGGCTCGACTTTTGTGTCCTCCTCCTTTCTGGCTTTCCTTCCTCAGCACCGAAAAACTTTTGTCATGAATTGAGGCTTGGGAAATGTGCGAGAAAAACACATCAAAGCAATCAAAAAGTGACGCCAGAGCAATTGAAAACTTTTCGCATGAACTACAATAACAACAAACAAAAAAAAACTAGAAAGAGAGAAAAAATAAATGATTATAGAAAATGCAAACGCGCATCAATGCACTTGTGTGTGTGTGTGTGTGGTGTGTGTGTGAGGGCGTGTGGGCGTGGCAGGGACTAGACTGTGAATATATATGAAAGGAAATCAAAGCCAAACAGTTCACAAATGCCAATTGCCAAATGACATCCTTTTTCGGTTCGACTTTCCCCCCATCATCATTCCTGATTCCCTCCTCATCGTTCCCCTCCCCCTTTTCGCTGTGTTGTCCTTGTGCTTATGTTAATGGCTTTGTTTGGCTTTCAATGGCCGTTGGCCAAGAATATGAAGCGCCAAAAACTGTGCTATGATCATTGCATTGCACTCAAACAATGAGTTCCATCTATTCCAGCAGCTCCCCAGTGCATGTTGGATGTGTGTGTGTAATGTGCATGAATAAATATTTCTCGCTTAATGTTCCTATTTTGCAAAACTTGCGCACCCAAAACTTAAATAATTTGCGCATAAAATATAATTTAATGTTGCCCCCATTCCAAGAGCCTCTGAGTTTTAGATACTTTCTATCGAAATGAGGTCAAAACTGCAGGCATGACCAGCTGTCTGTGAATTGTTTCTGGCAGTCAACATTTGACTTGGCAAAGAACTAGAAAATAAAACGGAGTCAAATAACACGAGTACAATCGCTGAATATGCAATTTTTGGAAAGAAGCGCTGCTTTAATTATTGAATATATTAAACGTTGCGAGTTGAAGAGTAAATTTGACCCATAGAGTCTTAAAGGAGCTGAAAATTCTTTAGTGTAACATGATATAGTGGTTAAAGTGGGGATGAGATCTACATGGATATTTATTTTCTATTTAAAGCTGCAATTTTTCGGACTATGGTGTAGAATGAGTCGGAAAAATAAGGAAAAATATGAACATTTGAAAAGGAGAAAAGAAAATCAAATTAAAAACCATTTTCTAGCATTGATTTTTTTATATTTCATTAACTCACTTTTTTCAGTTTCCTCTTCTAAGAAATTTAAAGCCAAAGTTGAAAAATAGAAACAATAATCTTTTCGTATTAAAACTCTTTACAACATAATCAAACTTTTTGAAACATAATCAACCTGCTCTCCAATTCTCTTCTTCGATCAACTGCATTTTCTTCATCTTTCTTATTTCCGCCTTTAAGAAATTTCTTTCACTTTTCTTTGTTTGCTCGACATTTCTGTTGATCTACTTTTTCAAACAAAGAGAACTCAATCTCGAGCATTTTCGAGTGTTTTTTTCTGTTGTGTTGTGTTGTTGTTTCCTGTTGCTCATTACACACACCTTCCGCTACTTTCACTCCCCTGCGTTACCCTTCTTCTTCTTCATGTCTCCCGTTCTATGACATCATCATCAGTGCTGCTGTTTGTTGTCAACACTTTGAGCAGTGTTGTACAACACTAAAGGCAATTAAAGGCAGTCAAAGCAACAACAGCAGAAAATCAAGTTAAGCACAAGTGTCTCAGCCCCTACAAGTTACCCCCTTAAGGGGGTTGCACTTCTCACTTCCCTGTGTGTGTGTGTGTGTGTGTGTGTGTATGTCGCTGAAGTGGACAACAAGAGAAAACTCTATGCTTGTTATTGTTGTGACTGTTGAGCACGTTGCACTCCACATATGGGTGAATCTTTCTTTCCTCCTTTCTTCTTTCTTCCTTCTTCCTTCCCTAGTGTCGCCTACAACCCCTATACTCTACCTTTGGCATCATTTATTTTTTATTTTTTCGACTGTTTGCCTTTTTAAGAGATGCTTTTTTTATTTGTGCTTGACTTGTGTATCAGTATCTTTCTATCTGCATCTGTATCTCTAGCTGCAAATGTATCTGTGCAGCTGTTGTTGTCCCGTATTTAAATAGCAAATGATTAGCTCAATTGACTTCAATTGAGTAGAGCAATTCGTGCACACCCAAATTGATAAGTTTTTTTTTGAAAAATATGAAAAAATCTGAAAAATGTCTTCTGTTAAACGAAGCTTGGATGCTCTTGTTACAATATTTAGCTGTCAAATTTATGCTGGAATAAAGGAAAGATAATATACAATAGTTATAGAATTCTCAGAAAAAAAGGATTAAAAACTGCTTCGAAAACCATCTAAAAGTAGAGAACATATCTAAATTTTGAGTTATTTTAGTATTTTTCCCTTTTATATTTGTTTCGTTTTAAATATATTTTAAAAATATGCAAGACGCAGATTTTAGTTTTTTTTTTAATTTAATTATATATTATTTTTTGCTTCATGTTACACATGCCATGACAAACTTAAAATACCCTATCCAAGTACATATTTATACAAGTATCTTGAGTTCAGCGCTGACTTAGCTCAACTCTGACTGCAGTTTCTTCTCCTCCTCCTCCTCCGCTTCCACTTTTTGACCCAGAGCTTGCACTGTGGAGGAGACTCGAAGCTGCTGGTGGGGCAATTGTTGGTGGGGCAATTGTTGGTGGGGCAGCTGCTGCGGGTGGTTTTAGTGGCACGCACATTCATTTCGCGTTTGCCAGTTGCCTTTTTCGAGAGCCGCTGAAGTGTCTGGCAAGTTAAATCATTTAGAAATTGTTAGTGTAATGCATGTGTGTGTGCGAGTGTGTGTGTGTGTGTGTGTACATATGCGTAATTACATTGATTTGAATTGGCCTCGAGTTGAAGGGCCATTAAAATGCAACTAAACTCAAATTCTACAATTGTAGTCAACGATTGCATTGCTTTTGTCTCTGGCTTACATCTCAAGTATTTACTGTATCACTCTGTTAATAATCTTGTGTATTTTACAGATTATTTACATAAGATTTGTACATATTTACATATCTTTAACTACTTTTAATACTGCTTATTTCTAGTGAATTTTCAAATTGATTTTGCTTTCTGTTTGGATACGTAAAAGAATTTAATGACAAGTCCAGCTTCATCTGAAAGAAAATAAAAGATAAAAACAATATTGACAACAATATTTGAAAATTGGTTTAAATTAAGCCACAAATAAGATTATATTTGACAATAATCCCGAGATAATTTCAGCTCGTAAATACATAAATACATATATTGAAATATTTTTACATTATTATTTCTTATCTGTATCTTTTGCTTGTTGGAGCTCTTCTTATTGTGTTTCTAGCTCTTCGTCATATGCCAATCTATTCAAAGCCAAAAGTAGCGTTGTTCCTACTTTAGTTTGTTCCTTCTTCACAGACTTTTCTCGTAGGCGCAACTTCCGCTGTCAGACAAACTGGGGACACACCCGATTCATAGCTCCTGTTGCTTCCTGTGATTAAAACACATCTTTAATACATTTTTTATAAAAGATGGAACGAGTACGTTATATAAAGAGCAATTTATTTCAATGAGTTAATATATTAAAAAGAGTTAGTGTAGAATGTTTGTATAGCGTTTTCTATGTAAATACCATACCTAGGCTATTCAAATTAAATATAGACGCTGCCGATCAAACTGCTATATATTCTGTTATATGGAAAATAGGTTGAAAATCGAGCTCAAATTTTTGGAAATCTTAGAAGTTTTTGGTGGAGATCAGAAATCTTTGTGTTTAATATTTTTAACTATTTAGTATTTTTTTCGACATTTTTTAGTATTTTTTCAGTATTTTTTTGTAGTACTTTAGAGTAATTTTTGGCATATATTTAAGATATTTTTGCATTTAGCTGCGAAATGATTTAAGGCATTCAATTTGTGCAACGTTGCATGCCCATGACCTTTGTGTGCGCTGCGGTGGGTTGCGGTGTGTTTGCTGTGGTATCTGTTCTGTTGTGTGGTGTAAAAGGGCACCCACACCAAAGGGAGAAAGAGCCAAACAGAGAGAGCGAGAGAGAGAGAGAGACAGAGTCGCGACTGAGTTGCAGCTGCAAATTAAAAGTTAAACGTTGCGTGCTGCGCCTGTTTATCTTACGGATGCGCCCTGGGATGCATCACTCACTCAACTCGAGCGTAGCATTTAACTCATTCGTATAAAAGATACACACTCACACACGCACACACACATGCACACACATATACATTTACAGTGGCAAACAAACAAACAAAACTGACGGCGGCTTCTGCCATTCATGATGTTGCACTCGATTAAAAATTTTCGTGTCTTTCTCTTTCTGTCGCTCCGGCAGCGAAATGTGGCAGCTATATGGATGCTGTTCTTGCTGCTGATGCTGCTGCTTCTTGCTGAAGTTGTTGTTGTTGTTGTCGCTTTTGTTGCAGGAAGTGCTCATCTTCATTTACTTTGTTGCTGCCGTCCCCAGTTGCTGCCACTGAGACGGAGACGTTGACACTGCTTCTGATGCTGCCTCTGATGTTGCATTGCCAATTTACATCTAGCCATCTCATTCGCTCACTCTCTATCTCTTTCTATCCCTCTCTATATATCTCTCTCTCTCTTTTTCGCTGCCTGCCTGTCTGTTTGCTAATTAAATATCTATGAATGGCGGTTGCTGCGTTTGTTTCCAATTGCCATTCGGTTTTTTGGTGTTTGTATCTGTAGCTGTGTATCTGTATCTATAGCTGTGAATTTGTATCTGTTGGATTTACCCCCGAATAGCACATTTCAGCTTTCTATCCCTGTCGCTCGGTCGCTTTTTTGCTAGCTGCAATTCGTATTTTAATTTAGCATCTTCAAATTGGCACAGGAAATTGCTTTAATTTTCATTGAGTGTTCGTTCTTCTGCTCAACCAAATTGCCAATTGCTGTGCTTGTTCATGTCGTTTTTGTTGCTGTTTTTGTGGTCGTTGTTGTTGTTGTTGTTGTTGTTGTCTGGTGATATTTATGCGCGCGTGCCGCGCCTACTTCACTTCACTTCAGTTCAGTTCACTCCCCTTTTTCTCTGCTCTCAATTTCCTCCCACTGCTGCCAATCGACGTCTCACTCCAGTCCATAAAAACACTTAAACGATTTTCATTAATATGCGTGGGGCAACAACAACAACAACGATAACAACAACAACATCCGCAAAGACATTACAAGAAATTTGCGTGCAGTTTTTGGCATTGCGGCTACCGTTGACAGCGTAGGAAAGAGATGGCGATGGAGCGTGGGAGGGAAAGGAAAGAGAAGGGGAGCAGACTAAATACTGAAGCTGTGGCAAGGAAGCAAACACATAATTGTTTTGTGGCATGTTGCTTTTACAGTGTCTGCCAACTAAGCACGAGCACTGTAGAATTGTGCAATTGATGCTGAATTTGTTGACAGTAACAAATTGATAAGCAAACGATAGTATAGACGATAGTTACTATCGGCATATGGAGAGAAAGAAATTGTCTGCCAAAATAATCTTAAAGTTTTGAAAGTTTAAGACTACAGAAGATTAGAAATTAACAGTGCAAAGAACAACGAAAATTTTAAAATATATATAAATAGATCTAAATTTAATTTTAGTAAAGATAGGTATAAAATAAAACATAAATGTGAAGAAAATTAATTAATTAATAGTGCAAAGAACAACGAAAATTTGAGATATGTAAATACAAATAGATCTATATCTGCATCTAATACATATATAGATTTAATTCATAGGCAGACGGCCAATTAATAAAATAATAATAAGGAAGACAATCATATAATATATAGCAGAAACAGATCATCGATAGAAAATGTCACAACAACTAGAATAAGAATTATGAAGGAAGATGCATGCATGATTGAAAGCCTATTATAGTTATATATAAACATTTCAGAAAACTGAAAAGCACTTAATTTCAATATATGTATATGTATAAACTATAAAACCTATAAAAACGTCTAAGCATTATACGATTTTATTCTAGCTGAAAACATGCAATTAAATTGTAGCCATTTTAATGATCACAAATTAAATCCAATGAGGATAGCACTTAAATAGAGCATATATAGTATAGGCAAGATAGGGCACAGACTGCTTAACCCCCAATCAGAAGAAGAAGAACCAGCTGAATCGAAGAATGAATGAAATACTGAAAGAAAGCAAAGAACTGGGCCGACGGAATTAAAAACCAATGAAATGTCATGAGAAAAGCCAATTGGCGGCCCCAAAAACGTTTGCCCAGAAGGAGGACATTAAAGGGGGTCAGATTTATGCATGTGTGTGTGTGTATATAGTTCATGCAGTCGTCACCTCTGGCACACCCACTCGAGAATTAAAGAAACCAAACATACGCACATAGCAGGACGGAAAATTGTGGTGAGCGGGGAAGGAGGAAGGTGGGGCCAACACTTGAGCGCATTTCCCAAGCGTTTTGCATTCGCAACGCTTTGATCTATGGGAGAAGAACGAGGCAAGGAAAAGGCAGGGAATGAAGGGAGAACGGCAAAGGTCGATTTACTTAAGAATTCGCAAAGTGGATTTTAGGGGAGGCAGGGAAAATCGGATTCGATTGATTGGCGCTGGTCATTGGCCAATCCCAAAAAACCAAAATCGAAAACTGAATAAAAACCACAAACCAAAGTGCGAAGCTAAAGAATCAACCAAACGGAAAGCACGCAAAAAGCAAAAACAAGAAAAACAATAGACGATCGCCTAAGACAATAGCAAATTGAGGGTAGAGAGGAGAGAGCAGAAGCTGGGTGGGGGGGGCTTTAGTCAACTTCGTTTCGGCCATTTTGCTATTTTTATTTAATTTTTGGCCATTTGCTTGAAGCTAAAACAGCTGAAAGCTACAGCATAGAAATACGCTCAAAGATACAGATACAAATACAAATACAAATACACTTGCAGATACAGATACGAAATTTTATTGCGTTTTTGTCGCCCCAAAAATTGCTCCCCAGGGAATTTTGCTGCTTAGTCGCGTTCCAATGGATACACTTCGATTTGCTAGATTTGACAATGTCTGCCTGTGTGTATCTGTGTATTTGTATTTGTATCTGTATCTGTATCTATCTGTATCTATCTGAATGCGCTAAGCATTTTCATTTGAATTTACTAGCACATCTGCCTTTTGACTAATGATGAACGGGGCACGGACGGCATCGAAAGTGTGACCCAACTTTTGGCCCATTTGCAAGATTCTCTTCGCTTTTTTGGCTTCAGCAATTTATTAGAAATAATATATCAAAGTGACTTCCCCTCCAGCCTCCCTAGCAACCCCCTCCCTCCCATTCTGACTTCCCCTTCCCTTTTATACTCCTGTCGAAAAGTTTTTGGCTTCTCGTTTTTGTTGTTTTGGCATATTTGTCAGTGTGGCATTACTAATTGGTGATTACGAGCGGAAGTCGACAAAATATTTCACATCATTTGCTTTTATTTATATTTTGGAAAGCGACAGCAACAACAAACACAAATGAGAATAGTACAATTGACTGTGACGCACTATAAGATACTCTGTTAACCGGTTTCATGCAAAACGATCACAGCTTTTTTATTGATTATTCGAGTTTCATGAAATTATGAGAATATAAAGCTGATATGTTCATGTATAAGTATAATAAAAATAAAACTTCTCACATTCAAAATGCATTTCTAAATTTGATTTGAAAATATGAAAATATTGAAACTTATTTAAAATAATTAATTGCTATTATAGATCCAGATAATCTAATTAGTCTATTTAGAAATCTATTATACTAATAAATATTTTTGCTGATATAATTAATTCCTTTAAATGTTATATCTGCTTTGTTCTTGAATTCTTACAAATTCGATCCACCCTTTTACTTAGACTTGCCGCATCCAGGGTATAAAAAGAATATAAAAGAAAAATAAACATGCTTATAAGAAAATAAAAAAGAAATTGCGGCGGAAATTCAAGTGGCTATATTTAAATCTAAAAACAGCAAACGAATGAGTTGCCCGAACTCTGGATCTTTAGCTGTATCCCATGGATCTGTATCTGTATGTGTATCAGTATTTGTATCTGTATCTTTAGCTGTTTGTTGGCTTGTTTTGTGGCTGCTTTTCATCAATGGACTTGAGCTGCTGGCGCTCTGCCAATTATTGTTGCAGTTGTCACGTTGGCAACGTCGTCCCAGCTACAGTTTGTCATGTGGCCTGTCAGCTTGAGTTCCTTATATTACCCCCTCTCTCTCTCTCTCTCTCTTTCCATCTGCCTGTTTATCCCCTCTTCGGCCCAAAAACGCAGCCCCAGCCAATTTGCATGTGTGTACAAATTTTCATTCATTGCCAGGCGAAATGCAAATAAAACTTAAGCGCAATGCCAAATAGAAATTTCAATTGCAGTTCTCCAATGTGCGAATACTACGAGTAAATGCACACAAACACACACACACACACACACACTTTCAGATACACATATGTATCTCTGAGTGCCTTATTGACATTAGCATGTGCTGAGTTACTTTTTGCTTTGCTTTGATGCTTGTGATTTTAGCTCGAGTTCAATAACTTGAATAAGCGCTGCTTTATTATTATTAATAAAGCTGCTTGCATTAAAACAAAATACGACTATAGCATAAAATATACTAAAAATACAAAAATACCAAGTATATAAAACCAAAAATGCAAAATATATGCATATATACTTTGAAAAACAAACATCTGCAATTTGTTTAAAGCTATTTAATATGATTTGCAGCTTATTTTTTTTCTTTAGCTGTTGACCCTATTTCAATAAGTTGGTATTTTTCTTTAAATATCCTTATGTAGTATTTTTTTAATAAATCTTTGACAATTTAATAAATTAAAATATATAATAATAATTCTTAAATGGATATAAGAAAATAAGTTTTTAATACATATGATTATTTTTGACACTCGTGAGTTCATCTTATTCTCATCATATTCTCTCTGTGCTCTGCTTTCGTAAACGTTAGATGCATACAGCACAAAGACAGCAAAAAGTAGGTTAAAGTACTCACAAAATGAATTCTTGCTGGAGGCAACAAAAAATTACAAAATAAAGGACTTTATAATGCACTTGTATAGCATAGTTACATTGCACTCTTTGACCTCAAGCGAACCCCCAACAATGTCTGACATAGCTCAGGCCCAAAACTGAATAAACAGAGAGGGAGAGAGAGAGAGAGTGAGAGAGATGGAAAGAATCTAATATGTATGAACAGGCTGAAAAATTGGAAAAAGAAATAGAAGATGAAGTTGATGCCACACTTATTAGAATGCATTTGCTAATGAAGAAGCGGCAGCGTTGTCTGCGGCTGCTGCTCTTTTGTCGTGCCATCAAAATTTCAACAGTCAAGCCCATAGAGAGCGGGGAGGAGAGGGTGTGAATGGTGGGAGGGGTAACTGGGGGGGCAGGCAGCCTAGACAAGTGCAATGGCCGCCTAATTGCGCTGGCAAGTGCCACACGAGAGGCAGCCGAACATGCCAATCAACACCCGTGGCAGCTGTAGACTAGCAGAGAAAGAGACAGCAACAGACAGAAGAGAGAGAGAGAGAGAGGGAGAGAGTAGCACTTTGTTTGTAATAGTTTTTGGTGTTTTCTCTGTTATTTTTTTTCAGAGTTGTTTTATTTGCCATGCAGCTCATTTTATGAACAACTGCAACATTTTTTTTCCTTTTCTCTTCTTTTTTTTTTAATATTTTTGTTGTTAATGGAAGAGTTGGAAAGGAGTGAGAAGAGTGGGAGGAGTGTGAGTTGTGCATCTGACAGTGTCTGCAGTGCATTGTTGACTGGGTAATGTTCGTTTTTAGAGGGTACAACTCATGCGGCTGATAATTATAATGGCACTCTTGACGCCTTTATTATGTGTAAAACGTAAAACGTAAAACGTTTTGCAGCCAGCGCCATGCTGATGGATATGCCAATAAACGAGTCTGCAACAGCACCCAGAAGAAGACTTGGAGCCGCAGCAAGTATCCAATGCAGTTGGCGAATATTTTACCACTATACTCTAACTACTTCAAAAGTTAGTTGGTTATTTTGTGTTATAAGATTTCTATAATACCAGTAGATATCTGTTTAACCTGAAGACACTTTAAATGGAGCTAGAACACTTTTCTCTATTGAGACAAAAGACGTTAGTTGATAGAGCTAGAATATTAATTTTTATAGAGTCCGAATATTGTAAAAAAAAAAAAAAATTAAAAATTTCACTTTACAGAGTCCGGAAAACATTTCTTTGAAGAAGCTGAAAATTCAACTTAAAATCATGTCTGCAACTCACCAAAAACCTGGGTTCAATTTGAAATAAGAAAAGTATTTTTCTTATTTTAAAATTTCATTCATTTTTTAATCAACTTCATTTTGCTAGTAAAAAATAAATGTAAATAATCAAACTAATTTTATGATTTAATTATGACTAATTATATTATGATATTTTTACAAAATCTTAATGATTTGTGCGATATTAGAAAAGCTTGGAATTTAAATCTTCTAAAAAATAACCTCTATTAAGCTAAAAGTATAGTGAAGAAAACATTTCCATGCCCCAAAATTTCTGATATCCAATTTTGTGACGAAATATATAGTTAAAAAAACGTAAGAAGATTTAATATAGAGAGCTAGGAGAGTTCGTAGATACTTTATAGAACCAATACAATATGAAGGTAGATGAGTGAAGTTTGTAAAAAGACTAGACACTATTTTAGGAAGAGTCGCAAGACTCTGAAGACCGAGGTGTTAAGTTATCGTAGATGCTGCAACTGCAACTGCTGCTC
This sequence comes from Drosophila subquinaria, assembly GCA_037043405.1. Taxonomy (NCBI): domain Eukaryota; kingdom Metazoa; phylum Arthropoda; class Insecta; order Diptera; family Drosophilidae; genus Drosophila; species Drosophila subquinaria. Next base: position 199,187 of record JBAMBL010000653.1, read on the forward strand.
ATTTGGCATGCAAATGTGTGGCCAGGTTTATCGTCGGGCTTTATCTCTGTGGGGCATGCCACAAGCCCACGTTGTGGCTCTGCTCATTTGAAATGCAAAACCTTTAACAATCTCTTCAACTGATAAGCTGATCAAAAGCTGTAGCTGTATCCATAGTTTAGTTTCTTTTAACACCTCTCGAAAACTCGGGCAACAGCTACGGTTAACGAGCCTAACCCCAGATTGAAGTGAAGAAAGAGAGGGAGAAAGGGTAAGAAAGAGAGGTAGAAAGACTGTTGATCTGAGATGAGCTCATGTTGCATGTGTGTGGCGTCTGTTGTTTGTGTTTGTTTGTTTGTTGTCTTCTAGGCGGTCGCTCGTTTAGGTTCTTTTGGGGGCTTAGCTTGCAACAATGTTGTTGCAGGCCACTGAAGCGCAACCAAAATTAAACTTTCTCTCACTCTATTTTCCCCATCTCCCTCACTCCCCTTTTTAAGTGACTGCTGAAGCGACAAATGTGTCTGCGATTTGTGTGTGGGGGCGAATGCTCTTGTCATTGTCAAAGAAAGAAGAGAAAAAAAGGTTTTCTGTTGTTGGATAACACGATCACATGGCTGCCTCATTTTTGGTGTGGGCTGCAGTCGATACAACCATGTTTTCCGATTTTTTCCCTTTTCCTACTCTTCTTTGCTGTCCCCCTTTTTTTTCTCCCTTCTTTTTATATATATTTTAACAAGCTGTCAGACATTTGATGGGCTCGAAACTGAGTTTAATTACGAGACGATTGCGACTCTGGCAATCAAAGCAATCAACTCATCAAATGAGCCTATCGATTTCATGTCTTCACAAACCGAAGACGAAACTCCTAAAACAACAGCAGACTTCGGCAAAATTTAAAATGTGCATGTTAAAGAGCTGAGAATACAATTTTTATGCAACTTTAATGGGCATGGGTTGAAGATAAAGACTGTAAAATCATTTAAAGGGCAAAATTGTTGAACAAAACTAATGAATAATGCGATAATATGCCTATCGATACTCTGCTATCGATTTAAAAGGAAAAACGTCTCTATTGAGATTTACTATAAACTCGTTAATCTTCAATTCGTTACATTTTAAAGCAGTTCCAGCTAACAATTCAATCAAACCTATAGATTTTATGACTTCATTTTATAAGAAAAAAAAACGTATAATGACAATAGATTTTAGAAATATTTTAGATGCGCTGGGGACACAATAAAATTAACAATTGCTATGAAATTTTCATGGAAGAGAACTATAAGGTAGATAAGAACATTTAAATGTTCAGTTATAAGTTGTTTAATTAAAAAATAATTTAATGAGCACGAAATCTGAATTCGGGACAACAACAACCCTATTAGAGTCTACCTAAGTTGGGAGCAGCCGCTGCTCCCGGAGCCACTGCGTGCCCAGCGCTGGCATAAAGCAATATCAGAGATATGATTATGGCTTAGTTAAGTAGCTTGTAATATTTTTCAGATCTTAAGTAGAACCATTTCAATATCTCTATTTGTGGATTACGAGGAGAACAAGTATAAAAAAGTTGCTAAAAAACCATGTACAGCTTTTTTCACTTAACGCTACTTAAACAATAATATGTAAAGGCAATGAGAAAAAGAAAGAGAGAGAGAGAGAGAGAGGGAGAGAGTAGAGGGAGAGATACGTTTGTGATATATCAGACTGCGCTTTGCTTTATTAGCTCTACATTTTTTTCTTCTCTGCTTTATTTTTTTTTGTTTAATGTCAAAAATTTTGTTGTTGAAGCTTCTATGGTGTTTGTTGTTGTGGATTTTACGAGCTTTGTAGTCGTGGTTGTTATTGTTGTTGTTGTTGTTGTTGTTGTTGTTGTTGTTGTTGTTGTTGTTGATAGCAATCAAAGGCACAAAATGCGTGAGACAAGCTAAGAATCTTTTTGGGGACCCTGGACCCTGTGTGTTAATATATGTACATGTCCTGTCTGTGCCTCCTCTAAGTCCTTAATGTGTGTGTGTGTGAGAGTGAGTGTGTGTGTGTGTGAGAGTGAGTGTGTGTGTGTGTGAGTGTGTGTGAGTGTGTGTGAGTGTGTGTGAGTGTGTGTGTGTGAGTGCTATTAGCATGCGCTATGTTAATGCTTTCATCTTACTGCCAGCTGTAGTAGAAGTATCTGTATCTTTGTATCTGCGTATCTTTGTAGCTGAGAGAATGTCTCTCTGTGTGTGTGTGTGGGTACCTTATTGTATGCGTATGCGTGTGTGTGTCCGTGTGTATCTTGGCCCTCGCACAATTCCTACAGCATTGTCGACTTATTTCATTTTCAGTTTCATTAAATAACAAATTGCTCTTTTGTCATACGTGTGTAAGTGTGTGTAGCAAGTGTATGTATCTGTGTGTGTGTGTAAGCTTAACTTTTTATTATATGCTCTATGTACTTAACTTTGTTTTTCTTTTACTTTGCTTTTTTCTTTTGCTTCGCTGTAATGAAAAAAAGAAAGACTCGAGTCTCATCTCAAAAACTTTACATTTGCCCCTCGTCGTCACTCACAACACACACACACACACACATTCACTGGGCACGGCCTTTAAGTTTTATGCTTTCAATAAATATTAACATTTCAACTTCAACCCCCCCAAAATGTAAAAAGTCAAGAAGAAGAAGAATCTATCCACCCTCAAGGCCAAGCTTATTGTTGTTGTTGTGTCTTATTACGCTTTTATTGTTGTTGTTGTTGTTGTTATTTTTAGTTAGTAGTCACCATTTTTCATATTTATGAAATGCCTTCAAAGATTTTAATCTCATAGACAGAGAGAGAGAGAAAGAGAGAGGGAGATAATGATACTGAGCTTCCCAAAGCAGCTCCAAAAATATCTCATAACTGCGGGCGGCCCTTTTGTAAGAACCGTTAAATTATTTTTCGCATATGTACGTGTGGGTGTGAATGTGTGTGTGTGTGTGCTATATAAATATAACTCTCTGATAAGTTATCGTTTTGCGCTTGAAACCTGCTTAAGACAGCCGTCTGTCTTTGACGAGCTGCAACGAAAGTTTTTGGTCTTTCAAGCGATTTGAAATTTCCCCCCCGGGGTAAATTATTATCATATTTTTATTCGCATTTTTTTGCTGCTAAAACTGTAGTATTTATAGCAACAGCTGCTGTGCATTTCATTAGTCAAAACTTCATTTAAACCTTTGTTCTTTTTTTTTTTTTAATTCCTCAAATTAATTTGCCTCAACTTAATCAGAGTTGAATAATGTTACTGAAATTTCTCACGTCTATTAGTCACAGTCTAAGCAGTTTAAATATAAAGTTTGACTGTCTTGGCGGTATAAATAAAGACGTTAAGAGCCCATTTTTGAATTTACTGACTGTAACCGAGTTAGAAACTATTGTGAAACCACATAGGAATTTGCTGAAATTTTAAATAAAGCATATGGACAGCTTAAGCTGCTAGTAAGTAAACAAAAAATAGGTTAAAAAGATAAATTTAACACTTGAGAGTCATGCATAGAAATGAACTGACCGTACTAGACTTGGGAACTACTTTAATTCCACAAAAAAACTCGCTGAATTTAAGGGCAATGCAACTCAAAAGTCTAAACTGCAAGTCAAATTAAAAATTTGGAAAAAAGTTTCAATAATAAAGAAATTAAAGGCAAATAAAGCAATTTATTGGAACAGCCATAAACTCTTTTGGGATTTCAGTGAAACTTCAGTAAATGCCCTTTAATCGCTCAAGGTGTTTGCTCATGTACAAAGTGCACTAAATTATAGAGAAATTCAGAGAAAGGGAGCATATCCCCCTTTGGAACAGAAATCGAATCGTTGCGGCAGTCAATCAACAGACGAGTCTATGCGGCTTCGCCACATGTTTTGTGTTTTCGTGAGGAGGCAATTTGAGGGTTGGCCTCTTCATAATTTCGGAGGTGTGAACACTTTTCCAGTGACATGTGCGCCAGAATAAGAGCTACATCATTACGATCCTCTGATGATCAGGAACTGAGGAGAGGAGAACAGCAAAGAAAAGAATGGAAAAGAGAACATGCGACAGCAAGTCATAAATTTAAAAGCAATAAAACTTTCAAGACAAATAAATGCCACGCAGTAGATGAAGCATTCGCTTCACAATTTTTAATTTTTCGTTTTGTTTTGGGGAGGGAATCACAACTGCAGATTCGAAGACTGCAAAGAGTGAGAATTACTCGCATATGAAAGAAGATACAAATACAAATACAAACAGCAACAACAACAATAAAGGTCGCATAAATCTCAAGGCACGCAAAATATTTAAACAAAAAAAAAAACAGAAAAAAAGAGAAGAGAAAAAAGTGAATGCAACTTCGGCTTCACGTCTTCTTCCCCTTACATTCCCAGTCCAATTCAGATTCTTCATTCTTCATTCCAATGCTGAACGCGTGCGTGCAACGGCTTGCGGTTATACTGAAGCCTCCCCTCCCCTCTCTTCGTCTGCTCTTTCCCCATCTTGCCACATACCTTACCTTGTCCCTGCCCCCCTCTTTGAGCAGTACTAAGGTTGTTTATCTTTCCGCTGTGGCAAGACCTTGAAATGCGCTTGCATATGACAGGGGCGTTAATTTATGTGAAGTTCCACAGGGACTCCAAAGGGGAGGTCACAACAGAGCGAGAGATGGGCAGAGGGAGAAGAGCAGAGTGAGTGCAATTCTTGTAATGATCCCCAATACAACATCTTCGTTGCATTTTCGTATTCGGCGATGCATTCAGCCAAGTGATTGTTATCTCAAGATATCAATTTAATTCCCCATTCCCAGGCCATTCACAATCCCACTCAACTGTGAACTCCATGGCATGATTGTTTCTTCCAAATAAAAACATTTTTATTTACTTTTCATTATCTTTATTTAATTTCAAGACAGCAAAAGTTAATTCAATACGATTCGTTGTGTTAATCGAAATGATTTTTAATGTTTTTAAGACTTCTTCAGTTAATCTTTTACCAAGATCAATACATTGTGCTTACCATCACGAATTAGTTGCGCTGGTTTTTCAAATACAATTTTTCCCATAAATCACTGCATTCCCATTATAAACTGTTTGAAAAGTGTGTGACGTTTCTCTTTTAAATTGATATTCTTTCGATAGTTTCGATAACAATGCTAGTTCATATGAAATTTATTCTCTCTATTAAAAAAATTTGAATATGCTTATAAAACATAAATTCAATATTACTTTGAATAAATGCACACTTATTTATTATTATCGATCATCGATAACTCTCGTAGAAAATACAGTTTGCTTAAACTCAAATCTAATTGACGAACTTCAAGTAGATAAAACAAAAACGCAGTGTATCTATTCTATGCACGTTATCGATAACTTTGATAACTCCTTTAATAATTATGAGCGATTTCAACAGGTTCTCCTCTCATTCTTATTCTAATTCTTAATATAAAAATGCTGTCAATTAGCTGTCTCTAAAGAATCAATGCAGCTGCATTCGCGTCTTCCCCTGCTGCCCCTATATCCATCTAGATTCTAGATTCTAGATTCTAGAATGTGTACTCCCCCCCCCCCATCACCTCGTATGTATCAAATGCACTTCTATGACACTTTCGTTCTAACCAGTTTACAGTTGTTGCTCCGTCGTGTGTCTGTGTTTAATTGTTGTTGTTATACTCATTCTTATGGTTGTTTTTGTTGTTTATCTGGCAAACATAAAACAGAAAATGAAAAACCAAATAAACGCTAATTGGAAAAACATATTTTATATGAACTCTCGAGCGTCAGTCTTCGCCTCCGCCTCACACTTTGGCCCCCTCCTAATGTTGCATCTGGCAAAGAGATCGTGTGCAGCGGTCGAGGCAGCAGCAGAAGCAGCGCCCCCAAGTAGATGGCTAACGGCATGCGGCACGCACTTCCCACTCATAAAAACTGGAAACGATTTTCCGAAAAATGTACACTGCAAAAAACAAAATCGTTCAAAAATTCAAGTTTAAAATTCTTAAGTTTCGAATGAATTTTTAAATATTTGTTCAGGATATTATTGTTAAATTAGTTAAATATGCGGTAAAGATGGCAAACAATTAGCATTGAAATAGTCAAAAAAGCCTAAACAATTTAATTTCACTAAAAACAATTTGATAATCAAAATATTTGAAATTTATTAATAGTGTGCGAATCATGTATTTCGAACTTGATTTAAAAACTTGATTTGGCACCGCTTGGCATTGATTTAAGTCCGAAACCCTGGATTGTTTTTTCCTGTGTAGAAGTTTTCCTTGTCCCCCCTTGTCACTACTTCTCTGTCTCCCGGTCTCTCAGTCTCTTGCAAGGCAATAAGCAGCAGACGTCGAGAAATAAAATCCACACATAAAAATGTTTTGGGTAACCCTTTGGTTTGTCTCACTGGGTGCGGCCAGCGGGAGGCGGAGGGGAGACGCAGTGGCAGGGCAAAAGTGCGGGAGATGGGGGGTATAGGTCTTATGGGGGCCCCCGCTTATGTTGTCAAATGAAATGCCGTGTTGCCCATGATGATTATTTCTGACATTTGTGGCAAATGTGCGGCAACAAAAATGTGTCGCCCCCCCCCCCCCCCCCCTCTTTTACCACTCCCTTTTTCTTTATTTTATTTTATTTATAAACAATCAAAATTGTCGCGCGTTTTTCGAACGCCATTTAATTGTTTTAGATTTTAAATTTTGGTTTATAAATCAAATAAAAATCAATTTTAATTGCATTTCCTTGCTGACATTTTCAACAGTGCTGAATGAAGGGTAGGGGGAGGGGGGAGGGGCAACTGTAGCACAAATGTTGCTTGCAGCATAAAAACTTGTTCCGTTTCAAGAAAACTGGCTTGGCCAAAAAACGGCAACAGAAGCTGCAGGATAAGGAGCAAAGAGGAGGCAAGTGGAAGAACAGCAGAAGAAATAAACCTGCTTCGAACTCGTTTGGTAGCATTTGGCCATTTCTGTTGTTGTTGCTGTTACACAGACAAAAAAAACACTCTAAAACTAATGTTTAAAATTCTTGATTTGAGCATGTATTTTATATGTGTGCATTCAGAATACTATTGTTAAATTAACACATTAGACGATTAAAATGGCATCGAATTAAAATAAATATGATAAAACAGAAAAAGACATTTGTTTTCACTGAAAAAATTCTTATTTAACTCCGCTAATCAAAATATTTGCGCAGAAGGAATTGAAAATTCATAATTCAATCAAATATTTCGTTCTTGACTTAAGAAAATCCGAGATTAGCGAACTTTAAATACCGTTCGGAATTAAGTTTATCTCGAAGTCCCCAATTTTATTTTTCTGTGTACTGTTGTATTTTTGGAGGCGGGGGGCGTCAACATGATTTGCACTACAAAAACAAAATTTAAGGAGCAGCTCCGCCAAGCAATCCAGCATCAATCCAACTTCCCCCTTTGCCCCCAACATCATTCTCCTTCTCCCGCTGTCTCCCTCTCTCTCTGTCCTTCCTGTTTTGGCCATGTCGAGTGCATGCCTTTTTTTCGCGCTGCATTTTTTGCGTAGGTTTTGCAGTTCGCAGCGAGTGCAGCGAACTGGTAGCCACCAGGCAGAGATTAATGGTGGTTGAGTGGTGCTGCGGTGGTGCAGGGGTACAACTGACTGCTTAGAAGCGACTGACTGCTTAGCCAAGTTAAGGCCAAGTCACATGGGGACAACAACGTTTCGTGTTTGTTGCCACTAAATCTTGGGCCTGAGCCTGGGCCAAAAAAAGACAAGACAATTGAGGCGCAGCCTGGGCTAAAACCAAAACCAAACCGAACTCGACTCCACTCAACTGAACAGAGGCAGCTTAAGATGCCACAGCGAGATGTTTGCCACAAATAAGAAGTAGCTGCAACAGAGGGAGAGGAAAAGAGAGAAAGAGAGAAGAGGAAGTCCAAGATAGGCATCACTAACAATGAAATGAAATTATGAATAGGGACAAAATGGCATGAAATAATGCAGATATGGTATAAATAATGAAAGCAAAAGTTAAATATCAAACAGAAAAGATTTAAAATAATAGGAAAAAACTCCAGAGCTAATTGAACTTTAAATGATTTAGTCTGCAATTAATGTAATGGCAAGAAATATTTACAATATCATTATTAAATTCTCTTAACTGGATTATAAATTTAATCTTTCAAATTGTTTCTTAATATAATTGTTTTGTTTAATAATATTACATATAATATATACTTTTTATTTCAACTTTAGCTTAAATATTACAATTTATATTTAATTTAGAGTCATTACAAAGTTAAGAGTCGGATATTAACAAATGGGAGAAATATCAATAAACAATCAAAAATTTAACTACTATAACTCCATAAATAATCGAGTTCTTCAACTGAAGCATGCTATAAAGATAAAAGTTAGTTGTTCAAAAAGATACTGAGATAATTGAATTGAATTTCAACACCCATTGGCATACTTCATATATTATATGGCACAACATGTCAGAACTTTGAAGTATTTCAATTATAATTGATTGATAATTGATAATTATCAATTAGTTGTCGAACTTCATATGGAATTTTGGCCGCGAAATGTCGAAACCAATCGATGTAATTTTTATTTTGCACTTGTCTTAATTTCATAATAATTTCTGTGCATATTTTTTTTTGATATCTGACAAACGATGAAAGAGTGTGGAAAGAGAAAAGGAGCGAGAAACCGATGCGAGCAATTACATGATTACTAGTTATTTTTTTATTTTATTCCTTTTTCATCGAATGCGTGTTGAAAATATTTTTCAACACACGTTTTTATTTATTTATTTTGTTTGTTTTTTCTGGTCGAAACGACGAAAGTTAATTTTTTGGCGTTGAAATTTTTGTGTTGTTTGTGTTCGGATGTTGGTTTTAATGAACGTGAAATTATTTTCATTAGTGAGCAAATGTTTCGTTAGTCGCGCTGATGACGATGACGATGATGAAGCGACACGCTGAGCGAAAGATACAAATGTATCTTTTTTGTAATCTATTGAAAGTGTGGCAAGCTGTTGGATAGCAATCGCCAATATGCACGCTCATCAGCAGTACCCCCCCTCTATCTATGTATATTTCTCTCTCTCTCTCTCTATTCGATATTAATTAATGTGCCACGCCCACGCTAGACGTCATGTCGTGTCGTGCCGCCCTTCGCTTCTGTGGTTTGATTAATGGAAAATTGGTTGCAATGTTAGAATATAGATACATTGGCAATTGGCGAGCTTTGCGGTCAAATTGTAGTTTGTATATCTCAAAGATATCGTTTGTATCTGTGTAGCTTTGTATCTATGTTTCTATGGCGACTGCAGCTTGCGGTTCATTTGAGGTGTCGCTTCGTTTCGTTTCTTATTCGATATTTGTAATTCAATTTTTTCTGCCATATCATAAATTTAATTTGAAATGAAAATCCTCAAGATATGCCACATTATCCCAAAAGCGCTTGCTGTAGTATCTTGCAGATACAACTACACACACACACGTACACACACACACACACACTTGGCACACTCGCATTTTGTTGGTACTTTGCTTTTTCGACCACAATAACGGATTACATTTGAAATTGTTTGGCATTGGCTGCCGTTCGTCTGGCCACAAGCATTGGCCCTCTTCTTCTTCCCTCTTCACCTCTTCCCCTCCCCTGCCTATATTGTTCCCTTACATACCTCTGACTGTTCCCTGCCTGTCGATCTCCATCTATAGTCTGTGCCTGCTTTTTTTCAATATTACACGATGACTTTGAATATTTCTGTTGCTTTTGTTGCCTGCACATCATGGGTGGGATTTTGTGATTAGAGAGATACAAGCGGCAGATACACAATAACAACAACAACAACAACTGGCGTATTCACTGACTGACTGAATGGGCTGAATGGTCGAAGCCAGAGAGCAAGTGTAACAAATATGTTGAGCATAGGAACTGTGGAGATGCCAACTTAGGATCCAGATACAGATACAGATACATTTACAGCGAAAGCTAAGGGTACAGCTTTAGCTACAGATACAGCTACAGCTATAGATACAGATACAGCTACAGATACAGCTACAGCTACAGATACAGCTACGACTGCAGTTACGGATACACTTATTTTGATTGTTTGCGGACTAGAGAAGGCAACCTAAGGAATCTGTTTTGGGGAGTGAAGGGGAAGGCAAGTAAGCAGTGGGGAAAGGGGCATGTCTCTCATTTTATGCGCCTATTTGCGGCAGACTTCATTTTTTCGAAGGAGGCACGGAAAAGGGAGCCAAAGATGAAGCCAACTTGAGCCGAGTTGAGCTCCAAAGATTAAAATCGATACTCGAAATTATTTCACAAAATTGCCCGAAAATAGTTCGAAATATGTGTGTAGAGCAGAAGTTCAAAGAATTTTCAGTTACGAGCTGCCTTTGGAAATTCTTTGGGCCTTATGGGCAAACTATTTGCAGTTACACTGCTAAAAACAGCTGCTGAATTATGATTTTTGTCGAAATTAAAAAACATGTGAATTGCAAGACTTATATATTTATTTTGTCTTTTTATGCAAAGAAAATATTTAAGACATTTTAAAGTATAAAACAAGAAACAACTTATTTATAAATAACAATCGATTGTTGCAGTTATCGATTAAACAGCACAGCGTTTAAAAAAAGAACGAAACGAAAAGCGTAAAAATGGAAATTGGAAATTGGTCACAAGGTTGCCAGCAATTTGACAGCTTTATTTAATGCTATATATATTTTATTTTATATTCCTTTTCTCAAATTTAGGTTTACAGTGGCTCAAAACTAGGAACAACAACAAGAACATCAGTAAAATCAACACGCAATACAATTGTTGTTGCAAGTAGTTGTCGCTGAACAGGCAAATAAAATATGTGAAACAACTTGCAAAGAGTGAGAGAGAGCACAACAAAAGAAAGAGAAGGACAGCAAGTAAGAGAGACGTGGAGCAAACTGAGTGTGTGATTGTGATTGTATTTGTATTTGTGTGTTGTGTTGTGGCAGGTAAATGGATATTTGCATTCAATTAAAAGTGCTGTCGGCGGCAGCGATGCCACCACCCCCCCGCCGCCCAAGGGCCAGCCACGCCCCCTCGAGGAGCAGCAGCATGGAGCATTGGGGCAAGCACTGAAAACTGATAACGCATAATTTGCAGCACTTGCAGCAACAGCGCCGATGATTAATGAAATGCAAACGCGCAAACGTGGCCAATAATAATTAATAATAATTAATAATAATCATAAAATCCTGTGCAAAAGAAAAAATAAATACAAAAAATACGAAAAAAAAAAAAAGAATAGAGAAACAAGAGTAAATAAATATTTAATGTGCATGCAAATAAATTAAAATTATTTAACATAAAATAATACATGTAAAATCACATTAAATCGCGTGTGAAGTGATTCTCCCCACTCCGTCTGTCTGCCAACGCGTCGTTGCGTAGCTGAAAAACGCACCGAACCGAACCGAACCTGATACCAAAACAAAATGACTATGAAATCGATGAAGTACTCCGATTGTGATACCATTATGGATGGCTATAACCCGGTGCCGCCACCACTGCCACGACGTGTGCCGCCAGTGCGTAATATTTATGCCGAGCCCTTTGCCCACGAGCCGAACCATTCCAGCAGGTAAATTATGCATATCGATTAACGATAACGATTAACAATCAACAATTAACCACTAAAGATTATAAGCACTTCAAATGTCAGACTGTTGAAGCATCAATAATGCATGGTTTTTAAGTTAAGCGCGTAGCAAGTGCATTTTCAGCAGTCTGGCAACTCTGACTAGCATTTTATTCAATCTGGTCACCTTGAACTCACTAGAATTTGTCGGACTAATTATTTAAGTATTGTTATTAACATAAGCGTAAAAAGGGATCATTTTGAACAGTCTGGCATTTCTGGCCAAAAGCACAGTCGGCATGGTCACTCTAAGTTGATCCGGTTTAGTTATAATAACGGCAGCTAAAGCACATTTCATGTATTTTTACTAAGTAAAGTTTAAGCCAGTGTATTTTAGCCAGTCTGGCAACTCTAAGTTTACTTTGGTTCCTCAGTTGTCAAGAGGGTACAGTGACAACGAGTTTTTGGGAAGTTATGAATGTAATTGCAGCATTAGAAAACTATCTTATGTGCATGTTAACTTTAAATTACAGTTTAATTTGTACTTTAACTTTAAGTATACATACTTAGTTTTAACAATGCAAATAAAACTAAAATTGAGTGAAGGAGAAAAAGTATATTTTAAAAATTTTTAGAGCGCTGACATTCTTTCTCAAATTCGTTCATGTTAGCTATTTATAAGGCAAGCGAAAAATTGGTTACAACTTGTAAATCCCATTTGAAATTGTATTTTCATTTAGTTTGAAGTGTGTGGAGTTGCAATGTGTGTCTTGGATTACCAAGAAGAACAACAGGCACCACCCAAGTGACAGCTCTAGCCACTCTGTGGCACACATGATTCGAATTCGAGCCATACGGATGCTGCTGAGTTGCCAAGTTGCATATTAAAAGAGAAATGTCCCATATAAAGCTTGTGAGTATCTTGTCGAGTGTACAATATGCATTTTGATACCGTAACGAGATGAAGTGGGAGAATGAGTAGGAGTAGGAGGAGAAAAGAAGAAAGAGAGGGAGGAGTGATAGGTAAAGTATCTGCATAAAGTATAAATGGATGTGCGACGCGAAGTTCGTGTGTCGCATATGGATATTGTGTATATCCTTTTCATAAAACGAGCTTCAACAATGCCAAATAGCCTCAGTCCGCAGTGGCGCCAACAAGGGGGGACCAAAAGGGGGCCTTGAAGTAGGAGTGCTTGATAGAAGCAGCTCTCAGGCTCTGCTCATATCGCATATCAAAAACGAAACACGGAGAGAGCGAGAAGGAAGAGAGGGAGGGGCAGAATGCGAGTAAGAGAAAGAGAAAAGCAATGGGCAAGTGGTAACCAACAGCCAACTGGTTATAGAAGCTTATGCAGGGGCGTACACAGAAAAAAAAAACGTATTCTAAATATCCAGTTTAAAATTAATAATTTACTGGGAATATTAGCATTAACACAATATGCGTATAAAATGGCAAACACTCAGCAAAAAACCTTAGAAAATTTGATTTAACTAAGAAAATTCTTACAAAGATAATCAAAATATTTGCGAAAAATTAATTCAAAATTTGTACTTGAAACAAGTATTTCGCACTCGGTTTAAGAAATTCCGCAATTACCAAAGTTTTGACAACGTTTGGATAAGATTTATCTCGGAATCCTGGATTTTTTTTCAGTGTACCGTTGGGGCTTTTCGGTGGGGTGGCAACGCTGTGTGGTAAAAATGCGGCGCAATATGTTTGCCTGTCAGTTTTCATGCATTTCATATCGAAAACCATTCGTACTTTTACTTGAGTGAGTTTTATGAGCAACGAGCCAAACAGCTGAGGCTGAAGGGGGTACAGAATATCAGTGGAGTGTGTGAGGAGAAGAGGGGGGATGGGAATGGGAATGGTAACAATAACAACGACTGAGTGGATACATCTATGATGATGCTCTAGTGTATACATTGTGCACAGACAGACAGACAGACAGAGAGAGAGAGAGACCCTAGACAGTTGGACAGACGGATGGACAGAAACTGCACTGGCCCCGTTTATATGCATAGTTTTCAGAGAGAGGAAGGAAGGAGAGTTAAGGAGGAAGACACGCTGCCACTGCAAACTGGGTTAGAATCTAGCATTTTATATATTTATTTTTTTTTGCTTTTCGAAAAAGATAGAAAGGAAAAAAATGGAATTTGTTGCTTGTTATATTAAATGAAAACTCCAATTACTTTTTATTGGACTGTTTCAATGATATGTATGAAGCTGGAGCAGCCGCCTCTGCCTCCGCCCCTTCAACCGACTACTCGAGTGCAGCATAAAATACAGTATGTTGTTGCATGCAGCATATGAGGCAGAGGCAGCCTTTGGGGCAACATTAGATAAGGTAAGCAGCCAGCTTAAGTTCTGTATCGATGCGTTTTGGTCACAAATTTACATTGAGGCAGGCAGAACAACGGAGAAAGGAGCAAAGTGCAAGGGGTAAGGAGAAAGGGAGAGGAACATTACAATGACCAAGCATAATGTAGATTATATTACAGTGAATATATATGTATGTATGTATGTTTATGTTTGTATACAGAAATCTTGTGCAAATAGTTGTGTGGTTACTTCCAATTAAATCAAGCTTGCAGCTAAATGCATTAGTTATGGCAGACGAAATACCCTGTAAACTAGAGAGCAACAAGACGTAATTTCGTTTTAGAGCTTCTCATGAAACATGCAATAATTTGTTCAATAAAGCCAACTAAAAGGTCTGCAAATTGCTTTAGTCTTATTATTTAAACCAGCGGTGGGCACGCAGTGGCTCCGGGAGCAGCAGCTGCTCTCACTCTAATAGGGCTGTTGTTGTTGCAATGCTCCCGAATTCAGATTTCGTGCCCACCGCTGATTTAAATCATAAATATAAGTCTAAGTATATATATATTATAAATTTACTTTAACAGGGCAGCTCTCAGTCGAGCAGCCTTAAAAGCTAGAGATAATTCAGATTTTAATCTCTGTAATGGAACATAGGCGTCTTTGTTAAGATGTATTTAAGATACGAACAATAGATACGATAGATGATATCGTTTAATTGAATAATATGGACTCGTGGAGTTTGCACACTAATTAGAGTCCCAATTAATTAAGACTTTGACTTAAGACTTACTAAAGCCGAGTAACTATTGTCCTAAGATTTAATTGCAATTCATATACAAATTAACTGTTTTTTATTAATATTTCCCTTTCTCGTTCTCTTCCTTTAGGTAAGTTATTTGAATTCTTGCTGAGAGTTGTAAACCTGATGAGAGTTTGGTAAGACACAAAAGTTTAATTCGATTCCCCATGGTATGTATGGTAAATGTTAACAGTTTAAAAAAAAACAGGGAAGAAATACAAAAAAAAAACGAAACTGAATTTAAGAGTCCGTCGAGAGTTTTTGGTTTGTGCTCGTTGTGAAAAGTTTCAACGGTGGCAACTTGCAACTGGCAACTTGCAACTGCCACAGCCAGAAATGTGTTGTATATGAACCAAACATTTAATAATTCAAGTAGCCCAGAGGCGGTGGGTGGCAAGGGGGTTGGAAGTTGAGGGTGGCATACAGTGAACGCCCCTAATGACCTACTTCACTTACAATAACAACAACAACAAAACTAACAACAACAGCGTAATATACATAAGTAATTTTTGCGTTGGAAGGGAGAGGGGGAGGTGGTGCCATGGACGTAGTCTCCCCCCTGCATACTCCACCACTCCAGTATTGCAGGTGAGCAGCAGCTGCTGAAGAGAGAGAAAACTTGTGTGTTGGTTCTAGTTTTGATTCAGAGTCTGGTTCAGGTTCGGGCTTCTTTTTTTTGGGGTTTACTTGCAAGAAGTTCCGAGTTCTGTTCTGTTTGGTATAGCTTTGGCTTCCGGCTTCCTGCTGCTGTCACAACAACAACAAGAACGACCAAACTTGAAGTGCATTTGCCACAGCAAAAACTACAAATAACAGACTTGTTACAAACGCGTGCACGCGACAGTGTGATACCCTGTACCAGTCTCTAGAAAAATCAAAATTATTTGAATTTTCATTATTTATAATTCTTATTTTCTGCGTAAGATTTGTATTAACAAACCGATCTTTATGAAACTTAGGTAATCATTGCACAAAAGTGTCTTTTAAGCACCTGTTTAGTTTAAAGAATATCCGTTTAGTAACAAGCATTCAAAATTGCATGATCCAATAAATAAAAAAACGATAATTTTTCAGCACTTAGCGCACATATAATGTAAACAATTAAATTTCATTAAATGCTGAAAAGTGAAAGCCGGTAAAGATATCACGCTTTTATAGAATCTGTTAGCCTTCCTCTGCCTTTTACAGGGTATTCAAATTGAAGAAAAAACTGAGGACAATAACAAAATATAAAAAAAAAGATAAAAATAACAATCCTATTGCAAAATATGCGAAATATGGTAGAAGCCAGTCGAGCTGACTGAGGGAAGGGGTAAAGTGGGTAAAGTGGGTGGAGGGTGAGGGGGTGCGACGAACTGGCAACAAAGTTGTGCAGTGAAATTTGCATGCAACATGAAGGAATGCCCCCTCCATCCCCTCCTGCCCCTCCCACTTGCCGCGTGCTCCACTTTAGTGCGCAATTTTCCCACTGACAAATTTTCCGGCGTACGCCTTTTCCTAACCATCCGGACATGTGCATGACCTCTTGACCTAGTCGCACTGCCGGAGGCAAGCCAAAATGCGCAGAAAAGTGAACTGAATTTCCCCCCTTTCCCCCCCTTTCCACTGGCAGCTCACTTTCCCAACAAACTGCACGTACATGTACAGTTATGAGGCAGTTGCCTCTTCCGTCTCCACCTTCTGCCACTTGGTCCAATCAATATGACAACCCAAATCTAGGCAACATTCAAGTCAATGCTCAGCACCACTTGCACCACCCAAAGGCACCACCAACAACAACAGCAACAACAACATCAACAATAACAAGAAGCAAGAATATTATGATTGAAATGCTGAGCTTGATATGATTACATACTATACAGAGGGTGGCACCAGGGCAAGAGGAAATGGTAAAAAAGGAAAAGACGAAGATGGCAAGGGAGTAGCAAGAGGAAGCACAACATTTGTTTCGGACAGTTGGCAACTAATTTGTTTGTCAAATATGACGGCAACTGGACAAACGGTCAGCACAAAGGTCAACAAATTGAATAAAAATTACAGCCAAATACAAGAGAAAGAGGGAAAGAAATAAACAGCAATGGAGGCAAGGGTAAAGTGAAAATAGTAAAGGATAGATAAAAGATATGACAGGAATCGAGTAGGATGGTGAAAACTGATATTAGGGCACTTTAAATAATGTCAGTTACAATAGAAGAAGAAAAATAGTAAATTAAAAATTAAGTTCAATCAAATAACCATAAGAAATAAAAAATAAGAATAAATGAAACAGAATTGTGCTAAAAATCAAACCAATATATGAATAAATAAATAAAATAAATAAAATAAAATAAGATTCTTACCTAATAACTAGCACTTTTTAAATAGATTAAAAAAATTGTTTTTTTTTTGTTATATTTTTAATCTATACATATGATGGAAAAATGTTATTGAAAAGGGTGATAATTTAAGCAAGTTCTTATTAAATAGAAGGCAAATGCTTAGAAATTGACTTACTTAAAGCGGAATTTTAGTTTAATACTGTTAAAATGGTATCATATTCTATCACATTTTGGAATTTTCAAGAGATTCCCGAATGGGGTTTCAGATTGATCAAAGCTGAGTCTTGAGACACATTTTCGACCTTGGCATTCGAAGGATTGATTTCTTAACAACTGAGGAACTGCCTGCTGCAGACCTATTCCCAGCAGAGCTGCTTCCTCCAGATCTCTTTCCAGTAGAACGGCTTCCGGAAGCTTCCGTTTGCTCTGCCTCCGATTGACGCATGTTGAGCTTCTTCTGTTGCAGCATCTCTCGCATATTCTTCAGCTCTTCGGTCAGCTTCAGACGTCGCTGTTCCAGATCCTGCAACTTCTGATGCTCCGCTTCGAGTGTGGCAAACAGTTGCTTAAAGACACTTGGACTCTCCCGTGTTCCCCGACTACTGCCCGCCTCCTTGGCATCCTTTTGTTGTTGCTGTTGTTGTTGCTTGTCAGACATTGTCACTGAACCACCCAATGCTCAGTAGAACCACAGTTCTATGCCTGAGCCAGAAAAGGGCTGAATTTTTTAATTTAGAATTGATTTTGCTTATTCTAAATCTGTACGTAAAACTTTCTACGATAAGGTTTTAAGAACTCTTCTGACGCTGTTTTCGATGCTATATTTCCATATTAACTACAGTTTATATTAAAATCAAATTGCATGGTGTCGGGATATCGGAATATTTTATGGTATAAAGTTCGGATTGTCCGAATTAACAAATGACGAATAATCGAGGTTTTACTATATTATCAGGGATGCCACAGAAATCGCTTTCGCTTGAATTTCACCTCAATTTCAATTTTACGCGAAATAAACTTCGCTAAAACCGCTGGCGTCCGATGCTGCCAACTAGTTCGATTTAGATTTTCGAAGTCAGGGGCAGCGATGCCACATTTTTCGAAGTAAAGTATTAAAAATATATATATGGAACCACTTCTGTTTTCTTTAAATTAAGCATTAAAAAAATAGCTTTTTTGAGCTAAATCAAGTTTTACAGAAAAAAACTTTTAACATATTGTGCAATTTGTGAAAACATTTGTCACAAAGAGTTGCCAGACTAATGGCAGACAGTCGCTAGAGTTGTCGAGTAACTTTTATTTTGTCGCGCCAATTGTTTTTAAGTTTTTTGTAGCTAAACAAAGTCAATTATTATATAAATGAATTAAATAATATAAATTAAAAACCTCAAAGAGTTGCTAAACAAGCCCTAGGGTAATTTAATCGAAAAGGTTGGGGAAAATGCTAAAAAAAATTTATCTCTCGAGGTTCAGTGGCACCTCAGAAATTTCCGTGCGGAAATGCTTTCTGCGGGATTCGAATTCACTTGCGATTTCTGTGTCACGCCTGTATATTTTGGATTTTGTTACAGTTATTAAACAAAATCATAAGAAGTGTTCCTTCATTTCATAGTTTCATTCCGCAAGCGAGGGATAAAATTTATTATTGTTAATAATAATAATATGAAATTCATTTTTCGTCTTATTTTTGCAATATTTACTTTTATTATTATATTTTTTTAATTTTCTCATCCATTTTTTAAATAACATCCTAATATCATAGTTTATCTTTGAATAACTTTAGCTTCTCAATCAGCCAGGGTTGCCAACAACTTTTTCTGTCCCTGGACAGCGCTTTGTTCATTCATCAGCTGATATCAATCTAGCCTCCGGCTGGCTGAATCAGAGCTTATGACCTCTGCTTGATAAAGAGCTTTTAGCAAAGCCATTGAAGCCGGGAAACCACAGAAGCAGCAGCGGCAGCGGCAGCAGCTTAACCCACATTCAACTCACAGTGGCTCAAGTTAAGCGGCCTGTTAATGACGCCATTTCCGTCCACTGACCATTGTGCGACCTTTGGGGTCAGTTCTCTCTCTCCCTCCCTCTTTGTCTTTGTCTTTCTCTACCCCAAAGGTATAGAGAAAACAAGACAATATAGAACTTCCCCCCGAGTTGGCTAATTAGCTTAGCGCAGTTAAATCGTTTGCTTATTGAACTACACGACGCGCATTTCTATGGCATCGATAGATCAGAGTTCACTCCGGTTGGGAGCAAGGGAGAAAGGTGGAAATGCACTGTATAGTACACTACACCTTACTTTAGTTACCTTGCTTCTTGGCTTCCGTTTCCTCACAACGATTTTGCTGGCTTTGCCAAAATGCCAGACAATAAATAAAAATAAAAAAAGGGAGAAGGGATGTTTGGAGAGGAGTTTGTGGAAAGGGAACTCTGTTAGATTGTTGTCCAAAACATGCCACAAAAACAACACAACAGCAAAACATGAAGGAGAACGACAAACACATACAAATTCTTAGACAATTCCAGGCCATTACACTGAGAAATGTGCCACAATTTGAATAACATTTAAAATAGAAAATTGAGCATCAATTCGGAAAAGGGAATGTCATATACTAGGAAGGCGGGAAGGGAAGGGAAGGGAAGGGAGTTTTCGGACGGAAGTGGTTGTTAACCCCCTCAAGCCCCAAAGCTAGACCCAATTCAAAGCGAAACCAACCCAACTCATTGCCAGAGCGCCTACACATGTTGTATTTGTGTTTGTCTTTCATTTTCGTGTATAAATCTTAAGGCTTTCTTTCGTCTGTCTTTTTCCTCAACAACATTTTCCTCTGTGTTTTATTTTTTCCCTCTTGGCTCTCTTTTTTTTGTTTTTTTTTGACTAAATTGCGTAAATTATTGGCATATGTTGTCTTCACAGCGCGCCAAGAGCCGAGGCAATGAAACATTTTAACCCTTTTTCCTTTGGCAACGTCGAGAATGTCGCTGAAATTGACAGTCGCACATTGTTGGGGCGCGTCTTTCGAGTGAGAGAGACAGAGAGAGTGAGAGAACTGGGGGTAGAGAGAGAAGGAACAGATACTTTGGCATGGCATTTCATTCCAATTTTGAACCTCCTCTTTCTGCTTTGCTCGCTGCGTTCTCCCGACCTGCCTCTGGCTGCCAGTCGCCTGTCAGTTTTGCTTGCTCCTTTTTCTTTTCTTTACTTTTTTTGTTCCTTTTTAGAGCTCTTGCTTTTCACTTCTACTTCTTCTTTTTTTTTTATCATTTATTCCCATTCTTTGGCTTTTTATGTGCGCTATTTCGCGAAGTAGAACAATAGCCCAGCGCGAGGAGACTGCCTTGGTTGCCTTGGCCGCCGGAGGACCTGCTCCAAGTCCTCCTTCATTCATTCATCTCAGCTTCTCCTTCTCCGTTTTCTCCTGCTGCTTCTTCTTCTTCATCTTGCACAGTTTCGTGCGCTTTTGTTACAACTAAAGCGACGCGACGATGATACACAGAGAAAAAAACTCCATTCTAATATTCAAGTCCAAAATTCTTGATTTTAGCATGTATTCAGAATAATAAAAGCATTTGATTTCACTGAAAAAATTCTTATAGAGCTCCGAAAATCTAAATATTTGCGTAGAAAGAAGTACAAATTCTTGGAACAAGTATTTCGTTCTCGATTTAAGAAATTCCAAAATTACCGGACTTTTTACACCGTTTGGAATTGTTTGTATCCAGATATCCTGTTTTTTTTTTTAGTGTATTCTCCTTACTATACTCGTACTTCATCTGCTGTTACTTTTTTAGATAACCCCCCTTTGCCCCTTTTAACAACTCCACCCATGTCAAACCCTCCGCCCGCCCCCCTTAACAGCCCTTTTTCGACTGGTCTTCTACAGCAACTTTATTGTCTTGCCAAAGAAATAGACTTTTAATATACTAGGAACCTCGCACTGCAAACAATACATGAACTATTACATATAAAACGAGGGTGTATGTGTGTGAGTGTGAGTGTCTAGGGGTGTGAAGTGTGTGTGTGTGTGTCTGTGTGTATTTCTGGAAATATTAGGCGCTTTTGCCAGTTCATTGACTTGCCACAACAATAGTTTGAAGTTTGTCTGCCAAAATATGAGGCGAATTCCATTTTTTAACCCCTTTTTTTTGAAAATAACATCTCGTGGGCGTAAGGAACATGAAACTCAGTATAAAAAAATATAAAGAAAAAGAACACAGTGAAAAAGGTGCAAAGGAATTGATATGAATGAAGTGCAGATAAAAGGCAGCCGACTACTTGAACAAATGGGAAAACAAAACACAAAGTGGGAAGGAATAAAAGGTGTTGAACTCACAGAGCAAAAGGTGAAATGAAGTGTGTGAAGTATAGATCGTATTAGAGAAGACGGAGACGGAGATGGAGAGTGATGAGTGATGATAAAGGAAGAGAAATGAAAGATTGAGAGAGAAAGACAAGATGATTTAGTTAAGGAAGAAGAAAACGGATTTGTGTTAATCGCATAAGAGTAGAAAGAGACAGATGAGTGATTATAAAAGAAAAGAATTGAAAGATCAAAATGAAGAGATTAAAACTATCTTATCTTCAGTAAGGGAAGTTGGGTAAAAAAGAAAGAAGTGAAGCATTTTTTTTTCATCAGAAGAAATGTAATGATTTTTTCCTAATGATTTGCAGATACAATAAACTTTAAAGCTTAACTGAAGTTCATGAAAACTCTTAAACCCAAATTAGAAAACTAGAAGCATCATTAAAGTTCTTAGAAGAGCTTTTTAGCCATTTATTGCCACTAGTTTTTGTTATATATATAGAATTCTAGATCATAGATAAAAGTACAAAATATCTGTAATATTGAATTCAACCAAAGGAAGCGAAAGCACACACTATCTAATTGATTTACAGCTCTACTTAAAGTTAAATGATTGACTTGCTAAGCTGTCAAAAGCACATTAATTATATTATTAGTATTGTGTTTACATAATAAGGCACAGAAATGAGCTGAGCTGGAAACTCTGGTAAATGCCTGAAGTAAATTCATTCATCGCCAGGCAACATACTATATACATACATATATCTAAAATCAGTTTCAATGCATTAAGTCTCTTTCAAGTTGAATGATTTTCTTAGTCAGTGTCTGTATCTGTATCTGGGTATCTGTATCTGTATCTGTAATTGAACCTTGTGCCTCCTGCCTGAGGGCACAAACTCGTACGACTGGGCAGAGGGTCAACAACGGTAGCGTTTTTGAAGTTGGCCTAATGAGTTCCATGAGGCGAGTCCATTTTGAGTATTCAATTTACTTGTTAGTGTTTTTGGCGATGGCAGCACAGCAAAAAGAAGAAGAAATGAACATTTTCTCCTGCGGGCAACAACAACAGAAGAAGAAACTTACATGACATTTGAAGTACATGCCACACGCCACAACGATGAGGCAAGTTGTAAGTATGCCAGCTAATTGGACAACATGTTGTCAAAGGGGGTCAAAATAAAAGTGAAATGGGGAAGCGCCTCAAACCATCAAATACAAAGGCCAAAAGCCAAAAAATAACATAAAAAAATTTAAGAAAAAGAAAAGTAATACCGAAAACATGAGAACATGCGAAACACAAGACACACGGCTAATCAGGCACACGCCATGGCTAATGCTCAGGCTAAAAAGGACAGCGACAAGGCTGAGACTGAGACTAAGGATGAGAGAACTTGAAATCACAGTCAGAGACAGAAACACTGAGAAATGAGATACGAGAGACATGGCGTCCAAATGCAAGTCAGAGACAAAAGTCAAAAGGCACATCAATGTGGAATCTGGCTTCAGTTTCAGCTTCAGCTTCTCTGCTTCTTCTTCTCCTCTTCTTCTTTTGCTTCAGATTGGAGACTTTAGCTTCTGTTGCTGCCAGGCTCTTAACATATTTTTCGGTTTCTCCTTGTCTCTCTTTCTTTTTGAACTTCGGGCGCACTTTTTATTCTTTCGGCTATTTTTTACTTTTTTTTTATTTTTCAAACATCTTTTTAGAACTTTTGCTCTACCTCCGCATATGTGTGTACGTGTGTGGTGTGCGTGTTTGTGTGTGTGTGTGTGCCATGATGCTGCACAAAAAACTTCCGACAACAATTCTGCAAACGCAAGCAGGAAAACATAAATCTGACTAAAGCTAAAACGCAAACTTTTAGTTAGAAAAAAAATATATTCTTTCATTTTTTATTTTTTGTTTGAATGCGTGCAAGTGATAGAGAAACAACCGATGATTGTGAGGCTTGACGAGGGACGAGGATAGAGCTTGATGAGGTTGAGTGCAAGCAATGTTCCCATAAGCCAACAACCTCAAAGAAGTTGACCCCAGGTCGAGCAGAGCCCAGAAGAGTCTTACGAAATTAATTAATATTTATTAAAGATCACAAGACTTATTGAAGTTTGTTTTCACTTAAAAGTCTAATTCAAAATACTTTTGGGATAAATTATTGCGGCTTTTTTCCGTTACTTTTCAGAAGAGATCAGGCTTTTGACAATGTCTTTTGATTTTTTTTCTTTATAGAGATCGTTTCCTAATTGAGCACCTTGACAACTTTGTAGACCAGCGGTGGGCACGAAATTTGAATTCGGGAGCAGCCGCTAGCTCCCGGAGCCCATGCGTGCCCACCGCTGTTGTAGACTATCACTTTTGTTTCATTTTTTCGCTGCAATCTCTCTTTTTCTTTCTTAGTCTCACTCTCTTTTGCTCGTTGGTTCTGTTTAACTTCAAATTGGCCAAAATGCAGACCATCTGCTGGCAATCTTAACCCTTTTTCGACTTGACTTGAGTTCAATTGAACTGCGACTGTTTGTGTTACGTTTTGCTTCCTCTTCCTCTCTCTCTTTCTCTGTTGCTGTTTCCCCCTGCTTCTTACCTCCTTCTTTTTCTTCTCATTCTTGTTGTTTTGTTTTATACATACATATATATTGTTTTTTTTTTGGTTTTGTTAAGCAAATGTCCACATTTTGACCATTTGAAATCCAAACAGGCAACTTTTATGCCACTGACGTGCGTTGCCAGTGTCTCTGCACGTATGTTACTCTAACTGTTTATATGTATATACATACATATATGTGTGTGTGTATGTATGTACATATGTGTGTGTGGACAACAGAGTTTGGCTAACATTTCGAGCTTGAGCTTGAAATTTCGCAACATGCCTTCGACATCTCATGGGTATTTTTACGACTATCACTGGTCGGTCACTCTGATCCAAAAACCCGTCCAACCGTTGCATCCCTGCCTCTCTCCCCTCTCCACTGGTCACGCCCATGCCTTTTGCCGCCTTTCCATGCCGTTCCCTTAACTTGAACCATTTGCTGTTTGTCCACTGACCACAGACAGCAGATGGACAGACGGACAGACGGCTCCAGCTATGTTGCAATGTTGCCTCCTGGATCCCAAGTCCCGGTTCCTCTTAGTGTTCTTCTTATTCTTGTCCCCCCTGCTGCCCCTTTGCCAGCACCCTGTGTCAGTGTGGAACAGTGGTTGCAAAGCAAATATTTAACTAATATTTATATTATTCTAAAATTTGTAATTAGTAGTTGTTTTAAAAAGAATATTTTTATTTTGTTTTCTTTCTAGATATTTTTCTCTTGTATTTAGAAAGAAATAAAATAAATAACCATGTAAAATGGTATAAAATATTGTTATGGTGCATAGGAAAATTTACTTGAGAAATTCGCGTGCACTTTTTATTTTTGAAATAAATCAAATTAAATTCAATACTATTGTAGTAGTAAAAATAATTTAATTGTAGCATTCAAGAACTGAAATTCAAATAGAAAATAAATCGAAAAAATATTAAAAAATTGTAAGAAAAATCGATTTGGCACCACTGTGCACGGTTTGGAGTTTAAAGCGTTGCTTATTGTAGACCGAAAAGTAGTTGGTCTCTGGCTGCTGCTTAAAATGGATTTGGTCAGCAAAAGGCAACAATAACACACAAGAAGGCAACTGAAACATGGATAGAGATAGAGAACAAGAAACAGAAGTGGAAAATGAAATACAAAGAAAAAAGAGAACCAGAAACAGAGACAGAAACAGAAAGATAAACCCAGCAGCTAAGTAACAAGATGATGGCGCACGTGATGCGCTTTTCCATTGACCAAAAGCAGAAGCTGCTGCACTTGATGGCCCTCCAGCTAGAGAAAGAGAGAGAGGGAGAAGTGAGAGAGCCTCTTGTCAAGGAGTCAGGACATAGAGCTTCGACTTGAACTTGGCTGATTTGCCGCCAATTAGCAGCTAAGTGGATTTGTTTACCAAAAGCCATTTCCATTTGCATTCCGGAATACGAGAATTTGAGAGCTGGGGAAATTTACGTGCCAAGTCAAAAACTCTAACAATATTTATATCGATAAACAAAATATCTATAAGCTATTGAGTAGAAGGAGGAAGATGTGGAGTGGACTATAGCGTTATCTGGTGCTTTTGGCCAGGCAGACAGTTGGAGGCTTACGGGCCTAATCTACGTGGCATGCGTGTACGTGCGAGGCCAAAAACAACCAACATTGGTAGTAGTTGAAAACAGGGGAAGGATGGAACGGGAGGGGAGTGGGAGTGGGAGGGGCTTCAGGGTGTTTTTGGGATGTGATGCTCTCTCACTCTCTCGTCGTCTACGTGGCCCAGGCGAACGAGACAAGTTAAATCGTTGCGTTATTGATGGCAAATGTACGTGATAGGCTCACAACGTGAGCTTCCAATGCTGATGATGATGATGATGATGATGATGATGATCATCAGCATCAGCATCACAATCATCATCATTATCAATGTTATCGTATCGTACACAAAGCGAAAAACAACCAAGTATTTCAAACTTGATTTTTTAACTAAAACGGAAATTTCTAAAGTCAGGAATGTTAATCTTATTTCAAGTACGATATTTGAAGTTTGATTTTGAAGTATTTTTAAAAGAGAGTTTAAATCGTTCTCTAAGTTTCAGAAAAACAGAAAAGCAAGAGACATTTTAGGATTCCAAGCCAGGGAGCGTATTAAATATCTTGCTTTGAATCGACGTATCTAACCTGAGCTTCGAACTTATTTATAGAATTTTCGTAATCATTTCTAGTAAATGTAGACTTGATTTAAGACTCTTTATTTCAGATTGATGAAACTTAATGAAATCTTTTGCTTAATTTGAGGAATTCATGCTTATATCAAGTATGGAGCTCATTTGAAATTTCAAATAGTATGGTTGTTTTCTCGCAGTGTATATAGTATCGCTTCGTATAGTATACTCTGGTACCCCAGCATCGATGATGATGCTGATGCTTTTTGGTAATGCTAATAATGGCCCTGGCGCTCAACTTCGACGACAACAGCTTTCAACAACAATCGAGCCCACCTGTGCGCCAAGTCCAACGGACTAAAGAAATTTAAGCGCATTATGAAACTTTTCTTCTTTCTCTTACTCTTCCTCTTCCTCTAGCCCCCACTCTTTCTCTTCATATCTGCCTGTCTCTTTCTTTGCGCCTTCGCCATTGTTTGTGCAAAGTTTAGCCAAGGCTTTGGGTAAGCGAAACGCTTTCAAGTTGTCAAACAAAGCGCCTGCCAATGTCTATATTTCTCTCTCTCTTTCTCCTCTCTCTATCTCTGTCTCCCTTTGCATTATATATCCGTTATATATCCACATCTATATGGCAGTATGCCTGACTGTACTTATCTTAAAGTCAAAGCAACGAGTAAACAGTTTAGATAAAAGTAGTGACATTGGCGAAAAGTCTGGGAAAAAGAGAGGGAAAACAATATAAAGAAAGACAGCGAGAGAAATGTGGAGAAGCTGCTGTTTAAGACACATAATGCGATTGTTTTTTTCCAGCTTAAAGATTGACCTTAGCTAACCGAATCAACAGCTTTTGGGCTTAAAGTCATCAGTGTGAAAATATCAGCTATTCTTATATCTTTTATGCATTGCTTTATTCTTTTTGTCTCTGTTTCTTTTTGTGAAGAGCATCTAAACTGATTCTTAGAGAACTTGTCGCTTTTCTAGAACTTTGACTTTACATTTTATTTATTGATTATTCAATATAATTTACATTAATTCTATATGCTCAGTAAAATTGATTCTTTAAATTGATCTTCTAAACATATTTTTTTTCATTTGATTTTAAATTTACTCTCTTTTTCACATTTCTCTCTTTCATTTAGCTACTTAAAGTTAATTACACTGCATCAAAAAGAGTAATGTAAATTAGTAATTTTAATTTCATTTATTACTCTCTCTCTCTTTTTTTCTATCGATCTCTTGGAAGTAATTTTACTCATTTATTGGCACATCATGAGCCAAAGTTTAATTAGGTTTCACTTTTGTGGCTCGTACATCATTTGATGTCTATGTACAGAAAATGCATTGCTTTACTTTTCCAATATAAAAATCATTTGCCAAACTATAAAAGAGAGACAGAGAGAGAGAGAGAGAAAGAGAGGAAGTAAAATCATAAAATGCCAAATAGCGCAAACAAAGTTCAACTCGTGCAATATTCGCATTGAAGTGCCACTTGAGAGGGAATTGCCCCACATAAAAGATGAAGATAGCATGCCAGAAAGAGGGGGAAAGAGGTATAGGGTATATAGGGGTGCTTTGCCACCCAACCCAACATTGACAGCACACAGAACGAACCACACAAAACACGCGCCTGCAACTGACAATTAAACATTTAATTAAAAATCAATTAAAAACGTATTTTTGCACTTTGGTGTGAGCAGGAAATGAAGAGGGCACACTCCTATCCACCATTTCAGCCATCTATACATCTATCCATACACTCACAGATACAACTGCAGATACAGATACATTTTGTACGCATAACTCGTACACAAAAAGAAAGAAATTTTTACTGTATTTCGCTTTTCGCAATATTTGTTGATATTATATTCTTTAGTATACCCAGTAAAGCTAGAAAGATTGAAAGAGTGTATATATGTAGGTGCCATTGAAATAGTATGTTAGAAGAATGTAGAAATCAGTTGACATTCTTTAAAATATATACTTAATTCTAGAATGTTGTATGTACATATTTAAAACTATTGTAGATTGGATTTTTCTTTAGTAGAGGATCTTTCTTTCTTGTTATAAATGTAACTATACATATTAAGTCTTTCTATAGAATTATCTTTTTAGCTATAGATAGAGCAAATTTCATATAGATCATACCATATATAGGGTATTTGCTAGTCTAGCAATGTTAGTCATGGCATGTTTTTTTTATATTTTATTTATTGGAATTAAAAGAGTATAATTTAATTAACGTGTTGTGCTTTATGCGCGTGAACAGATGCAGCTACAGCTGTAGATACAGCTATAGATACAATCATAAATTGCATAGATGGATAGCACAAATAGATGAACGAATGTTTGAATAGATGGATGGATGAATTGATGGCTGGATGGATGAATGGATGGATGGATGGATGGATGATTGGATGGATGGTTGGATGAATGTGTGGAAGCAGCTGCAAATGAACTGCAATCAAATATGCGACGAGTGTCAATGAGTTATGATGTTTTATTCACACACAAATACGAAATGATTATTATGTCCGGCTGTTTAATTGGTCAGCTCTCTCCCTCTCTCTCTCACCCCCTCTCTCTTTCTCTATCTCTGTCTCTCTCTGAATCAAATTGAATGAAAGTGACGAGCAGATTTATTGATTTTCCATTCACATTCGCACACGACTTTAACTTAACCCTTTGAACTCATTGGAAGGGTAATCGTAGTTGGCGTAGTTCGCGCCCATCGTTTATCATTAAAATGCAATTAAAATTGACATGACATTTGATTTACAGCACGAACCTATGCCCTACGCTCCTTGTGGTCGTAGGTGTGGCTACCCTACCAGCCTTAGGGTTGTCGTTGAAGTTGTAGGGCATTCAAATCGACCCAAGAGAGTCATGTTTAGTTGCATTCTGTCACTTTCTGTGCACCAGAGAAAAACAGGAGTCTTGTTAGACTAGTAAAAAGGTGTGGGAAGGGCAAAGAAAATGAGGAGATGTAAAGAATGGGGTGCGATTTAAGGGATGTCTGATAGTGCAATAATAGTTATCAGTTACCCACTCACATCTGTTTGAGGTCATTGCAACTTTGTTGATTCGATTGTTAATTTGGTTATCGAAACTAAAGCTGCTTGTTTCATTCTCACGTTCCACGAACACCGATTAAGTTGACGCTATATTTACTTTGCTTTCATTTCCAGTTTTCCGCAAATAATACCGTTTTATCTGAAATTTTCAATTGCTTTAAGTGTTTTTCTCTTCAATTTAAAAACTTTTCTTGTTTCCATTCCGTGGTTTCTTTCTAGTTAATTAACTCAGCTAAGTGGCAAACTTTTTCGGCTTCTCTTGTTCATTTTTTGTGGCAACTAAATAATAACTAAATGTGTTTCAATTCCGTTGTTTCTCCTTCCCAAACTACATGATAATAAGCTCTTTACAATGTGTTTCAATTTCGCCGTTCATCTGACTATTGCATGCATAAACAACACAATCCAATCAATCGCATTGTCTAAACTGTTCCACTTCCATCGGTCCATATTGGAAGCACACACTTCCACAGTTATCTCATCTCTAGAAGCCAATACTAAATGGACTTAACGTCGTCGGCCAAACCTCAAAAGGTTGTTGTCTATCAGAACTAATGTTGCCACAGCAGCAGGTGAATGGTGGAATGAAAGGAAGGCGAGGAAGGCGAGGAAGGGAGGGCAAAGAAGGGGGAAGGGGACAGAATGGTGTCATTGATACGCCCATTGATTTGATCATTTTACGGTTATTAGAAAAAATTAAAGCGCAGCCAATTTGCATACGATTTAAATATCAATTTTTTATTGGTTTTCTACTTTGGTTTCCAAAATAACATGAATTGGAAATGAAGTCAAATAAAACGAAACAGAAAAAAACATGATAGGAAAATGAGAAAAACGTTTACGATGTGTCATATGCGGGCTGGCATCTTATTGGCTTTTTGTTGTTCTTGTTGTCATTTCAATAAACTGTTAAAAAAAAGTTTCATAACCACAACAAAGCGGCGACACAATGAGAACGCTGTAAACGAAGAGCACAGCGTGTGGTGCAGTGGTGCATTGTATTGTGGCGCATCAAATGCTGGCTTCTTATTAAATTCATATAACAAAAAATGAAAAAGAATTGAGCTCGACTGTAAGAGGCTCTGTAATTTATCTGTAAAAAAAAATCATGCAGTCTCTAGCTTGGAAATTTATCTTAAGTTGTTTTGTTTTTGTTAAGTGGTGGACGAGATAAGTTCTAAAAATAACTTGATCAGCTAAGGATCAGAGTAGAGTACTATACGAACAATTGATTTACGATTAAGATTGGGAAAGAAAGAAGTAACACCATTTATACACATATACTTACCACATCATGACTATTTAATGTCAATTTTTTTAGTCAACATTAAATAAAATACTATTCTATAAATTAATAATAAACTTGATCAGTTGTGAAGTAGCTGTGCTAAAAGTATTTTTATTTTGAATAACATTCTTCCATAAATACTTATTTGTCTGGTATTTCTCACAAATATGACGATTAAGAATATCTATACTTCCATCTGCTGTCTAAATCCAATTATTTTTCTTCAACAAACTTGATAGACCCTTTGTATTGTTTAAGTGCAGGGTCTATCAAATGTAAGAAAACGGAAATTGCACAAAAGGAAAGAAGGGGAAAGGTCGCAACTTTTAATAAGGATGTGAATAATGTTAATGTTGTGCATGCTAATTGCCTCTCTGATTGCCAATTTCCATTGAAATTTAAAGCTCGGCACGTTTCAAGTGGTTCTTCCCCTCCACCCACTTCTTCGCTCCCTTTTTCTACTCCTTTTCCCTCCCTCTATGTCTCCAACTGGACTTTATAGTTTGGCGCTGTGTGTGGCACTTGAGGCTCTGTTTTTTTTGTGTGCAGCCCAAGCAACATTTTATGGTTGCAATCAAATTTGCACATTTCATTTGACTGTGGGGCCTATTAAATGAACCTGATATTGCCTTGCAGTCGACGATCGTGCCTTAATGAATAACAGACCAGCTCGGCTAGGGGAGCATGAGACTATTTCATAAACTGCAATAAAAAGTTCCACAGTTTCCATTACAATATTGCAAAAATAGACAGTAAAGCGCAAGCATCTGGAATAGCATCTATTCCAAATATTGAACATTTTATTTTTTTTAAATTTTGCATTTCTTTTTTTGATGAAATTATGCGTAATTTTTGTAAAGTGTAATGCGTTTTTTTAATACCTTTGCTGATTGTTTCTATATAGAAAGAGTTATCAATGGCGGCAAACTTTT
The DNA here is from genome assembly GCA_037043405.1 of Drosophila subquinaria. NCBI lineage: Eukaryota > Metazoa > Arthropoda > Insecta > Diptera > Drosophilidae > Drosophila > Drosophila subquinaria. Next base: position 230,504 of record JBAMBL010000653.1, read on the forward strand.
GTTTTTATTCGCTTGTGTTCATCTCAAGAATTGCCGCTTTTATGTTTTTTTCCTTCAACTAAATAATAACTACATAACATTTGAACTCTTCTGAGTTTTTTCATGCCCTTGGAGAGAGTGCTAAAATTTTGTGACGCAATGCTTAGCAGACTTTAAAAAGTATTATAAATAACTTTTTAGCATAAAAATATCAGTCGAAAATTGAATACAGATCTCTGCAAGCGTAACAAGTCTTCGGTGTGCCGAAAACAAATTTCTCTCTTGTTTTTTAAATATTTCGTTTAAAGTTGAGTTTTTTTTTTTGCGATGCATAAATATATTTTTGGGGTGCATTGTCAAATGTTGTTGGCAGCTGCAACGGCAAAAGTAGATTAAAATCTAAATACTCACGACACAACATACACACACTCACACACACTCTCACACACTCTCACACACTACACACACACTCTCACACACTACACACACACTCAACTTAAATTTTGCACAAATAAACCGAATTAAAAGTGCAAAACAAGGCGACCAACAATAAAATACAAAGAGTAGCGACAACAACAAGACCGAAAAAAAGGGAGTAGAAACAAAAAAAAAAAAAGGAGTTAAGTGTAAAGGCGCGTCATGTTAGACACACCACAAGCGTCGCTGCTGCCACGCCCCCGCCTACACTTGGTGGACTGGACTAACTTTTGACAAAATGTCGACCAAAAAAAATAAATAAAAATAAAATAATAGAATTTACAGTGGGAGAAAAGGAGTCGAATTAGGGGAGTAGGAGTAGACAGAGGCTAAAGTCAAAATGAGGACTAGGTGCTGAGATAAAGTGAGGGAATAGGAGATGGGGAACTGAAAAGAAGGAGAGGAAGGAGAAGGGAAAAGGGAAAAGGGGGGAAGCACACAGACAGCCGCCACACACGGAAGCCATAAAAACTTATGGCAAAAATATAAAAATTCACCCTTTTTATTGTGGCAAACAACGAAAACGAAACGAAACGAGAAATAAAATAAAATGCAAAACATTTACCCACAACACACTAAGAAAGAGCGAGAGAGAGAGAGAGAGAGAGAGAAAGAGGGAGTCAAACAACCCTTTTTGGCCAACTACTAAACTTAAATGCTGAGTTTAGCAAAAATACAACAAGAAGAAGGAGAACAACAACTGTCTGAATTCGGCATGCAATTGTTGTTGTAAAGCAAAAAACACAACAAAAGGCAATGAATACAACTCCAAGTGGCACTAAATACAACAACAGCTGCATAAAAGTAATAATATAAAACTATTTATGCCGTCGTTGAGACTCCGTTTGGGGCTCAGCATAAATAGCACACACACACACAATTGCAATGGAAGTCGGCACCCACAACGAATGCACTTTAAGTAACTCTAATGACATTTTACAACACTGCTTTTATAGAACTTTCCTTTGGACATACACTTACATATGTATATTCGATAACATCCTGAGTAGCTTACGTGGCGAAATTCAGAAACATAGCTCAGTTACTCAACGAGTTATGAGGCTGAACCACTTGTGAACCAGTTCAGAGGAGAAACAGCTAGGCGTTATATGTTGAAAAAGCTAAAGAATTTAAACAACATGTTTTATTAAGATGGCTCTGATATACACTCAGATAATGAGCTGAATCGTTATTTGAACCGGTTATTAGAGAAACTAACGAAAAAAGATAAGAACCAGAGAAATTTATACTATAGCATCAGATAATGCCACATAAAAATGTTCAGCTATGAGCTTAGAAAACTTTCTAATCTATGACGCTGAAAATATGCATTAAAGGAGCCTTAATGTCAGCGAGATCTTTTTATAGCTATAAGAACAGCTTACATACAAAATTTCAAAGAAATTGTTGATATATTTTTTAAGTTAGGATGTTGAACCGTTTTGGTACTGGTTCACAGAGATGATAACGATTAGGAAGTCTCTAAAATACGAACCTTGGTTCAATTGAATGCTAAAATAATTGTATATTCTTAGGTCAATTAATTAAATGTTTTCTTGATTTTTATTAAGCCAATGAAATTGTTTTAAAAATAATTAGCTGATTTTTAAAGAAATAATAATTATAATGAATTATTATAATAATTATAATAAAATACAAGAAATATAAGAGCAACAAAATGATTAATGTGCAGACCAAAAACAAGAAAAAAAAGACAAAAGAATAAATATAACCCTGCTTCTTCGTCTGTCAACGGTAAAACTCTGGCGTCTACCTTTCGATAGTACTCGATACTGCTGTGACAGGTGCCTCCCTGTCAATGGGGGGGCATATCAAACATTTCCTGCGTGCTCTCTGTTGGAATAAGTTGGGAATAAGAAAAGAGGTAGCATCTTATATATTGGCTTGTCGTAAAAGAGTCGAAATAAAATTTTAGCTGTTGTCGGTTCGGTTTTTTGTGTATTGTGTGTTGTTTGTTGGTTGCTCACTCGTTTATCCTGATTCACCGCCTGCCGTCTGCTGTCAGCTGTTGTTATTGGTATATTGGTTCGTTCTTATGCTACGAATTACCGTTGTGCTACTGTTAACCCCTTGCTCTTAGCTCTACCCTTTACCCTTTACTCTCTACCGTCTACCCTTAGCCATAGTCCTGCCCTTTACCAGGTTTTATGGCTCCTTCTGTTCCTTTTTCGCTGTTCCCGCGGCTTAAGCAAGCAGCCAAAATAGTTGTACCGCTATGCGGCAAATAAATAAACAAAGAAATTCACAAAGAAACTCGCAAAACGGGGGCACGAGCAACGCATGAACGACTAGCAAATACTCTAGATTTTATTTAGATCTCCTTCCCATTAAAAAAGATAAATTCATTTGAAATTAATAATATGCAAAAATAGTCATTATAGTTCTATCGTATTTATAATTTTTAAATTTATATGTTTTTATAACATTTTCATAAGTAATTGCATATCTTAAAATTTAAAATATTATTTATAAACATAGATAACATATTGATAATTGTATAGAACTAAATATAATTGACATAATTTTTTTCAGCAATTGTTCTTTTTTTTTTTGAGCAATTAAAATACCTTTGAATATAGCTTACAGGGTATAGCACACACTGCCACACACACACTTGCACAAACACGCACACCTGGCATAGCTTGCAGCTGACGTCGACAGCGACGTCGCTGCCGATAACAGTGAAATGCAATTTTCCTCTTATGGCAGAGCGTTGATTTTTGCACGCGTCCTGACTCGACAAAAGTCCTCGGCTCCAGCTGCGATCCCTGCTACCCCCACCCCCTCCCTACACCACCCCCAAAGCACTCAACACCTCCCGCTACCCCTTCACCCCCGCTGGCCATCGTTCCGTCAGCTAGCTGAATTAAATATTCATTTTGTATTGCATTTTCTTGCGGGTTAAGAAGCAACATAACACACACAACGGGAACTTGCACGAGGGAAGGGAAGTGACGGAAAGGGAAGGGGTAGGGATAGGGTTAGGGGTTGTTTGGTATGGAGGGGAGGCTTGGCTGCATTTAGCTCGAGAGATTTCGCACGTGTGCATTTAACTAAGTGGCACATGTTTTTGTTGTTCTCGTTCTCATTGTTGTTGTTTGTTTTTTACATTTGTGCTTACTGTTGGTTGCTGCTGCTGTTGTTGTTGTTGCTGTTGTTGCAAGGACAACGAGCCTGCTTGCTGCCTGCCTCATGCAGCATCGCATCACACACACACACACAGATACACGCACACTTGCATATCAACAACAGCAGCCAAATTGGAAAACAAATTAGCACAATCCTTCCTTGTGCAATCCCGAAAGGGGCAACAACAACAACAATATCTACAACAACAACAACCATAATGCTGCAACATATCAAAGTGCTGCCTGTCACAGTGGTGCAAAAGCAATTTGTCTGCAACTGACATTTCAACATCGTAAACTTATTTCAGATAATTTTAATTTGTTTTATCAATTTGTTGAGTTGCTCAAAGTAGATTTGAAAAAAACCGAATGCAATTAGATGAACAAGTTTATATATGATATAATTATGTATATCTGCAATATACTATCTATCTATTACATTATTTTTATAATGTAATAATAATAAATTAAAAATTATAATAAAAACGTTGTTAAATTTTAAATTCCTTTATCATAAAAAACACAAACTAAGACAAAAATTGCTATACCATAAGATTGTCTAAATGTTAGAAGAAAAGAAATCAAATTGAATAAGATTAAAAAAAATATAATAATAATTATAATAATATATTTATGTAATATTACTAATAGTAATATTTTTGAATTATAACTAATGGACACTCTGCTAAGTTTTCTCACACATTTCTAATTAATTAAAAATAATGGGTTTTTTTTAAATTGCACAGGCAAGAAATGTATATTTTTTTTAGTCCAGTGACTTGCTGCACAGTGTAAGCTGTGCAAGTGCAGGCAATGCAACCCCAAAGATCCGAAACATCGAATCAAAGCTATACCTCATACATATAGACCCTGGTTTATCCCATTTTTGCCATTGCCATTCTTTTGTCGATCCCTCCAAAAATGTACGAGTATTTATAACTATTGCTCCAGCCCCGAGAACTCTTGTTATTCACGCTCACTTTGACACTGTGAACCACCCTTGCTTTTGTAGGCGCTCTATTGTTCGGTTAACCCAAAGTGAAACTACCCTAAACCCATGTACCATTAACCGCTCTACCCCTACCCCTCACTCCTCCCTCCTTCTATTCTCCTTTTTTCTTGCCTCTCTCCACTTGGTGTTGTGTTTTGGAAATGGAAATCGACATCAACTCATCGCACAGGCAATAAATTTATAAGTTCTGCTAATGTGCGTTAATGGCTTGTAGTTTCGCTTTTCAAAATTTGTTTTGCGCCGTTTTTGATAGTGAGGGAAACGCACCCCCCTTCTTCTCCCTCCGTCCCCGTCCCCGTCCCTAACCCGTATCCCATTGCCTGCTTAGTATTATATTTTTTTCTCGCTCGTTTCTTTAGTCATTCTTCTTGTTGTTATTTAATTTTTCGTTTGTATTATTAAAGGTTATTATGCTAATTTCTTTGCCATGAGTTTTGTTCTGCCCTCTCGCTTTTGCCTTTTCGCTCTTTCTAGTTTCCGGGGCTTTCCTTTTGCCTGTAAATTCGGACATTATGGCGTAATTAGCAATACCGTTATGTATTAGACCTCCACCACGATGCTTAATTTATGCAAAAAAAAAAAATAGAACTCGAACTTAGCTACTGTCGAATGTTGAGCAGTGCCAAACCCAAAGCCCGTAGAAATAACTCGGCTTGTTTTTTTTTTTGGTTCTGTTGTTAATTTTCACATTGAGTTTATGTCGCCACGGATCTGGACAATGTGCTAAATGAGTTGAATATTTGCACAACAGCCCCCAAAAAAAAAATAATGGAGAAAACAAAGCAACCCAAAGGGACATGAGTCAGAGTCGGACAAGGACTCGTAGCTGAAACTCAACCTTGCACTCGTAGAATCACATTAGAGTTAGGTTTGGCGAACTGCCACTTAGGAAATTAGCACGCCCTCTTGCCACGCCCCCACCTCGCTCTTGCACAAGCCTTCCAAGAGGCTAATGTGCCTCATAACGGTAACGAGCGAACGGTTCTTCAGCTTAATTTCTGGGTGGGTTAAGAACTAAAACCTAACGTAATTTCAGGGAATTACGACAGAGAACTTAACATCTTATTGAATTGAGCTGATCTTTTGGTCAGGAAGTGGTACTTTAACTCTATTTGGTGTAAACTAATTTGTTTGCTTGTCAGAAGAATAGATGATGTGGGATTAAAGAGGATGAAAATATACCCATAGATGGAATTGTTGTAGAATGTTAAAGTAAGATCTACTGAATGATTGAAAAGTTTTTTTTATTAGAAAGATCTTTAGTTCTAGATCTTACAAAATTTGATGGATTGATGGAAATCATAATATTTAATTTAGTGATAAGTTTTATCATAGAAATTATAAAACTTATCCTCTTCTTCTCTGTTTTTATTCATACTTTGCACTACTCCAAGTTCATTCTAAGCCATTTAAAAAAAAAATATAAATATATAACTTTACTTCTAATGCAATGCCTATATTTTATAGAAAACATATTAAATTAAAGCTTAAAGCATTTTACACATTGACTAATTTTATTTCTCTCTCTCTCTCCCCATCTCGTTTCAGGTATGTACACGAGTCGCATTCGAATCAGAGTCCTAACTCAACTTTAGCTGCCTCCTAACGACTGCAATGCGTGGTCAGCGCTGTCCAATTTAAGTACAAACCACATATCTCATATATACACACACTAACACACACATACATACATATATACTAACACACACATGCATTTTATGCCCCAACCCAGTGAAAAAAGTTTCATTGCCCAAAAGTCAACTTGAAATCAACGCGCGAGTTAACTGAAAAAGTATTACGCAGCCAAAAGGGATACGGCAAAAGGGAAGACGTGGGGAAAATGGGGAGAATATTGCAGAGGTAGGGACATGGCCGAGAGTCCTGTATAGAGCCGTGTGTAGACCCAAAAAAAAGAGCCGTATTCGGACCGAGCTTAGCACAACTTTAAATACAACCACATAATTTTTTGGTCATGACTTAAAACTCGCACCACAAAGCGACAGAGAGAGAGAGAGAGTGAGCGAGGGATAGAGAAAATAAGAGAGATATGCAAAAGTTTAGACTGGCTTCATAAATGTATGGGGGCATAACCACGCCTCCTTTTGGCCCAGCCAGCAAGTACCGCAATCCTACATGTATCTTTCCTCCTACCTTCCTCTTGGCCCAGCAAAACATAGGAGATATTTTTGTGCTGAGTTTACATTATCAATGAACGGCTTTTGCGCTCTTTGCGCTTTTGTGCGGCGGTCGCCTAAGTAGCCAAGTAGGGGAGGGCGAGAGGTGGCAAAAGTGGGTGGCATGGGGTGGATGGAGGAGGGGAAAGAAGAAGGAGGAGGGTAGGCAAAAGGTAAAGGGAAAACTGCGGCTTGGGGCGTGACGGCAACTATGAAATAACAGCACTAACGACTAACGCTCGAAAAGTAAGTAATCTACACACAGAGAGACATACACAGACACACACACACACACACACGCACACACTCAGACAAAACTCGGCAAACTCATGTAACTGTGAGATATATGCATAGATACGTGCTCATATGGCGCTGACTTTAGTTGCTGCTCCCTCAGTCTGTGTGTGTGTGTGTGTCTGTGTGTGTATATGTGTGTATAAATTCATGTCTGTATGGTTGTTGTTTGTGGCCCGCCAACAGAAATTTGTTGGGCAATTTCCAAGCCAACAAATCTCTGCAAAGCTGGCGCACTGCAACATTACCTCCCATAACTCTTTCCCTTCTCTTCCGTCTCTTTCTCTATGGCTCCTTCCGTTCTTCCGTCATTCCCTGCTCTCCCTTTCTTCTGCATGCCAATGCGAATGCATGTAGCATCTTTTAGCCAGAAGCAGGCCTACGACAACCGGTTAGGCGTAGACTGAAATACGCTGTGTTGCACAAAAGTTATCGATGGGTTAAGGTAGCACAGATTGTAGGGCAAGACAAGGGTTAAGGTGTCTATAAAGAATAAATACTATAACAATTGAAGAGAGAGTGAGAAAAAGTCAATTTAGTAGAAAACTTAACTATCGATACATTATCGATAACATTAAAAAATAATAAAAATACATCACTAAGCTAGCTGAGATATTCAAATAATTCAACTAAACGCAAATGATGTTGTGACAATATTAATCGATAAAAATAATCGATAGATATCTACATAAATATCGATAAGCCAAATGAGCATGAGAAGAACGAACAATAAATCTCCTACGAGTATTGTGTTGTAATCGATAAATCGATAAATTGCCAGAAATATTTTAAAACTCGATAAATTATTTTGACAAATTCAAAAATACCACGAGTCATTCAAGAGCCGATTAACATCGTTAGCTAACGATACATTCGATAAGTTGATAAATTGATAGCCAAAATGTAGGGACTTAACCAACAACTGAGTGGACGGATCTCGACTCGCTCGCAACCCAAAGCGTGGGGCGTGGGGCGTGGCATGCCTCGTTCAAGAAGTAGTTGGAACCGTAGGGTATAAGCCCGAAGGGTGAAACGAGAGATGGTTGGAGCCGTAGGGAGGGAAGAGGGTCGCATCAGAACACATACATACGTACATGCAGCTTGTAAGTTGCGCATGCAACCAGATGCTGTCATGGATGCCTAACAAGGTCCAAGCCCAATGCGATGAGAGATAGAGATAGACAGCAGAAGAGAGAGAAAGAGAGAGAGTGTTAGTGGGGGGTGGTGGACTGGAGCGCAGAAAATGGTAGGGGAATTGGAAGCAATTTTCCACCTTCCCGTCATGCACAAAACTGTCGCCAAAAACAATTTCGCTGAGATTTAAGTTTCTGTTCAACAATTTCCGCTCTGGTATTCGCCGAATACTCCGCATCCCTTTATTCCTTATCCCTTTATCACAAATGCAACAAGCCCCTCTTTTTTCGCTACTCTTTTCTGCTACACAGAAAGAAAAAATTCGAGGTAGCGGTATAATATAAATGTCAAAAGTTAGGTGATCCCATTTATTATTACTAGATATTTTGATTATCAAGGTTCTTCTAGGAATTTAGTTATTTTATCATATATTTCAGGCGGTGGCAAGGCTTGATCTAGTTTTCTTTAATACCGTGTAGAAAATTCTGGAGACTTTGAACAAGGTTATCATAAGCAAAGAACTCGTTCTTTAGTCAAATACTTTCAGATTTGTTCGCCCATTTTATTTTTGATATTTCTGATACTTTGATAAATTAACTTTACATATATAATCCTAAATACATCTCACAAAATAACATGATAACAGCTGAAATGTTAAGCTTGAATTTGAGAATGATTCTGATTTTTCGTGTAACCTCTTTTTCTATCCATATTCTAGGCCTCTGCCATTGCTTTGCTCTTGGTTCGTTTTTCTTGTTGCGCCAACTGCCAACTCAAAAAAGCAGAAAAAAGGTGGCAGTTGCAACGCCCACACACACACACACACACACTGCCACACAGAAAAAACCACATTCATAGATAATGTGCAGCTTGGGCTTGCGGTTATTTTGTATGCTTGGTCGGTCCGTCAGTTTATCTGTCCATCCGTCTGTCGGTCTGGCAACGCCGCCAGTTGCAAGTTGGCAGTTGCCACATCCATGTGGCATGTGCCTCTTTTCACTCTGACTCTCATTCTGATTCTGGCCTGAATTCGGGACTCTCAAAATCAGGGGGTTGGGGATGCTTTTGTGGCTGTTGCGGCAGCCGCCAAAAACGCCGACGCTCATCCAATTTTCCCCGTTGCAAACAATTTTTGTTGCGCTTTACAAAAATTGCATTTTCAGTCTCAGCTCCCAGTCCGACCCACTGAGCCACTGAACCACCCAACCACCCACCATCCCAGTTGACAATATCGCGCAACGTCGTCGCTTTTCTATTGTTCAAAAAGAAGAATGAAAAAAAAAATATAAATAAATAAAAAAAAACAAAAACAAAAAATAGTCGAAAACAAGTTGTTGAAATGACATCCCTACGCTCCGTTCGCTGCAACTCTCCATCCCTGGTCGTCGTCGCCACAGCACAGTCTAAAAGTGTCGACCACAAAGTTTTGGGGCACGATTTTTGGTTAACGAAACATTTTTTTCATGGGTTGCACGAAAAGTTTTGCCGACAGTTTGCCATATCAGTACATCAGTCAGTCAGTCAGTCAGTCTTCATTTCGAATTATGCTGAGCACAATCTTTCCAGCCTGGCCATAACCCAAACTTCTCTTTCTCCAGCTGCTGCTGCTTCTTCTTCTTCTACCTCCCCCTTTTGGCACTGCAAAGTTGGCATAATCCAAGAAGTTGTCCTCGCTCTCTGCATTCTCATTATCAGACAACCCTAATGGCATGCCTTGCCAAAATGACGCTGCCAGAGTTGCCACGCTATTTATGCCCCACCCCCATTTCTTGCATGCTAAAAAACACTTTGGTTTATCGATAAATTTCGCAGTCAGCAGGCAGTAATCGCATGCAAAGGGAATGCATTTTAGAGCGATTGTATTAAATATATACAATTTATACAAGGAAATAAAGTTCTAAAAGAGGAACAATACAATAATTGAAAGGAAAATATAAAAAAAAAATTAGAGAACATATTTCAGATGCATTTTTGGCTGTCGATTGTTAGGCTTAGTTTCCCTTCGAACTCTCGAAAATGTTATTTCTCCTTCAATCAAATTTACGCTCTTGTGAGCATAAGTTTTTCTTCAACTTCTCTGTGTGCTTCATTCGCAAACGTTTCAACCGAATTTCAAATTAACCTAATTTGACGAATAGCTATCGATTCGATTGCCAATATGAAAAAGAGTTGGCAGTCAACGGCGCATTATGAAATCTTGTTCAACAGTGAGTGAGCTGGAAAAGCAAATGTGATTCACTTGAATTGAATTGAATGCAATCGAATGCACTCATTTCACATAGGCCAATTTGGGGTAAGTATCTGTAGTTGTTGTGACCAAAAAACTGTAACAGGAATCAAACTAAATTAGAAGAGAGAAACCACAAGAAGCAGATGGGGAAAAAGGGGGAGAACCAAATCGTTGAAGGAAAAAGAGGAGAAAAACAATCGTTAAGTGCAATTCTGTTCGCATTGATTGCGCACTTGATTACGATAAATGAAACGTCAACAAGAAGGAAGCGAGAGAGAGAGAGAGAGAGAGAGAGAGAGAGAGAGAGAGAGAAGAGGAGAAACCGGAAACAGGACTAGGCCCAATGCGTCTCCATTTCTTTTGGGGCGACTCTTGTTGTTGTTGTTGTTGGTGTCACTGATTTCTTTTGTCTACTTTTCATCAGCCTGCCGCCCTCCCTCTGCCTGCCTTGCTTGTTTTGGTAGCAATTTCTCTCATCTTGTCTCGTCTTTCGTTTGGACAAATCACAGTGTGTGTTGCCGGAAAATCAGTTGTCCTGTTGTGCCATGGCCAGCGAGTGTCCTGCGGCAGCTGCGTCGTCATCGTCGTCGCCATCGTCGTCGACATCTCAAGGCGCAGCTGGGACCAAGGCAAAGGACATGCCCTTCTCTCCCCATCTGTCTCCTGTCTTCTGCCTCGATCCATCCGTGCGTCCTTCCGTCCGTGTCCAAGGGGCCCAAGGGCTACATTTGGCCCCAAAACGGACACGGGCACAGCACACATCAGTGTTGCCGATTTAGCATTTTTCCAGATAGATTTGAATCGAAACAAAAAGTGGCAGATCCAATAAAGTATATATATCCTGATCAGTATCAACATTTTTGTGTGCTTAAGTCTGTTTGTATAAACTTAAAGATCTCAGAGTTGGTAAGAGCTAGAAGCACCAAATTCAGTATGCAGACTTCTTATATAGCCAGACAGATCAAGTTTGTTTGAAAATTTTGATAGCTTTTACCCAAAAATGTCTCAAACATTTAACTGAACTGCATTTCATCGAATTAATTGAAAAATATTACTTAATTCAAGTATAAAGTAATTCTGAATATTTCCGAAAATTTGGACACAGTTTGGATTAATTTGAATCTAGAGTCTTGGTTTTTTTTTTTGTGAGTCTAGCGAAATGAGCACAGGGTGTCTCGTAGTTGAGCACTCTTAACTTAAGATTTCTTACGTGATTTCAAGTCGTTGTATTCAGTTTTTGTTTCGAGCAGTTGGCATCACTGTCACACTTACACACACTCACACATACCGAACACACACACACATCACACACACACACATCACACACATACATCACACACACGTCGCTTTGGCCGTATGTTTGCCATTCTGACGCTGGGGCACTTAAGGCAAGGCTCAGCCAAAAGGACATTCGACGATTGTGAGGAGCTCTCAGCAACCGGAACCCTGCAAGCCGAAAAGCTGTCTCTTTTTCCCATCTCTCTCTCTCTCTCTCTCTCTCTCTCTCTCTTTCACTCTCTTTCACTCTCAGTCACTCGCTGTGTGTGTTGCATGCCACTAGAGAATTCATTCATGTTGAAATGCGCAAATTTGTTATCAACGCTTTATGCCATTATGCCTCATGTTGCCTTGGCTCTGAGATTTCAGCATCCCATTACACACAGCAATGTCTCCAATGCACCCCAAAATTATCCTCTCTCTCTCTCTCTCTCTCTATCTCTATCTCTCTTGTATCTTGTTGCACAACATTTGGCCAACGCTTCGTTCATTTGTTTTTACTTGAATTTATGGCTTTAATAACATAACAACCCTGACTCCCCCCCTTCCCAGCCTTCTCTTTCCTGGTACTCTCTCCCCCACCCCCACCCCCATCCCCCCTTTAGAGGCATTGCCCGACAAACCATGATAGACCGTGAAACAGTCGCCAGGCAGCCCTTGGCCCATTGTCTGTCAGCCATTTTGTTGACCCAAACTGTCTGAATAATCCAAGTATGAGTCTATGAGTGTGCGTGTGTGTGTGTGGGTATTGTTTATACATGTGTGTATGTGTGTTTTGTTTGTTCTTATAGTCGCCTCATTAGATTTCGATAAACTGGTTCAATGCCTAGCCAAGAGTCTCTCCAGCCTATAAGCTGCTCTCTCTCTCTCTCTCTCTCTCTCTCTCTCTCTCTCTCTCTGTCTCACTTTCCCCTCTCTCACCCAACCTGCTATCAATACAATTCAGCAGCTTTTTGAGTGGCTTTTGCTGGCCATTTAGTTGTTGCCACAACTTGTGGCCCACACACAAAGTTCAATGAAAAACTAGTCGGAAAGACTAAAGTCGAGCAAGCTCGCCAATAAAAGACCCTGCATTTAATCTGTTAAAAATTACAAGTACAAAATGGAATATAATACTGAGAAAAAAATGAAATTTATAATAAGTCTGTTTAATGCAAAATAACAAAGTTGTATTCAATTTTAAATGGACTTTTTTCGCCTATTATAAATTTAGAAAACTCTATTAATCCTTGTACATTTCCCTCATAAATATAAAAAAGGAAGACTAGCTCTAGTCCAGATTTTCATTTTTTGTTTGTTTCTCAAAAAAGATTCTTGACCCTAAAGTAACCCCTTAACCCTTTTAAATCTCTTCGTAGAGAGTTCCAAAAAATACTGGCTTATAGACAATTTATTTCTTTATTTTTTTAAATTATGCAGCAATATACAATAAATTAAGAATAATTATAAATTATAGTAATTTAAGTTTCTTTTTAGTTGTCCCCACCTAAGGGCAGGGCTGGGCATTTGAGTTGCAAGTACAGGGTATAAATAGGTTGGCCCAAAACGCCAAGGAAAACCCCATGAAAAGGGTGTTGCAACATCACACATCAAGTGCAAGCGGTCAGTGGCGTTGATTGAAGTGGCAAATAGTGCGTGGCAATGTGGCAAGAGGAGGAACGATGGGTGAAGGGTCAAAGGAGGAGAAAGAGGAAGAGGTGGTCGCCTCTGAAGAGAGATAAATGGATGTTGCAAGCAGGCAGACAGGCAGACAGACAGACAGACAGCGTTTGGTTTCAAGTGACGCAGCAGCTTGTGGCATGTTCAATAAATTATGCGACACAAAAAGCAGAAGCTGCTGAAGTAGGAGAGAGAAAGAGGGGAAGAGGGAGAAAGAGAGGAGGAGAAAGGAGAAGGGAAGCTTCAGTTTAAGCTAAACGAAACATTAATTAGAATTATCTAAAGTGTGCCACAAATGAGAAAAGTAGGAAAGAGAACAAGCAGCAAGAGAATGAACCAGAGCATGAGTCAGAGAAAGAGAAAAAAGAAAGGACTGCATGCTTAAAAAATAAAGAATTTTAGACTTGAATTTTAGAATTGTTTTTTTCTCTGTATATTTAAATTAAATTTTTCCATTCTTCCTGTAGAATCATAAATGCTTAAGTAGCATCTAATGTAAATGATTTGTTAAGAGAACACACACATACATAAATACAAACTGTGTGTGTGTGTTGCAAAATATTTTAGTAACTGAAGTCGACTAAATGGCAAAGTTTTGAGTCGAAAAACATTTTATTGAATATGCAAAGTTTTGTGGCCCTGGCAAAAGCACTGCCGTCAAGGCCGCAGTGTATTATAAATTAATAAGCACACTAAACGCTCAAAAACACACACACACACACACACACTCGTACACACTCACATAGTTCTGCATAAATAATAAAGTTAAATACGCTTACAAGACGCATTTTGCGGTCTCAGTTTACAATTTGAACTTGAAGCAAAACTCGAGTCGAAAACTAACCAAAAACTATAACCAACACTTTTGTGTGTATCTCTGTGCGTGTGTGTGTGTATGAGTATGTTGGTATCTGTGTGTGCGTGTGTGCGTGTGTGTGTGTCGTCAAAGTCCTGTGGCGCCTAGGGTAACATTTTGGGTAATTTGCGCCCAAGAGAAGCATCTGCAAATGGCATCAGAAGTGCGCGAAAGTTCAAACGAAAGTTGCCGCCATAAAACCATAAAATATCTGAGAGAAGACCCAGAGTGCCTCTCTATCTCAACTCCCTCGCTCTCTCTCCCTCTCTCTCGCTCTTCTCCCTCTATGAATATGCAACTGCTTCGACTGTGAGTTAAACAAAACTTAATAAGCATATGAATGCATTGCAAATATTTATGTATTCATGCCCCAAAAATGCTGATATGTAAGAGAATCCCATTACTCTAAGAACTTCTCTAGGAGAAACCCATGACAAGCAACTGGAAAAAGTCTCCATTAATTGAGGTTTCATTATCGATTTAAGATTCTGTAATATCAGAAGATTTTTCAAGTAATTTGTTTTAAAAAATAATTTAATTAAATATTTTTCATTTTTGAAATATACCAAAAAAAAACCATTAAAGATATTCGGAGGTGCCGCAGAAATCGCTTTCGCTTAAATTTCACTTAAATTTGTTTGAAATTTCAGTGAAATCAAGCGAAAGCAATTTTGTGGCACCCCTGATTATCTTTTTTTGGCAAATTCAATTTATTTTTGTTTTGTCCAAACAAAAAATTGATATTTTTTGAAAAGGGCTCAATTCTCTGTAAACATTTTTACGTATTCAAAACAGTTTTCTTTAAATGTAAGTTACACATTTTTTAAGCAAATTTTTTTAAATGTGAGCAAAACATTTTTGCTGCCAAAGTCAAATAAAACTTTACCAATTCAAAATATTTTTTACCTCAATACAAATTAAAAATTTCTTTGAGCAACTCAAGCTCATTTTCTGAGCTCACACTCAAAGAAAGAGACTGTATCTGCATCTCAATCTAGACTTGTATCTGCATCTTTAAGGCTTAAGTATGAAACACTCAACGCTCATTATTAAGTTTGTGTTTTAAGCGTTGGCAACTCTATCAAAATTCCAAGAATTGCCATTGTCAAGCGGCTTGTCGCATTCTCGGGAAATTTGGGTGCCACCACAGAGGAAGAGAGGGATAGAGAGAGAGAGAGAGAGAGAAGAATTTGATTTAGTGGCGCATTGGAATCAATATATCAACGCGGTTGCACGCGAACCGCGACAATGACAAACGGAGGCAACATTAACGCACTTAACCTGGCCAATACCAAGACAGAGAGAGAGAGAGAGAGTAAAAGAGAGAGGGGGATATGAGACTACAATGTGGGCTAAACAAGTAAATTGTATCTGTGAGATACATTTCCATGTTGTCAGCATTGGCATGATTTATTCATTTGACTTTAATATGAATCATTTGACATATTTTGGTCTCAGCTTTTGTTTCAAGCGCGTCTCTTACATATTTTTGATTTATCACTAAAATTCCCCTGCCCTCACCCTTCTCCCTTCTCTCGTCTCCGTTTCTCCTTTCCTCCTACTTAGAGCAACTTCATTAAGTGTTGAATACGAATGCAGCCTCAAAGCAAACACGACAAAAATTAGTAACAAAATTTATTGCATGTCTTATCAACAGTCGACTCACCGAGTCTCCCAAGTGAGTGTGGAGTGAGTGTGAGTGAGTGGAGTGAGTACGATGACTGTGACTGTCTTTTGCATTCAAATGAATATCGGAACATTTGACTAAAAGTTGTCAATGCAAAATCAATTTGAACGCCACTTTATTTGCACATTTAGCAGCATTAGTTGCGTGAATAAAAGCGTGAATACGAGTACATGCAAAATGAATAGTATTGAAGGAATTAAATTATAATCACATTCACTCAAGCAATACACTTCCAAGAACAGATAGTTTTCTTTATAACATATCAATAACTTGAGCAACGAATAATCATTTTCTTTTTCAAATAAATGTGAATGAGATGAATCCTCAAGGGACCGTGCCTGATAATTGAGTAATAGCAGCCTAAAAGCTGATAAAAACGGATCGTTAAATGCTACCCAATGGTAGCTCAACTAAAAAAGGGACCAGAGATCATAAATATTCAGTAGATAAGACGAAATGGGAGCATCAAATAAAAATCGAGCTACCTCAAGCATAACAACAAATTGTGTAGTTTAACAAACAACTATAAAGCATTTAACATTTTAATTATTTAAAGTTCAATCAACAATTTTATGTTTTCAACTTTAATTTAATTTAATTAATTTAAAAAATGTAGTTTTTCCTGATATTTAAATTGATTATATTCTTTATAATAATTATGAATTTAGGCATTAAATTGGAAAAAAAACACCCTGAATATTTTTAAATGTCTTTTGTTTCTTAAAACGGAAATTCCCTAATTAATTTTTCAATTAAAATTTGTAAATATCAAGAAAATTAAACAATTTATTACATTGTTGTTAATTCTCTGAAGAAGATTTTTAAGAACTCTCTTGACTTCTTTAGCTAATGTACCCTGTAATGACACTTTTGTAGTGTTTTCTGGGTGCCGCTTCATTGACGACAGCTTTGACAATGACAAGCTGCACAAAATTTGCATACAGTAAACAAGCAGCGATAACAAAAACAATAACAACAACAACAACAATCGATGCAAACAATTCAGGCAACGTCTGTTCACTAAAAAATTGACTGTCAATTGAATGGAGTTGGGGAAGAGTAGTGAGGGGAGGGGGGGGGGGGGGGGGATTGAGTTAATGCAACTAATGACAAAAACGCCGTCTCATTCGCATTTGGATTCACAATCGCCTCATTCTCATTCTCCGATATAAACTACACAATTTTATTTCCATTCTCAAGCTTCTCATCCTGAGACGTGTTCAGAGGTTTGTCGTCACCTTTGCCAAGGGCTCATTGGCCCATTTGAACCCGGTAAATCCGTCAATCCGCCGCCCTCTCTCCCTCTTTCACTCTCTCTCTTTCTATCTTGTTGAGAAGCCCCATCCATAGTCGAGTCACTGATCCGTTGAGTCTTCTTTTTTTTCTTGCTTCATTCGCTTGATTCATTCGGCGACACTCACTCAATTTCTTGCTGATAAACAAATTGAATGTGGATTTCTCACTCTCTATCTCTTTCTCTCTTTCGCTCCATGGGATAGAGAGGTACTTCCCCTGGGGAGTAGCATACGGAATAAAAGTTGAAAGCGAATAAATAACGAAAAAAGCGCATTGATTTATTTCAGCCAGTTTGTTGTTAACATTTTAACGATTTTGTCCTTGCGTTTTAGTCTGCATCTTCCTTCCTCCATCCACTTTCCTCACCACCCCTCCCCCCAATCTCTACTTGTTAGCTACCTTAAGCCACCTTTTCTTAGCCATTTTCAGCTTTTGTTGTTGTCTCCGGTGTCTGTCGCTTAGCCAAATTGCTGAACATTAGTCACCGATTGACAAGGCAGCCAAAAGAGGACGCCCAAAAAGCCAGTCAAGCATTTCGATACCCACCTGGACCTGGACCTACCCCCTCCCCTTTCTCCTTCCCCTCTTTAGCTGTTCTACCTGACTGCGCCCCCGACTTGGCCATATACAAATCAACTAATTTCAAACTTGTCGATACTTTAATGAAATAGCAGAAACAGAAACAGGGAAGAAAACAGTCGGAAAAAATGAAGAAATAAAGATTTTTACCTTTGGTACGACGAAGAATGGTTGCCCTTACATTTTCAACAGATCGGTGGATAAAGATGACAACCCTGAATTGTACCTATGACAATTAATGAAAAAACTAGTTGGATTTCAGACAGGACAAAACCAAAATAACAATTTGTGAAATTGCCCAAAAATCGATTGATTGATTGTTGATAGATATATTGACTTAGCTCAGGATTATATATACTTTATGGAGACGGTAACATCTCCTTACACACTTTGTGACAAAATTATAATACCCTCTGAAAGAGAATAAAAGAAAACCAGAAGGTAGTCACAGATAGCAGAGATGTATACTTTTTGCTGCTGCTGTGACTACTGCTTTCTCTCTCTCTCTCTCTCTCCCACTCTGCATCTCTCTCTCGCTCTATCTCTGTCGCAGTCTCTGTCCCTCTCTCGCTCTCTCAGGGGCATTTGTCATTGGAACCTCGGCACTCTGGCTAATGAAACGCCAGTCTCGACTTGACTTTGGAGGCTGCATTGAGGCCATAGGCCATATAAAGCATTACGGCCAACGGCTACCTGACGGCATTGACTTCCCTCAGGTGTTGTTATTGTTGTTCCCATTCTAGTTGTTGTTTCTGTTCCCATTGCTGTTGTTGTTGTTGTTGCTTTTGCTGACCTTTGAGCTGCCGCTTGATTAGCGCTTTGAGGATGATTCAGAGCCAGAGGCCAAAGCCAAAGCATATCAGCTGTATTTGCATTAGCCAAGACAGAGAGAGAGAGAGAGAGTGAGAGAGGGGAAGAAAGTCCCGAAAGATATAGACATAATTCATTCAGTTATAGCCACATTTAATTGGATGGGCAACTCTACGAAACATAAATTATAGATATGGCAGCTCTGTTTTTGATCAAAATTAGTCTTTATATTTAATATATATAAAATTTATATCAAAGAAAATAAACAAAATGATTATTTGTGTCCACTTTGTTTCTAAACTCTGCACACTTGTGACAACTCTGTTCGCAATCTCTAATATAAAGTTTTAAAATCATTTTTTTAAATATTAAAGCCACAATTGTTTTTATTTTCTCTAAGCTCGAAAATACTTTAGTGCAAAAACTACAAATGATGGATAAAGTTATTCGATTCTGTTGCAACTCTTATTTGCTCTGTCAATTCTAAGCGCAGTGGCAACTCTGTTATTTTACTTTTCAGCAGCTTGACAACTCTGTTGAACAAATTTGTCAAGGCATTTGGAAAAAAAGTTTTGTGTTTGGTTTTCGCTTTGTTATTGCAGCATAATGGAAACACACACACACACACACACACACATAACATAGGCTATCTCTTTCTAGCACTAAATTGGCAATAGGGAATGAGATTTTGTTGCCGGACGCGTCGCCGCCTGTTTGCATTTCTACAATGGCCAAAACAAGCAAAAGATATATGTATGTACATTAGGGTGTCCCTTATTTGGTCAAAGTCAATATTTTTAAACGCATACGGGCTAGTTCTGTTCATTAGGTCCTAAAGCACTCAGAAATAAATTTTTACCTCAATCGGAGTATGATAACCCGTGCCGACTTGGATCGGAAAATTTAAAGATTATATGGGACAAAAAAATTTTTTTTTTTTTTTTAATATTTTATTTTTTTATTTTGTTTATTAGGTCCTAAAGAACTCAAAACCAAGTTTTCACCTTAATCGGTGTACGATAACCCATTCAAATTTGCATCGAAACATGAAAAAACAGTATTTTAACACTGATTATACATTTTTCGATGATTTTTCATGTTTTGATGCAAATTTGAATGGGTCATCGTACTCCGATTAAGGTGAAAACTTGGTTTTGAGTTATTTAGGACCTAATAAACAAAATAAAAAAATAAAATATTAAAAAAAAAAAAAAATTTTTTTTGTCCCATATAATCTTTAAATTTTCCGATCCAAGTCGGCACGGGTTATCATACTCCGATTGAGGTAAAAATTTATTTCTGAGTGCTTTAGGACCTAATGAACAGAACTAGCCCGTATGCGTTTTAAAATATTGACTTTGACCAAATAAGGGACACCCTAATGTACATATATAACAAAAACACACACACACACACTCACTCACCCCTCCTCTGCTCTTTACGCCCACCTGTTTCCTTTTTAGTAATTGGGCGCGAGGGGGAAAGTGGTGGCGGGGGGGCAGGTTTTGGGGTATTGGCAGCTCTGACGAAAAATTTCAAACACGTTTCAATAAAATTCAATTTGTAGCACATTTCAACGCTTTCCGCCAGCGCCAAAAGCGCACAGTCATCCCCCCAAAAAAGGCTGGCTGGCGACCCCCAGCCCCAGCCCCAGCCCCAACCCCCTCCGCCTCCTCCCCCTCCTAACAACACCCCTGCTCACATATGCATGAATTTCCTTTTGCACTTTGGAAACAAACTTCTCCATTCCCAATCCGGCCATTTGGCATCAATTTTTGCTTTGGCGCCACCTAAAGTTGTATGTGTGTGGGTGTGTGTGTGTGTGGGTGTGTTGCCCCCCTCAACCCCTGTCTGCCTCCCCCTCTTTTATTTCCCTTGCAGCTTTTTAGCATAGCGCGTTATATTTTCGATTTCGCGTTTGCTTCTTCTCGAGTTCTCTTCTTCTGGCTCAAGGATATTTCTCATATGTGTCGCACGCACGCACAAAAGCAGCGACATTCCGCCTACTTTTCTGCCAACCCTCTCTCCCACTCTTCCCCCTTACTCTTTCTCTCTCCCTGTCTCTTTCGCTGCCTACAAAATGCAAATGCAAACAGCATACGAATTAGTAAAACGGAAACAGGCGTTTGTGTTTTGTAATATTTGCCCCAAAACACAACTCCAGTTACACACACACACACACTTGTACACACACACACACACCTATACACACACACACATATCCACTGGCCCCCTTTTGGTCTTGCATCCACTTTACATGGCGAAAAAACAGGAAGTAAATTTTCGTGTTGTGGCAGCGGGAGCAAACAAAGTAAAATAAAAAAAATGTTACGACTCCTTAATAATGTTATTGTTGTTATTGTTGCTGTTTTTGTTGTGTGTGTGTGTGTGTGTGTGTGTAAGTTGTACATGTTGTTGTGGTTCTTATTTTCCGCCTTGTACTTGATCATAAGGTGTCGCTTTCATGCATCCTCAAAGACTTCTTGCAAGCAGCTTAATACCCTGTACATTTTTAAAATGGGCTAACATAGCACATGTCTGTCACAGATAATATACCCTGTTTGTCACAGATACTATACCCTGCAGTTTTATGAAAATTACAACATTTTATCGTGTTAAATTTTGAAAGTAGTAAAGAAAGCAAATTTCCTAAATACATGCCAGTCAGACTCCTTCATATACCCTGTAATCAGATTAATAGGTTATTTTTTAGGTAAACAAACTACTGAAAAGATAAATGAATGTACTAACCAGTACTTCTTTTTCGCATTTCTAAAATTAACATTACAATTAATGAATAAATAATACTTAAATTTACAGGATATCTTGTCGTTCAGCACTCACTCGATACACTTGAGTATTTGCCATTTGTTTGATGTTTGTTTTTCTTGGTCTCATTTTCATAGCACGAAATGTGATACTAAATTACCTCAATGGCACGTAATATTATATCCCCCTCCCCCCGCTGCTCCACCCCCCTCTAAAGTCGCCCCATGTGCATCCCCTTTGTGAGACGCTCATGCGTTTGGTTTTAATAAGCAGCGCGTGATTTTCATTACGAAAATGTATTACGTATCTGTTTAGATTTTGCAATATGCGAAATGAATATGCCGTACGCACAACCAAACACACACACACACACACACACACACACGTGCGCACACACCCTTAATTCAATCCCCCCAGCCCCCAACTCTGAGTAACATAATAAATATAGTACAAGCGGGAAAATCAAGTGAAATCAATTTAATACACTTTTCATCTGCTGCTAAAGCAATGAAAAAATTGTGAAAATTGTGCAAAACGTGTGGAGTGAGAGGGTGACTTTATTCTCCCTCTCTCTCTCTCTCTCTCTCTCTCTTACTGACTGTTCTCTTCTCTGGCTTCTTTCTTTCTTCTTGCCCTAATTTATTACATTTTAATGACTTTTTCATGCACACAACAGAACAGAGCAGAGCAGAGCACAGAGAACAGCAGCAACAGCTTTGCCTTTGATGCCCATGAACCGGAGGGGGTACTAAGACAACCGAGGGGAAGGTGGGAGGTGGTGGGATGTGCCGTGTGCCGCATAAATCGCGACTTGATTTCGTATTTATATGCACGACAGTGTATAGAAAAAGAGAGAGAAAGAGACAGAGACATAATTAGGTGGCAGGACAAACTCGAAACACGTGATAAGATCATGACAAATACGAAAAGATATGCGACCATAGATAATGTCACATCATCTCTTTAAGCCACAAACGAAAGTGAGGCAGACACCATATAAACAAAGCCTTATAGATAACAGCTCTTGAATTTCATTACTCGAGGAGTAAATGTTCATTGAGTCACTGTCTTCAATCTAGTTTCACTTTTCTTGACATAAAATATACTAAATGATTTTTCTTGTAAAGTGCATTTCAAAAAAGTTACATAGTATTGTTGGGTGTGGTCCGGTGGCTCAATGGTTAGAGTCGCCGACCTGTCACATAACTAGGACTTTCAGTTTGAAAAAACTGGGTTCGATTCCCCCCGTCAACATTAGTCAAACATGTGTTTTTGAATTCTAAGGAATGAAACGCAAAAATGTATAACCGTCATTTAAAAAAAAAAAAAATAAAAAGAGTATTGTTAGTTAATTTAAGGTCTGATATTTTAATGCTCAGAGCTATAAGAAATACATTTAAAATTATTTGATTTAAGTATAATTTTAGTTGTTAATTTATATTAAACTTTAATTGCTATAAAAAATGTATCTTTATTTTGTCGACTGCTTTTAGTTGACTTTAAAATAAATAAAAACAATAATATAAAATAAAATAAAAAGGAATATTATACAAATATTCAAACATAATATTACCAGCTATCATATCATATAGATTCCCTTTCATTTCAAAGTCTCTCATGGTCTCTCAATTATTTTGTATTATTCACTTTGACTTTCCGTCGAGTCGGAAATGATTAAAATGTGCCATCATTAACTGTCAATATATCCAGCGATGGCAAGAAATAAAAATTGCACAATTTGGCAATGTGTGGTCACATTCACTGTGTGTGTTGTGAGTTGTGAGTTGTGAGTTGTGTGTGGCACTCAAATGATGGTTTTCCTGCCAGGTGGCACCGAGGTGTCTTATACAATGAAGCAAAAGACGTTTCTCTTGCCAACTCTTCTGACTCTAATTACAAATGCCAGTCACAGCTCCGTTCAGGTTTCCTCCGGTTGGCGGCTTCTTTTTGGACGTTTTTTGTCATAAATATCACAATTTTATCGCAACATTGTGAGTGACGATCGGAAAGGCAGTTAACTGTTTCCTCTAGCTTCCTCTCTCCACATTTTATTTCATTCTTTTCCTTCTTCTATCCACTCGTGTGTCATACGCAAACCTATAATTAGAGAGCTGAGCTCTCGGTTTCAGTTACACGTCTAAAATATTCGGCTTTGGCTTTGGGTTTTTACTCTTAATTATAGAGAGAGAGAGCAAACAGTTGCCATTGAATTCGCCCTCATCAAAATCCCGTCTCATATGGCAGCTGCGGATCAGCCACGCCCCCCTTTCCACAGCCCTCTAAGCCCATTCCATGGCATGTCATGCCGTGAAAACAAAAGACGCACAATCTAAGCCAAAAATCATCGACGAAATGAAGTTCAAACTGGAAACGCGAGCTCTAATCTTATTATGCGTCTCTTTTGTGCCACTTCAAATAGCAGTCAGACAGTCCAGCCAGAGGCGGGGGTGAAGGGGGTTCGTCAGCTCAACAAGGCTCTCTCAGGCCTATCAAGGCCTATCATTATCTTGTGAACTGATTGACTGACAGCTGCGCTTTGTAGACTGCTGCAAAGGGGAAAGCAGATGGGAAGGGAGAGGGAAGCGTGAGACTTTGCCAGCACACTAAGCACCCCCCATCGAAGTCTAGGCCACAGCTAAGATAACTTGAGGTTAACTTTCCAGTTAACCAACTGATAGTTTGATTTGATTAAGTTTTGCGACATGACTAAAGAAATCGATTTTCCTGGGCACCCAGAGTTTGGCGCCCAAAAAGTTTGGCTACCTTTTTGGCACCTGCTGCTGCTGCTGCTGCTTGGAGTTCATCCTTAACCCTATTATGGATCCACTTTGCACAGCGTTAACCCCATTGTGTGTCTTAATTGCAACAGTCAACGACTTTTCTCTGACGTTGCGACGTTGCAAAATTTGCATGAAGTAACTTAAAAGACGTTGCCATAGAGATATCAAGTGAGTGTGTGTGTCTGAGTGTCTGTCTTTTGTGCATGTGTGTGTGTGTGTCTGTTTTTGTGTGTATGTGTGTGCCAGTTCAATAGCATTTTGGCTACGTCTGCGTTTCCGTCCGTTTGCCAAAAAATATGTGTGTAACAAGGCGCCAACAACTCTGTACGTCGTCTGCTGCAATGCTTCAAATTCAAATTCAATGACTACAGCTTCTTGTGCTTCTCCCCCCCTCCGTTAGCATCCCCTCTCTCTCTCTCCACTCTCCACTCTACACCACAGTCCGCTGCGCCAGGATAAACATGTTAATTTCGAAAAATGCAAAATTCTATAATCCGATTTAATGTTTTATTCATTTTGCACAAAAGCGAAGAGCATGAGAGCTGTAAAAGGGAACAAGGGCCAGGAGGGGAAGGAGCATTTGTGGATGCTGTGTGGCAGAGGCGGGAATACCTGTGCCACACACACACACACACACACACTTGCTTACACAGTTCACTGACACACTCTCGCTGCTTGGCAATTAGAATTTCAAATTTTTTTTCCTATGCGCCTGGTCGCCATTTGTTTTTTGTCTTTCCAAGTCACACACAGATTGAAGTCCTATATACTTGCATACATATACATATATATATATATATTTATCTATATTTTGCCAATACAAATGTATATGGTATATGTATAATTCTATTTTTATCGACAACGTTGGGCGCCTCGCACATTAACCTACTTACGTTGGGCGCCATTTTTTGCGCTTACTGTTGGAAATGCGGCTGCTGTTGCTGTTTCTGCTAATGTTGCGCCTTATCCTTGTTAGATATTCAAATTTTCTATTTTCTCGTTTTCTTTGGAGACTGAGTGGGAGAAATAGAGACAGAGAAAGAGAGAAAGAGAGAAGCAAGTGCGCGAAAGTGAATGAAAATTGTAAGTAAGAGAGAATATTTTGCATTTTTGAGTTTCGTTCGTCAAATTATTATGTTGGAAATATAAGTGGGAGCCCTGCAATTTAAAATGAACGATGCGCAGATACCCTGTAAATAAATTTGCTCCATTTTTAGAAAGATTTTCAAGTTTCTGATAGATGTAAAGTACCCAAAATTCGTTTATATAGATAATATCCATCAAATACCTATCGAAATTGATATAAATCGTTGAATTCCCAAAAGTTGAAGTTTTTGGCAAAACGCTTTCGGCACTTTTGTCGCCTGTTTTGTGAAGTGCTCATCACCTCTTGTAATGTCATTTTGATTCGCCAGCTCATTATAATCTACAACAAGATATAAAATAACAGCAATAACAACAACAAGAGCAATTTGAAAAGTTGTTCT
Source organism: Drosophila subquinaria (assembly GCA_037043405.1). Lineage (NCBI taxonomy): Eukaryota > Metazoa > Arthropoda > Insecta > Diptera > Drosophilidae > Drosophila > Drosophila subquinaria. The sequence goes on from JBAMBL010000653.1 coordinate 256,154, forward strand.
TGTCCATTTTGATGGGTTGTCCGCCTGCCCCGCCCCCCTTGTCCGCCCCTCGTTCTCTGTGTATCCTGGGACAGAACGCGTCATCGTCATCGTCGTCGTTGTCCCTCGATGGCTGCGCATCTTTTGGCGCTGTTTTATTTACTTTTAATTTACTTTTAATTATAAATTCATGCTTTTCTTCATTGGGGGATTAAGCTTTAAATAACGGTAAACATAGCACAAAGTCCCCTTTAGTCCCCCCCCCTCCTCTTCTTGCTCTCCAACTTTCTCATTTGCCTATCTATTTTTGCTCAGTGTTTGTTTTGGCATTTCGAAAAATTTGTTTGGGGATGTGCCATGAAATTCTATCGGTCATATGATTCTCAACCCTAAAACAGCCTTGCTTTTGTTTAAACAGGCTCACATTTTAGCTGAGCTGGTGGGAGGGTGTCAGAGGGGGAAGGGGGGTCGATAGGAAACCCCTGGAGGATCTCCGCCAAAAGGAATTAATTTCAAAATTCACTTTCAATTGTTCAAAAAAGCGGATGACAACAAAATTTTCTGCGGTACGCTTTTATTTTTTCTAGCTTTGCTGCTGATATTGAAACTTTTGTTTGTTGTTTTTTATTTTTGCGTTTTCGTTTAGGTTTCAACTAATTTGGTTGATTGCGTTTTAGCCAGCCACGCCCCCCTAACACAAACACACACGCCCCTTTTATGGCATTGTAATCGCATTTGCAATGCAAACTGCATTTGAAAACAGTTTGAATACTTTGAAAAGCGCAAATTTTGTGCAACTTTTCGGCAAATGGACCAGCTAGATACCCTGTAAATGTGAGTGCATGAACTGGTGGCATTTATGTCGACACACTTGCGAAACTCGCCACAAATATTTTGGCAATTTGATTGTAGCTTTTGCGAATTTTCTATTTTCCATTTTGTTGTCTTTTTTTTGCGTTCTATTTTCTGTTTTTTCTGTTGAATGCCCACCCACTGCTATACCCTGTACTCTGTGCTGTATGTAACTTTTGCCCGCTTATCCTTGGGCTCTCCTCCTGCTCCTGCTCCTGCTCCATCATTCTCATCCTCATCATCCCCATTTATACGCGCAAATATTTGCGCTTTACTGCGTATTTTCCTTCTTTTTTTTCTCGTTTTTGTTTTGTTTTGCCATTTCTGCCTATCAGTCTGCCATCTCTTTCCCACTGCGCTATAGTCTGTCTCTTTCGGCGGCCCTTTGGCCATGTAGATTCTCATTCAATGTGAATGCCGCGCAACGCAGCGAGCCGAAATGAAAATGTTTAAATGAAAGATTGATTGGATTTTGATGAATTTCGACTACACACACACACGCACACACTTACAAGCTCGCGTTCACACACACACACACACACACTCACACACACACACTTCTCTTTTCATACAGCGTTCCCCCCGCATACAAAAAAAAATTGATTTTCCAGATTAAAGTAAAGTAAATCAAAGCAAATCAACTTTTATCTTTTTTTTTGCACAATTTTCATGCGAATTTCCCTTTTGTGTGCGCGTTCGTTTGACTTTTCCTTTCTTTTCTATACAGTTTTTCCCAGTTTTTCCCTCCAGCTTTTTTCTATTCGCAGATTTTTCCAAACTGTCGCCTGTCCAGGCGGAAATTGCTTTAGCACGCTGCATTGTTGCAAGTGCGTGTGCGGCATGTAGCAAGTGGCAAGTGGCAAGTGGGATGTGACTGCCCCACGGCCAAGTTAACAGACAAGTTAATATTCACTTTTCCAATCAACATTCATAAACCCATTGAATTTACTCATAAGCTTAACGGCTTTTCATTTTGCATAGAAATTGTAGTTCAACGATGTCGCTCGAAACGGAAGTTACGAGGAAATTTAGGATCCGTTATAGATTCGCCCTATTCCCCTTTTAATTCCTGTTCGAAGGGTCATAAAATAAGCAACTGAGTCTACTGACATTGGTTGGGAAGCTAGGGAAATAGGCTCAAGTTTAATTTGATTTTAATTTAATGAAATTCATCGTTTTGCAAAGGTTCTTAAAAGTTAAATCTATAAATTTATGTTGAATTTGACTTCATTGATATAAATAGTTTGTATGTTTAATTTTATGAATATCTCTCCTATATGTTGGTTTATTATTACAGAAATAAAATGCTGTGTAGCATTGGCATAGCTTTAAATCAGGGATTTAAACCCTAACCAAAACCGTAACCTTTAACCGGTAAAAACCGATTGAAATTTAAAACCGGAACTGAAACCGGAACCGAAAAAAAATATTTTTATTTGACCGAAACCTTAAAACCGAAACTCTGTAAGCCGAAATAACCGTTTAGTAATAAAAAATAAATAATAATTTTAAAAATTGAAAAAAAAGGTTGTATATCTGATTGTTATTTAAAAATTGCAAATAAGAGTTTTAGTGTAACTTTTAAATACAATTTTAAAAGCATGTTTTATTTTAGTTTTATATTTTATTTTTGATTTTCTTTTCTATTTTTGCCTATTTAATTATTATTAAATATATTATAAATATAATTATATTTATTTAAAGAAATTTTTTTTGTGAGCCGAAACCATACCGGTATTTCAAAACCGAAACATACAAAAGCCGTTATGAAACCTTTATTCAAAGATTTTGCGTAACCGATAACCAAAAACCTAAATGCGAACATAACCGAAACCGTAACTGAAACCGATATTTGTTTCGGTTTTAATCCCTGGTTCTTAAAAGTAAAATCTATAAATTTATGATGAATTTGACTATGACTATCTCTCCAGTATTTAGATTTATTATTACAGAAATAAATTGCTGTGTAGCATTGGCATAGTTTTAAATGGAAATCAAAGATTGTGTTGTCTATATATCGGTTAAAATTTAATCGAGTTTAAGTAATTTAAAATAGCTTCCACGCAAATCGTGTGATTGATATTCTATGCATTTTTACATTACTACTTCAAGGACTTTAGCTGTCACTATGAACTCTTTCTTTATATGAACTTGAAATACTGTGTTTTTAATAATGACTATAATTTTCTCTTGAAAAACAGTTTATGAAACTAACGTGCCAAACAAAAAAACATTTCTTTATGCCATCGAATTGAATCTTCCCCCAAAATTTTGGAGGTTGTCAGCCTTAATTTTAATGGGCGTTTATTAAATTCACAACAGATTTTCTGACTCGCATTGTGAATCATTCTGTGAATCATGTGGACTAATGAAACAACAACAAGAACAGGAATGTTGCCGGCCATTGTTGATGTTGTTGCTCGACCGCACGCATAAAAACTTAAAGTGGACTGTGGATGGTCGCTCGGGGCATCATTAGGATCATATGTCATCTCTCTGGCCTAGGCAACACTGTGGCATGTGGCAGGCGACTCGCGACTCGCACACGGAACTAATGAATTTTTCATAAATTGCCAACCACCGCGTTGCGTTGTCGCGCACGTTACGAGTAGTGGTTGACTGGCTGAGTGGTTGAGTGGTGTACAACAACCGTGTGGTGCTGTCCTGTGCTCACACGGTGGTTGCTTTTCACAATTTCACGTTGCCTTTGGCTGCAGTTGACACAAAAACCAGATTAAAAGATTATGTTGCAAATTAACTCGGCTGGGCGGGTGCGGGGGCTTGGAGGCGGAGAGCCAACAAAAATCTGCAATGTGCCACGCCCACGAGCTCGCCCTGCGTATTTATGATTAGACGAGCCAGAGATTTTCTCGACCTTTTTGTCGAACTCAGAACGAGAATGTCCCATTTCGGGTGGTTGCTGTTGCTGTTGTTGCTGTTGCTGTTGTTGTTGTTGCTGTTGTTGCACTTGCAGCTGCGTTGCTTGCCGCATCCTTTATTTTTATGCGCTGTGCCTCGTCTAATTCAATTTATGCCCCTCGTGCAAATGGAAAATGCCATTTTCATATTCCATCCATATAGTATATATTTTTAGACCCTGTACTTGGAAAATACAAAAGGTTTATAAGGTATACAAAAAAAAGTGCTTAACAAACAGAAAGAGGAGAGCTTGGAGATTACAAGAGCTAGAGGCACTAAACTTTCGATGTAGATATATCCTAAGCAGATTATGTTTGTTTTAGAATTAAATAGAACAAAAACTCTGAATTTTGTCTTTAGAAATAAATTTAAAATTTAAATATTTTTGCTAAGTACTTGTATATTTAGCACAGGGTCTCTCACATTCGTGTTCTCTCTAAACTGTATAATAAAACCAAATCAAAAAACTCTTAATTTTCTCTTAAAAATTATATAAAATATATTTAAAATATGAATACTTTTTGATCATAGAAACTTTTTCCTTTAAGCGTGTGTGTATAGGTTTTCACTATATCAGCACAGGGTCTTTCACAGTCGTGTTCTCCTTCGACTTTAGTGTTTTCTATTAGATTTTTTATGATCAAGTGAAAGCGAAACGAAGGACGATGCGGACTATTGGCCACGTGCTGAGTGCGACGTCCCGCTGTGATGTCCTGCCTATTCCCTGTCCCCTTTTACCGTGTCCTGCCTGCAACTATTTCCATTTAATAAAAATATATATATCAATTTTTTTTGCTTTCGCTTTGGGGGGGTAGAGGAAATTGCTTTGCCTTTCGGGCGTCTTTGATTTCTGCCCCTGCTTCATCCCTCGACTAGCGTAATTTCCGTTATTAGCTCGATTGATTTTATTGCAACACTTTGGCAAGGCGGGTCAGGGAACACGTCATGGGCATATTTCAATTTATAATCATAACTTAAAGGGCTGCAGCAAATCCACAGCAGGTGGCAAGCGTCTGTACTTGCCACTTACCACTTAACGCTTCCTCATGTCTACTTGCCACATCCACACCCACAACCTTCTTCAGCCTCGTTTTAAGCCTTGCAGTTTTGCTTTACAGCTCGTTTCAACCTAATCCTTGCTGGCAAAACACCTTTGTCATTGTTCAGGCCAGACGCCACTTGCCTCATTCCCCAAGCCGCATGCCCCATGCGCCATGCTGCCTGTTACTTGCCACTTGCCACTCGACAAACAATTAATAAGCGCTCGAAAAATGTTTGAGGCGCTTATCGCGTCGCTTTCACGCTCAGCTCAAAAAGAGTTTGCTCGAAGGCCATGGCTAAGCTGTGTGGGAAATCTTCTTGCCACAAATGGTCGACTAGGCAATACCCTTAATTTATTAAAAGTACGAGCAGCTTAAGAGTCTGACATAACAAGTTTATCCATATTTTAGTCTTCTTTTATTATGAAGTGATGCGCCTAACAAAATGTGAAAATGTTTAGCCTCCCAGGTCTTACCGTTTGGACTCCACAATAATCAGTCAATCAACACAAATAGTTTTATACATATAGAGTAAAAAAGACCGAATTTCTAATATGATTAATGTTTGTTTGTTTGTAATGTTTGCTTCCGATTGCAGATAAAATTCCATATAAAAAGCTTCGATTTCATAATTTAATGATAGAAATTAAATAAAACCATTAAAATTAAATGTATAAATGTATATTTATCGTTGTCTCTTTGGAGTTTTGGCTTTAAAAAATATGCCACAATTTTCGTTATAAGTATTTATCCGCTTCAACTACCTGTGCTCAAGAAAGGCAGGACTTTATGTTAAGAAGAGTATAGTAATGTATACAGGTATATCAATGTTTATATAGAATAAATATTAAAAAAAAAAAGGTATTTGCTGTTCTTCTGTAAATAATTAAACTGCAAGTGACAGCAATTAAAGCCGCTTTTTCAAGCTGAAAGCCAAAGCTGTAAATATTTAATAAGAGCCATAAAAAAAAGTGCGAAATGCAGGCAAAGCAGAAGCAGCTAGCTCAAAGGAATGAGATAAAAGCGGGGGTGGGCAGGAATAAAGGGAAGTAGGAGGGAAAAGAAGCAGTGGGGGGAAAAGCTGGGGGCATTGTCAAACAAAGCCAAAAGTGCGGCGCTTGTTGATAATGATGGTTGCTGTTGTTGTCGACGTTGTTGTTGCTGCTGTTGTTGTTGTTGTGGCTGGTGGCGTTGCTAAATTATCAACTCACAAAAAGAAGGCAACAAAAAGAGAGAGTGAGAGAGAGAGAGAGACAGATGCAAGTCGAGGCAGCCAATCGCCCCTTAATAATATTAATTCCGCCGTCATAACAAAATTTAGCGTGGCAAACGATGAGGAGGCTGAAAAAAAAAAAGGATGAAGCAAAGCGCTTAAAAAAAATGCTTTGATCATTGGCAGCCGCCGCTGACGTTGCAGCCACCCACGCCACGCCCCCCTTCCTACCCCTCTGCCCTCTCATGCCCTTGCCACACGTTCAACCTGAAGCTTGAAGCCTTCAAACAAATCGTTGTCGTTGTTGTCGCTGCTCCCTCGGGATGTTATTAGTCACATGCGGCGACCAGAGACTGAGGCAGCGACTGCGACTGCGGCAGAGGCAGCGACTGAGGCAGAGGCAGCGACTGAAGCAGAGGCAGCGACTGAGGCAGGCTGTTGACTGGGGTTGCCAGTTCGCTTGGCTTGCTTTGGATTCGTTTTGCTTTTCTTTTTTTTTTTGCAAAATCATCTGCCATGAGAGCGCGTAACTGATAGCAGTCCCCCTTTCTCTCTCTCTCTCTCTCTCCTACTCACTCTCTCTTTCCCTCTCCCGCCACCCCCATTAAATGCCTTGCCCAAGCCAAAGCGTAGACTGTTGCTGTTTTTATTTAGATCATTAACGTTCGGGTTGCACGCTTGGGTTTAACTCACGGATGCAGTTGGGCAAATAATGAAGCAAAACGGAAAAATGGAAAGAGCTGCAGAAAAAAAAGGAAGAGTAGCTCCAAATTTGAATGCAGCAAAAATTTGCAAAATATATTCAAAGCCATAATTTCAGTTTCAAAAATGGGAAAATCGACTGCGGAAACAATTAAAGAAGAAAAATTCAAAAAATTTATCTTTATCATTTTTTTTTTGTGCATTTTACTAGACATTAGAAATTAACGTTCAACATTTTTGTTGTAGCTCTTAACAATAATTTGAGCAACAACAACTTAGATCATATAGATGATATACTATATAGATATATAGATATATATAGCTATATATAGATGAGTCTCTAAGTTTATTTTGCTTATGAGCATATTCCTGTTTTATAACATCTTGATTTTCCCTATTCTCACATTTCTCATATTTCTTGCGTCACTGTTCATTGTTTTTCTTTGAATGCCAGTTTCAAGTTAATAAATTTGGTATATGTTCTAGACACTTCTTTATTGCTATAGTCGTTTTTTGCGCTCTTCTTGCCAATTTTCTATTCTTTTAATTTTTCTTTGTTTTCCATACTTTTTTTTTTTCAATATTTGTTTTATGCTTGCCAATATGCGTGTTGTGTGTGTGTGTGTGTGTGTTAAAGGGCCAACCTCTACTTTGCTCGCCCTTTTCTCCTTTTTCTCCTACACTCCCCCTCCCTCCCCCCACAGCCCCCTTATCACATATAACACCCCTCGCTCGTTGCGTGCATTGAAGCATAAGCAAAGTGCAAATCGGGGCCGCTGCACACTTTCCAAAAAGGAAAATTGTGCAAAATAAACAAAAAAAAAAAACGAAAATAAAAAATTAAAATTATACCCACACACACGCATAAAAAAAAAAATAAAGAAGAGTAGGAAAAGAAAAAAAAAAATAGAAATAAATCGAGTATAAAAAATTGTTTCAAGGGGTTGCAATTCGTTTGACAGCGCTTCGTGAATTCCTCCTGCTTTGCTTCACTTCGCTTTCCCCTCTCCCTCTCTCTCTTTCTCTTGCGCTTGTTGCTTTTACGCTCGATAAAAATTGCTCATGTGTGTGTGTGTGTGTGTGTGTGTGTGTGTGTGTGTGTGTGTGTGTGTGTGTGTGTGTGTGTGTGTGTGTGTGTGTGTGTGTGTGTGTGTGTCCCTGCCCTATCTCTCGCTGTACGCCCATTTGGTTGTGCAGGCGTGATTACCTACCTGCCCCTTAGCTATTGCCCTCCTTTGCTCTCCCCTCCCTTCCACCACCTTCTGCCCCACTGAACCACGCAGCATGCACCACCCGCTTGTCTCTTCTCTTTCGTAGAAGAAGCGTAGAGAGAAAATAAAAACAGAAAATTTAATAAAAGCGCAAATTAATTTTGCGTCCAACCCTCGTTGATTTTATTTTTTTTTTTTTTGCTTGCCCCTTCGGCATCTTCTTCTTCTTCTTCTTCTTCTTCATTTGGCCTGCTGCTGCTATTTCTTCTTCTTTTACTTCTTCTTATTTCTCAGTTGTCCTGTAGTTAGTTACAAGTTTGTGCTTGTTGTTGTTGTTGCTGTTGTTGTTTTGGAGAAAAGTTTGGACTTCTCTTCGGCGGAGTTGGAGTTTGGCGCTGGTGCGCTTAATTTATGGTCTCTGGGGCCCTGTCTACAGATTTATGCATAATTTGTAAATGAAAGTCAGAAACTAATTAAATTGATTTGCCTGCCTGCGTTTGCCCCCCTCCCTCCCCCTCCTCCCACTCTCCCCTTTCCTTCTCCCTCTCTCTCTTTCACTCTCTATAGTTGTTGTCTTGTCTCTCATTTTTCTTGCTGATTTGGCGCCTTTTGTCTCAAAACAGCAAAACTTCTTTTGTGCAAAAATCAAAAAAAAAAAAGTATGCAAAATGAGAGATTGGTTGTGGGAGAGAAGTGCTTTGTGGAGCTGCAGAGAAAGTGAGCAGAGAGATTTAGTCGCCTTAGTTTGTCACTTGAGACAGTGCTCAAGTCTGAATGCATTAGCATGAGAAAGGCATAGCTAAATATGTACTTCTTGGCAAGGAAGGAAGCAAGTGAATTGTAGATTACTTACAACTGTGCTTAGCTCTACATCTCTCTCTCTCTCTCACTCTTTTTGCACCTCAGTATCCACAGAGTCCTTTCTGTCTAATCATTTCAAGTTGATTTTATATAGACAGATATCTAGATTTATAAATAAATAAACTCTCTCTCTAACTATTGCTCTCCCAGTCTCTTTATATTTCTCACTTCTTATTATCTCGCTCGCTCTGTTCTCTCATTATTTCTCTGAAAACAATTCCTTCTCTGCCTTCTGTCTTCCATTTAAAAAACGTTTTCTCTCACAATTTATTATCATAAGCGTCGCTCCAATTTCGTTCGATATACAATTCAAAACAGTTGAAAAGTAACTTGGTCGATTTCCAGTCATCCATCTAAAACATTTGCATGCAACAAACTCTCAACTAAACAAAACTTAGGCTTAACTCAACGAAACTTAACGAAACTCTGGCTACTTTAGTCAAATTTCAAATGATTTGCTTGTCGTCCGGAAAAAGGGGACAACAATAACAAAACATATTTGTGATGATGATAAATTCTCCAAAATACATATGTATATGCTGAGATTAGAGGAAAGGAAATAGGGAAAGAGAAAAGCGAGGAGTTGAAGCAGAGAATTTAGCTAGAAGCATTTGTGGCAGTTGCCCTTTGGCTATTCGACTGTTTTGTAAAGTTTTGTGAATGAAGGCGGCAAGTGTACAAAATATATATACAATATACATATACACACACACACACACACACTGAGACAACAAGTGGAACAAACTATAAGTAAGTTTTTGAAATTCTCCGTCCATTGTTCGAGCTGTTCATTCGGTTGGGGGTCAAGTCGTGTCCGCAGCGAACTCAACGCTAAACTAACAACGCCCAAAACGTGATTTTCGCAACATTTTCACACACACATACACATAGGGAAAAAGACAGGGAGAAAGAGAGAGAGAGAGATTTCGATCTCGCGGTTCGCGGTCGTAACCTCTCCTTTTTCTCCTTCTTTTCCTCATCACTCCCATCCATATTCAGCTTGTCCCTTTTTAGACCCTGTACTTTAATAAGTACGATTGGTCTATTAACCCTCAAATGCCCAGCTCTGATTTTAACAAAAGTCTCCATTTATAATTATTTATAATTTATTGTATATTGCTACATAATTTTATAAATAAATTTCCTCATCGGCCAAATCATTTTTCTTAACTCCCTACAATGAGAATTACTCTGTATTTTCTTTGTCTTAACAATCAGGGACAGAGAGAGTTGAGTTTTTCTAAATGTTTACAGGGTCTTTTACAGTCGTGCACTTTCGACTGTTGCCCTTAAAATACTTGTTTCTACCTAGAGCAAGTTTTCTCCTTGGGAAACGTAGACAAAGCCAAACAAAATTACACGCTGTGCGGAAACGTGCTAGAAAAATGAAGCGCGAAATCAATAATAATCCACACACACACACATAGGACGAGGTAGAGTGAGAGAACAGCAGAGGAAGATAAAGAGTGAGATGGGAGACGGGAGGAGTGTGGGCGAAATTACTAGCGAAATTGGCGCACAAAAGACAAGAAACTACGAGTACAAAAACGTTACGTGGCCACAGCGACTAATGCAAAAATAGTGACAACAACAACAAGAACAACTACATACTGCACATAACAACAACAACTAGAAGAAGAACAAGAGTAAATTCACACAACAACGAAAATGTGCAGCGCAGTTTGTCAAACAAATCAGCGCAACTAATTGATTGGACCCGAGTGTGGCACGAAACGTTGCTGCCACTTGCAACCAGCGAAAAATGAAACTCAGTTGCTCAAACTGAATATAGCGATTTGATTTAATGACAGCATTTAATGACACACTCACACACACACACACAAGTACACAAGCACAGATGCACACACATGCAATTGACAGGTGAAGGTTGTTGAACAATAACAAAAGAGGAACGAGAAAATAGAGATATTTACAAATTGAAATGAGCAACGATAAAGTGTGAATAATGGCGAATATGTAATGGTAGATAAATAGATAGATAGATAAATATATAAAAGTGAGGAAGACCAACATATACAGAAATTAATATAAGTTATAAATAGTAAGTAATATGAATAATAATAATTAATTAGGATATAGATAAACGAGGGCAAAATGAAAAATAGCTGAGAGATATAAAATCTATTATAAAATAAATGTTTGAGAGATTAAGAAGCAGAATAGAAAGTGAATTAAATCGAGTGAATTGAGTGAATATGAATAAAAATATGATGTACGAATTAATATTGAAAATATAATATTAAAATCCATGCAAGATATTTATTAACAATATAATATAAAATAGGACTTTACAAATGTCTATAAAATATTATTATTATTATTTACTGAGAAATTCAGCTTAATGCATATCTCAATATACAGATTACAAAAAGATTTAAGATGAAAATAATGAATGTTAGAAAAAAATTTAAAACAACACTTTCTGATTGAAATATAAATCAAATTGTTCTTTCTTGGTCACTATGAACATCAAAGCAAAGTGTTTTAAAATGTATTTAAAGAACTCTTAAAATAACCTTTTAAAGAATTACAAAAGAAAAATGTAAATAATTAATTTAATTGCATTCGAGTATACATATATTTAGTTATAGTTGCTCAGCTCACAAGTATCTGAAGTTACTTCTAAGTCTACTCACAAAGGGCATATGCAACTCAATAATTGATTAATCTAACGATAGCCTTGCTGGATTTGTTATGTCAATAATCCTTCTGATTGATATGCAATCTGTGTTTAATCTCAGAAATTAAATTTCATTCAATTTTAATTTTCAACGAGATGAAATTATAAAAAATGAATGCAATTGAGAGAGAAATGCTTCTGTTCGAGTGATTTCTGAGTGATGCTGACTCTGGCAATGTATGTCACAGTAAGCAATTATATTGTTATGTTGCTATTGCTGTTGTTGTTGTTGTTGTTACATGCACACACACACACTTGACACAACAACATGAAATTGTTACAAAAATGTTTTTAATTCTTTTTATGCCTTGCATTTAAATAAAAATTAAATTAAATGCACACTTAAAACAACAGCAACAATAACAAACAATTTGCTATGGCAACAACAATTGTAGCAACAACATCAACATCAACATCAACAACAACAAGCGACAACTACAAAATGCTATTTGAAGTTGCAAAATGCGTTGCACTCAAAAGTATGCAACATTTTTGTATTCATTTTCTTTATTTTTTTGCTGTTGCATCGCATGTGAAAAAAAAACAGAAAAACAAGGAAAAAAAATAAAGAAAATGATTCGTCGAGTGCTGCGGAAATGAGGGCGCAGTGAGCATGTCAAGAAGGGGGAAGCCTAGGGGATGCAGGGGTGCAAAAAAGGGAACAGTGGGAGCAGGGGGATGGTTGGCTGATTCGGGGTCAAACTGTGTGTTGGGGCTGGTCAACAACAATAACAGCAGCAACAGCATGTAATAATGCAAAGGATATATACAAAAACATACACATACACACACTCACTCACTCACATAGATACTCACACTCACACAGACAGTGGACGCACCATTGCTGCCACATTTATGCACAGGAAGCATTTGTTGCGCCCCCTGGCGACGCGAGACTGCACACATGTGCCCCAAACTCAATACCTTGCCCCTCTCTCCATCTCCATCTCCCTCTCTAACCCCTTTCTCCCTTGCCTTCCCTTTCACTCTGCTACTCAAGTGAATCCATCGTCGCCTGCTGGTCAAGTAAAATCCAGAGCTAATCAGCAACGAATTTGAGATGCTCTCTCTTGTAAACTTGAATACTCTAAATAAACAGAATTATCTAGACCTTAAGCTCTTAAAGAACTGGATACAAAAATATATCAAAATTCGGAAGTCCTTAACTTAATTTTACAATTCCAAAAAAACTTTTTTACAATTTGCAGGTGAATTTTTGGTGTTCTGATGAAGTTGAAGACGATTGTAGATAAACAGGAATTATTCTACATGAAATTACACAGCAGGGAAAGAAATCTTTTTAATCACACTTAAAACGTTCAATTCAAAAAAAAATACGAATTAAAAAAAACACATATAATGACTTGATTATTAAATAGAAAGACTATAATAAAAAGTCCTAAAATATGTACAACGTAAAAGTTAATGAATTAAATACCTTAAAGAATAATTAGTTACAAAAGTAGCAGAAAGAAAAGAATTATAGCAAAATGAAAGCTGAACTCAAAAGCTCTTAGATTCTTTTAGAATTCTATTCAATCATAGAGCGAAAACTGCCGCTATACACTGCAATTTATGTTGTTACAAAACTGTTTTTGTGGTACGCCCCGTTGCGTGCAAAGTTGCTCCGTTTCCCCTCCTTCGCCTTCACCTCACCACCTCCTCCTGACAGTGGTCCCCTCCTCATCGCAGGCAACCCGCAGTGGCACAGAGGTGCCGCCGTCTCGACCCGCTTGGCAGACTGTTTATGGTTTTTGGCTACAACTTAATTTAAATTGTTTAATTCTATTATTGTTGCTAATAAATCACAGGCACAGCTTGCGCTGTTCGCTGACTGGCTTAGCGTTTGCTAAGCTGCCCCAACACACACACACACACATTTATCTTCTAAGGGGAGACAGAGTGTGTGTGAAAAAGAGAGTGTGTGTGAGAGAGAGAGAGAGGAACTGCCTGCTGTTGTCGTTGATTTTGTTGTTAGCGGCTTTTGTACTCATTTGGCCCCTAACTTCCGCATGTGGTGCAGGAAATCTATACAGCTTTCCTACAGATACATTCATGTGGTGCACTAATAAAAATCAATTCTGAAAATGTAATAATTCCATTTAAAAACTGAGACATAACTTTTTGTTTTATAATTTGTATTTTGCTTTAATTTTAATATTTTATTTTTTTTTTTAATATTTTGATTTAGAAACATACTTTTTATCAGTGTAGGGCTTTAATATCCACAATCATAGATCAGCTACGATATGATCACTGATTCATTAATCCCACAATTCACAGTTTAAATGATATTCACAATTCGCTAGCCTAATATCAAATTACAAAATCACAAAATTAAAAAATTATTGCTGACGGAACACCCTATATCTGTATAGTTTTCTGTGCTCGGAGTCCTACGGGGTTGCCTCTCTTTCGCTTTCTCTCTCTCTCTCTTCGTATATTCTTTCCGCTTAGCTCATTGTTTCATTGCATACTTTTTGGCGAATGTGTGTGCGTTATAAATTACGCTGATCTAGTTGCTTTAGCCACTGGCAACGCGACTCGTAAATTTGCAGCTTGATTTTGGGTTGATTTGCAAATTTTTGATCTTTTTGTTTTTTGGGTCAAAGAGGATTTAGATGTAAAAGTGAAGGGCTTAGGCCGCTCTTGTTAATATACTTCATTTTTGGTAGTCGAAACAGATTTCTGAATGCGCCAATCGCCATTTTGTCGACCCGTTTTCCGCTTTACCAATTGCCAATGGCATAAAAACGAAAAGAAAAGAGTGGAGTGGAGAGGAGAGGAGAAAAAAAGCTGAAACGAGAAACACAACACCAAAAAGTTGTTGGCCCGCACGCAACCGCATGTCAAATGCAGGCCACGCTGTTGACCAAGTGGGCGAACTGGGATTCAGTGTTGGGGTTTTGGGATCTGACCAGGCTCTTGACCAGCTGGCGACCGCTTGACATGGCCATAAATAACAAAGCCAAAATGGCGTCCAAAGCACACAAAAATTTGACAAGAGCGAACCAAATGTGATATGTCAAATGCACTCCAAAAACTCGCTGCCATTCTGATATTCTGTCATGATGAGCTGCTCTGTTCTAAAAACCAACAGAGACAACAAGAAAGATGCAAAGAGAGAGACAGAGAGAGAGAGAGAGAGTGGAATAGGGAGAGTGGTAGTGGGAGTGAGCTAGCGAATAGCCATTAAAGTTATAGTTATAAATAAATAAAAGCATTGCATACTTTGCAATTTGCTCTGTGAGACAGAGAGACATACACATAAAAATGTCACAACTGTCGACAAAAGTCCATAAAAAATGCCTTTGTCAGCTTGTTTGAAAAATGCATTTTGAGACACCATTAGAAATGAAAACAATGAAATTTTATGAAAGTTCTTTCATTTAGATTTTATATTTACAGTCTAAATAGCTGCTAAAGGGTTCAAAAAGCTACATAAATTTAACAAGACAACAAATAATAAAATAAATAAATAAATATATAAAATAACTACATATTTAAAAGTCCTCCAAAAAATCGGAAACAAAATTTTTATTTTTGGTCATACATACATTTCTTACGAATTAAACTTTTAAATGATGAAATACAATTTTTAAGAACAAAGTAATATGTTTGTGTACTGAAAAGTGACAATTAACGATCGACTTTTAAAATCTGAAATTTTCACATTTTTAATTGCATGCTTTTGTGCGCAGTTTTTAAACAGAATGCGTTTGCCAAAGAAACTTAAATATGTGCATATATACATTCGTATAGATATGTATATGTACACAGACAGCAGTTGGCTGGCAAGTCATCAAACAACATGCGTGTGTGTGTGTGTATGTGTGTGTTTGTGTGCGTGGTAATTTTACTCTTTTGTCTTGTAAATTGCAGCTCGCACAGAGCGCGAGAAAAAGTGTTGCATACTTGCGGGCGGCGCGTGAAAAACAACTGAGGCAAAATGTGTTGCATATTTAAATGGGCAACTGCAGTTGCAGCAATAAAAATAACAACAAAAACAACAAGTATAACAACAACAACAACAGCATGGCGTCCTTATCGAGCGCTGCTGGCATCGCTGTTGACGTCGACGTCGACTGCGATGCCTGTAGCTGCATTTCCGCTTAATGTTGAGCGATAATAAAATACAAACAACAACAACATGCAGTTGGCTGCTGGGCAACGATAATGAAACAATGGACGCACACACACACACACATACGTATGCATTGATTTATGTTTTTTAATTTAAAATTTCCGCATCACTTAACCGTTAAAAATAATAATAACAATAACAGCAGCAGCAGCAACAACAACAGCAGAAAAACACAATAACAATAACAATGGCTTTTGTGTAAAGTGCACCTCAAACTTGTGCCCCTAGAA
Source organism: Drosophila subquinaria (assembly GCA_037043405.1). Taxonomy (NCBI): domain Eukaryota; kingdom Metazoa; phylum Arthropoda; class Insecta; order Diptera; family Drosophilidae; genus Drosophila; species Drosophila subquinaria. The sequence goes on from JBAMBL010000653.1 coordinate 272,006, forward strand.
AACCCTCGAAAAAAAAACTATATGCATATATAGTTTTATATATATTTTTATACATATTTATAAATATAAAAAAAAAAACGATTTAAATATTGTTAAAATTGCGAAAAACTTTGAACATGTTTTAATTTCCGTATTACAAGCCAGCTCTCTGTCTTACTCACTTACTCATGATGTCCCTCTGTTCATCTCTTTCTCTTGCAGATTGGGCGGCCACCAACAACAGATGCCACAAAGTATGTCAACTGGCAGCAACACAATCGGCCATGGGGGCATCGATCGCGGCGGCGTCGGCGTCGGGATGCCAATGGGCGGCGGGACAATGCCCGTCGGCGGCGTTGGCGGTCAAGGTGTGGGCGGCGGGCCACAAGTTTCAGTCGGCCCACCGGGCAGCGGCGGACCGGGTCCGCATTGCCAGATAAGCGGCTCACAGCCATTGGTTATGCCTGGATTTCCATTGCGTAATTCGCACTCAGCGCATGCACCGCATTATTCGCCATATTCACCATCCAGGTAAGCATTTATCTGTCTGCCTATCCATCTATCTATCGATGGGTTGGCTTGGGTTGCGTTGGATGACCCATGACCCAGTGGGTCAGATAGCGGGTCAATTATTGCTCGCTCTGGTTGTCAAATTAATAAATCTCCGACTCTGACAATATACTTACACTCCGCTGAGTATTTAAAAACTGCGGGTGTAATCAGCGCAACTTTACAGCTCTTTTATGGAGCAACTTCTCACTTTTACTCTTTCACCTGTCCTTTCCACTTTTCTCCTTTATATTTAATATTTTTGATAACTTTAGTTGCATACGAACTTCATTTTGCAATGGTCGTTTTATTTGTTTTTATATTTTCTGGCATATTTAAACTTCTCTTTTCGCTTCTCTTACTTGCTCATTACATCTCACGTACTTAAACTTCTCATTTTGCTTATCTCAGTACTTTTGAAACAATCAAAATATTTGCTTTTCTTCTTTGATTCACTCTGATCATGAGATCATAATTCATTCAGTCATTCTTTCATAGTTATGCTTCTTTATCCATCCTTTGCTTCTCTCATTCATACTGAATTTATCATAGCTTCCTGTAATTTCTCACTCACTCTTCACGCTGTAAATAGGCTAATAACCTGGCTCATTTAGTCTTTGGCTTAGCAAAGTTTTTCAATATGGAAACAGCAGCTAGATGAGACTTGCATTTCATCTGTGTAACTAGCTCGGGTCAAGTAGATTCATTAGTTTTCCAATTTGCACTGCATATGAGGCTGGTTCTTTACTATTCACATAGTGCCAGTCATTCCTCTTTCAATCTCTTTCTCTTGGCAAACAGAATCTTTCTGCAAGTTTTATGCGATTAAGGCCAGAGGAAATGAGGAAACGCAACCGCCTTGGCCTACGGGGGGAACAGTAGTTTCAGTTGACTTTACTTTTCGCCAGCTGCCTCGTGTGATTAACACCCATGTATGTGTAAGAGGGGTGTCATTCCCCTTTTTCCCCTTACAATCTCCTCATCCTCTTCATTCTCTAGGCTTCGTTCCTGTTGGCTGTAAGTTGTGTATCATTTTGCGTTGCGTTGCGTTGCTTTATTAAAAAAGTTGACAGTTGACAAACTCATCGGTCTCTCTGTGTGCATGTGCATGTGTGTATGTAAGTATGTGTGTGTGTGTGTGTGTGTGTGTGTGTATATGTATATGTTTGTCTTCTGTTGGTTTTTGTGGTCCTTGTGATATGTCAAGCGACTAAAACCCACTCTGCGCCTTGCTCCGTTTTGTGCCTTGCGGTCGTTGTGTCATATGCCTGTGTCCTTCTGCTTCGCAATATCCTAGAGATGAGTTAAACGTTAAAATACCTGCTTTAAGGCTGTCATTGACTTTATGTAGCGACTGAGATTGAAGAGTGCTTTAAAGTCTATAATAACTATTGATCACAGCTAAAAAATAACTAAACCTAAACTTTATTTGAAGACAAGAAGTGTTAAATTCTAGCGAGTGACCAAAAGTAACGAGTAAATGAAAAATTTGTCGATAGAATGAGTCAAAGCTACAATACATAAAAAAGGAAGGGCATGCAAAAGTAACGAGTAGTTAATAGAAGCGAGTAACGGATGCTTGAAGATAACTAATGATTAAGTTATAGCATCTGCTTAAAAGTAGCGAGATCAAAATATAAACAAGTGAGCAACGAGTATCTAAAAATAGCGAGTGATCCAAAGATTAGCGAGTGATTGAAGAAGCCAAGTCATTGATTCAGAAAGAATGAAATAAATAACGAATATCGCATATGATATTATTTGAAAAAGCACAGAAGTAGCGAGAATGCAAGACTAGAACGTGATTAGAAGTAACGAGAGAGAGAGAGAGAGAGGGAGAGAGAAGACGAGTGCATATCTAACAATTCCTGTCACATTTGAAATGCTGTAGAAATCACAATGGTCACTGCGACTCGTGTAATGAAAATGTGTCTCGTTATTTTATACTCTGTCTTATTACTCGGCCATTTCCTCTGTCGTTTCTCCTCTCTGCCTCTGTGTCTCTTCCCTCTCTCTCTCTCTCTCTCTCTCTTCTCTATTCTACTCTACTCCTTTTCCTTCCATCTGTCGCAATTTCTGCTTCTATTACGTACAGTTTCTGTGTTTGCCAGTTGTTAATTTGAAATGCATTGCGAAATTTACTTAACACGAGTTTGTTCTCTTCCTCATTTTGTCTCTCACTCTCTCTTTGTACATATCTCTATCTCTTTTGCTCCTTTAGCTACTTATGCTCATTGAGTCTCTGTTTCTTTTATTCCTATTGCAGGTTTCACATAGATAAACGCTGTCAACACCGATGTTCCTGGAAATGCTTGAGCATCGCCTTAATATTCATATCCGTCGTCCTAACCGCCATGTTGGCATACTTTGCAGGTAAGCATAGAAAATGGGGGCAATGGGGAAATGGAAATTCGGGAAAACGGGAAAACACCGAGGGGTACGTTTTGGACATGCTGTGTGTGTGTGTGTGTGTGTGTGTGTGTGTGTGTGTGGACAACGCGGCGTTGTCATAACGCCAAACACAGTTAATGAAAAATACACATATAAGTGCAAATATCGTACCACACACACACTTACACACACACCCACTCATACTTGCTACACAGAAAAAAAAACCGAATACCGGTAAAAATTAATTCCAAGACGGTGTCAAAAGATTGTTCATCTCGGATTTTCTTAAATCAAGTATGAAATACCTAATTTAAGTACGATTTTTTAATTATATCTCTGAAAATATTTTGACTATCGAAGCTCTATACAAATTTGTTGTTGTTGACATTGGATGCGTATATTATGTAAATTCAACAAACATAACCCAAATACATACTTTAAAAATACATGTAACTCAAACTTGAATTTTAGAATGATTTTTCTTTCTGTGTAGGCTCACGCCTACATACATACACACATAGGTATCCTTATGCTCCTAAGCATACTTTAGACTTTACTCACTCACACACACACACACACACACAACAAGGCAAATACATCAAAGTGTTTGCTTTACATTAGCGTTGCATGGTGTTACTTTGCACACACACACACACACACACACACTTAGATACATAGGTACGCATATAGTATTGTGTAGCCAAAGAAACTTTGCTAACAAAACAATGCCCCGCCTAATGTTGTCGGCCCCCTCTCTGGATTCGCTTGACTGGCAACTGTTCATTTGGCCGAATGAATGTGGCAACTCTTGGTCAGCCATCAGCACAATTGACAAGCAATTAGAAACCACAACTCACTGTCACCTCCTGCGCCCCCTCGAGTCTCTCTACAGCCAGCAAATTAGCAAATCTATTCAAATTTTAAATTCGAAACGAAACACACAAAGAAATTATAATCTATAGAATAATATAATAAAAAAAAAAGCTTAAAAAACTGAAAAAAATGTCGGAAGGAAAAGCAAGCAAAAAACAAAAAGGTAGCTAACAAATAATTGTAAATAAAAACTCAAATAGAAGAGTTTAAAGAGAGAAGTTGACAGACTAAGGATAAGAGTAGATAACATTAAAATAAATACTAAAACGTAAGGTACAATTAAGGCTCAAGCAAAAGAACATCGACTCGAAAATGAGTCGAAGCTGATTGGAAATACGACTCAAATAAACACAAATACAAATACAGAGAAAAAACGCAGCCTCTGTAGCCATTTTAAAAGCCCCACAAATTAAAATAGAATATAATATTGTTTTAAGAAAAGCAATCACAAAACCAACCAACCAATCATTCAGTTGTCTTTAGATTTCCACATTCGCTTTTAATTCCGCCAAAAAAATAAACAATATACAAAATAATATAAAGTAAACGCCAACTCAATTTATATTTTAAATTATTCTATGGCGAATTAAATTGAAATTGACATCTGAAATCTGAAATGAGTTATATTTTTAAATCATTATTATTAACACAGTTCTAATTCTCAGCTCAATTTCAAAGAGACATTTGCTTACTTTAAACATGTTTTGCCCTAAAGCAAACCAAATATATTTATAGAATGCCACGTGCAGCTGTCACTTGAGAGGAGTGAGGGGATTGAGGAGAGGGGCGGTGGTAAGATGGGCGTGGCTGTTGTCTCAATGTGGCCCAAAAAAAACTATTTGAAAATCGAGCAATTTTAAAACCTTTAACTCATTAGCTGACAATGGCAAATTAACGTAAATGTGTTTGTGAGTGTGTGTGTGTGTGTATGTGGCAAAACCATTAAACACACATACACACACACACAGACACAGACAGAGCGTAAACAAAAATGGCAACAGCGCACAAAATGTGATTCGCTTAAATTGAATGCGGCAGCCAAAAGTGTTTTTTCATTTTGTTGTTGCTGTTGTTTGTCCTCTTTGTTGTTGTTGTTGCTGTCATTGTTGTTGTTATTTACAACTTGATAATTAAACACGTTTCGCATTTTTGTTGCTGTTGTTGTTGTTGTTGCTTTGGCTGTGGCTGTTTTTGCTGCCACCTTTTAAATTATATTTACAGGTCAATTTGATTTTTTACTGCCAACCTTTTGGCAAACGGAGCAACTTTGTCTCGTTCAACACAAACCGACCCTCCCCTCCCTCCACCGCCGCTCTGCACCTTTACTGTCTCATTGCAAAATTTGTTGTCCTTGTTGTTGTTATTGTTGTTATTGTTGTTGTTTAGTTACCGTGCAAGCAGCGCTCGACAAAACTTTGCACATTAAAATATGTAAATTTTAATTTGAAACAAAAGGGTTGACGTGCTGCTTTCTACCCCTCGCCCCGCTCGCCCACTCTCCAGCTTCTTCCCCCCCCCCCCCCTTACTTTTTGTGTTCGGAATTTTATCTAGTGAAACATTGGCACAACTTTTGTGTTGTTTCTCGGACACTTTGAACGGTTTCTCGCTCGCAGCAGAGCTGCCAACTTGCTTGATAAATTTGCCGCACACGCATTTAATTTATGCACAACAACAACAACAACAACAAAATATAATGATTGTTCTTGTTGTTGCTGTGCGTCACACATTGTTGTTTGTCTGTCTGCCTGTCTGCCTGTCTGCTTTGAAATGAGCTGATGCTGCCAGCTGCCAAGTGGGCGTGGCCAAAAAAAAAGAGCCAAATAAGACAAACGTTGCAGAAAAACTGATATGGAATCTATTGATGCTCCCACTGAACATTTAGCTAAATGATTTTCCAGCGAAAAGTGAAAGAAAGGATTAAGATAAGACTGCGATAAGAAAACTTTATAAGAAATCTTAATAGATAATTGAAAAAATAAAATAAAATTGCAGATTTAAAAAATTTCTTATTCGATTTTGTTTATTCATAACACATTTAGTCAATAATACTTTGATCTTTCAAAAATGTGTGTTTTTTTTATGATTTTGAATTTTTTAAATTTTCAAAAATACTACAGTTATTTCAAAGATATTGAAGACATCAAGGTCTAGCTTTCTACAGACTTCGTTTTTCTGATTCAGTGATTTTTCTAAAATATGTTTCAATATTTTACATTAACTATTGTCTTTCTTTAATTATATAAAATTAAAGTCTTATTTGCATGTTTCAATTGCAATTTCAAACTTTTGTCTAGATCAATTTGTGAAATATTTAAAAAAAAAATTGTTCAATGATTCATACAACAATTAGCAGAAGTTGCATTTAAGTTTTAATTTCAATTTCAATTTTCATTACAAGTTTTGGTGAGCACGTGAATTTCGCGTAACTCATGTCTTCCCCCTCCACTTCAGACATCCCTCCAGTTCCCCCTTCAGACACCCCTGCAGTTCCCGCCCTGTCATTTGTTGCTGCTTTTCTCACATGACAATCTAATGTTATCTGAGCGCAGAGCTTTATACCTTTCCCCGCATCTCTCTTTCTCTCTGGTTGGTCCCCCAAAAAATCTTTAGCAGAGCTGCTTACTCATTTTCAAGGGGGCATGAGGTGAGGAGTGGATAGAGAGGGACTGGGAGGAGAGGGGGAGTAAGCGGGGTCGCCATTTGACTTGAAGCGTGCTGCGTTTAATTTATTATCTACGCTTTTACCAGGCAAACGTTGAAGCAGCTGCTGCCTGCGAGAGTCACAGGCACTGATTTTACTAGAAGAAGAAGAAGAAGCAAAAGAGGGGGAAAATACTGTGTGGCAGCATCTAAAAGTTGCGGCTTCCTGAATGTTTTTGGTAGCACTCCCTTTCTGCTCCCGCCTCCTTCAAGCTGCGGTGTCACAACGTTGCAAGTGAACGAAAACAAATTTACAACAAACCACGAGAAAAATGTGTGATGCCACTTGGCTGGCATAACCACCACCCCCTCAGCACACACCCCTCCCTCAAACAGAGACTCTCCTCTGATATTTTTGCTTATGGATAGGCACTTTCCTTTAGCGCTTTTGGCGCACAAAATGAATTTAAGTTGAAAAGTTGTGAACATTTTGTGGGGGAAAATGTTCTCTGTATATATGTATATGTGTGTGTGTGTCTCTCTGTGTGTGTGTGGGGCCAAAAGCTGCGTGTGGATTTCACTGATTTAATTGTTTGCCAGCTAGAAAGAGATGATCATACCCAAAGCAAGCTAAAGAGCAAAAGAGAGATGGAAATTACAGACTTAAGAGCTGCTTGAAATTTATCTTTTAAAAATAATGTATTAATTTTTGTGGCTGCCCTCGCAGCACAGCTTACAGTCACAATAAATATGTGTGTGTGTGTGTGTGTTGTGGATGAACAGCAGTTGTGGGCGATAGGGGGCGTGGCTTGGGGGCCATGAGGGGCTGCCACATAAACTCATTTGTGTAAAAAGCTTTTTGTGTTGTTGCCTTTTCCACTGCGGTAAATGAATTTACGCTTCGAATTTGCCGCACAAACTCTATCTATGTGTGTATGAGTGTGTGTGTGTGTGAGAGTGTATAAGTGTGTGCCTGGGTCGTTTTATGGTTGAATAGTTTTAAAGCTGCGGGGCTAAGACAGCAACAGCAGGTGATGAAACCAACAGCAACGAGAAGATAAAACTACATTTGCGAGGGAGCCCGACTCTAAGAGACCCTGTATTTATTCTGTAAAGTCTACTGTATACTAAGTTTCAGTGGTGTCTTCGTCTTCGCCCATTTGGCCAACCAGTTTATTCGGTAAAATGTACAGGACAGTTTGAAATAGGAATGAGTATCGATAGTTATAAAATTTTTATTTGATGATGAAAATGTGAAAATGACATCTCGAATTAGCCATTAAATAAATCAATATATAAAGTCTGAAACTGAAACCTGAAGGGATATGCTGATGTCAATATTTAAGTAAATACTAATATTTCCTTTTTGTTTATTTATTTATTTTTTTTATGTAAAGTTAAAGTGGAATAAAGCGAATATCAATAACTCAGATTCTCTCTAGTTGTTCATATAGATAAATTCCTATGCCCTCGCTTGTTGATGCTGATCTAGAGTATTTATACATCTTGACAAAATTTAAAGACCTATTCTGCTTTTTAAGTACAGGGTCTAAAAACGAAAACGTGGCAAAAACGCGCCATGCGGCGTTTTAGCTTTTAATAGTGGCTAATATTTTTGCAGCTGCCACTTTACCACCTACCCCCACTCCCACATCTTTCCATTTCCTTATGTGTGTATATGCATGTGTGTGTGTGAATCCAACGTCTGTTTGCACAATAATTTTCTATTAATTAAGCGCAAGAGGGTTTAATAAAATTAGCAAACACTTGCGGGTGAGCCCAACCATGTGTTACAATTCCTCTTTCTGTCTCTCTCTCTTATACTCTTCTCTCTCTCTCTCCCTCCTTCACACACTCACACTCTTTCACTCTGTCTGGTAGACATTAAAAAACATACACACACTTTCGTACACACACCGAGCATTGTCAGTTAATTAAGAAGCGCAAACACATGAGTTTTGTCCGTCCCAATCGAGAAACAGGCGACGATGTTGTTTGTTTGCAACTTGTCTGTGTGTGTGTGTGTACATGTGTGTGTGTGTGTGTAAAGGTTGCAGGCCTTGCCTTTAATTTGATTTGCATTTTGTTGTTTCTTGTGGCATTGTCTGTATGACGCCCACAAAATTTCGACAAATATTTCGTTTAAATTGATGAAAAAGTTGATAGGCAAAAAAAGCGTTGCCTATTTTTGTGGGCAGTGCATTTAGCTAAATTAAGGAAGATGGTAAGGGAGATAGTAAAGAGAGAGAGAGCAAAATAAAAAGAGAGTACATTAAAAGGATATGAGATCATATAAAAAGTATTGCCTACTTTTAAGCGCCAGTTGTAATTATACGACCAGAAAATTAATCAGTTAGTCAATTTAAGAAGAAAGGCTGAGAAAGTAAGTGCTGTACGAATAAAACATTAAATTAATTAAAATAAAATTTAAAATAAATAAAATAAAATAATAAATGCAGGAAAAAAAAGTGTTGCCTGCTTTTCAGATGCTTAACAAATTGCTATTGATACAAATAAATTGAGAACTTTTGACAACAATTTTTATAACTCATCGCTGCAGTGTGTGACTGTGTGTGTTAATCACTATAATAATTTGCTGGACAATATATATTTGTACATATACATTTATATGCATAAATGGATGTTATATCTGTCATATCTGTGCGATAATCGACCGCAGTGTCAACAGAACAACAACGTGAAATGTTGAGCGTGCACCGCAGGCAACAGCAGCCTAGACAACAACAACTGCGGCAACAGAAACAACAACAACAACAACAACAATAACAACAGAGACAGCCGCAAGCCGACAACAAGTTGTCGTTGTTGCTGTTTGAAGAGAAGTACAGCACGATTTACCACTGATGTGTCACCTTCTATCAAAACAACAACAACAACAGCAACAACAACCAACAAATGCAACTGCAACAGCTGTGACAACAACACACAAACAAACAACAACAAAAACAACAACAACAATGGTAACTGACAGAGTCAGCAAGGCAGGAACAAGCGACAAACAGGACAGTTAACATGTTTGACTGGCAGTTGAGAAACGGTGAAGGAGAGACAGAGAGAGAAAGAGAGGGAAAGAAGAGAAGCATGCGGAAGCGGATGCGCATTGCAGTAGTTATCGGAAATAGGTTAATCGATTTTTAAGCGGATAACTATCGGAAACTCATTCGATATGCACTGTTTCACAATTTGTGCGCATCTCCCCAACAACAACAACAACAACAACAAATGCAAAACTGACATTTGCAGACTCGGCCTCCTTGTGGTTTCTTCTCTCTCTCTCTCTCTCTCTCTCTCTGTCCTCCTCCTTCCCCTTCCTTTGACTGTGTCTTCTTATCGCTGTCATTTACAGCAGCTGGGCAGCTGTTTGGTTCGTTGATTGCCTCTCGTTGCTCATGCGATTTTATTTTCATTTCACTTTACGTTGCGGTTGCCTCAAAATGTAAGTTGTTGTTGCTGCTTTTACATGTGTTTAGAACTATACCACACTTGAATAGTTGAGCAAGAAAGTGATTTTATAGACTAGAACACCGTAGATTTGATGCCCTTACCCTTAATGAAATGAAAGTTATATGATATAAATAGTTGTAAGATTTTAATAAAATCTTTTTAGGATGTACATATAAGAAAATATCAAATACATAATCTGTGAAATTGGTTTAAACATCCAAATTCAATAAATCTAAATCTAAAATCCATCTAAATTCAATAAATTAGTTCGTATTAATATCTAATTTTCGGCTGATCGTCCCTATACAAAATAGGAGAATAAAAAAGTTCTTCATACAAAAATTGTATCATATAATTTTTAGCCGATCATTCCTATGGCAGCTATATGATATAGCAAGATTGCTTCAAAACTAAGAAACTAGTTGGCAAGGGTATAATAATACTTGAGTGCGCATTCACTGTGCATTTGAATGTGCACTCACACACTCGGTTGGTATTCGTTCGCCTTTGTGGCTAACTTGAAATTAGTTACGCTAAATGACGTCGAAGAAAGGCAGAGAAAGAGAGCGAGAGCGAGAGGAATCTGTTTGTGAGTGTCTTTGACAGTCTGGCAACGCCGTCAATACAACTCTGAACCGAAAAATTGATTGTTTCTCAAATTGCACTTCAATTAAAGAAAATCACTTCAAAGAAACCCACTCGCTCTGTCTTTCTCAATTGAGTTATCATATTGCTCTTGAGATGCCTTACAAGTTTTACACACAAGTTGCACAAGTTGTCGAGTCTTCACTGTACTCTCAATTAGTTACTTTCGACTTGTTCATTTTTCTGTGGCTTTTGGGCAGCCTTAAGACATTTGGCATACAAAATACTTTTAGTCAAATTCTAGTTCTGCATTTATAAGGTCAATCGACTGGAAATTCCATCGCAAAACCGCAACAAAGAAAGTCAATTAACAGACCATTCTGAGTATTGTGTTCAGATCAAAGCAAAACTCAGACTAAACAAGCAGAATATAAGGAGCAAAAACAATAGAAGCTGGCAAAGTAAATGGAAAAGAAACTCAAATGTATTTAATTTGTTGGAAAAGTTAAAGAAATCATTGAAATTTGTGATGAAAACACTAGAGTTACAAAAATTTACCATATGAGTTGAGCAAAAATAATATTTTTTGATTACATAAAAATTAATACAAATAAATGTCTGTTTTAAAATATTTATTTTGAAATGCCGAAAATTAACAGAAATTAATCGTTTGCTCGTATAAATATAAATAATTTAATTTTTGTTTAAAAACAATACTTTCAAAGTGCTGAAAAGTAACGATTTGTATAAGCTAAAATTTACAATCAATCAGGTCTCAGCCAAGCTTAGCTAAGGTAAGGAAAAAATACCATCTTAGTTGAGCAAAAATTAAAAATATAATGTTCGTTTTAAAAATAATCCTAAAAAGTAATTGTGATATGGACAGTTAATCAAGTGTCAATCAAGCCGATTGTCATTTTTAAAACTGAAATTCACAATCAATCATGTTTTAATCAAATCAAATGGCATTTCTAAAATTGAATTTCATTCATTCAAGTTTTAATCAAGCGGATTGCCATTTTTAAAACTGAAATTCACAATCAATCATGTTTCAATCAAGTCAAATGGCATTTCAAATACTTTAATTCACTATCGTTCAAGCTCAATCAAGTCGATTGCCATTTTTAAAACTGAAATTCACCATCAATCATGTCTCAATCAAGTCAAATGGCATTTCTTATACTGAAATTCACAATCGTTCAAGCTCAATCAAGTCGATTGCCATTTTAAAAACTGAAATTCACAATCGTTCAAGTCTCAATCAAATCGATTGCCATTTTAAAAACTGAAATTCACAATCATTCAAGTCTCAATCAAATCAAATGGCATTTCTAAAATTGAATTTAATTTATTCAAGTCTTAATCAAGCGGATTGCAATTTTTAAAACTGAAATTCACAATCAATCATGTCTCAATCAAGTCAAATGGCATTTCCAAAATTGAATTTCACAATCATTCAAGTCTCAATCAAGTGAATTGCCATTTTTAAAACTGAAATTCACAATCAATCATGTCTCAATCAAGACAAATGGCATTTCTAAAACTGAAATTCTCATTCAATCATGTCTCAATCAAGTCGATTGTCATTTCTAAAACTGAAGTTCACAATAAATCAAGTCTCAATTAAGTCAAATGGCATTTCTAAAACTGTCAACTGTTTTTCTCAACGGCCTAAATTCCGTCAAGCTTAGCAGCAAATCACAATTGACCACAAAATTCTTTCAGTTACTTTCCCAAAAAAAAGGTTATATGAAAATAATTTAAGGAAAAAAGAATGCAAGTTACGCAACACGACGTTTGCCAGGACAGACAGGAGAACAAGCAACTGTAACAAGTTCGAGTTAAGGGCGTGACCCAAGTTCGTGACCCCCAACCCCCAACCCGCTCTTCTCTTCCTCTTCTTACACTATGCTACATGGTCAGCTGGCCAGAAAGAGTTGAAGCTTTTGGCCTGAAAGGTGTGCGCTTGTCGTTTAAATAAATTATTTCTCTTGAAGGAAGTGCAATTAAGAAAATGCTTCATAAATTTCTGTAACTTTGTCCTGTGCTACCATTGCTCTTTCTCTTTTACACACACACACACACACACTCTCTCTCTCGCTTTCGCTCTCTTATTGTTTGCTTTTCTTTCATTTTGTGTGAGTCTCATTAGTTTTGGAGAGGCACTTGGTCTCAACGGGCACGTAGATTCAATTAGTTGATCTTAAGTGCAAAGCATTTCCGGTTTCGCTCATTGCGTGTGCCACATTCTAAAGGCCAAGAAGAAAAGTTAAAAAAAGATGAAGCAACAGCAGGAAAAATTAACTAATCGAATTGAAAACACACCCTTTTCAACTGTTAAATATATAAATAACGACTTGACTTGCCAAGGAGTGTCCTGTGTCCACCATATAGTGTGTTTAGTATTTAGTCGCCCCCATTTTTGGTACCCGCCAAAATTGAGTCGTTGTCAATTTCAGCTACACACTCACACACACACACACTCAAGCACACTTACATAAATTTATCGACTTTATTTTGGAATACTCCTGCCCTCAATTTATGCTCTCTCCAACTAAGTAAATATCCTTGATGCAAACAGCGGGATAGGGTTGCTTTTTTTTTATTCCTATGGCTTTGTCGCTGCCACAAATTGTAATCAAATTTAATTGGTGTCGCCTCCCCTTCCTTACTCAATCCCCCATCCCTCTTGTTGCTGTGGCACAGACAAAGAAAGGCGCGGAAAAACTATGCCAAACTGTTGTTGTTGCCCCGTTTGCTCGTCTCTTTTTGTGTGTGTTGTGTTGTGTTGTGTGTGACAAAAGACAGGCTCCATTTTCATTTCCACCTCCAGCTCCATTTCCACTTTCATTTCCATTTCCATTCTCATTCCCATTCCCATTTCCAGCGCTCGTTCCAGTTGGTTGACCAGTTGCGAGCCACTTAAATGAAAAGCTTGTTAACCTAATAGAACAACATACTACCACACTCTCTCTCTCTCTCTCTCTTTCTCTCTCTCTCTTATTCGTTTTCTGCCTTTCTTTTTCCTTTCTCTCTCTGCCAGTCTCTACTTGCTCTCTGCTTCATTTCATTTATTTATTAATGATGTTTTCCCCTTCCATTCTTATAAGAAGTAAACATAAGCAGTATATTTTTGTATTTCATTTGTGTGTCTTCATGAGAGGGGAAAAGGAGAAGCAAAAAAAAAGATAAGTCAAAAAAGAGAAGTTTAAGTGCGTGTATTTGAAGTTGCTGCAAATAATCCAAATAACCTCAGCCTTAATATCTAATTTTTGACTTCAATTATTTCTCTTATATAGTTTTTTCCATTTTTCTTTTAAAACTGTTGCTTGTAATTCACAACCAGTTAATTTCAGTTTATTCCAGACCTAAACTTTTATTAATTTAATTTGAATTTGTTCAGTTACTAATTCTAAAAACAATAAATAACAGTGCGGTTGAAATGTCACTTGATTTCCTTTCGTCAAGCTATTTCAACTTAGTTATTAATTTTTCTCCGTGTACTTGGCCTATAAATATCGGAAAGTGTGCTTTTCTGCTGCTTTCGTCTCTTCACTTAAATTAAAAGCTCAACAGCCAAATTGAGGCACGTTCGTTGACGTTAATTTGTCGTGCCTCATATGAGTAATTGCGAGTGTGTGTCTCCTTTTTGTGTCAATATGTACACACACACATATGTGTGTCTCTTTTTCTCCCTGCTTGCAGCTTTGTTTGTGTCCTGGGCCCATTGCCAAGACATCAACATCAACATCAACAGCGTCGACTTCGACATCGACATCATTAGGTCGCATTAGTTTACATGTTCGTTTGCTGTCAAGCAGCTGTCGATGGAGAATGGGAATTTATTTCCTCTACGGCGCCATTACCAATTCCCCTTCCTATCCCTACTATACCCACATACATTCCCTCTCCTCACTTGTCCCTCGCTTTGGCCCATTAACATAATTTCAATGTGACCCCGAGAAAGTCGCTTTGTCTAATTGCTTTGTTGTTGAAAATCATGCACAAAATAATCGTAGAATGAATGATTATTTTTCTATAATAAATATTTTGATTGATTGACTTGTAATTTATTGGCTGATTGAAATCCCATTGTTAACTGATTGAGAGCGTTTTCAATGTTGAAGGATTTTTCGACACGTTAGCAAAATAGAATTGATAATAAGCTTGCTGAGGAGTGTGAATAAGTTTTTTATTTAAAACATTTGAGGAAAATGATTGAGCGATAACATAAACAATTGATTAAAGTGAGAGTTGATGCAGACTGATTGACTTGACGGACTTGATTCTGTTTATTAGCAAATAAAATGTTATTTGATTGAAGATTGAACTGATGTATGATGTACATTTTAGATTTTGTGCATATTAAATTCGAAAACAAACATTTTTACGATTGATTGATGATTGAGAGATGCTTAACTAACTTAACAAATGATTGAAGATGTCAGTGCATTTTTAACCTGTATTCCGCATATGACCAAGCTATTGATTAAGATTGAAACAATTTTGCTTGAATGATTGAGCTCATCAGAAAACGTTTGATTGAAGACGTGATTGCTTAAGGCTTAACAAAAAGTCCGCTTAAAGACAAAACAAAGCTTACATATGCAGTATGAATGAAATGTTCGCTATAATTCTCACATTCTATCATGATTGATGATTGTTGATCGTGCAACTGCAATTTGTGGTTGCTATTTTAAATTTCACACCAGATTTTACAATCTCGCTGTGGCCCAAAATCGGGCGCCTGTCGCGGGCAGCTGGCGCCATTGCCAAAGCTCATAAATTTTGTAAGTTATCGATAAACGATAGCCAGTTACAGTCAGGCATCGATGGCAAGTAAAATGCAAACGTGTTAACAACGCGTACTTTGTGTCTGTTCAGCTGAACGGCTCTCTGTATGTGTGTGTGTGTGTGTTTGTGTGGCACATGTGGTTGAGGTCCGAGCAAAGGATTGAAAGAGAAAGAGGCAAAAGGAGGTGCAAGAGAAAGAGAAAGAGAGAGAGAGGGCCATAGTTGTGATTTATGTGCGAGTGCATATTAATATGGCGTTAAAATATGATGCCAAAAATTTATGAGTGCGAGAAAAAAGTAGAGCAGAAAAGGAAGAAAGCAAGAAGAGCTGCGAAGAGAAGGGAGGAGTTGCAGAAGAAGAAAAGAAGAAGCAGAGGGAAGAGTTGAAAATGGAGGAAAGAAAAAGAGTTGAGAAGGACGGAAAAAAAAGCAAAGTTTGGTATGATGAAGCAATTGCAGCTGTGTTCGGTGAGCCACAAGAACAGTACCACACACACACACACACACACACACACACACACCACACACACACACACACACTAAACATTATTGCCAGTAGTCCGAACGAAGCATCAGATTTATGGTGTTAAATTTAGCATCATGCGATTTATGCGCGCCACATTTGGAGACCTGCAACTTGCAGCCAAAAATGTGAGAAAAATGTTAAGGAAACGAATTCGAATTAGGGATGTGTAAGCGATATGATGATATCGATATTTAAGCTGGAAACGATATTCAATTTATAAGTAAACCAAAACGAGTAAATCGGAAATAATTATTCTGATTTCTTAATTCATTTTGCCTTTTTAAAGTGAATGATTTGAATTTTGCAAGGGGAATTGAATCCAGTTATATTGAAATTATATTCAAACTAAAATTTTATTTATTTTTGAAGAAAATGTTTTTTATTGTTAAGATCGATATGCAATATGATATTGTTAATATATGATATGATGTGTTAAATTAATTCCAAAGACGATATACAGTGCTCCACAAATGTCTTCATACAGCATAAACTTGTAAAATTTGCGTATAATAAAGATGTTTTGATGCGGTTTTCTTATACTAATCTTTTATTTACTTAAATCCCGTTCTAATGATACCAAAATTTCTTTAACCCATTAAGTACCCATCAAAAATTTTGAATTTGAAAAAAGTAAATTTTTCAAAATTTTTCCTCGATTTTTTCCAAAAAATTTTTTGATGCAGAAAAATTCTTCAAACAATTCTAAGAGTGACTGCAAAAAAAAATTTTTCAAAAATATTTTTGCTAGTATTTTTTATAATTTTTTAAAAATCCTAAGAATGACGATTTTAACCCCTTTTTCATACTTTTCTCACAAAAAGTGGCTTTTTTGCAGTTTTCAAAAAATTATAAAAACTACTAGCAAAAATATTTTTGAAAAAATTTTTTTGCAGTCACTCTTAGAATTGTTTGAAGAATTTTTCTGCATCAAAAAATTTTTTGGAAAAAATCGAGGAAAAATTTTGAAAAATTGACTTTTTTTCAAATTCAAAATTTTCGATGGGTACTTAATGGGTTAAAGAAATTTTGGTATCATTAGAACGGGATTTAAGTAAATAAAAGATTAATATAAGAAAACCGCATCAAAACATCTTTATTATACGCAAATTTTACAAGTTTATGCTGTATGAAGACATTTGTGGAGCACTGTATATTTACTTTTTAATGCCAACATGAATTCTTACTCATTCTCTCTCTCTTTTTGTGTCTTTGCAGCAGTCAGTTCGATGAAACCGAACATGGACAGCTCGAACTGCATCCTAGTCCAAGACGTCAAGTCGCAACCTCACGATCTGCGCGGCGGAGTCGGCGGCAAGGGCGGCGACAACAAGGCGCTGGGCGGTGGCGCCACCGCTTACCCCACTGAGGAATCGATACAGACCAGTACATCGGATCATGGCAGCAATGGTGGTGCAGGTGGTGCAGGTATGGCCAACGGCGGTGCGACAGGCTTGGCTGGTTTGATGCCCGGTGCAACGGGGATACAGCAGCAACTGTTGTTGCAGCAACAGCAACCACATGCCATCAATCAGCCGCTGACTCCGTTGGATGCCACAAACACACAGCTGCAGGATCAACTAACCTACGGCGGCATCACCGGTGCTGGCATGGGGCAACAGCAGCAGCACAATCTGTTGTTGCAGCAGCAGCAACAGGGCCACCATCATCCGGCGTTGCAGCAACAACAGGGCATCGGTTTAACGGGCGGCCAATGGCCGCAAGTTGTCGAACTGAAGGACTTCAACGAACTCTATCACGCCAACATTCCGGCCTATCAGTTCTGGACACTCGAGTTTCGCAACAAGCATCCGGCATTTATTCGCTTCAACTTCACGCTGCCCTGGGGCGCCCACTTTGCCGTCTATTCGCGCCGCAATGTGGCGCCGTCGGTGACGCAACACGATTTCGTGGAGTTCATCAAGGGTGGCCGACTCGACAGTCATTTGAGGCATCGTCGCAGCACGCAGGGAAATGTCACCAATATTAACAAGGATCTGGATCTGATCGATGTCTACGACGAGCCAAAAAAGCAGTTGCAACTGCAACAACAACAACAAAAGAAGCAGCAACAACGACACCGCAACAGCTATGAGGAAACTGAAGACAACGATGATGAAGAAGGCGACTCCAATAGTGAGGAGGACTCACCAGATTCCTTGGAAGACCTGTATGTGGAGCGACATTCGACTGTGGCAAGTCTCGCACATCCGTTGCACAAACGCTCGGCGGTTGATGGCGGTGCCGGCGGTTTGCCCGCTCTCGATATGGACGCCATGACGGTGAATGTTTCGCTTTTGCAATATCTCGACACGGGACTGTGGTTCATTTCTGTGTACAATGACGAATTGGTGGCACATTCCGTGTCCCTGTTGGCCGAGGAGGCCGAGGGCGTCAGCACCACGTGCCCCAATGATTGTTCTGGCCGTGGCAGCTGTTATCTGGGCAAGTGCGATTGCATCGATGGTTATCAAGGCGTTGACTGTTCAAAGAGTAAGTATAACAACAACTACAACGCTTTTTCTATATTTTTTCTCTCTTTTCTTTCTCTCTCTCTCTCTGGTTTGCAACCCCATTTACCACTGTCCACTCAAGCTGCAATTTAAATTAAAAACTTACGCCAAAGTTGAGCTGTCAACATCACCTGCTCTTGTTTGTTTTGCCACCCAAAAAAGACCCCGTTCAGTTCAGTTCAGACTTAAAAAATAAGAAAAAAAAAACTGGTGAAACGAAACCCAAAAAAAAGAATCTGAATCTGAATCAGAATCGGAATCATGCGACCCTCTCAGCAGCTACTCGACACATTTCCGTGTCCCTTTATCCCCTGTCTTCTCAGGCACAGTGACTAAAAAAAAAATAGCGTACATTTAATATTGAAAGCGTTTAAAATAAAAGTAAATTCTTTAGTTATTGTGTTATCGAAAAATCAATCGAATATCATTAGCTGGTGACACGAATTGATTTAGATCATTCAATTCATTCATTCCATGAAATAAAAAATGTATTAATACCAGAGAATTTTCTTTATACAAATCCAAAAAATAAACGCCAATCGATAACTCGGTAAACGATTGTTTTGGTGAAATCTCCATTCAAATTAATAATTTCAATTAAAAAATGTTAAGATATAATTCGTGAAAGCTTACTTTTAAATTTTGTACATCAAAGTACAAAATAGCAGCTTATCGATAACTCAATACAAATTTTTTTGCAGTAATTCCACTTAAATAATTTCAATTGAAAAATATCTAATTTTTCTACACCAAAGTACAAAGTAAAAGCTAATCGATAAACAATTTTGTTTGCTGAAAATTCTCTTTCAATTAAGAAATGTTTTTAAAAACATTTTTGTTAACCTAATCGACTAATCGATAGCCAGCTTAATTGCCATTTCAATGCAAATATTGCATTTGAAACGTTATATAACTTAATTACTTCAAATTAAACAGTTTTTAAATTTACGTCAAGTTAAACTTGCGTTTAACAAGTTGAAAACACATTTTCTCTCCAATTTTCCACCACTGTGCTGGTAAAGTATTTTTATTTATTTGGAGTTCTCGCGCTCTGCATCTTCTCCATGCCTTTGTCTGACACTTTTCAATACCAATTTTCGTTTTTCGTTTTACTTTTTGCATTTCTTCTCACTTCTCTCGTCCTCGTTCTCTTTCTCACTCAAATACTAATTTTATTTTGGCTTTTGCAGGCGTTTGTCCGGTTCTGTGCTCGGCTCATGGCCATTACGGAGGCGGCGTCTGCCACTGCGAGGATGGCTGGAAAGGCGCCGAATGCGATATACCCGTCGGGGAGTGCGAGGTACCCAATTGCTCCAGCCACGGACGCTGCATCGAGGGCGAGTGCCACTGCGAGAGGGGCTGGAAGGGACCCTACTGTGATCAACGTAAGTGTCAAGCCAAACCGAGCCATGTGTCCAAACCTTCTGTCTGTCTGTCTGTCTGTCTCTGTGTCTCTGTGTGTGTATGTGTATGTGTGTGTGTGACGCTTTGCTGCTGACTTGGCATAAAAATGCTAAAATTATTTATTTGCCTTGTTTGCAATTTCGGGCTCTTTTACTCGGGCCCCAAAACTCTGACTTCCATCTCCACAATTTCAGCACGGCATGTTGACACTGGCCCGATAAGGCACTATGCTCATAGTGGGCCAAGGGACGCCTGGGGGGCGTGTCATGGTGACGCCAAAATATTTCAGTTATTATGCCGCCCCATCGTTTAGTTTTCTCTCCCTCTTTAAATTGAGGCAACTAAAGCGACCCCAAACAAAAAATAAGAATGGAGAACAGAAAACATTGCATACTTTTGTGCGCTTCAGCTGCAAAACGAAGTTCACAAAGATTTCCCCAAATTGATAGCTATAAGCAAGCAGCAGGGTCGCCATTTTTTAGCACAGAATATTAGCATTACAGTTGGCAACTCTGAAAGTAACGCCAATAAAGTTAGCTTTTTAAAAACTACTTAACAAATTGTTCAACTAAGTAGCTTCTAGCTCTAAAGAGTAATTAGGAGTTAGAAGAGGGGGAAAAAGAATATTTTTTAGGATATTTAATTATTTTTTCATAAAGATGAAGTTGAAATAAAGTGGGGAATAAATTAATATGTATATAAATAAATAAAAAATAAATATTTATTTTAATAATTTCAAAGAATTAAGCAATTATTTTGAAAAGGAAAATGTTAGCATTAGAAAAAATAGGGAATATTTTGTTGAAGATTTGTTCACAACAATTTGACACTACAATTTGATAGAGATTCGTTAGAAATAAAGATTACATTTATAGCTTTAAAGACCTCTTAAGATTCCTAATGGTTAATTTTTTACTTATCTGAAGCTACAGATTTGATATGTTATTGCTTTGAAAACCTTTAAAGGTACTTTCGATGGGTTACAGGGTATATTTACCAATTGCATAAAAGAATTCACATGTGACTTTTTCTATATGTATGATGTTGTTTGCTTGTATGTGTCTGTGTGTGTGTATGTGTGTGGTGGACTCTTGGCATATAAAAGAAGAAGCGACCAACAAACCAAACAAAAAACAACAAAGAACTCGAAACGTTGTGCAAACATAAAACGTATAAAATCGAATTTATATGTCGAAAGCATATTTCTCATACAAAACGCTCAACGAAAGCCAAGACGATAGAAAGATGGCCAAAAGAGGAAGAAGGAGGGGGGGGGGGGGGGGAGAAGAGTAGGTGCATGAGGAGGAGGTAACACAGAAGTAGAACAGCAACCAAAAGAAAAAAACAGAAAAAGTCGAGAAAGAAAGCAGAAAGCATAGCATACCACACGGCACAGGAATAACAACAAATAGAGAGAGAGAGAAGTAAAAAGAGCAGAGAAGGCAGAAGAAGAAGAGGTAGCACAACAAGCAGAAGAAGAAGAGGCAGAGCAGCAGAGGGAGCAGCAAAAAAATTTGCAACAACTGCGCAAAATTACCAAGTTGAACTAAACTGGAATTTCATTTTAATGACCACTTTCGTACGTGTCTAACATACTAATCATGTCATGTGTGTATGTGTGTGTGTGTGTGTGTGTGTATATATATATACATATGTGTATGTTCGACCTGACCCCCAATGTGGATGGAGCCCTGGAACCTGCTGCCGGCATGTATCGCCATCGGTTCGTGACGGGCTTTTGTTTTGCCAAGGCTGTAATGCCACGCCCCCGCTCCCATGCACGCCCCTGCTCCTCTGCCACGCCCACTCATAGTAACTGTACTTGTTTTTTATTTGTCCCTGTACTTCGAAACTACAAAGGGTCTTTTAAGTTTTTCAAACTTAAAAATGTTGGAGATTCCAAAAACCAAGAACAGAGTCAATATTACTTAACCTTAATTTATCTAACACAACATCTCAAAAAAATATCAGAAAACAATATTTTGAATTAGCTCGTCTGTCCGTAAATCTAAAAAATTGACTTATTTCAAAAGCAATTTTAAAGCTAAAGTCATGAGTGGATGCATATGATATTTATAATGACATAGAAAGCAACCGTACAGGGTAGGACTGCAAAACTATCGATAGTGGGTACATCGATAGTTTTTAACTTCGATGTTTCAAAACCTCGATGTTTTCCAAAAAAACATCGATATATCGTTAAAACATCGAAAATTTTTCAAATATTTTAGATTGCGGTAAATACCATTTATCTTATGCTATATTAAGAAAAATATAGAAAAGGCAAACATTAATTTTGTTTGTGTAAAATAATGTTATTAATTTCTTAATAATAAACGAACAAAACTAGCCACTTTTTGAGCGGGCTAGCTTTTTTTTTTCAAAATGATCTAGCCACTTCTAGCCATTTCGTTTATTTGCACTTTGGAACACAAATTTCGGTTTGATAATGCTGCGTTTAACCAAATTGACCTTTTTTTTTTTTTTTTGCTTATTAATCAAATTTTGTCGTATTTCAACTAATAATAATTGTAAAAATGGACCCAAAAAATCTGGCAGCACTGATGCAGTGAAGCATCCGATATATCGATGTTCAATTTTTAACATCGATACATCGGACCATTTTGAAAACCTCGATACTATCGATAGTAACATCGATAGTTTTGCAGCCCTAGTACAGGGTCTCTCACAGTCGAACTCCATCGACTGTAGCCTTTGCCACTCGTACCAGCTATATTTGTAGCATGTATGTATTGAATGACTAACAAACATTTTGTATACTTTTTCTCTTCCCAACACACACACACACAAACACACAAACACACACATCATGCACAACCTACTCTTCACATCATATATCAACGACTGGACGGGCAGATGATTGCCTTGATCCTTTGTGCTCGGGCCATGGAACCTGTGTGGCGGGTCAATGCTACTGCAAGGCCGGCTGGCAGGGCGAGGACTGTGGCACCATTGATCAGCAAGTGTATCAATGCCTCCCCGGCTGCTCCGAGCACGGCACCTACGACTTGGAGACCGGACAATGCGTTTGCGAGCGACACTGGACGGGACCAGATTGTTCTCAAGGTAAGTGCAACAAACACACATCCAACACACTACAATAGTTGAGCCCTGACTTATTTGTATATTGTTTGCAAGTGTTGTTCTGTGTGCGCATTGTTTATTTGTTTCTTTCTACTTGTTTATTTTTGTTTTTGTTTTTGTTTTGTTATTTTGTTGTGTTTCGTTGTTTTCCGGTGTCGTTTCGTTTCGTTTCGCACAACAAGCTGCTTACAAATGATTTCTTTATTCGAGCATTGAATTCAAATGAGCTGCCAATTGAGGACAGAAACAGAAAAATAAAAAGACGGACCTAAATCACAGTTCAAATTCAATGTGAAGTAAAATTCAGCTGAGTGGAGTTTCAAGTAAAACCAAATAGTCAGATGTAAAGCGGTCATATTAATATTAGTTTATCAAGCTCTACTGAATTAACAAATTTATTAAAAAGTCAATTTGAGAGCAACATAATAATAAATAATAAAAAAATAGAAAAATCAAAACGAATGTAAAATAAAGAGGTTTAAATATTTGAATCTAAAAAAAAAGCTATGAAAAATGAAAACAACTTTAAGTTGATAAAAGAAATGAATGAAAGACAACAGGAAAATAATAAATAAATGAAATGATAAAAAGAATAAAATTAAAAACAGAAAGAGCTAATATAGAAAAACGAAAATACGAAAAGAAATAATAAAAAAATAAAAGCAACAGAAAATATGTTGAATTAAATAAAACAAATATGCTTATGTTTCTCTATTTATTATATTATTTAAAAAAAAAAATAAAAGAATAACAACAATAAAGTTCATCAGCTAATATGTGAAAAAATTTATTTATTTTGCAACGTAAAGGAATAACGAAGTTAAAATAAAGTCTGAATAATTTCAATTAATACAAAAAAAATAAATTGCTTTTATCATCCAATAATCGAGGAAAAGTTTTGCAACAATTTAGATCGATGATGAATAATGAATAGAGTTTCTCAAAACTGTAGTTTACAGATTGTTCAATTCGTTGTGAACACCAAGTGTCGTTAAAAAAGCGGTTTCCTGATGTCAATCAAATCAGCAGTTTGCCAAGGTTTTATAAGCGGATTGAGTATAAAATTATGCTCCTCCTCTCCCACTCCTCCGGCTGAGAGCGGCTGTAAAATGCGTGGATGCAAGAGGAGGGGGAAGAAGCAGAGTGGCAAGGTCATAAACTGAGGCCTGGCCACTAATGCAGTTATTACATAAGGTAACAAACATAAATACAAATACATATATGCGTAATGATGCTTTATCGCATGGACCGAATCCAAATTAGATGATGCCCATAAAGTCGAGCCTTCAATTAGGCCAAAGGCAAAGCCAAAAACAAATTCTGACGATTACCAAAACAACAAGAACAACAACAACAAAGGCAACACAGCTGAAGTAGAACAACAACTAAAAGAACGACATCAAAAACTGTACCTGGTCCATAATCATTTCGAGGGCGTTGGAGCCCAATAAAATATGCAGCTTACGAGTCGCAACTGTAGAGGAACACAAAACGGAAAGGGAAAGGGAAAGAGGTGCGAGGAGGAGCAAAGGGAAGAAGAAGCAGCAGCAGCAGCACTTGTCGAGGGGCCAAAAGGGCAAGGGGCAAAAGGACTCGGGCACGCACGCCTAATTTGCTTAACTTTTTAGCACCGACAGGCGGCAACTCCAGTGAATCTGCTCCTACTGCCCCCCTCTAACCCCGCGCTTGCCCCCTACTCTGTCCAGTAGGGGGAACGTAATGAAGCAGAGCTTCATAAAAATTCATTATTTATTTAATACGCAGCTCGCAGTTCGCTTGGCCCGTACAAAAAGCAAATAAAATAAATTTACGCCTGCGACGCACAGAGAACAAAAGTCAACGACGACAACATGGGGCACATTTGCCACAATCCCGAGAAGGGGGCATCGAAATGGAAGGGGGGCGGAGCAGGGGGAGCAGGGGGAGGTGTAGCTGCCACGTAAATGTTACATTTATAATGTTGTTTTTATGGTTCACTCGGTGGGGCAACATTTTACAGCCAAAGCCAGCAAGAAAACAGACAGAAAGAGAAAGCAGCGAGTAAAAACAACGAATAGCGAGTGGCGAGTAGGCGACTTCAGTGCGACAGCGAGGGTAGCCAGAACAAATCAAATAAAAAATAGTAAATTAATATATAATAAGCAGAAGCAACAAAGATTTCACATTTTTAATTTTGCTTTAAAAAAAATATACCTTTTCCCTTTTTTTTTTTTAATTTGTTATTTTATAATAGCTGTTTATGGTCTTAAAAACACATAAAAAAAAACATTGAGGCTCCATGAGCTTCACTATTTTTATTATTTAGAAACGAATATCATAACTTATTATGTGTAAATGTCAACAGTTCTTCTTTGATGAAATTTTCAGAAAAGTTTCCAGCTTCCTCGCATATTATAAAGTAAAAAACTCTAAAATTTCGCTTGCAGTTCGCCTGCACATACCAAATTAAGTGTGTCTAGCTCTTGTTAGAACTTGGTTATACTTTATCTGTCATTCTTCTCGCAGTTACACAGGTCTGCCCAAAATTAATCTACCCTCGGTAGAGTGTATAAAAACCATGCCAAGTACCTTAAGCAATTCACACATTCGTGCTACACCTTTTTCGTTATGCTTTTGCCGTTTCATTTTATTTATGTATAATGCATATTCTCTACTCTTTGTTTTCTTCTTTACAGCCGTCTGCAGCTTGGACTGTGGTCGCAATGGGGTCTGTGAGTCGGGCAAATGTCGCTGCAACACCGGATGGACGGGCAATCTCTGTGATCAGTTGCCCTGCGATGCACGATGCTCGGAGCACGGTCAGTGCAAGAACGGAACCTGTGTCTGCTCCCAGGGCTGGAATGGACGACACTGCACCCTACGTAAGTACCTTCTAAATACGTGTAGAATATGTTATAAGAGCTTAAAATTGACTGGAACTCGAAAAGGGAAATTAAGTATTCGCTTAGCAAACAAATATTCTCCAGTTCATTCCATTTGCTTAAAAGATTTGGGTCTTATTATATTACGTATCCAAAATATTAAAAAAATTCTAACTTTTTTTTTTCTTTTGATACTTTTCATATAAATATATATCATAAAAAAGTATAAACATCGTTCAAACTAAAAATAAAAAGCCTGCAGTTGAGATTTAAAATTTATGAAATTAAAATATGAACAAGTTCACGAATTTAGGTAAATTACATAGCTGCAATTTAGTATCTCACATGATATGCCAGATGCTTGAACTTTTGCAAGCTAGTTAGAAATTTCTCTGCACAGAAAGTGGTTCGAGTGTGGTTCAAAAGTGGTTCAGTTGAGCTGCAGAAAGTACGAAAAGTTTTCAAGCTGCAATGATGAAAATTCGCTATAGAGTTGAAAATGTTGAGATGTGCTCAGCATTTTGCCTTGACCTCAACGTGAAATGGAATTGCAATTGCATGTTGTTGTTGTTGTTGTTGTTGTTGCAAGTTGCACTTGTTGTTGTTGTGGTTGTTGCAGATTGCAGGTTGCAATCTGCCGTTACCCATTTCCAGCTGACGCGCAATCGATTTGTATTGCGGCAATTCGAGAAGCGAGCAACCGCAGCTGACATTCACATCGAGCAGCAACAACAGCAACAATTGTGACATCAACAACAGCAACAGCAACAACAGCAACAATAACAACATTGTCCGAGTCGTGTCGCAACGCGGTAAGCTAAACCGAAACAACTAAGAACGCTGTCATCGTCTACTCGACTAGAACATACCCGGTACCTAATTTAAAAACTCAAAACTGACATTTGAAAAAAAACAAATATTTATATATTCATATTTATATATTATTCCATGACAAAGTGTTGTAACAACATCAAGATATATGTATTTATATATATTTATGGATACTTAATTATAGATTATAAATAAGTTAAATTATAGAATAAACAACTAAAGTTAAATTTAAATCAAATTCTATCTTTGAAACTGTGGGTCCCGTGAAGTTATTTGAGAGACTTAAAGTTCCTAGAAATCTGTGTGCCAAATTTAGTTGTTCTAGATCTTCTAATCGACGGACAGACAGACAGACAGGGATAAATCGAGTCGGCTATTGATGCTGATCAAAAATATACTCCTTAGCCTGTTGCATACAGTGCAACGCCTTCATCACACCCTTGTATTGTACTAGTAAAGGGTATAGGCATTGCCAAGCTGCAGTTGCAGTTGCAGTTGCAATTGTGCTATCTATCTGTATCTGCCCCGGCAGTTCAAATATTTTGCAGCAACAATGTTGCAAGTTTACACTTTTTGTTCTTGTCATGCATTTTTATCAATATTTTTTTGTATTTATTTATTTGCTTCTTTTTTTTTGCTGTGTTGTGCCAAAGTATTTTGTACATGTTTACGCCATTTGGGCCAAAACTGCAAAGCGTTCTGACGTTAAGGGGAGGAACAGGCTCCCCCCTCCGTTTCGCCCTCTGTTGGGTTGCTGAGCTTGACAGTTTTGCCGCCACCATGACTTAACCACATTTTTTTTCTTTTTTTCGCCGGACTTTACTTTTGCCAACTGTCAATTGAAGTGCAAGCAGCGAATTGGGTATTGATTGAGGGAGATAAGAGGGAGAGCGAGAGAGAGAGAGAGAGAGAGAGTGTAGAGGGGAGGGGGAAAGTGTGTGTGTGGCAAGTGGCAGCTTTGTGTAGCTGGCAGCAGTGCAGCATGATAAGTAGCTATCGATTGACAGTGATTAAAACTTTAAAAACAAACAGTCATGTTGCAAAAACATACAGAAAACTCTATGACAGAAAAAGGGAGCGAGAGAGAGAGAGTAAAGTACATTTTATGTGCGTGTGTGTGAGGGGAATACCGCCAATGCACAGTGGACTGTATCGCAACGCATTGAAATAAAATTGAACACAATCAAGAAAGACAATTTTGATGATGATACAGATTCAAAATCAGATGATATAAATTTATAATGCAGAAGAGAACTAAGATAAAATTTGACGATAAGTAATAAATTTATTGATATGAAATATAACAGAATTAAACGTAATTGATGTAATTCGATTTTGTATTGTTATTCAGAACTTAATAATCAGTCATTGTCCACAAAATATTCAAGAGAATATTTACATAAAAAACAAAATAAGAATGAAAAATCCCAATTGCCTTTAAGGATTTCATCATTTTCAAATATGATTACGTATCCGCAATGTTGTCTGATATGAGCGTTCAGAGTACAAATGAAAAAAAACCGGATGTCCGAGATTAAATCAATCCAACCCGGTGTCAGAATTTCTGTGATCCCGATAATATATTTTGAATATGATATTCTTAAAAAATCCATGCTAATATGGATGTTTTTCTCCATTTTGTTGCTTTCTATATTTATCAAATATAGCAAGCTTTCACACGATATTTGCAGTATATTCTGCGATTCGTTCCACTGTGAATTGGCGGCGGCGGCGGCTCAGGCGTGCATGTAATGGCATTACACACTGCCTGAGAGAATCATGCCTCAGAAAGGGAGAAGAAGACCCATGTCTGCGTATGTTGACTGCCTGAAAATGGCTGTGTGTGTGTGTGTGTATATATGTATAAATATATATGTGTGTGTGTGTGTGTGTATTACATTTCGTTGACGTGTGCAAAACCAATAAAACTTCCGACGTCATTTCACTCAGGCCCAAACGAAAGACACTTGCCAACCTCTACATATGTATGTACCCCCCACCCCTCTCCTACCTCACCCCCTGCCCTTGCCACAGACTGTTTCAAGACCCAGTCTAAGCCGGTGTCGAACGGAACAGTCGCCATTCCCAGTTGGAAGTTGCTCTGACAACATACGGCCAAAAACGTTTTGAATCGATTCAAGTGTTGCAACAACGATCCATGGAGCAACGAGGGGCAAAGAAAGTAGATGGGGGGGGGGGGGGGGTTGGAGTGGTAGCTTCGACGTGCGAGTCACGCTTGCACAAGCACAAAGTGCCACCCAATATCCTGATACACACACACACTAGCACACACATATACATTAACTAATACATGCATGTGAGTTTGGGATGTATTTTTAGAAAGTACTTAACGACTTTGCAGCGACTTGTGTGAGTTTTACATCTCTATCTCGCTCTTTCACTCTCTCTCTTTCTCTCTTTCTATACCTCCCTCTTTCCCTCTCTCTCTCTTTTCTCTTTCTTTCTCGCGGCACACACAATGCGGTAAAGTTTATTGAATTTGAGCCGAGATTTGTAACAAATTACACGACTGCAATCCTCAAATGTGGATACATTTTTATGTCTCTCAATTTCATTTTTCCCATCCCCTCCTTGCCCCTGCTCTTGTATTCCGCACTATCCTATCCTGGAGGTGACATCTAATGCGAGAGATATCAAAATAGTCGTTGACTTTTTATGCCGCACTTACGTTTAGTTATACCGTTTCCATTTTTTTTCATTTTCGGTTTTTTTTTTATTAAAAGTCGGCGCCGAGATTTTTTATTATCCGTTCAAAATATTTAGCTAAAGATTTGTAGTAAAAAAATAAAATAAGACCAAAAACCATCTTCAAATCACAGTCGAGACAATTTCAGCTAAGTTTCTTGATGTACAATTTTATTGTAGAAATTCTATTCAAATCTCTGATTATGTTATCTAAAGATAAATCAGAAAACTTTAGTCAAACATCAGTTGAGCTGTGTGTAAGACAGCTGAGTTACTTGGGGTTAGTCGGAGTGGTTATGTAAGAATCTTATCCAAATGACTAGTTATCTAATCTGAAGATACAAAAGTAGATTTTCAGCAAATCTCAGTTGAATTGTATGCAAGGCAGCTGAGTTACTTGAGGTCAATTAGACTTCTTTCTTATGCAATTTACAATTGACACAAATATGTCTGGTCAAATTTCACAGAGCTGAGGCTAATTAAGACAACCAGAAGAAAAAGCTAATATATATACTAATGTGTGATACTTGTAGTTAAATAAAGTCATTTCAAAAAAGTTTTCTTGAGCTTAGTCTTTGTTGTAAAGAGAGTCTACGATATCGGCGCTCGTTACTGAGCTTTAGCTGAAACGCAGGTAAAACAACAAAGTTATTTGAAGTTATTCGTACTTTCCATAAATCGAGTGTATAAAATTCGCAGTGGATTTGCGAGTTTCAGAGAAACTATGCAACTTTTGACAGATTTCTGTGTTGTGCCTTTTCCCTCAAGAAACTTAGCATAATGCCAACAAATAAGCAAACACACACAACACACACACACACACACACTTTCAAGTTCACATGTGAGTTTTGCTTGAGGAAAGGCAGCGTCAGCAGACATCGTTCAAATATTGGCAGCAACACTTGACGTTATTGCCAATATGTGGAACATACACACAGAGAAGGAGCGAAAGAGAGAAAGAGAGAGCTGTGTGTGTGTGTGTGTGTGTGTGAGTCGTAAACAGGAAGGCAGTTACGACAAGGAAGTCATTTTATGCGCCGCAAACTTTTTAACATACCGGAAGTTGAGTTAGCGTCGAGGTTACCCATTTTGCAAATGACACATGTCAAGTGACATTAACTTTGCGTCAAATGCTCAAATGCTGCCATGTCATTGTTGTTGTTGCTCTTGCTGTTGTTGCTGTCGTGGAACAAACAAATAAACCCCAAACCCTTACACATACCCATAAACCCAGCCCAATCCAAACATTCAGCTAAAAAGCAACAAACAGTCACATCAACGGTGGCATCTATCGTTACGTTTCGTTGGCTTTTTATGTTTACTGTTTTGTAGATTTCTCCACATTGCGTTTATGATGTTGTCGATGTGCGTGCAAAGGGCACTTTGATATTGCTCCCTGTCCCCTTGGTACTTTTACTCAATCTCCAGCTCCAGCTCCGACTCCAACTCCACTGCTGTTCCCGCACTCACTTGAGCGAGCGCTCTTTGAAGAGCAAGCATTAGCATTATTTTTATATTAATGCTCTCCTGCTTGACTATCAAAAATAACAACGACAACAAGTCGAATACTCAATTCCGCTAACTACTCGTTGGTCCCACAAATTTCCCTCGCTGCTCTACAGATTCCACTCTTATGTATAGTTCTTATTTATATTTCAGTTAGTTGATCGTTACTCGTTACTTTTTATTTGCTGCCCTGTATCGCTTTTACTCGCTGTTTCACAAGTTCCATCACTCAATTTAATCGCTACTTTCTGACTCCTATTGAATGCAGTTTTTTTACTCGTTACTTTTTACATGTTCACATGTTCACATGTTTCACTCATTCAATTTAATTTGCTACTTTTTGAACTGTCCTGAATGCAGTTTCTATTCGCTTTACGTCTAGTGAATCTTTATTCGTTACTCGTCATTTTATGTTTTCTTTTGTATTCACTCGCTATTTCACAAGTTTCATTCGCATATCATTAAATATTAATCATTACTTTGGACTTGCATTCCGGCTAGTTGATCTTTGCTCATTTCCTGTTCTCGTTCGCTTTATCTTGCTCTTTTTATACTCGCTGCTCTACTTTGAATGCATTTTAACTTACAGATTAACTACAATCGTTCAGTTTTTCAGTCGGACTCGTTGTTAGGCATTTTTTCCTTCTACATTTCATTTTTATGTCACCTACTCGCTCTCATTAGTTGTTTTCTTTGATTGTAATCCACATTACTCGCTGAAAGATAGCTGTCAATGGGGCTCTCTTAAATACAGTCCGTTCTTACTCGCTGAAATAGCTCGTTTATTTATTTCCCGCTCTAATTCCTTTACATTTATTGTGTTTTATCCCACAGCTGGCTGCGAGAATGGCTGCTCTCGTCACGGTCAGTGTACACTGGAGAATGGCGAATATCGTTGCGATTGCATTGAAGGCTGGGCTGGCAGTGACTGTTCGATAGCTTTGGAAATGAATTGCAAGGACAACATAGATAACGATGGCGGTAAGTAGAAGATCCTATCTTATGTTTAACAGAAACAAATACGAAATGCAAAGACACATTGAAAAGACCAAACAACAAATATAAACATCAAAATCCAGATGGCATGACGGACTGTTCAGATAGCGAATGTTGCTCCCATCCCGCCTGCTCCGAGCACATAATGTGTCTCTCGTCCAACGATCCCGTCGAGGTATTGCTCCGGAAGCAACCGCCCTCGGTGACGGCCTCCTTCTACCAGCGGGTCAAGTTCCTCATTGAGGAGAATTCGGTGCAGTCGTATGCTCATATGGATGAGTACAGCGAAAAGTAAGTACAGCGCCAAGTTATTATCTAGTTTGTAATATGAATTTATTAGCTGTGGGATTCCCCAGTTGGGATTGTACTATATATATATATATATGTATACTGTAAATGCTGTATAATCTCTTAGTGCGCAGTTTAGGTCCACAATGATGGGGCAAATAAACTTATGGATGAGGCTTTTAAATTGAGCAATTACTTTAGTTATCTAATTGATTAATTTTTCGATTAATCGATTTTTTTTAAATAAATTTTCTCAATTTTTCAAATTTTTATATATATATATGGATTTTTAGTTGTGTTTTGAATTCAGTCAGTCGATAAGGTGGTGTATTAAGCGTATATAGTTAACCGTAAAACAATATTAAACCTTATTCATATACCGAATATACATCGAAATTTAACTGCACCACAGGGAGATGATACATATCGAATTTATCTCTCGATCCGTTGCCTAATCTTACGTTTTGTGGTACTGCATCAACGAAGAGAAAAAGCTCAAATTTTCTATAAAATGTCATTTTGATTTCCTTACGTTAAAGTTTGTTGTTTTTTTGTTCATATCATATAATATATATGTATATACATACATTATATACCTATATATGTATATATACAAACTTAGATATATAGTTTTCTTTTAGTTTCTTTGTTTTTTGCTTTAACAAAACTTGTTTAAAACCTCTAAATGAAAATTGTTATTGAAACTTGTTTATATATGTTTTCAAACTTCAACTGAACACATTCAACTAGTCTCAACAAATCGAATCAAATTCTTTGCAAAAAAAAGAAACAAAAAAAATCAATGAAAATAAAAAAAAAAAAAATCAAATACCCGCAATCACATTCCCACAATCCCGTACGCCTCTCTCCCCTCAATGAGTCTATCATTTATGCGTTGGAAATGCTACAAACTAACCTCAAAATATATATTGAAAGATCTCTTAAAGAAAACAGAAAAAAACAAACAAAATGTTGAATTTAACGTTTACGTTTACGTTCTCTCGTGTTTCATTCAGTTAAATCTCAGTTTTATATATACAACTACTTTTTCTTCATATTATTTACAATCCTTTCCTACTTTTGGCCTAACCTCAAAAAAAAAAAATAATAATAATGTTAATCTGAAAAATTAAATCTTATAACTGTCGCTTAACGCGCCACAAAATTTTCTCTTAGTTTGAGCTTTTTCTTTTCTTGCCTGCCTCAAAAAAAAGTAAGGGTACTCAAAAAAAAAATATAAAAAAATAAATTACTTAGCGCAAATAAAATTTTCCGTATTTTTTAAGTTTGACGTATTATTTTCGTATAGTTCTTCATTTCTCGATTTCGGTTCAAGCTTCATTTTTCATTCTCGAACTCTACGTTTTGTCTATATTAATATGATAAAATAAAAACTGTTTCAAAAATCCAAAGCGAAAAGAATGATAGCACTTCATTGAGTATGTGTGTTGTCTAGTGTTTTACCTCCTTGTGTTCGTCTAACCCTAAAAAAAAACTATGACTATGAAATACTACAAAAAAAACAGAAAATTAAAAATATCTTAGTCTTAAAGAGTGTTAAAGTGTAACAACATTGAGAAGACTCTTTGTTGTGAGTACAAAAAAGAACTTGTTATTGTATAATTAGGTGTCAGTTCCCCCAAAGTCCCACGTAAAGAAAGCTGAAAAATAAACTTAAACTATAAAAACATTTTGAGTTGAACTTGAGTTTTGTTGCATTTTCATTTTGTCGTCGTCAAATACAAGTGCATTTTGAGAAAAACGTAATCTCACAATGCACTCCGCGTTTCTTTGGTTTTTTTAAAGAAAATATTCTATACTTACTCGAAAATATGAGTAAATTTTAACTCTGATTTGCTTGGGTTCAGTTCGTATAGTATTTTCTTTGTTTTTATTTTTTTTTTGTGTTTCTATCTATGAATATAAACATATTCAATAAAATCTATAAAGAAATGTAGTCAAAATGTGTACTTTTTTGTTGTTGTTTTTATTTTTTTTATTTCTGGTTTAACCATTTGTTATATGAGAAAGAAAGTAAACGATAAGAATACAGAAGAAAGAAAGCCAAATCAAAACGAAAGCTAAACAAGGACTTAAAACTATTTTCGAATTTTTCCTAAGAACAATATTAAAAGGTGAAGAAGAAGAAATAAAAAGAAAAAGAAATTTTACTTGTGTGTTTCGTCAACTATTTTTTGATTAACTAAGTATATTTCATTTAATTTTCTTTCTTGAGTTTGACTTAAACATTTTTACTGTAAATGTGTGTGTCTAAAACGAATTGTTTTTGTTACAAGTATTTTTGATTTGTAAGTAATGCTACTTATGTATGTATACTAAATTGATATATACATATGTCAGATCCAATCCTAAGTTTTATGAAACAACAACATTTAACCAACTAACCATACTAAAAAGAAACCAAAACGAAACGATACAATGCGATTTAATGAAACCCTAAAGTGACGCTTGACGCCTGCTAAGATGTATCCCAAGAGTATCTTCGTTAAAAAAATACCAAAAATACCAACTGAATTAAGTGTGTTTGTCAAATGTATTTTATGATTTCGTTTATCAAGTGGCGTTTAATGTATTTTTTATTTCGATTATTCAATTGCTTTAGTTTCAAGCTAAGAAAGTTTTTTAGGTATGCCTCATAAACAAAAAACAAAAAAAAAAAAGAATATATTACCGATAAAATACAAAAAAAAAGAAAACAAAAGAATAATCTAAAGATATCAACTTGATGAAAATTCGTTAACGAAAAGCATTTTTGTCTTTTAATTTCTTTTTTATTGTCCTGTCAATTAATTGTGTACTGTCCTACTCTGTTGCTGTGGCTCGATACCTTCATGTTGTGTGCTAAACCAAAATCCAAACAATCAAATCGAATTTCAACACAAATCAAATGCATTCCCAAATGCAAAAACTACAATTAAATCAAAATAAAAAAACTATCTAAATAAACAATACCAAAAAAAAAACTACGTATCAACTCGTGAACTTGTAGTCTCTTCTGGAGCTCGTTCACACCTTGGTAAGTTAAAAAAAAAAAACAGACAAAATATACTTGAAGGAAACCAAAAATGGTACCAAAAAAATAAAATAAAATACCATTGTAATTTTTTTGGCCTAGGCCTCATATAGTCGCAATTATTAGTTCTCTTTTAATTTTCTACTTTTTCTATGTCATCTAAATGCATCGATTTTCTGTTTCTTTTTTATCATATTATAATCCATACTACGAAGCATAATGCATCAAAAGTTTCAATACACACTCCAGTTATCTTTTAGTATTTCATTTTCATTCATTAATCAATTATACCGTAATATTGGTATTTCCACTTCGATGAACAAATTACAGCAGAATGTGCAACAGAACGCTATTAGAAATGCCAAAGTAATGTATTTCCAGTACATCAATTTGATTAATGAACGCAACTCGCCGCTAGATGGCGCCTCTCACCACTACCTGTTGCGTTTTTCTTGCTGTAATTGCCTTCCGTGAACCCCTCACTGCTTCCGCTCCAGCTCCAACAACTTCCTCGCCCCTTAGCCCAGCATTGAACAGTATTATTTTATTTGTTTCGTTTAACTCTTTTGCCTTTCAAGGACTTTGTTTACACTTAAGACCCAAAAGTCAACAATTCATTCATGTAAATAATAAAAACCAACATATTCAATGTGACAACTACAGCAAAAAAAGACAAAAGATAAAAAAAAAAATATGTTATTCACACATTTCCACAATATTCATATCATCATTTTGTGTTGTTTTCATATTAAAAAAAAAAATACATTAAATAGCAAGCATTTATTTTTAGGGCCATGCAAAGAGTTCTTTGAAAAAAATATATAAAAAAAAATACTAAAATCTGCAAATGCAAAAATAATAATAATCAAGTATATAAGTATTTGTATGTGTTATGTGTACGTGTCTATGTGTATTTAGTTGATTATTTATTTATGTTTTCCCCATTTCTGATTAACAAATGTTAACACTCATACTTAACTAATCCAAACAACAACAACAATTACAACAACAGTAACAACAACAACAGCTACAACAACAAAAGAATAATAAATAAGAGAAATATCATTTGATTTTTGTTGTCATTTCATTAAATTAAATTGTTGTTTAATTTGTCGCATGTAAGAAATGAATCTTATAAGTTTTAACATATATTTTATTCCTTATTCTTTTCTGACTTCTTGATCAAAATCCAGTCACTCGCCCGTTACACACTCGTTACTCGTTACTCGTTACTCATTACATCTTCCTGTTCTAACTACCGCTCTCTCTTTCATACAGACAAATCCACTCGTTACCACAACAACAAAAGGTTCACCTAAAAACTAAGCGAATTTCTTTCTCATTCACCAAATCCAAATATTGATACGTTCAGTTCTCTTAAGATATATATTTTGTTTTTTAACTTTAATTTTTACTCATCATCGTACCAAGTTTTTCCCTATTTTACTCTCTTTCTATATCTCTTACTCAACCTATCTGTCTTTTTCATTTATCCTTTGATTTCATCAATGCTTTTTACGATATATCGAAGAAATCAAAAAAAGAAATTCTCATTTTAATCAATGTATACGCTTTTTAGTTTTGACAAGTTCTCGATCTGTTTGTTTTTCTTTTACCTAATTTAAGAGTACAACAAAAATATCAGTGTGCAAGTCGAGACTTGCACACAACAACATTAAAAACAACAACAACAGAAAAATAAAAATATATAGGCCTTCAGTAAATTGAGTATTTATTAAATACCAAAGCAGTTGTTATATCTCTTTGTATCTCTAAACATAACTCAAGAAAGAAAATACCAAAAAGAAAGAAACCAATAATCAAATAAAATGAAATATATGTAAAAAACAAAAATTATATGTATACCATATATATATATCCTTATATGTTGATTCCCACCACAAAAAAAAAGAACAAAATAAATAAAAAAGAACCCTAAAAATTCCCTCCAATCGTTTTCCCAAGTGTCCTAATTGTCTGCGTCTAAGCCATTTGTTTATATGTTTTCCAAATACAACAACAAATAAAAAACAATTATCACACACACACATACACACACACTCACACCCATCCACACACACTTATATAACGCTCTATTAAAGGTGCAAAACAGAAGCAAAAAAAAAACTAAAAATTAATTTTACAAAAATTCAAGAAAAAATTTCACAACAATTCATAATGCAAATTTTTTCACAATATTTTTCAATATTCTTTATTTTTCTTTTATACTTTTATAATAACTGTGTGAAAATACACTGCTGTTACGCTGAATAGGTTTACGAATTCAAAAAATATGAAAAACATGTTGACTTAAAAATTGGAAAAAGCGAACAATTGTGTTTTATTACCAATTGAATTTCCATAAAACAATATTAATTAAATTAAAATGACCAGCTGCTTGAACAGATAAGGCCAGTTGAATAATTTGAACTCTGGTATCTATTCAGTTGAGCGTCAGTGTAACACATATTATTTTACCTCAACATTTTCGTTTTTTGTACTCTTTCTCAATTTAATTATGTATAAAATGTGATATTTTTCATGGTGCTGAGGTAATTGATATCTTGAATAGTTTGCGAATACAATCGATTAAAAGCATATTTATAACTTTACGCTTCGTTAATGAACTCAACTAATTAACTAATTGTTGAACTCATTAGATAATTAACAGACTAAAATAGAAAGGGGCGAAAAAGTAAAACCGAAGATTGAGTTGCTTGTAAAATAATCTAAATTTAAGTCAATAAAAAAAACCAAAGTTGTTTATTAATGATTGTTGATCACATAACTTTCTATATATAAAGAAATATAAATATAGCAAATAATTGCAATAAATTTCAGCTCAAAGGCTCAACTCAGGGCAAAGTTCAAATAGTTAGTTAGGCACGGAAATATCCAACAAAGTAGATATTGAGCATAAGTTTAAATAGATATTACCCCTTTCCTTGTCCTTCTGTTTAGTATAAGCCTATAATTCTTTATTGCAGCTAAATATGTATTTTTCCAGCTTGTTTGTTTCATTTATCCCTCGGACTTTGTTTAGCCTGGGAAGCATTTGAGCAGCAGGAGAAGCGTTTAATATTTTTAGTATCTGGCCAACTATAGAGAGATGCTGACAGCATAAACATAATCGCAGGCGATTGCTCCTTTATATATGTATATGTATTTAATATAACTCGACACTGACACCGCAACGCAATTATAAGGCAAGGGACTGGGTGGGAAGGGAACTGAGTCGATTTGGAGGATGTCATGGAAACTGGGTGACATTGTTGTCGTTGTTGCTGCTAGCCGATAAAATGAAATCCAAGTAAATGCGATACGGGCGTGTCTTGGTTAGAAAGGAACATTGTTGACGGGGGTCTTGAGTCCCAGGACTTGCTTATACATATACAATCTATAGCATAGCAGACGAGGAGTATAGAGGATCTGGGGTTTCGTTGAGATGCCCCACGAATGTCGCCTTGTCAACGTCTTTGGCTTTTGTCTGTTTTCTTTTTTTCTTACCTCGTTTGCCTTTTGTGCTGCCTCAAGTGGCACGGTTATGTGGAGCACTGCCCAGCAAAGGGAGTAGGGGGAAGAGAGGAAGAGGGGAAAGGAAGAGTACACAACAGGCGTAGCTAAGGAACAATGCTCGTTGGCGGCGCACATTGAAAAGTTTTTGCTACTTGCAACGGGGCAAATGCAAAAATTGTTAACAATAGAAATAAAAGGAGACGAAGCAGCAGACGCAAAAAACACACACAAAAAGCAGAAGAAACGGAGTGAGCAACAACAACAACAGCAACAACAATAACAATAGAAAAGAACAACAATAAAGACTGACTAAAAATTAAACAATAAACAATGGCGGGGCGACTATAGATTACTTCCTGTTTTGGCTTCCATTTTGGGTTGACTTTTTCCCTGACAACGACGACAAGGACGACGAGCCTGCGATTGGGAGAGGGTATCTGCCGAGTCGTTCCCTTTTCCCCCCCTTTGGTCTGTTGAAAGTTGGCTAGAAGAAGAAGAAGCAGAAACCATAAGGAAACGCCTGCCTTGTCCTTGGCAAACGGTGGCGCCATTTTCATCCTTTCTATCCCTTGGCAACTTCTCTGTGCTGGTTTTTGGCCGGGTTAGCTGTGTGGTTAGTTACCCGCTAAGTGGTTTTTGCCACAGTCACAGCCACAGCCAACATCGGCTAATGTACATTCTCTGATTTGGATTCTCATATTTGCAGAGCTTCTCACTCTTTCTCACTTCTTTTTCTTGTTATTATATTCGTTGTCCTTGGCACTCGGCACTTGTCCTTTTGTTTCGCAGTTAAACTGATTAACTAGTCTCGTTCTTCCTAGCAAGTCAGAGAGAGAGAGAGCTAACAAATCTGTTGACAGTTGCCAGTTGAAGTTGCAGAAAACAAAAATAAGAACAAGTCACTAAATAGCTGGCAACTCCGTCAAAAAGTCAGCAACAGACTTTGAATCTACTTGACTTTCTTAAGCTTCTCTAGCTGTTCTTTCTTTTAGCCTCTTCTGCTTGGTTTAGAGTCAGATTAAGCCCGGCAAGAAGCGAACTAAGTATAAGAGAAGAAATTTGCAGAAGAGATTATCATATTTGTGGAACATTTTGTTTCTAAATAATGGACTAAGGAGCTAACTTAATCTTTTAAAGCTACTTAGGCTAGAAAGTATTTTTAACTTATTTTGATCTAAAGTAAAACATATTCATATTTGTTCTCTAATTCTATAATATTAATAACCAAAGAAATATCACATAGCGATGATGGTTCTCATTCAATATTTTGTGATATATTTAATCTGGTATTCTATAATATTAATAACAGAAGAAATATCACATAGCGATGATGGTTCTCTTTCAATATT
The DNA here is from genome assembly GCA_037043405.1 of Drosophila subquinaria. Classification (NCBI taxonomy): domain Eukaryota; kingdom Metazoa; phylum Arthropoda; class Insecta; order Diptera; family Drosophilidae; genus Drosophila; species Drosophila subquinaria. The sequence goes on from JBAMBL010000653.1 coordinate 311,915, forward strand.
TTGTGATATATTTAATCTGGTATTCTATAATATTAATAACAGAAGAAATATCACATAGCGATGATGATTCTCATTCAATATTTTTCGCTTAACTTTTCATTCTACTTTTGACCATTTTCTGACATACTCTAAAGTCTCTAATTTCGCGCTCTACATTTCTTCGCTTGATGATCCCTCTCTTAATCTCTCTCACTTTATAACTCTTGCTCTCTCTTTCCAACAAACTGATCTCCCTAGGCATTTCTGCTTTCTCTTTATTGTGACACTTCTTACACCTTTCAGTTTACGCGAAACAGTTGGGAATATATCTGAGTGAAGGATTTGTTTATGGTGCACATGCTTTGCCGATATCAGCTATGTATATATATATATAGTATGTAGTTGCAACAAAATGTTGCACGTATTGTATATAAATTAAAAACTTGCCACTCCGAATGTTTTCATAGTCATTGTCGCCCGTCCATTGTTGTTATCAATGTGGCCAAGCCACACAAAGAGACAGAGAGGCTTCAGCTCCTGTCTTCTCTCTCTCTCACACACACTCTCTCCGTCTCTGTCTCTCTGCCTCTATGTTGTCTCTGTTGTTAATGCCAGGAATCGCCAGGCATTGCCAGTGTGAAGGAAAAAAGCACAAAAATTACAGCGTACAAGTTGCACATAAACCAAAATTAATACCCGTATAAGTTACACACACACACACACACACACACACACACAACACACACATAGCTGTTGTGGCAGACAGCAGACTCAAAAGCAGCGAGACAAAGTGAGAGATAGGCAGAGGAAAAGAGATAGCTAAAGAGTGAGCCTTAAATAGCCTTGCCTCCGCAACTGACGCTAACTGCAACTTGTGTGGGAATAACGGGGTGAAGAGGGTGAAAAGGGTGCAAAGCGGGTGGGGGTTGTAGGCACCTTATAGAAATGGCAACAAACTCGGCAAAAAAAAAAAAAGAAACTGTAGAAAAAGCCAAAAGAGAAATTCGCGGAATTTTGTGCTGCAGTCGCAGTAAAAAAGCAAAAAGTGAAAAAATGTCGACGGGCCAAAAAAAAGGAAATACACACAGTGGCTAAAAGGCAAGAAGGTGGAGAGAAGAGACCAGTGAGAAGAAGAGCAGAGTGGGGAAAAAGGAGCAAGGAAAGAGGAGAAAGGAAAGAGGAGAAAGAAGAAAGGCAGTAGGATAACTGCCGCCAGTTTTTCAGTGTGTTTCTCTCTATAGTTATGGCCTGTGTGGTTGCAGTTAACTACACACATGTGTGTGAGTGTGTGTGAGTGTGTGTGAGTATGTGTGTGTGTGAAATAGGTGTGCCTACTGCATGTGTGTGTGTGTGTGTGTGCACTCAATATAATTTAATATTTTTCGATAGCAACAGCAGCTGAAAGTAATTACTTTTATGTGAGATTAGATATATTTATGTGTGTTGAGCGCAGCTAACAAATATGACCATGCCCCCAAAGCTACACCGCCTTCCCCCTTCTTGGACTGTACCCCCCCCTAAGCCCTTAGGACTACTCCACTGGATGCATTGACGCTAATTCGACGTCAGCAGAAACATTTTTAATGGTTACGGCTTTGCTAGCTGAAAGGAGAAGCAGAAAAAGATGTAGAAAGGAGAGCAACATTTTATAGAAGATATATAGGAAGAAGTTGAGAAGGAAGTAGTTGTAGTATGCGAGAAGATGGAAGAAAGAAGGAATAAAGCGCAGAAGAAGTAGGAGAAGTTATGGGAGAAGCAGGGAGAGAAGAATTAAGAAGCAACGGGTCAAAAAGAATTTGAAATTAGAAAAGTAGAGAGATAACAAGCAGAGAGAAGAAAAGAAAAAGAGAAAAAGAGGATTAATAATTAGCAGGAGAAATCAGTAGAAGAATCAGTTAGATAGGTAGAAGGAGTAGAAGAAAGAGAAGCAGTTAAAAAAACATCAGAAAAGCCGTAGTCAAAATCGAGAGAGAAAAACCCAAGACAAAGCATAAAGAGAAGCTATTTTAAAAGGAAAAGCAGAAGCAGCAAGAGATGAAAGAAAAGCTAAGGAAGCAAAGGTGCGTAAAGCAATAGAGAAAAAGGCAGAAGGATCTGACAAAGAAGAAGCGGATGAAGTAGAGGACGAATCGAAAGAAAATCAGTGCAAAGAGCAGCAAGAAAAACTCAGAGAGAAGCAGCAAGAAAACAGAGAATGAAGCTTAATGAAAAGTAAAGTGACACGAAGAGAAGCAAAGAGAGAGGCAGAAGGAAAAGGGGAGGCAGGAGTGGGAGGGGAGGGGAGTTGGATCCCGTTGTCCTGTTGCGGTCAGAGGCCATAAGTTTTAGTTGGCTTTACATTTTTTGTTACCATCATCATAATTGTGGCTGTTGTTGTTGTTGTTGTTGTTGCAATTCCTTTGGCGTTTGCGCGTCGCATTTAAGTGAAGTGCAAACTGCGAAAACGGCAAAAACTGCAAACGATTTCGTGTTGCACGTTGTTGTTGCACGTTGTTGTTGCACAACGTTGCCATGCACCATGAACTGTGACTGTAAAGCGACTGAGGGGAGAGAGAAAGAGGAGTTGTGTGTAATGGTTTCATGTAACTATAAAATGTATAAGCTGTGCGCCATTGTTGTGCCACGCCCCTCGTCCCTCTCTCTCTCTCTGTCTCTCTCTCTAAGCGGGGGCAGGAAGGCAGTTGATGCGGCAAAAGGCCAAACAATGACGGCTCAAGTGCAGAGCACCATTTAAAGTCTAGTAAAATATAGCGTGACAAAGAGCTTAAACCAGTTGCGAATTCTAAACAAAAATAGATAAAACTCAAATGGTTCACTGTGTCTTTGGTCCATTTGTTTGAGCTCTTTTTAAATGCAAAAACTCTTATTCATAAGCATAATTTATGATCCAGAGGTGGACAGCGAAATTTTGCAGTTTTCTTTCTCATCATTTAAAATTTACAGAGATTAAAGCTTCGCTCTATAAAAGTTACGATTTTACTCTCTGCCATAGTTTGGATCGACGTTTCGAATCTTTTGCCCTCCTTGAAAGTTTCAATCTACCTTTCTCTCGCATTTCTCTTTCTCTCTCTTTCACTCTGACAGCCCTTCAATCTCATTTACTTCCTTTTTGTCCAATTTATCTCATTACGGTCTTTCCCTTAAACTTCAAGTCACAGATTGAATCTTCCTCTTAATCTCTCTCTTAACCTTTAACTCTTGCTTAGACTTTCTTGGAGAGGGTATAATAGTCATGTGACGACATTTATAAAATCTTAAAGAGTTCTTTCGGCATATATCAAATCTTCAACATGCCGGGACTTCAAGGATCCTTTTTTCACAAGGCTCTCTCTGAAAATGCCTCAATGAAAAATTCTCCCTCTCAGCTAGCTTTAACTCCTCATCCTGCTCTTTGGTTCGCTTAAGAGCTTTCAACCATAAAAAGCTCGGCTAGAAGCATTATACCAAATTCAGCTGCTGCAAAGTCTTATTGTAATCTTTGAATTGATCAGTTTGAAAAGTGTCTGCAGAGCTTAAAACCAAATCAACACTTGCCGTCATCAACATCATCATCATCTTCCAATGCGTCCAGCATTCAAATGAGCATTGTGAGTGGTGCAATGGTTGAAAAAGGAGAAAGGGAAAGGAAAAAGGAAAGGGAAAGGGAAGGAACAGTCTCGCCCCCTAAAATCCAGCTTCGCATTGCAACTCAATATAACATGTGTAATCTTCTTATGGGCAAACAAAATGACATCTTTTTGCAGCTGGCAAGCAATCGAATCGAATCGAATCGAATCTGTCAAACTTAGCCAACTGCACCACGCAATGCACCACTTGGCTCAATTTGTTTTGTGTGCGTCAAATTGGACAGCCAAATTGTGGCAAACTCTTAGCCAGGTGGCAATGTTGCCTTAATCTGCGAAAGCAGCTAACATCATGAGGCAAGGCTACTCTCTCTCTCTCTTTCATTATCACTCTCTTTCTCTCTCTCTCTCTCTCTCGCTTTGTGGCAGGCAATGAATGTCTGGTTTTAAGTATGAAGGCTCCCCTTTCTTTTTGCCTTCCTTTTATCAAGGACTTGTCCTGCTTACTTTGTGCTCCAACTAAAGTGACGACACATGCTGTTTGTGTGTGTGTGTGTGTGTGTGTGTGTGTGTGGCATTTACATATCGTCTCGTATCTTGGACTTATGCCAGTCTTCCAATCTAACAGTTGCCACCTTTTTCCCTCCCTCTCCCGCCCGCTCGCCATGCAGCTTATATGCAAATTTACAAAGTGCAAATTACACGCTACTAAAGGTTTTTCTTTAGCTCACTGGCGCCCCCTATCGGACGTTTGTGTTTGTGTGTGTGTATGTGTTGGTAAATGGCAAACTTAAAAATTCTATTCAAAGTTTTCTATGCTTTCCCTACTCGCAGTTCCCCCCCCCCCCACGTCTTCAGCCATTTGCTATTTATTTATTATGTGTGTTTTTTTTCTCTCCCTCTTATCTCCTCTTCTCTATCTCCTCACGCTCTTTTTTGCCCATCGTCCTCGCACAATGGGGCCAAAGAATCTCAGTCTTTGCCCGCGGCGATCGGAAGGTGAATGTCTTTATCCACCTTGAATGGCGTATGGATATCGAATGACTTTTATCGAATGCAGTTGGTTGAATGCATTTGAAAGCCAACAATCGTTGGCTTACTTCATTATCGAATGTCATTCCAATCGGGTAATCGATATCAAAAGCTATCGCTGCTTGTTGCTTAAAATTGACTTCAAAGACGTTCACAAGTTTTCGATAAACAAAAAAATGTTAGTTTGGGGGAAACTGAACTGCAAAGTATAACGCCTGATTTTATGCGCAGTTTTTAAATGAATATTTATGAAAAACATATTATTTTTCTACATGAATTTGTTGTGTTTTATAGCTCCAACATAGCTTTTAAATAAATTTAACACTAAGCAGAAACTCAGCCTTATAATCATCATTTCGATATACGATTATAATGTAAGACAATGAAGTCGTTCACATTATATTGAAGTACTTCTTGTTATAAAAGACTTAAAATATAAATTTTTCTCTTTCGAATTAAAAACAAAAAACGTTTCTCAACCAATTTTCAGCAGTTGTTCTTTTTATAAATACGATTATATTATAATTAATATTTATTTAATATCAAATGACTAATATGTGCTCAATTTCAATATGTCCAAACAAAAATTCTTTAAAATTGAAATAGAAAAACCTTATCCAACTTTCTACTCTACACTGTTTGCAGATTCCTTCGCTTTCTATCTCTATTAATCTGACACTTGTGCCATTAAAATACATTTGCCCCACTGTGCAGCTTCTTTTTTTTTTGTGCCACAGCCTCTTTAATATTTTCTATACATAACTTTTTTTAACCTTTTGAGAGAGATGTGAAAATGGGCAAAAGTGCAGGAAACATTTCATCAGGCGCGTGTAAGACCTTCTACCTCCCTCTCTACCGACCCTACAACCTACAACCAAATGCCGGCAGCCTAACCGCTGCATTGCCCCCCACTCTTTTTCGCCTCTCTTTCGACCTCTCTTCATCCCACTCTTACGGCTGCCATTGCCGAGGCCGTAAAGACTCGCAAGCTAACGCTACATAAAGCACATTTATCGTGGTTACAAAAGCGTAAAAGAAAAGTGTGGCGCACCGTTACTGCCTTCTGCCCCCCCCCACCCCCTTCCCCTCTTTTCGCACTCTCCCCTCCCCCACCTAGACGCTTAGACGCTGTTTGTGCTCTTTTTCTCACTGTCGCCTTTCTCCGTTTCTCAGCTGCCGCCGTCGCCGTTGAAAAATGTTTCAAAAACTGTTTCAGGCTAAATGAACATAAAGCGAAAGGAATATTCCCCCTTAACCCCTCAGCCCACGACGCCCATGGCCTGCAGCTTTGCCTTTGTTTCTACTAACCAAGCAGTGGCGTGCTTCAAGAGGGGCAAAAAGGGGTCAGGAAGGGGGCAACGGGGATCAGTTCACTGCGGCTTTCAGCTGCTCGTCGCAACATTTTGAAAATAAAGCCAAATTAAAATTATATTTCCACCTTTTTTTTCTCAACTTGTTGTGTCGAGGGGTGTGTGTGTGTGTATGTGTGTGTATGTCCTTTTGTATATGTGCAAAAGTCAACTAAGTCGTGCTCAATTTTTATGATGAGACAACGTTGAAGTTGTTGCTAGAGATGGGCATTGTCAAAGATACTATCGATATGGACATAGTGGAAAGAATTTAAAAAATGCAAATTTACTTCAAAAATATAAAATTTTGTAGCTCATTTGCCCACAAGCGTGAACATTTTTGTAGTGTGACCAGATTCTGGGAGAACAAAAACCTATGGAAAATTCATTGAAAAAAAAAACATTGACTTAATAGTTTAGAGCAGCGGTGGGCACGAAATCTGAATTCAGGAGCAGCCGCTAGCTCCCGGAGCCCATGCGTGCCCACCGCTGGTTTAGAGCAGCGGTGGGCACGAAATCTGATTTCGGGAGCTAGTACAACAACATCAACAACAACAACCCTACTAGAGTCTACCTAAGTTGGGAGCAGCCGCTGCTCCCGGAGCCACTGCGTGCCCACCGCTGGTTTAGAGTATTTTCAAGCATATCTTATTAAAAACTTATGAACTTCGCGTTATCATATCGTTTCTAAATTTAATATTGTTTCTTTGTGTCCAAAAATATATCGATAGCAGCCTATCGATAACCATCTTTAGTTGCTGCACCTTCCACAGCCTCTGCTGCTCTTGTTGTTGTTGCTGCTACTGCCACTTTGTGTATCGCGGTTAGCCAAATGCCTGCAACAACAACAACAGCAACAACAACAACAACAACAGCAACAATAAAAAAATAGAAAAACAGACGCCAGACAGCAGACAGCAGCATCAGCACAGCAAGAGTGAGGTGGGCGGGGGAGGAGCAGGCTGCCCTCTTGGGCGCTTTATGAATGGCCGCAAAAGCAGACGCCGCTGCCACGCCCCCTTCCACCTCGACGCCGATGCCGCCGTTGCCGCCCACGTTGAGCTCAACAAACTTGGCAAAGAAAAGAAATTAAATGCACTTCCTTTATGCGCGAGCTCAGCTCATATTTTTGAGGCGCCACCAGGCGACTAGCTTCTTCCCCCTCTCTCACACTCACACTCCCACTCACTCTCTCTGTCTCTGTCTGTCCCTTTTTATCTGCCTCTTTCTCACTGAGTTAAGCTCAGCACACAATGCGCTAATAATGAAAGTGCACTTTTGACACAAAAGGTGGCTGTGTGGCGACAATGCCTGTCCCTGCCCCTCCCACTCTTGCCACTCCCCTTCCCTGTACTCTCTCTCTCCCCTCCCACTGTGCTGTGTCTATAGTTGAGAGCAGCATCTTGACTGGTTTATTGCTCATTCGCTGCAACGACGATTAGTCCAGAGTAAAGAGAAACAGGAGGGGGAGTGGGGAGGGGGCACGACCCCGGACGAGATTAGAAATTTTGTGGCATTGCTTTCACTTCATTGTGTTCGCGACCGAAAGCAACGCAACGCGACGTTCACAAGGCCAATGGCAATCACTCTGCTGGCAATAGCTGAGATTACTTTTCCATGGCATTTTGCAGCTTTGCAGCTAGCCAGCTTTTCTTTTGGCCTTTTCGCTACCGAATGACGTCATAATTTTAAGTGCCCTTCACTGACATTATCAAAGCTGTGGCTGATTGAAAAAAAGGTAAGGCCAGAAAGAGAACGTGGAGAAGGGCAGAGAAAGAAAAAAAGGGGAGAAAGAATATTGAAATCTAGTCTGTGGAGCAAAGCATTTGAATTGATCAACTTGTCATCACTAGGGATGGTTATCGATATCGATATTGTAACGATAGTCATGTTACAAAACAATACAACAATATATCGTGCTTTGTAAAATTCATAAAATCCATTGTGGATGCTTTAAAACCTATATTACAAGTTCAAAAATCTGTATCGAATTATTTACATTCCTAAAACTTATAAAGTATAAATTTGTTACAAAATCATAACAGTCTAAAAGTAAGACTTTAAAAAGGGGCTAACACCATTTTAACTATATGTATAGATATACTCTATGCAAGACATTTTCAGTACGATACTTTCTTACCAAAGATACTCATCCCCAGTAACGAATTCAGCTTATAGCCTTACTTTTTTTCTCCTATCGCTCTACTTGCCTTGCTCTCTCTCTCTCTCTCATACTTTTTGCACCTTTTACTTGATATGCTCACAAAATCAAAGCAAACTCAAAAGCGCTTCAAAAGCCAAAGACGACAAACGACTTCGTCTAACGCGGCGTATGAGTAATTTTCTTGTGTGTGTGTGTGTGTGCGGCAAAGGTCAAGATAGCTGCTATAAACAACAACAAGAACTACAGCAACAAGATGGCAGCTAAAAAGGTTGCCTTTCCTCAAAGCAGGCGTGGCACGAAGGGAGACAATCGTGGGGCGGTGGAGAGGGGGGCGTCAGAGAGGTCGTCGTCGTCTGCAGTAAAACTAAATCAAATAAATAATAAATGAAACGAAACGAATCAAATGCGAAATAAAAATCAATGGCACTCACCACTTGAATGAATTGGAATACACACACACACACACATACACACCCACTGTGATACACACACATACTTGCCACATGTGCAATTTGCTTTTCGGTTTGATTTCAAATAAAACTGTGCTTCATTGAATCGAATTGAAGCAGCAAAAATGAAACAAGATGAGGCACAGTTACATACACACACACACATACATATATATATGTAGTACACACACACTCATACACACATACAGTGCACATACATTTAGAGAGACTGTTCAAATAAACGGCAGCTGCAGTTGAAGTTGAAAACGCCGCTTGCCTCGGCATTTGGTCAATTGCAATTAGAAGTCAGTGCAGCAAGAAGAAGCAGAAGAAGAAGTAGAAAAAGTGCCTGCTGCAGCACCAAGTTGTGCCTCCACAGGAGTGACAGAGAGAGAGAGAGAGAGAGAGTGTGTGTGTGTATTTCTGACCCAAATATTGTACATTATGTGTTTATGTTCCAGCGTTCCAGAGAAATGCAAGCAGAAGAGAAGAAAGCAGGCAAGGGGTGCACAAAAAGGAATAAAGAGTACACAGAAAACAATTCCAAGCGATGTGAAAAGATTACTTGAACGTAATCGAACAGTTATTAATTTCGCTCTCATCAAACATTTTCATTATTAGGTTTCTTTTTATAATGTTGCAAATTAATAAATTATTTTAGACTACATATTTTAACTATAATTGATCGGCAGATAGTCGCCATCAATCAATCGATCAATCAATCAATTAAACACAGCTCAGTTATAGCGGAATTTCCTGAATCGATTACGAAACACTTGATTCAAGTACGATTTTTCAATTCATTCTCAGTAAGTATTTTGACTAAAGGGGCTTTATAAGAGTTTTTTATTGCGATCAAATCTATTCGGCCTTTCAATGTTAAGTGGTTGTCAATTTATCAGACATTTATGTTAGTTTAAAAATAATATCCTAAAAACATGCTTGAAAAATACATGCTGAAATCATAAATAAGAAACCTATAATATAAAATGATTTTTAATTTCTGTGTACCTAAAGTGTACTATTCGTTACTATAATTGGAATAAAATCATATTTTATTTTTGTGTAGGTAGAGGAATCGAGAGAGTAATAAGCAGAGGTTGTGGTGTGCGTGTGTGTGTGTGTGTGTGTGTGTGTGTGTGTCTCGTTGGGCGGTTGTGAAATTGCAACACTTGAAAAGTTGAAAATGTTTTGAGAACTTGTGCAAAAGTACGAAGAGGCAACAACAGCAGAAGAGAGGCTGAGGCCATGCTTCATTCCCAGCTAGCAATGCCAACTAGCCACATTGCCTCCCAAATGGGCTACCTGATGATGACGTTGTTCTGCCCCCTTTGGAAACCTTTGCTTCCACTCCTTCCTTACTTTGGCTTCTTCGCAGAGTCCAGCAATAATTAGTGCAAACAATTGCGCCATTTGAAACTCGACTTGCAACGCGCCACAATGCGGCAAAGTTTCCGCCTGCCACGCGGACAATGGAAAAGAGGCAAAGAAAGCAAGAAAGAAAGTTGCCACCCATCACAACAGACAAACAAAATAAAACCCAAGACAAGTCCAGCCAAGAAAACATGAAGCATATTTCTTTTAGGTCTCGTCTAAATTGTCAAGCATCCAAGCCGGATATCGGTTCTTGGTCCTCGATTCCCGATTTCCGATTCCCCGTCTCGATTTATTGTTGTCGTCTCCCATCAGTAGAATCCTTGTTATTGTTGTCGCCACCGCCAGGGTTGCCATAGTTTCTCAACTGCTCATTAAAATGAATAACAATATATTTGCTCTTCTATTTTTTTTATGTTTCCTTCTTTTATGCTTCTTCCTGACTCGTGTTTGGTATTAGGTTTACGGGTCAGAACGAAGCTACCTTTTGACTTGTCCCACGCAGGAAAATAGAAAGTCATTGACTAGGGTTTGCAGGGTTTCTCATAGACTGGTATTTATAGATGCACAAAAAGAAGACATAGTAAAGATATTAAAAAAATTAAGGAAAGGGGGAAACAAATTGTTTCTTTTTACTTAATTTAATATATGAAAATTTTCCCAATGTTTCTTAGTGCTATGAGTTAAAATCGATTTGACTCATATCGATAGATATAACGATAAATATTATCCTGTCTAAATATCAGCAGAATAATTTAAAAGTTAAACAAATGATGTGCTTTAAATTATCAAGAAACATCTTTTAAAATATCAGATTATCGATCCTTAACTATCAATACACGTAATTATCGATAAGTGATCTAAATTTACGTTTCAGCTGTGCAAAAATATCACATTTCCCTAGGGAAATTATCAAATGACACTATAGTCAATTATTACATGATTTTCTTTTTCAATATTCAAAACTATTTTTTTTTATTTACATTTGTTATACCTAGTCAAAGGTATGCAATTATTATTATTATAGGTTTTAAAGTTGAGTTTACCGATTATTTGGCGAATTCAAGAACTTGGCGTTTTTAATCGTTTATCGATATACAAACGATTCGTACAAACTTATACATTTAAGTAACTTCTTACTCAATTCTCATAGTTGTTGATTATACAATACATATTTTGCATGCGTTTTAAAACATTTTTCAAGCATTTCTTAGAGATCTCTTTGCTGAGCGCTGCGATAGCCAACAAGCTATCGATTTGTTATCGTATCGAAACTTGAATTATGAAATTATTAAACGATTTGTAGATAGTTTTAAGAATTGTTTAAGAATGTTTCGCTTTCGATTACATTTATCGAAATTTCTGCTATCGCTCAGCTCAGCAATCGATAAACCCTGCACAGTTTCTAAATACCTAAATGTACAAATAACTTACCCTGTAGTTGATTTTTTGACCGCAGTTCAATGTATTTAAATTCCATTTCCTTCTCCTTAAACAAAACGTCAATTCTTCGATCTGGCTATAAATGTTTGAATTTTTAATAACACTTCAAGCTCAAGTGGCAGCTCCAGTTTGACAGTTAATCCGAAGATCCTTTTTGGCCTTTGGCTAAACGAGTATATTTAATCGATTCCCTCTCCTTCCATTGCTGCGTGTCAAATTCCTTTTTACACCTACTATACAAAGAAATGAAGAGAAAATGTGAAATGTGACAAAACAAGCTAAGCACTTGAGCATTAAGCTTACTTTTTACTTTGTAGCTAACACAAATACAAATACAAAAACACATACACACATGGATACACACACGGACGGACGGACCGACAGACAGATAGACAGCCAGGCAAAAACTGTGAAAACATAAATAAGATTGAATTCATTTATTTGCCTAGCTGTTTTCAATAATTGAATTATCCAAGCAAAAACATTTTCACAACAAATTAAAAACTCAACAAAATAAACACACATACAGACACACACACACAGACACACACTATTAGACAGACAGAAAGTCATGTTATAAACATCCATCATCCACATTTCGCTCACTCTTCAAACTTTGCATACATAAAGTAAAATAAAATATTTATGAATATTTTTCTTCTCAATTCTCAATTTATTGCATACGTTTTATCTTCTTTATTATTATTATTATTATTATAATCTCTCTACCTTTCTCTAACTCATTTTGAGCAACAATACAACAACAAAAACAAATACAACAATTACCGATAAACAACTGCAAATTTGTTAACTTTTATCGATATTAGTTTAAAATTTACAAAAAAAAAAAAAAAAAAAATTCTCCATATATATTTAAATAAATTTACAAATCGATGTTTTGTACACTTTGATTTTATAATTTAAGCAACAAAAACATATATTTAAAGAAAGAATATCAACAGAACGATACAACAATAATAATTAAAAAATCAATATAAAACACGTAACTAACAATTGAATTTTCTCTTTTACAAAAACCCCCTTCAACAATTTCTCCATTTACAACGATTCTGCTGCGGATTTTGTGATTGAACTTGATTTTTGGAACTCAACAGTCGTGTTTCGGTAATGCGCGGTCAGGTGATAACTCCCCAGGGTCTGGGCATTGTTGGCATTCGCGTCTCCGTGGATCGTGACTCACGTTTTGGCTTCACACTGACACGACAGGGCGGCTGGTAAGTAATAAATTAACTATACCATAATTAAAACTAAAACTAAAACCAATTAAAAGTATACCATATACGAACTAGGTGTAATATATAGAGTTCTCTGAAAAGTTTTGAATATGAATTTGCAAGAATATTATTTATAGGATTAACTTAGATTAAGAATAAATTAGTTTTTAATAAAATATATGTGAAATCCCCATAACAGCCATTAATTTTTATCCCATGCTTTGATATTGTTTTGGAAGTTAATCGAATATTTTAATTTGTTCTCAAAATATTTGCAACATTCAATGCATTTATAGGCATATTAATATTTTGAATCAATTTATTTTCACTTAAATCTATTCCAAAATATTCAGCTTCTTAGCTTCTTTTGATTATCAGTTTATTGTCAATCAGCTGGTCAATCCTTCAATCAGCATTAGAAGTTATAGAATTTGATATAAGCTCGAATATTTAATTTGCTGAAAAAGTGAAAACAAAAATATATATATTTTCAAAATTAAAATCTAAAAAATTTAATGAACTTAAATTGCCTTTGAGGCAGCTTGAAACTAAAAACTGTTAATCCAACTCAACGTATACGTAATATTCAAGTGCTTTGGGCAATGCAATTTAATTAATTTCTTCTTTTTTTTTGTTGATGCGACGACGACGACGTCTTTAATCTTTTTGGCGAACTTCAAATGCAAATTACTTACGTATGAGTAATTTTTCATAATTTGTCAGCCAGTTGGCGCTGTTGGCTGGTCCCACTGTCCCACTGTCCGGTCGTCTGATATGTCTTGGTCTTGGCCAACTGCTTGGGCTTTCTCTTGATTACATTTTGTTAATAGAATTTTGTTGGGCGCTGGCCAAGTGCGCAGTCAGATAAAATAAGTTATCACTTTTTAATTAAATCTTTCACTTTGATGTGACCCCTCCGACAGTGAAACCTACAGATGGACAGACCGAGCAAGGGAAAAAGAGAGAGAGAGAGAGAAAGAGACAAAAACAGACTTTAGCTTTGGTCGAAATGTGGTTTTCCCTGACATTTTTATTTTGCCCAATCTAAACTTACTTTGCGTGTTTTGTCAAGTTGAAACAAGTCAGAACTCGCAGCTGGCAGTTGGCAGCTGACAACTGACAAGTCTACAAATGAAACCACACGAAATGTTCTTGTTAATAGCTAACCAAAAATACAGGGTATACTGAAAACAAGATAAAATGTTATCTCACAATCATTCTCACTAATAAACCTCGTGAAAGTCAAATGCTTAAGAAAATTAAAACTATCAGTGCCTTAAGTAGCTTTCACCTATCTCTAATCACTGATTATATTTTGATCAGCGTACTAGTTCCAAAAATCAAAAATACATTTAAAATGTCATTCGCCAAGCTTCGCTACGCACTTTAAAAGTTGCTTAATAATTTCAAATCAAAAGCACGCAAATGGGAAAATAGAAAATGGAAATGTAGATAAAAGTGATGAAAGATTGTGAGCGAGAGAGAGAGGGGAAGAGGGAATAGGAAGATGAATCCAATCCAATTCAATCCAATATATCTAATATAAATATTTTTGCAGTTGTTTTTGGTAAAAAGGATTTCCGTTGTTCACAGACCAAAAGCAGCAGCAGAAACAACATTATTGTTGTTGTTGTTGTATTGACATTTTCTTTTTGCCTAGGCGAGTGTGTGTGTATGTGTGTGCTCGGTTGTGTGTGTGTGTGTGTGTGTGTGTACTGGCCAATTTAAATAAACATTTCGCACCCGCTTTTGCCTTTGCTGCTGCTGCTGCTGATTTTATTATGTCCAACAACAACACACAAATAAAATCTGTGCAACAGACAGACAAACTAACTGTCTGATGATTATTTGTGTTTACTTTACACACACAGACGCACACAAACAGACAGACACACAGACACAGACACGTTGAAGCGTCGTTTGCTTTGTTCAAAAAAAAAGTATAGCATACTTATGTGGGTTGATGTTGCTGCTGTTGCTAGGGGTTGTCTATGTTAGTGAGTGTGTGTGTGTGTTTCTACCTACTGTGCCATAATTTCTCATTAGCCCAGTGGCCGTTAAATGCCGCTAACGTTGACCATTTTTCACAATTGTTGCTTTTGCTGTTGCTAGAATTTTTCCCATTCTTTCAGTTTTGCTTTTCTGCAATCAACAACAACGTAAACAATTATAAAAACACCAACTGTCTGTGTGTGTGTGTGAGTGTGAGTGTGTGTTAGCCCAAGAAAGCATAAAATCACAAACATGTCCTGATTTTCTGTTGCCTTCTGTGCATGTCCTGTTTGCTTCCCTCTCTTTCTCTCTCTGATTTTCCTTCTTTGTCAGAGCTTCTTAATGTCTCGGATTCGGCAACAGCAGCAGCAGCAGCAACAGCATCATCAGCGCATAAATTCTTCAGTTTTTTATTTACTTTTATTATGACTACTTTGTTGTTTTTGTTTTTACATATTCCTCTTCATCTCTCTCTCTCTTTCTCTCTTTCTTTATGTTCATCTCTTTCTGTCGTATTTTTAAGTTTTCTTTTGTGTTTCTTATTTTTGCGTTGTCTTCAGCTACATTCTTACTTTCAGCTGCGCAATAATTTCTGTTTATGTTCGCATTATTTTTAGCTCAATATACGGAGTATACATGGCAACTACATGGGGGTTACATGATGTGCTAGGGGAGAGTGGAGAGTTGAGAGGGAAGCGTGTTTTGGGCTTATGCAGCTTGCAGCACAGTGCTCTATAAAATTAAATGTGCAGCCTTCAAAGCCTTAACACACACAGTGAGCAATGAAAATATTGCACCATCGCATGCTATAAACTAAATGATTTTCCCCCTTTCGCATTTGCCGTTTTTCATTTCCCATTCGTATGCTCATTGTGTCCGATATGGTTATAAATGTAAGTCCTTTAGCTATGCGATAAAGAAGTACAGTGGGAGAGAAGTGAAGAGAGAGAATCAAGAGAGTGTTGGAGTAGCCTGAAAAAAGGCAAAAAAAAGAGAAGAATGCTCATACTTTATAGAAAGCAACTATGCCAATTCAAACCGTCTAGCTCTTGCCACTTAGGCTCAGCGTTGACAAATTGAAAAATAACAGCTAGAAAAATCTATTGTGTGGTCCGGTAGCTCAGTTGTTAGAGTCGCCGACCTATCACATAAGTAGAACTTCCAGTTTGAAAATAACTGGGTTCGATTCCCCCCGTCAATATAGTCAAGCATGTGTTTTTAAATTCTTCAGAATGAAACGCAAATATAAAAAAAAAATTACATCCCGTCATATAAAAAAAAAAAAAAAGAAAAAAGAAAAATCTACAGTTTCTCTAGATTGAAGATAAGAAATACAATACACACCTTTATTTATTTTTTAAGTTACGGGTATAACAAGCTATAGAGTGATAAGTTGATCGAGTCAAACTCTTTGTGGCCTATGTTTCTGATCCACACACATATGATTATACATGTGTAGGCAGGTTGCCATACTTTTTGTCACCACTGTTGCTTGCTGTTAATTCAGTTTGCTGCTGTTTTTGTTTTGGTTGTTGTTGTCGCTGTTTCTCTTAATGTTCGCGCGAGTTTGTTTTTATGACTTTGTATTTATAATGTTTATTTCAATTCTATGTCCTTATTAAGCTTGCCACACTCACACACTCACACACACTCCCTCACAGCACAACATGCTGTTCATTGTTGCTGTTGTTATTATGGCAATTTTTAGTACCTTTTTATGACCTTTACCCTGTAATGTGTGTTAAAGGGTGTATAACCAATTCTTAGAATTGTGTGCAACAGGCTAAGTTTTGATCTGGTTTCAAGTATAGCCGTTATGTGGAATAATAGAGGATAGATAAATAAGTTGAGCAGCTTTTTAAATTCAATTATCGCTGGAATTATTAATGTTTTTTGCTGTGTTTCCTATTGCTTCTCCATTCACTTCTCTAAAGTTTACTTGATTTACTTTTCTCAATCCCTCTTTCTTTCATGTTTAACTTACGTTTCAAATCTGTTCTCACTTCGCTTTTCTTATTCGTTTTCTTCGCGTTCTTCTCTCTTCACTTCTGCCTTTGCTTCTTATTTTTCTTTCGCACTCTTCGTTCTGCTTCTTTCAGCTCATCTTTTTGAACATTTTCTTTCGCTGCTTTGCCTATTTGTAAAATATTAAAAAACATTAAAAATATTAACAGCGTATGTTCAAGTCGAGTATACCTTTGAGTTTTGCTCTTTCTTTGTTGTTTTTGTAGCTCACGTTATTATCGGTTTTTGTATTTAATTTTTTTTAAGCTTTGCTCCATTTGCTGTCCTGTTGCTTGTTACAATTGTTGTTGTCCTTTGACATGCATTGTTTGTTGTTGTCGTTGTTGTTGTGATTATCATTAGTGTTGTTGTTGTGGCTGCCGCCATTGCTGCCGTTGTTGGTGTAGTAATAAAGGCAATAAAAGTCATTATATTGTGCAGCAGAGCATTATTGTCGCTGGTATTCTTTCTTTCTTTCTTTTTATTTATTTTTATGTGCAATGTATTATTAGAGTGTATGTGAAAGTGTGTGTGTGTGTACTTCTCAACATTACTATTATCCCGTATTCCTCTCCCTTTTTCTTCCCCTCGCACTGACCACCAACTGCTGTTGTCCTTCTATGCCTGCCATATTGCATTCAACTGCAGATAAATGTGTTTCCTTCTCTGTCTATGTGTGTTTCTATGTGTGTGTGTGGCCTGCATAACTGTTATAAAACCAACAACAGTTCCAATAACGAATAAAAATGGAAAACAACTTTTGAAGTGTGACAACATTTAAATTAGCAAAAATTGTAACAAATTCATTTCCAGTTTATACACTTGCAAAGGGTATTCAAATTCTGTCAGGTTATGTGTAAGGCATTAAAAAAAGAAGACAGACGACAGACATTCCATAAAGAACACATAAATATTTAGATAATGAGATAAATTCTTTATTTAAATATTTTAATATTTTATATTTTATGTTTATTAGTTTTTTTTTATTAATTTTCTTGCCATAAGAAATTGACAGTGTAAATTCGTTAAGTTTCACTAATCATTAGTTTTCTATAGCTGAGTATATTTTTATATATGATGATAAATTCTCCCAACGCTCCTTTTATATATTTTTAAACAAGAGTATAAGTAGTATAATTGTCATAGCGATTAATCCTAAATGGAAACAGGGTATTAAATCTTCGTGCTGACGATAATTTTCCCTATCTTGTTTGCGCTTATTTATTGAAATGTTTATAAATGTTTGTTATGGATTTTTTTTTTCAAATTAAATGTAATTATTTTTTTTTAATTAAATTATTTCACCACAATAACAATTGTCTATGCAGCCACGCCCACTGCCCCCAACCATATAATAAAATAGATGTGCAATGAAATCGATATCCCAATTTCACAGCTAAATTGCTCGGACAGGTGTAGAATGCAGTTTTCAATAGCAACGTCAAATTGTTTGCGGCAATTTGTGGCATGTTGCGACTTCCCAATTCTCCCTTCCAGTCTCCCCTCTCTCTCTCTCTCACTCTCTCTCTCTTTCTCTCCCTCCCAGGGCACAAACACAATTAAAAATCACATTAATTAAATATTTCCAAAGCAAAAGTTTTGCCATTTCTTAAGCTTTCTGCGCGACTTGACTTGCCTTGCCTTTTTCGAGCTAGACAACAATTGTTGTCGTTGTTGTTGTTGTTGTTGCTGTTGTTTTCCTTTTGTTTTTTCCCTTCCACAGTCTCATCTTTCTCTTTTTTTCGTATTCGTATTCCATCTGTTGTCGGCCAGCAAAAGTTTTTCGCAACTTTTCTTACGCCAATGCGAAAAATACTCGCAATAATGAAGGCGGCCCTCGCCAATCGCCATCATTATATTTAATGCGGCTAACGCATGACCCAAAGGCGTCGTTCAAAGGGGGGGGGGCTGAAGGGTTGCTAACAGAGGGGTTAAGGTCTTAACTTATGCTCTAGCAATTGTTTGCTGTTCTTGTTTTTATTGTTGTTGTTTTTCGGCAAAATCGTAAAGTTTTTCAATTTCAACAAACAATTGAGGTATTATCTTCTCAGGGGCAGCAAAGAGATAGCTTGTTGGTCAGAGAGGGGATGGAACGATGGAGGGGATGGGAGGGGCTGCATAATTCTCAGCTCGTGCGTCAGAAACACAGATGGATGCAAGGGCAGGGGGCAGTTCAGTCATTAGAGAAGCGAGGAGAGGAAAGGGAGTTTCCCAGAAGTTCATTAAAATATTAATTTGCATGTTTTGTGCCGTGAAATTTGCTGCACAACTTTTTCTACTAATGTCGAGGAATGTCTGTGTGTGTTTGTGTGTGTGGTTAGAGTTGAGTATTCGTGTTTGTCGTGACACGAAAATTAGATATCAAAATAATTGTTATTGTAATTGTAATGTAATTCAACATTTAACAATATTTTTACTTGTTATATAGAATATTATTTGTTAATTTATATTTAATATAAATATATTTCATAATACCCTACCCTTTTTAAATAATAAAATATATGTATATCTATATATATTAAGTAATTATATTAATATAATACAATATTTTACAATTATAGGTACATGATATTTGAATTGTAAATTTAAATAAATTTGAAATAAATGTATTTAATAATTTTATTAATGAAATCCAGCTTCTCCTACCATTTTAAATTATAAGAAATATTTTTAAATAATGTAGGAATACTTATGTACTTAATACTTAAGCTCTTAAAATATAATAGAATAATTATATAATAATCCCGGCTCTTATTCTATCTTCAAACAGGTTTGATGTGCTGGTGAATGGCGGTGGTGCAGTTACCCTGCAGTTCCAGCGTTCACCCTTCCGTCCACTCACCCGCACCGTTTTCGTGCCCTGGAATCGCATTGTGGTGCTGCCACCGGTGCAAATGCAGCTGAGCGACGACGACGAAACCACCAGTCGCAATATCAAGTAAGTAGCCCAAGAATGTGGTGCAATTGTGGTGCAGACGACACACTTTCACTGACACTGACACTGACACTGACACCGATACTTTGTTAATTCATTTCTCGTAGGGTGGCACCATTAAATCCGGCTTTGACATTCTTGAACTCGATACATTATCATACGGCCGACGAGGCGAATGACGCGAGCAAAGTTTGCATGGATCACGATCATGAGAAGCTCAAGCCACAATTGATTAGCACCTGGATGCCAAATGGAGTCGGAGCCATGCCCGGAAAGCGGGTTATCTTTGCCGAGACACAGGTGAGTCTACAATTATGCTAATCTTTAACTTTGAGTGAGTCCCTTTCCATGTTTCACTTCTACTTTTACATGATTTCTAGCTTAAATTTTTACCTGACATTCTCCACTTCATTTCTGGCTCATCCTCAGCTTCCCGCCCTCTCGCTCTCGCTCTCTCTCACACACTCGCTTGCTGTCTCTTTCTAATGCCACTCCTAATTAGCGGTCCTGGCAGCAGCTGGACTCTGCGTAGTTTTAATTAATTTAAAGTTCGCCTTAATGACATTATAACTTTGCATCTAACAGCATCCCAGGCACAAGCACACACATTAATTCTCCACAGAGAAACAGTAAGAGAGTGAGACAGAGTGAGTGAGAGAGAGCAAGAGAGCATTACATTTAATTGCTGCATTCGACCCGTGTGCCAGCTGTGCTTTCAAGTCGACCACAAGGCTTAATAACCAACTCACTTAGTGGCAGCGACAATTGTAATGTTTATTCTCATTCTCATTCTCAACCCATTCCCCCTCTCTCTCTCTCTCTCGCTCTCTTACTTAAAGTTTGTCTTCTCTGCATTTTTTAGCTCAACTTTTCACCTCTTTCCTTTGAGTTATGCGTACTTGTCACAGCCTCATCTTCATATTTCTTTTCTTCCTTTGTAAACTGTCTCTATGCTTTTTAGTTTTCTTCAACTTCCTCGTGCACTTTTTAATTGTAGTCTGAATATTGTGTGAGTGCAAGCAAACTCCTTTTCTTTGTGTCTGTAGCTATCTCTGACTCTGCCATAAATTCTGTTTCCCCTCTTGGTTTTTGAGTTTTACATTAGGGACCTCAATTAATTCAACTTGCCCTTGCTTAGCATCCAAGTGTAATTTGCTTCTTAGTTTCTTAGTTGTCTCCTCTGTTTTACATAGTCCTATGTCCAATTCTTTTTCTTCATACCATTTTAAAGTATTAATCTTAAAAATTTCTTGAACATTCCCTTTCTCAGAAAATTCACTTGATTTATTTGGGCTTCGCCTGTTTTAAAACTTCTAATGCCCTTTCTTTTATCCCTTTACCGTACTTGATCACTGATTCCTTACACTCTCAACTCTCATCCACAGATTGTGCAGGAGTCCATTCAAATTCCCGGCTCGGACTTGCACCTCACCTACCAATCATCCCAGGCCTCGGGCTATCTGAGCATTGTGCGGATGCGTTTGACCTCGGAGACGATACCAAAGACCCTGACCCATGTGCATGTGGGCGTTGAAATCGAAGGAGCTCTCCATGTGAAGACCTACGAGGCCGATCCGAATCTGATTCACACGTTCGCATGGAACAAGCGCAACGTGTACAGGCAAAAGGTCTATGGGGTGACCATCGCACGCATTTCCGTGGGCTACCAGCACAACACGTGCCAGACTCCGGTCTGGATAACGCAGACAGCCAAGTTGCAGGGCTACGATGTGGACATCTCGGACATTGGTGGCTGGGGACTGGACATCCACCATCACTACAACTTCCACGAGGGCATTCTGCAGAAGGGAGACGGCAGCACGCTCCATATGAAGGAGTATCCGCGCACCGTTAAGGTCGTGATGGGCACGGGATTGCAGCGACCTCTCAACTGTCCCGATTACTGCAATGGCGTTGCCAAGGATGCCAAACTGTTGACGCCCATTGCTTTGGCCACGGGACCCGATGGCAGCCTCTATGTGGGCGACTTCAATCTGGTGCGAAGGATTACGCCCGACGGCAAGGTCTTTACCATCCTCCAATTGAGCGCCACCCAAGTCTCCTATCAGTATTATCTCGCCGTCTCCCCGGCCGACGGACATTTGTATATTTCTGATCCGGAACGTCATCAAATTTTACGTCTGCTGCGTCTGGAGAAGGTCAAGGATCCGAGTATTAATAGTGAGCCCGTTGTGGGCAGCGGCCAGCGTTGTATACCCGGCGATGAGGGCAACTGCGGAGACGGGGGAGCTGCCCTCCAAGCGCGTCTCTCCCATCCCAAGGGTCTGGCCATTGCCGCCGATCGCACCATGTATATTGCCGATGGCACCAACATCCGAGCCGTCGATCCCAAGGGCATTATTCACACTCTTATCGGACACCATGGTCATCACAATCACTGGAGTCCGGCGCCTTGTTCCGGCACTCTGATGGCCAATCAGGCACAACTCCAATGGCCCACGGGCTTGGCATTGAGTCCGCTCGATGGATCTCTGCACTTTATCGACGATCGTCTCGTGCTGCGTCTGACGTCGGACATGAAGATCCGCGTGGTGGCTGGAACTCCGTTGCACTGCAGCAACAATGGTCAGGACAGTCGCGTTAACAAGACGGCAACGGACAATGTCCTTGGCACTGTTTTGGCCATGGCCTTTTCACCCTTCGGAGATCTTTACATTGCGGACAGCGATTCGAGGCGTATTAATTCCATACGCGTTGTGGACACAGCTGGCAACATGCGTTACTTTGCTGGCAAACAGGAGGGCACTGGGTGAGTACACTGACAGAAAAATCTAGATTCAAAAATGTTCGGTCTGAAAATTCATGATCCGGTTATGATACTTAAGAGATGTCTTGAGTTTTATGAGTTTAACCATTTCATGTTGAAGAACGAAACAGTCTTAATTAAATATATATTTTTCTTAATTTAGGAATTTTGCTCTTATTTTGAGTGTGTAATGCTATCAAGAGCGAATCGGTCTTAGACTAGGAAAATTAAAGACCAAATGGTTCTTAAACAATTCTAGAATGAAACGGAATGAATTCAAAAACATTTATTTTTTTGGGGAACGATTAACGATGATTTTTCTGAGTGTAATCTCTGCCTGCCTCTCATTTTCTCTCTCTTTCACTCAGTTTGACCCTTTGACCCATTGATAGGGTCCCCGCCCTTTCCCTGCCCTTCATCCTGGTGGGTAACTTGTTTATGCGCATATTTGACCCAATTATCGAAGGGGGTTCAACTTCGATATTTGCATTTTGGCAAACGATAGCAGCACATTGGGTGGTTGGGTGGTTGGATGGTTGGGTGGTTGGTGGTGCTGCGGTGGTGCACTGACACTGCAGCATAAATAATAAAAATGCAGCTGCTGTTGCAACAAATTTTGGCAAATGCACCAAAAGTCGGCTATAAATGAAATGGCAAGAGGGACAGCTTTATATATATAAATATATATACATATACATGTACACATACACATGTGTGTGTTTGTATTTTAGTGGCAATCTCAATCGATATGTCGCTCTGAGAGTTTACTTTATTTGACTTGATTAAAACGCTTTTTAAAGCAACACAAACGTTGACCAAAAAATTAATTGGAATTTCGAACATTTTGGGGATTTCCCCATTGGCAATGTGTATACATATATAAATCCATGTGTGTGTGTGTGTGTGTGTGTGTGTGTGTGTGTGTGTGTGTGTGTGTGTGTGTGTGTGTGTGTGTGTGTGTGTGTGTGTGTGTGTGTGTGTGTGTGTGTGTGTGTGTTGGCCACATAGGCACTCGGGCTATTTGCACAATGTGCTGTTGTTGTCGCTCAGGCAGATTTGCAGTTTGTGGAACAATAAACAGTGTTGGCAAGTGCATGAAAATGCCAATGACAGAAAACAACACAACACGACATTCTTAAATTGACGCCATTTCCATAGTTACAACAAACGTCAAAGCCTCGTTAAGGGGTTCATTAAAACTTCTTAGATACAATTGATATGTACATTATAGAAAAAGGACTTCAGTGTTGTAAAGTGCTATACAAATGAATAAGTGTTGGGTAAGAACAAAATGTGCTGCGAATTGAATGAAAAGTTAGTTGAAATAAGTCTTTAAAAGTTGTGAATGAGGAATTCTTATAGACAGTGCCTATAACTGTTCGATGATCTTTCCCGTTCTCTATATATCCCTCTCCCTCTCGGGTTGTCTTTCTCTCTCTGTCTCCCTCTGGGGACTCGAGTGAAGCACAAAAATGTTGCCAACTAAAGCAATTAATTTGGTTCGCTGCTTGTCTGAGACTGCCCCAAGCGAGCAGCAAGAGAGAACTAGATAGAGAGGGAGAGGGAGAGAGGGAGCAGAGGAAAAAACGAGGCACACAGAGTTGCACAACAAATACATGTGTGTGTGTGTGTCTAAGTTTGCAATATTATGCAGTGGCAGTTTATTTAATCTAATAGAATTTCTATGGCGCACAATTTGATGGACTAAACTGATGAGTCGGGATGAGTAGGGGCTAAACGGGCAGTTAGGTTGGGGGTTAAAGGTTGGGAATGACGCAGGTGCTGCCAAACTGTGAAGCAGTTTCAGCTTTTTTTTCACCCCCCCTTTAGCTGTTACTGCAGGAGGGGGCGTGGCAGACGCGGCAGACGTGGCAAAGTAATTAGCAGACACCGCAAAACGGCGCGCCAACGACAGAAACTATAAATCAACCTTTTTATAGAGGAATCGCCTTTGTAAAAGGGGTTGAGGGGGAAGGGGGTTGCTTAAGGGGTTCGGCTGTTTGGCGATAAGCAAGCAAACGAGGAACTCTGCACTTTACTTTTAGACTGTTTATCGAACAAACAATGTCATCATAAATACGCGTCCAAGTCACACACCCTTTAGCCAACCTATTCCCGGTCTCTCCCTTCCGGCCTGGGCCTGGTCCTGGGCACTTGGGAAGACCTGGGAAAGTTGTAGGAGTCTGAAGGCGTGGTCCGCGACATGTAAACGATGCCTGCGCCATAGATAACGACAACAACTGGCAGCAGTGGATGGTCTGGGATGGTTTTGTAGGGCTAAGGATGGTTTGGGATGGTTCGGATGGTTGTTAGGGAAGGTTTGGGATGGTTGGGTGGCTTAACGCTCCAAGCATTTCCTGTTGCATTACTAACGCGCTCTACTTCTTTTCTCTCTCTCTTTCTCTCTCTCTCTCTTGCAGCACACAAACCTGCGACTGTGCGATTGGCAATGGCAGCAATGGCTCCGCGGCGAGTGGCTTAACGGTGGGCAATGGTGGCGCTTATTCGACGACCGTGAATCCGACACGCAATAATGGCGGCACCACGCCAACGACACCATCTGGCGGAAACGGAAATAATGGCAGCTCAGCCAGCGCCAATGGCATCAACCTCGGCATCATCAACAGCAGTGGCGCTTGTGTCTGCGGTGGCTCAGCGCTCGCTGCTGCTGGACTCGGTGGTGCCGCTGGCGGTGGCGGTGCCAACGCGGCAACTCTGGCTGGCATTGTCGCCGGCGGCAGTTTGATGTCCACGGGACCCACAACCACCACAACGGTCCTTTTGGGCGCCAAGACAACAGCTGGCGCCGCCGGTTCCAATCTCAACTCCGGCGCCACCCTCAACGACGACGGCACTCTGAGCAATGCGGAGACTCTCCTCTCCTCCAACGCCCGCTTCCAGGCCATCTCGGCCATTGCTGTGGCCCAGGACGGCGTCATCAATGTGGCCGATCAAGGTGAGTCTAAGCCAAAAGAGCATTTTAACCAATAAGTCTTAAATATTGCATATTGATTAAGTAAGGAAATAAGGAAAGAAAATGAAGAAGTGAAAGAAAGAAGAAACGATAAGTAAGGCAAATGAAAGTGAGAGCTTGAAAAATGTTCAACGTTGTGTTGTCGATTGTAAAACTCGATATCAAAGGTGTGTGCTTCCAGCTAATCATAAGTGCCGATAGTTCAAAGCTGGTGATAATTATCATAAAAGTAGTTGGTCCTTTTTGGAGAACTGAGCACGTTCCCCTGATTGGGGCAGCGACCCTATTAATGAGCATTTTGTCATTGCCCTAATTCTGATCGCCTGTCAACCTTTGATGGTTCCCTTCCTATATTGCTCTCTTTTATATATGTTTATGTTGTTACCATTTCGCTTTCTCTTTTTGCTTCGCTTGCAATTAACGCAGCAATTTTTCACACACACATCTACACACACACACACACACACTCACACGTATTGGCTGTAAGCTTTTAATGAAGCTTATTTACGTTGCTCTCTTTCTATTTCCTTTTCTCTCGCACACACACTCTCCCTGCATCTCTTCTTCGCTGTAACTCTAGCTGACTCTCCTCTACCCTTTGAGCATTATTGAATATCTTGTCTGCACACACACTCTCTCACACTCACAGACAGCGCTTGATTAATGCATGCTCACAGAGAACAAAGTGGCCAGAGTGAAGGGAGAAGGGGAAAGGGAAGGGAAAGTGAGGTGGTCGAGGGCACAAAATTAGAAGGTGTCGGTTTAGCGGATTTCACTTTTCCCCAGGTCAGTCCCAGTCATAGAGCGAGCATTACTTTCGCCAATTTCGCGACTCGGGTTGGTAATAAGATTGATTTTCACTTCTATCTCTCTCTCTGTCGCACACTCTAAGCCAGACAAGCCTCTTTCTCCCTACTTAGCACCCTCTACCCTCCTTTCGTCTTCTTTCCTTCCTTGCCTTTTATGCAGGCAATCACTCACACGTGGCCAATGACGCCGTCGCCATCCTCAACTCAGCACTAAGCACAGGCAGGTGGCAGGGCGTAATTGGGGGCAGGGGGTTGGTTTCGGGGGTTGGGGCTGGACTAAAACTTGATTAATTATAGCCATTGATTTGCTTTCCACGGCTTCAGCTGCTGCTGCTGCTGCTGCTGCCACTTCATTGACGTTGTCCGTCCTGCCTTTCATTAATTTGTGTTGCGCAGCAACATCCCCCCTTCAGCCCCCAGTGCTGCTCTCTTCCCCTTCCCCTCTCCCTTTCCCTCTCCCTACGAGCTGTAACGTCGTCGTCGTCTGGGCCATTGTCGAAATTTATTAATTACATTTTTGGTCTTATCAAATTACGTTTTGCTAATGCACTCAAATTTATACCTTGCCACGCCTCCCTCCCTCCCCCCTGCTGCCTCTGCCTTTGCCTCTTTCTCTCTCTCTCACACACACACTCTTTGTTTTTCTGTTGTTTTTTGAGCTTTTGCTTTTGGCTCTTTGCTCGCTTTGCTTTTTCTTGTTCAGTTGTTGAAGAACTTTGGCTCCGTTATTTATTGGCGGCCATTTTGCTTTTGGCCAACTCTGCCTGTTACCTGGCTGTGTGTGTGTGTGTGTGTGTGTGTGTGTGTGTATGAGTGTGTGTGTGTGTGTTTACAACATCCTAATTTGTCCTGGTTCGAATTGTGACGGAAATTGGTTTCGCTTTTTCCTTGACTCTCAGCTACTGCGTTTCTCTTCTCCCTTCCTCTCCCTCTCTCTTCTCGCTTCCAGCTTTAGCCATAATGGCCAATTACAACCTACAACAACAACAACAAGCTGTGACAATTGTTACAATTATGTTGTTGCGGCTGTTGCAATTGTTGTTGTTGTTCTTCTGGTTGTTGCTGCTGTGGCTATTGTCGTTGTTCCCATTGTCATTGTCATTATTATTATTGTCATTATTATTATTATTATTGTTGTTGTTGTTATGTTTTGTGTTTTGCCATATGTCGCAAATTTAACTTCCGCTTTTGTTGCTCGCATTTCACAATTTTTCTTCAATTTTTTCTTCTTTCGAAATTCAAGCGAAAATACAAAAGAGAGAAAATAGAATCTAAATTTGCCAAAAGGAAATGTAGCATTTTCCCCCAATTACACGTGTGTGTGTGTGTGTATTTGTGTGTGTGTATTGCTTTTTGCCAATTTGTTTGCAGTTGTTGCCCTTCCTTCATAGAGAAAACTGACAAATTTCCATCAGTTTTCCGAGACGCACAGGAAATAAGCTTTCTCTCTCTTTCCCTTCTCCCCTTTTTGCATTTACCTCTCTCGAAATATTTGTTTTTTATTTCCGAGTTGACAACTCAAGAGTTTCTTTTGCCTATGAAAAAATGAGTGCATTCAATTTTTCACTTGTGATACCTTTAAAACTATTATAAATAAAAAAAATAATAATTTTTTTTAAAAAGGGAAGAATAAAATAAAAGTGCAGAGAGACCCAGAGAAAAAAGGATTAAACAATTCGACAAAAGAAACAGAATTAAAGTGTATAAGAGAGGGAAAACGGATAGAGAGATCGCAATAAAGTTTGTGGGAAATAGAGAAGTAGAGAGGAAAAGCTATTGAGACAAGTAGAAAAAGACACTGCAAAAGGAAACAAAAATTAAAAATACATAAGGAGAAGGTGAAAACGCAAGGAAAATAAATGGAGACAGAACAAGAATGAGAATGACTGAAAAAGAGAGAGGAAAATGAAAAGATGTCCCCTAGAGAGCTAATATAAGGAAAAGTGACAATTAGTGAAAACATCATTCGATAGATGGTATGAAATATAATTGAAAATTGTATATTTTTTAAGAGATGAATGTAAAGATTCATATATGTATAATCGTCAAAGTACAGAGTGCGAGAGCAATTGGGTCTGAAATGCCACTTGGCAACACTACAACAAAAGAGGCTTAAAATCAGCGAAGCTGAACGATAAACAATAAACGACCAACGAACCGATAGACCGATAGACCCACAAAAACCGAAAATACCGATACAATGTGAGTGTATGGGCGTGTGCCATAAAAACACACACACAAACACACACATTTATAGTGTACAGAGACGAGAGAGAGGGAGAGGGAGAGGGAGTAGGAGTTGTAAATAGTAGAAGTAGGGTAAAGGCGACACAATGGCAACAACCCCTTTTATAGAGAAGCGTTGAGCACAAACAAGTTGTTCACTTTATGGGGTCATTACCATTACATTACAATACATTATACCACACACACACACACAGAGAGAGAGAGAGAGAGAGAAGAGAAGAGAGAGGGGCGGGGGTCACGCCCTCGCCAACCTTTGGCATTGCATTGAAATTCGCTCAATTGCTGGCGATGTGCCAATGTCCTTTCTCTGTCCTTCTCCTCAAAAAGTACCCGACTCTCAGGTTCAGCTCCAAAATACATCTAGTCAAGTAGTCGAGCGAACCCGACTGTATGAGACTCTGTAAGCACCTTGTTCTCTTCTTTTTACTCCTTTTTCATGAAAATGTTTCAAATTGATTATTTGATTTCGATCTGAGCCACGTTGTCCAGATTTCAAGGCTCCAGCTTTTTTAAGGAACTCATGAGACCCTTTTGTGCTTTTTATTGAGAATTGAGACCCCATAATGGGCTATATCTCTCTCTTTCTCTCCTGCTTTTTCTATCGCTTAGTCAATTGCGCTGTGTTTCTGGGTAAATGAACTGTAACGCAATCAAATCAACACTGACAGGCAACCGCAACAACAACAACAACAACAACAGCAATAATCAGCAAACAATCTATTAAATATTTTATTATAGTATATGGTTGTATGTATGTATGTGTGTGTGTGTGTTTGTGTGCCACGCTAATACGCATAATAATTCAAATTGTAAATTGTGAATGAATGCTCGTAATTGCAACTGTGATTCAAGAAAACTGCGTACAGTTACTGCCAGCAGTAATGCCACCAACAACTCTTATTAGAGTTGAGCGCGTGCTCACTGTTAAATTTTGAATAGGAAAATTAAGAAAATGCATATGGAGAAATTGAGTTACAGTTTGATGTGACTATAGTGAATTTTGCTCAAAAGTAACTATATATCAATAAAAAATAATAAATTTAAAAATGTCCAAAGTAAGGGCAATAAAAATAGAGTTTAGACGCTAAGGAAACATACAACGACTTAGAATTCAATCTGAGGCGGTCACGTAATGGCTTCCTTGGCTCTTTCCGTTATCTCTGACAAATTGGCGCATGCATGTCGCCTTCATCTTCGTCGACAAGCTGAAAACGATCAAAATACGCTATAATATAGTTTAATAATTTCCATATTTAATTTTTGTTCGTGTCACGTTAGAATGCACGACCGAATTGTCCAACACTGAGTTTGCAGGGTTACTTATCAGATGGTATCAACTTTTATGCTCCCAATCTGATTCTCTCCCGCTCTCTCTCTCTCTCTCTCTCTCTCAGTCTCTGACCGACTGACTGTCTGCCGCTCTGTCCAACTGTCTGTCTGATTCTCATTCTGTCCGTCTATCTGAATGTCTGAGTGTCTGATATCAGTGTTTGCCATGCAAAGCTGGCAAGCAAGCAAATTTATGCAAATCCAAAGCGATTTTCCAACACTAACTAAAATGAAACGCAACGGCAACAACAACAACAACAATAATGGACAACAGCTAGCAAATTGCACAAAAATACTTAAGGCACACACACACACACACACATATATATATATATATTTACACACACAAACACATACACCAACATCGCACAACTAACAACACTTTTGTTTTTGGTGCACAGATTTTAAAACTTGAAACGTTTTATGAGCAGGCGACAACAACAGAACAGAAGGAGCAAATGAAGGAAAGAGAATGTAAAGAAAAAGGAGAAGGAAGTAGAGAGAAGGGGTGGCTGTGAGGGGGTGTCGGAGTGGGGAGGTAGTAAAAACAAACAGCTGCCAAGAAGAAGTTGGTGTTTAGCTTAAGCAAATGCAGCCAGAAACATATATAGACAGAGAGAGAGAAAGAACGATATACAGAAAGAAAGAGAGAGCAGGGGGAAGTAGGTGAAGGCCTAAGACAGAGATGGTATGAGAGGAGAAGCGAGGTAAAGAGGAATGCAGGAGGAAATAACAAACCAATTTAATGACCGTTTTGTAGGTAGTTGCACAAACTCAATGCCCTATAGCCATAAAACAAGATAAATGGGTATATTAGCTACCAGGTAATGGAGAAATTGATAGAATTCAGAAGAAGATAAGCAAAAATACAACTCTTGTAAAATGCGACCAAAAGTCGCAAATTTGCATAAAGAAGTTATGTTAAAAGACCAAAATAAGCCAACAAGTGCAGCAAACCAAGAAATGTTGACAACTTTCGTCATTTCAATACAATATAGGGTATACAAATGTCGAGTATGCCCCTTTTTTAATGCCTCAGTTTGCAAGACAAGCATTGGGATATGTAAAAGCTTTAAGTATTGAAAGAAAAGCATAAATAGTGTACTATTGTATGTGTACAAGACTGTGAGCTTTTATACTTGCAATGAATGAAGCAAATTTTCGCACCCATCGTTGAATTGTAGCATACTATTCAGCTTAAGTTTATACCAAGTTGTATGAACCAATCTCCCGCTTTTCGATTTCTTTTCTTTACAAGTCCAAGAGTCTCTTGAGTTAAGCTCACGTCAATCTGTAAAGAGATATTTATCGATTTGTGCGATCTCCTTTTAACTTTTTCTTACCTTTTTTCGCCCTCTCTATATTTGCAGGTTCCCTCCATGTGCTCGCCTTGGAGCATTATCTGCCGTCGCACGATGAGAACGGCGAATTCCACATACCCTTCCCGCCATCCAGTGAGATCTATGTGTTCAATCGCTATGGCCAACATGTGGCGACCAAGGATCTGACATCGGGCAAGACGCGTTATTCCTTCCTCTACTCGAAGAACACGAGCTTCGGTCGCCTGTCCACGGTGACGGATGCGTCGGGGAATAAGATACAGTTCCTCAGGGATTACAGCAATGTGGTGAGCTCGATTGAGAATACCCAGGATCACAAGTCGGAGATCCAGATCAATGGCATTGGCATTATGACAAAGCTAAGCGAGAAGGGACGTCAGGAGATCGAATTGGATTATGACAGCAATACGGGACTCTTGAATTCACGTTCATCCGGCGGCGAGACGTACATCTATCAATACGATGAGTTCGGACGGGTGACGGGCATGATTTTGCCGAGTGGTGAGATTGTTCGCATCACCTCACAGCTGGCGGATAACAAGGGACTGACTGTCTTTGTTCACGCCTCCGTCGAGTCGCTTTTCTCCCGCGAACGTGTCGCCTCCAATGGCGTCGCCGGGGATGCCAACGAGCTTCTCGTGCTTGGCGGTGTTCGTTCCACTTTCCTGAAGCGCGGTCGAGCCCATGCCGATGCCGAGCTGAAGGCCAACAATACCCTAGTGATCCACGGAGCGAATGGAGTTGTTGTCGAATCCTCGGCAGTCGCCAGGCATCCCTTGCTGGAGGCCGCGTTGCCCGTTGAGGCGGAAATGTTGGCCATGTGGTCGCATCAGAGCGTCACCATGGGCGATGGTCTGACCAACTCGATGTATTCCGTCTACAATCTGGTTGGAGATGTGCGCAATCCGCAGCAGACACTGAACCGCGAGATCTGGGTGAATCAGTCCCGAGTCATTGGCGTTGAGTTCGATCAGTATACGAATCGGGAGACCTTCTACGATGCTCAGCGCACCCCCATTTTGATAGTGGCCTATGATCAGTCGGGTCTGCCCAAATCCTACTATCCTGCGAATGGTTACCCCGTCAATATCACCTATGATCGCTTCAATCGCGTCGAAGGCTGGGCCTGGGGACCCGCCGAGCTCAAGTACAGCTACGACCGTCATGGTCTGCTCTCAGAAATCACCTCACAGCAGGACGGCATCATCTCCTTTGTCTACAACGACTGGAATCTAGTCTCCGAAATCGGTTTGGCCAGTCAACGGAAGTTTGTGCTGCAGTACGATGACGCTGGGGGTTTGAGACATGTGGTTCTACCCTCGGGAACTCGCCACAGCTTCAGCATGCAGACGTCCATTGGGTTCATCCGTTGCACCTACACTCCCCCGGGCAGCACTCGTGCCTACCTGCAACACTACAGTCATGCGGGAGCCTTGCTTCAGACGATTCTGCCCGGCGATGGGGCGAGAATCGTGTATCGCTACAATGCAGCCGGACAGTTGACGGAGGTCGTGCATGGAGACGGTCGCAGTGAGTTCCAATATAATGATGCTACCGGAATGCCCAGCACTGTGTCGCATGCGGAACGGGAGCTGGAATATCGCTGGGACTTTGAATACTCGGCGGGACTCTTGACCGAGGAGCGTATCGACTACGTGGCCAAGACGGGTCTAAGCAATGCCAAGTTTAGCTACGAGTACGACAGTCAGTTGAGGGTGGTCGCCCTGCAGGGACGCATCGGTGGCCAGAGTCTGCCCAGTCAGGCCTACGCCTACGATAGACGCACCGGACAGCCCAGTCTCATCGGACAGTTCAAGTTCACACGTCCGGCCTTGAATCAGACTCAACTGCACGATGGCACCGCCGGATTCACACGGACCGTCGACGGTCGCTTCCAGACACAGCGCATGGCGTTGACAATCCATCGGTTGGAGGTGTTCCGCATGGAGTTCTCCTACGGCGTGCATGGACGTATCTCCCAGACGAGGACATACACCCGCAACATGGCGGTCAACAGTTACACGAACGTGAAGAACTACACCTGGGATTGTGACGGTCAACTCGTGGGTGTGGAGGCCCAGGAACCTTGGGGATTCCGTTACGATGACAATGGAAATCTCTTGTCCTTAACCTATCGGGGCAACACCATTCCCATGGAGTACAATGCCCAGGATCGCATTGTGAAGTTCGGCGAGGGGCAGTACAAATACGATGCTCGCGGTCTCGTTGCCCAAAATGCGAGGGAGGAGAGATTCCATTACAATACCCAAGGTCTGCTCGTGCGCGCCTCGAAGCGAGGACGCTTCGATGTGCGGTATTATTATGATCATCTGAAGCGCTTGACCACACGCAAGGATAACTTCGGCAATGTCACCCAGTTCTTCTACACGAACCAACAGCGACCCTACGAGGTCTCCCAGATCTACTCGCCGCGGGATGGCAAGCTGATGTCGCTGACCTACGACGATGTGGGTCATCTGATCTATGCCCAGGTGTATCGTCACAAGTACTATGTGGCTACGGATCAGAGTGGCACGCCCTTGATGCTCTTCAATCAGTATGGCGAGGGCATAAGGGAGATAATGCGTTCGCCCTTTGGCCACATTGTCTACGACTCGAATCCCTATCTGTATCTGCCCATTGATTTCTGTGGCGGCATCTTGGATCAGGTGACGACACTCGTTCACATGGGCGATGGACGTGTCTACGATCCATTGATTGGCCAATGGATGTCCCCCGACTGGCAGCGGGTGGCGGAGAGGATTATAACCCCAACGCGTCTCCACTTGTATCGCTTCAATGGCAACGATCCCATCAACGTGGGTCAGGAGCGTCATTATCCCGCCGACTTCGCCAGCTGGATGCGCACTCTGGGCTACAATGTGGGCAATTTGATGCCACAACTTGCCAGAGATTTGTGGCAACCCCCGGCGCTGTGGGGTCGTCCGCCCACCAATCCGATTGCTCTGAATATGCGACGTCCCTTCGATAATATACCCACCATGGCGGTGGAGAGTGGCTTCCTGGCCCATCTCAACGTCCGTCGCATGTCTGACTTTGAGCAGCTCTCGGCACCACCGAGGTCGGCACTGAAATGCGATGTGATGGATCCATCGCCACGCAGCATTGGCTCCGACACGGAACCACCGTTTGGCAAGGGCATTGTGGTCTCCCGCACCGCCGACGGTCAGGCGATCGTATCGAGTGTTCCCGCTGCGAATGCCATCTATCGGGATGTCTACACGAGTGTCTTCAATCGCTCCAAGCTGCTGCCCTTCACCTTTGTGGTGCACAATGCCCAGCAGGACTCGTTCTTCTTTGTCAAGGAGGACGCGTGGCGGGCGAGCGAGGATCGACAGCAGCTGAAGCGCCTACAGGGTCAGGTGAACACCACCTTCCATGAGATAACGCGCGAGGCCACAACCAGCGGTAGCGGTGGTGCGAGTAGCGGTGGTGCTGCCAGTGGCAGTAGTTCCACAGCTGCTGGTGGTGCATCCGCCTCACAGGGCAACTATCTGGATGTGAAGATCCATGGCGCACATGCGATCATCAATTTGCGATACGGCACCACCGTCGCCAAGGAGCAACAGCGCCTGATGCACCACGCCAAGTTGACGGCGGTGCGCAAGGCCTGGCATCGGGAGAAGGAGGCGTTGCGAAGTGGTTTGACCACCGCCTTGGAGTGGACCCAGCAGGAGTCCGATGAGATTGTCAAACAGAGCTATGCCAATAACTATGAGGGTGAGTACATCCACGATGTCGCCCTTTATCCGGAGCTCGCCGAGGATCCCTACAACATCAAGTTTGTGAAGAAGAAGGGAGCCACCGGCGGTGCGGCGGGTGTTCCCAATACCCAAAGACGACGACGACGCAGTCTCAGTTGGTCCAATGACGGTCAGGATTCGACGGCGGATGCGAATGCGGATACCGAAGCCGTTGCCTGTTAGCTTCTAGTTTAATCGTAAATCGTAAAAGGAAGAAAAACCCACTAAATATACATAATATAGTAATATAAATATATATTAATTAAAAACTATTTATAAATTATCAATAATTACCGAGTATTATAGCCCCCCCGCAGAAACAGAAACAGAAAGAGATGCAGCTGGTAATCTAAACGGAGATAGACAGATAGAGAAAGCGTGAGAGAGAGAGAGAGAGAGAGAGAGAATGTAAGGCGGAAAACTGTACTAAATATTTAATAATAGGGCCTACCACAAGTAAATGTTAATCGAATTCATTTTAAGTCAAGCTAAAAAGGTTTTTTTTTTTTTTTTAAATCGTTAGTAACTAGATGCGACAGAGCAAATGCATATATATAGAAAGATATAGTAATAACAATTATGTTATTATAATAATTAGTTTAGATCGAAATACGAGCGAATGACAGGAAGAAAGAAAAACCGAAAGTAAACAACTAATGCTTCATTAGGTCATACACATGTGTGTCGGACTCTATATACATGTATGTACCTGTGTATGTGTTTGTGTGTGCAGAGAATCTTTATATATCTATATATATGTATGGTACGCCCTATGGATCGTAAGTTGTACGCTAGTTATAATACCATCGATCAAATCCCCAAAAATTATGAGCCTAAGCCCAAAAAATAAACTCCAGATGTGAGTATATAACTATTTACACAGATATGTATTATATATATATGTATAGTATATATATATACATATAGTACCCACACACACACACACACACAACAAAAAGTAGTATGAGCAGTAAAGAAAGAGTAGTAAAGAGAGCAGATGAAACTTATGTATGCTAAACTCGGCTTGTCGAATTTTGAAGTATCCTTGCAGCTTATATAACTATATTATTCCTATATCTATCGATCGATAATAACTCCTAATAGTCCGATTGTTGAACAAGCAAATTGTATATATTATTTATTTATTTCCTTGACAATTAAACTTAAATTATAAAGTAAGAGATTCAATTAAATTAAATAACATTTTTGAAAGAGAGCACAAATGATCGCTGCAGGGGTGTAAAAATTAGAGAAATAAAAAACAAAACGAATTTTTTTCCGTTGAATATTTGTGGTACTCGAGCTTTTTGAGACTGGCATAGTTTTAAAAATAAATACAAAAACACATTCACACATGAATTCAATTCCCACGCACACACATAAATGCAACAGCGCAAGAAATTGTAGCATACGCTGAGGCGCAGAGTAAAAAAGGCAGACATGGTAAATACATAGGGAAGTATATTATATATATTGAATAAATTATATACAGGGCCACGCATGTGTATGACTTAACTATAACAACTGTATATATAAAGAATAAAGAAAATGAAGCATAGTTTTAGGGGCCGTTGAACTGTAACTGCAGCTAATTATTGCCAAGTGTAGACCAAAACAAGCAGCAACAGATAGAAAGGAAAAGAGAACAAAGAGAGCGAGGGAAAGCTAGATATAAACACATGCTCATGCTATATAGCCAACTTTATATGAACAGAAAAAAAAACAAAAAAACAGATACATATTATTAAACATTAATAGAGAAAAGCAACAACAGAAGCAAACTAATTAAATATGCGCCATAAATGTAACTGTAACTGTAAACTGTAAACACTTGTAAACCGTAAAACGATGCCGCCAATTAAATGGGCCATGGTTAAATTGTTTAAGCAAATTATTAGGCTCATTACGAGTTGCAAATAGCGCAGCAATTTCACAGAAAATTCTGCGTAATATTCTGTGAAATTGCAGCGAAAGAGGCAAACGCAATGACAACAAAACAACAACAACAACAATAGAAACATAAATTTTTAGCTCTTGAAATTCATAGAAACTACAATACCTTTTTTTAAATTAATTAATTTATTGCTTTCGAGGGAGGGAAACAATTTGAAATATATATTTAAATACATACATATATAGACCTTTTTTTTTATTAAACTTAAGCTAATTATTATGATTATTAACTATCAATTATTAAATTAAAGCATAATTCTATTATTAAATTGTAAAAGTTTAAATTGTAAAATGTTTTGTTATTCTTTGTAAGATTTATTTGCGCTTATTTTGGATAAACAAATAAACGCAAATTGCATTACACAAATAAATAAACGAGCAAAAGAAATGAAAAATCAATAAATAAATTAAATTACAAAAACAACAACAACAATTATGACAGTATTACAAGAGGAAGACGTAGAAGACGAAGAAGAAGCAGAGGTTTTACAGCAAAATTAACGCGTCGAATTGAGTTTATTTACGAATGATTCGTTTGCCGATTCACACACACTCACATGCAGCTGATTCATTTTCCGTCCAATTGCATGCCAACACATTCACACACACACATCCACACACACACATACATCACAGCACACACAATTGAGTTTTGATGAGTTTTTTGGTTTTGCAATTGTTTGAATTGAAATTATGATTTAATAAATTGGTGCTTATCGAATTTATTGCAAATATAAAACTATTTAAGCTTAGAGTAATATTGCAAAAATACCAGATTTTTCTTGTTTTTTTTTCTGTGGGGTTACTTAGCGCTTAAGTGATAAATACTATGAAATAATAATAACATAGATTTGGCCTACAAATTGCTGAATTAGTTGCAACAAAAAAAAAAAAAAGAAGAAAATTAAATTTTTTAGATGAAATGTGGCCAAAAAAAATATTAGACGAAGAATAAGACAGCAAATGCATGGCAATTGGCGTAAATATAAACAAGAATGATAAAAGATAACGTAAGCGATAACGATAACGATAACAGTTTTTGTTTTTAGTATTTAATGAACATAGAACTTGGCAAACACCGCACCCGACCTATGCAACTGCTAGTTAGCTAAGTATATATGTACATCTATGTATTATGTATTTACAAGTACAAGTATGTATGTACTTACCATGTATGTTTGTGTAGGGGTCTCGTGTGTGTGTGCCACACATACATACACATACTACAGCAACATTGCATACATAAGCGTTATATCAAAAGCTTTCTGCTTTCTATGTGGGGCGTGCGGGGGCATAAAATACACCCAACAACAAAATGGAGAAAAAAACGAAATTAACTTAATTAAAATACTAGTTTGTAGTCAATGGCTTGGCAAGTGGACAGCCCCACTGTTAGAATTTTGTGTAAATATTTCTGAAGGCTAAAACTGATCGGTAAACTAGTGTTGTATAACGCAAACATATATATATAGCACCATATAATTGTATTGTTTTTTTTTGTGTGGCTTTTCTCGTCGCTCGCGCCTAAAATACTTAAATGTAATATAAAAAGAAAAATCGAAAAAATACCGAATAGAGCTACATATATAAATGCATAATAAATACAATAATAACAAAGAGTACTATAACATGATATGCAACCAATTGGTATTTAAATGGAATATACTTAGTATTTATACAAATATATATAATAAATATATATATAAATGTGTGTGAACTGTACTTTTTTTTGTTTTCTTTTGTTTATTGGCAAACAAAAAAAAAACTACCAACCAATTTGACAAAAAAAAAAAACAAATAAAGAGCAGGAGTCAGTTACCTATTAGAATTTGGCAAGCATTAAAAATAACAAAAATAAATTGCTTCAAAAGCAACAAAATACTAATAAAAAATACTGCAAAGAAACAATGGAGGAACTCACATAAGAAGCCAAAAAGATAATGAAAACTAAATGAGGAGAGCAAAAAAATGGCACACGATAAAAAAGAAAGTAAAATAACATAGAGCAAAACATAAAATGGCTTAAAAGAAGAAGATGAAGCAGAAACAAAAAATATGTATATGTATATAAAATGGTATTTTAGTATATTTATGTTAGATGCGCCATTAAGTAAAAAGGCAAAGTCAAGCAAAAAATGAAACAAAACAACAAAATAAAGAAAATTACTTAGCAAATAAAAAAACAGGGAAACAATTGAGATAAATTAACATTTAAACAATTAAACTCAAACACACACACACACACTCACACACATAAACAGACAGACAGAGACAGATAGCTATTCTCACAGCGACAACAACTACAACAGAAGAAAGCAGAAGAAAAAACAAAATTTAGCAACAACATGAATTTATGAGATATAATAAATAATACTAAATAAAATACCAAATAAAGTAAAGTAAAAAAAAGCCAGACGAATGCGACAGAACAGTTATTATTATTGAAAATAAATATGGAGAAGAAGCAGAACAAATTATATTTATTAGACAAAAAAAGAACAAGAAACCACACAAAAAAAAAACAAAAGAAAAACTTAAAGTTTGTAGTATATCAACTATGTATTTCACAACAAAAAATAGTAAATAAACATAAAAAGCAAAACCAAAAAAAACAAAAAAATATTGTAGGACAAATTCTACTTAAAGTAATGAAACAAAAAACAAAAGATTTTTTTTTGTAAACCTAGAAAAAAAAAACAAAATCATCCCTCGTAAGCCCGAAAAAAGCTGAAATGAGAAGCAAACAAAACAAAAATCACAAAATACTCGACAGAATATACTGCCAAATGTATTTTTGGCATAGGCAGATT
This sequence comes from Drosophila subquinaria, assembly GCA_037043405.1. Classification (NCBI taxonomy): domain Eukaryota; kingdom Metazoa; phylum Arthropoda; class Insecta; order Diptera; family Drosophilidae; genus Drosophila; species Drosophila subquinaria. The sequence continues at coordinate 351,427 of JBAMBL010000653.1, forward strand.
AGATCGTAAAACCTAACCATATATTTATCTATATATATATGTGTTTATGTATTCGATCGAGAAATGAACAATTATACATGGCATTACATTACAGCAAGCGGACATAAAATAATAATAACGATTATCTATGTATATGTAATAATTAATAAAAAAAAAAATAAAATATTTTAAGCGTATTAAGTTGAATTATACAAAATATAAAAATAAACCACACACACTTCTGAGGATATCAAGGGTCTAAGAATAAATAAAAACTAATGAATTAATTAAAAATAAAAATAAATAAATAAATGAATATAAAGCTAAATGTCAAGCAAACTCGTGTGTGTTTTTATTTCACTTTTCAGCACTATTACCAACGGATGCAGAAAAAAACTAAGTTTTTCAATCGCAAATGGAAAATATGGTGCTAATAATTGGGTAATAAAAGATTGCTCGCAAGTTCATTCCAATATGTTACTCAGGCGAAACTATTCTCAATTATTCATTTACGTTCGCCCATTTATGTTTCTCAGCTTTCTATAAAACTCATTTTATATAATTTCCCATAATTTTCCTACTTAGCATCTTCCTTCAATATTTTTGTTCTTTTCTTCCGAGTCTCAGTTATTTTATACACTTTGCTTTTCAAGCGTAGAATACGTTACAAATATTCGTTCAGTGTATGTTTTCTGCAGCTCTAACCCGGAGTGAAATATGATGTTTTTGTTGCTGTTGTTGTCTATGTAAAATATTCAAATTTATACAAAGCATCTTCAGCTCAGCGCAGTTGTTGTTGCTCTGCATTTGCCAACTACAAACTATGTGTCAACAGAGCGCTTCATAATGTAGGCGTGGCAGGTGCAAGGGGGCGTCACCAGGTAAAGTCGGAGCCGACTGACAGCGGCAGCGACAGCGACAGCGACAGCTGAAGAAAACTGCTGTAAAATTCTCCCCTCGACCTGACCATGGCCAGCACAGAGGCTGCTGCATTATTTATCATGACGCGTTGAGCACTCGCCAAAAACTGGAGGGTTTTCCCAGAAGTACCCTCACCTCCCCCCCCCCCCCCTCCTCTTGACGCCCTACACACCTGTCATCCCCTCCAAAATCAGCTGTGAAATGCGACTGAAGATGCGACTCGACGGCGGGTCGAGGCTGTGCGCTCTGCTTTGCATTTGAATTAAGGCGGCATCAGTTTCAACATCGTCACGATTATCATTACCATCTTCATTATGATTTGCATCATTATTTTCAGCATCATTATCATCAATTTCATCATCAGCATATAGAGACTGTTTTCCTCTTCTTTAGAGTTATATTCAGAAGTCAGGCATTAGTCTCAACATCATCACGATTATCATTACAATATTTATTAGGATTTTCATCATTTTTTTCATCATCTTTTATGATTTATGGTAGTTCTTCGCTGCATTGCATTTTAATTAAAGACCAAGGCATACATTTTAAATCATCACAAATCATTATCATTATCATTCTCATTATATTGTTATATTCATTATATTATTCATCATTATGATATATCGGCTGTTCTGCTATGCCTTTCACTTGAAATAAAGAGTCAGGCTACAGTCTTGCAATAATCAAAGTTATCATTGCAATCGTCATTATTATTATTTTCATCGTCTGTTTCATCATTATGACAACTCGGGTCGTTTTGTTTAAGTGCCAGCGCAGCAGCCGCGACAATTTTAACATATTTTGACAGCAGCCGCAGAGCAGGCGAAGAACCACCCGGTGGAGCAACCACCGCAACCACCGCAACCACCGCAAAAACCTGCAGCCCACTAACCATGCGTGGAATATGCTAAAAATGCAGTTCTCCACTTTAGCTGTTCCTCACTTGATGTTGCTGTTGTTGTTGTTGTTGCATGTAATTCAAAGTATGCACATACACTTGACATTCCAAAGCTGTCATTTCGTTTGGGCGCCTGTGCAAATATTTATGAGCAGCACTGTAGTACAGTGGTGTCTCCCATCCCATTGGGTAGGAGACTGTTTTTTTTTCTCCTGTCTCCTGTTTTTCTCTCCTTTAATGAGCACTGACTGCATTATCAATGCGCAAAGCAGACTTTTAAAGAGTCACAGCACACACACACACACACACACACACACACACACACACACACACATACAGTGAGTGCAGCATACAGTGGGCGCTAATGGTCAGCGGACAGTGAGCAAGACTCGGCGCGTAATCAGCTTACGTAAATGTGCGTGGATGCGGTCAAATGTAGTTGAGGATTTACGCAAAAAGGATTTCCATGCTATAAGTCCCTCGTTCCCCTCTCCCACCCCCACCCAGCTTTTCGAGTGGAGGAGCAAGAAGAAGAAGAGCAAGAAAAGCTTCCCTCTCTTTCTCGATGAGGTGCTGCTATGAAACTTAAATAAGGCAAAAGCCGCAGTCACCAAATGTTAAGTCAACCTGCTAAGTAAGTCAAGTCAAGTGACGCCCACCAACCAGCGCCAGGGGGCGTGGCCAACTCGTACTCCTTTCTGAGAACAGCAGCAAGAAATAGCACACGGACTTATTGCTCGACAAAGTAGCCGCAGCAGTAAGACAAATGTTAAAGGACAACATGACGTCCTCGTGTGTTCAATCGATAGTTGCGAGTCCTTTGAGCATTTACTTTATGCTCATATTAAAATAAGCCTATATCATTGACAGTGTGACACATTTAGGAGGGCACATCAAGGATATATGTGAGGACATTTTTGCAGAACATATACATACGTAGTTTAGAAGCGAACCTCCGAAATATCCTTAGAGCCCAAGGGTTTTATGCGAGCCTTGGCTTAAAAAAATTATTTCATTAAAATAAATTCAACTGTTCAAAGAGTCCAACTTTAATTAATATTTCTATTATTACTTTAATATTGTATTATTATAATTGAAATAAATATAATTTTGTTATTTTTCATCTGTTTCAAAAACAAGCTAAAATAAAATAATCGATAGTAAAGAGTATGAGTAGTAAAGAAGTATTAGATTACAGCTCTATATCCACTTAAAACAAAACTGATGCGAAATTAAAAACTCCATTAAAAAAACATACAGGGGTGCCACAGAAATCGCTTTCGCATGAATTTAACTTAAATTTCATACAAATTGAGGTGAAATTCAAGTGAAAGCGATTTCTGTACACTCCGGGCACCCCCGATATTTACGAAATTTTCGAACTTTTTTTATACTGGAAATACTCAAAATTGTATGTTAACAATTTTGATTGGTAATTTTGATTCAAACTCAAAAGTGTTGGATTCTACATTTTTTAAACAATTTCTACAATATATGTATTTTCATTTCAAGTTTGTAACTATTTGCTGGTTCGTGTAGTAAGGACACAGCTATCGCTAGAGAACTATCGTTTAAGCATCGTGTCACGGTGACATCGCCAATGGAAGTGAACTATTTGACAAAATGTCTTTGATGCGACAATAGAACATCAAAAAGACGCTGGAGTCAAACAAAGAAATGGGAGAAGGAGAGAAAAGGGAGAAAAGGAGAGAGGGGAAGAGAATATATGTGCTGGGCACATTATTAACTAGTCGACAAGTTTGCCGAGGAATGAACTGTCGGAGGACGCAACAAAGGCGCTCGCCGATAGGCGTGACGCATGTGGCACGAGGCACGAGGCATGAGGCACGAAGCGGTTTGGAGTGGGATTTCATGTGGCTCATGCAGCTCAGGGCAAACTTTTGCATATTTGTTAAATACTTTAATTAATAATTTAGAGAGATAGCAGGCGGAGCTGACAAACAAACAGAGACTCGAGAATTGAGGTGAAAGAAGAGGCCGAGGAGGCAGCAGCAGCAGAAAGTTGAGCAAACAACTAACAAAAGATCAAGGATTATGCGTGCCCACAGCTCATGGAAGAATCCCCCCGTCCACCCCACTCCCACTCCCACTCCCACACCCATTCCCACTCCCTTTCCCTGGGATGTGTGCGTTGCTGTGGTCGCCCTTCTGTCCTAGCTGGCAAGAGGACACGGCACAGAGCTCGGCACTCGGCACTCGGCGCACGGCTTTGTGCTAAAAAGAAAACAAAGAAGATTAGACTAAGCGCAGGAAGAGCAGGGAAGGAGGAAGGGAAGGAGGACAAGATGGAGGAAGGAGGTGAGAAGAGATGAGAAGCAGAGGAAGGAGAAGCGGGAGCGTGAAATGCTCATAAGGCAACTTGATGAGTTTAATTATTTGAATGCTTGAGCACACACACACACATAGAACACACACACACACACAGAACACACACACACACACACTGACTGGAGGTGGGCCAAGGGCGCGCTATTTAAACAAAAGGCAGCTGCTTTTGTCACATGCTGCCCTCCTCCATCCTCCATCCACCATCCTCCATTCCCCAGCCACGCCTACAGCAAAAGCTCGCGTAAAAGAGAGTGAGAGATAAGAAAGAGAGATTGAGGCCCACATACTAGAGATGGACACGGAAATTTTCAGCCCTACACGCAAAAACCCGAAAGATATTTTCTGATTTTCGGACTTAAAAGGCTAATTTGTGTATATGATAGAAAATCTATTCATGATTAAAAATAAAAGTAAATTTTAAAATGATAAGAATAGTTTTTTATTTTGTTTGGAATAAAAAAATTCCGATCAAGGGTTCCAATTTAAATACAATATTATATCCTTGATGAGAATATTATATCTTGCTCATGAAATGTGTAACGCAATGTGTCGCATATGTAGTAGAGTACTAGGTAAAAGGTATACAAATTCTTGATCAGGACGACGAGCTCCCATATAAAATCGGTTGAAAATCAAACTTTTGTATGATAAATGGCATTGCTTATTAAAGAACGCTAAGCAGAACTGCGAAATTCATTTCACTATTGGAAAAATACTGAATCGTAAGCAACGCTCCATTAAAATAAAAAACTAAAATCTTTAAAGTTTATCCCGTTTTTTTTTTAAAGTCTAAATATGTTGTTTGATAGCTTTAAAAAATTCATTTTGGCGTAAAGTGTCTAGAAAAAACTATATCCAAGCTAAAATGTAAACACATTGAAAAAACGGCATAAGCCTTTCGGGAGATAACTAAACCAAGCTAGAAGAGCTCTACGTGAATATCGAAACTTTCAAGAAGATAAGGTTTCGTCTGGATTTTTATATGTTTGACCGAACAAATTGCATTTCGAAGCCCGACAAAAGTGCATCTCTAGTACGAGTATATGGCACATAACGTTCTTCTTTCTCCTTCCGACAGACGCTATGCAAGTGCATATGAGTGTGTGTGTTTGTTTGTGTGTGTGTGTTTCTATGTGTATGGTTAACAATTCACAATCTTTTTCTGCTATCCGCAGCATTATCTTTGTGTCAGACGATGCCCGGTATGAGAGTATGGAATGTTTTTGAGTCAAGCTCACAACTTGCCCAAGTTTTTGAATTGGCAGCGAAAAGGGGAAAGCGGATTGAGGAATTCAAGGGGGTGTGTAGGGAGTGTGTCTTGGTCACCAGCAAAACGCTTGAGGCGATGTTGCCACCAAAAATGCGGGTGGTGGCTAAATGCATTCAGTGCTGTAAAATAACTGCAGAAAAAATAAATATGTAGAAAGGAACGCCAAACGCAGCTCATCAAAAGACCAAACCGAGTGGGGAATTTTATGTACTAATTTAGCGGGTAAAAACCTCTTATTAAATAGGGGAATACTTAATGAAAGATCTTTAAAAATTTGAAATACAATATTCATGCTAAAATGTCAAGCTCAAGTGTAGTCTCAATTTATTGGGCTTACTTAAAGGGTAAGTGGCATTTAAATTCACTCAACATTAAAATATTAATAATTTTGTAAAACTAATTTTCGATTTTAATGAAAAAGGTTCCCCCTGTGCTTTTTCGAAATTTCCTAATTTTAAATTTCGAGCTTTAACGATTGATGAACTCCTCAATACATAATTAGTATAAATCAAAATGAACAAAAGTTTTGACTTGCCAAGTTGCAATGTCGAAAATCAGACCAACTTTAAAATTATATAGCTCTGATCCGATTTCCAAGCGGAATGTCATCATGATCGTAGTTTGGGCCCCAAAAATCCATCTGCATTTAAATTTAATTTATTTCGTTTAAATTTTATTTTTTGCCTCAATTTTGTACAACAAACCAAAGGTAAAATTAAAAAAAATATAATATTTTGAAATATAAAATATATTTTGTTAAGAACTTAAAAGTTAATGTATGCATATTGTTTGAGAAGCAACCGAATAGTTGTGGTCTCTTTTATTTGATTTAATTCATTTGCATTTTGCAGCAAAGGCATTCAAATTGATGTCAAGCGAGAGGCAACTTGAATTGTTGCATGCAACTGGAGATGTTGTATGTCAAATTGGCCACAGGAATGACCTCTTTGATGTCATTACCTTTGCACACACACACACAGCACACACACCAAGCACACACTCCGCAAAGTCAGACAATAGAAATGGTCCTGCGGTGATGAAATGTGGCATGACCTGGCCAAATGGAAATGGAGCTGCAACTGCAGCAATGCCAGCAGCTGCCACCTGCTGAGCAGAGCCATGAAGAGAGGCATGAAGAGAGAGAGCAGGAGGAGAAGGGGTGTGTCTAGAGGGGGGGTGTGACTGTAGGGAACTTCACTTAATGTCAACTTAATTGCATTGTTTCAGCCACAAATTACAAAACGAGTTTTGCACAAGGTAACAAAACGTCGTCAGCTTCACGTAGCAGCAACTCGACTGATGTTGCCACGGCTGCCAGAGTTGCCACTGTTGCAACCGAGGCTGATGCTGCCTCCTGGTGGATGCCACCAACTCTGCCAGCGCACAACAATAACAGCTAAATGCGAATGTGTGTGTATTTGTGTGTAAAAAGAATCAATTGTGTGTGACCAAATTAAGTTCACTGACTCGCACACACACTTGGCGAGAGTGTGTGTGTGTGTGGCTGGGTGTGTGTGTGTGTCGCCATTGTCAAGTGGAAGCCGAAAGGGGATTCATTTGAATTGAGTGGCGCCACCAATGGACCAAGGCACCAGGCACAAGTTGACTCAATGCCAGACAGCGATCCCAATCCCAATCCCTTTGCCTATTCCTATTCATACACTGAAAAAAACAAATCCGAGATAGCAGATAAAATCAATCCGAGCGGTGTCAAAAGCTCGGTAATCCCGATGTTCTTAGACCAAGTATGAAACACTTGATTAAAGTAAGATTTTTCAGTTCCTTCCAAGCAAATATTTTGAATAAATTACATTTTTTTTTAGAGAAATAAAATAACTACAACTTTTGGAACTATTTTAATACTAAGTGGATGTCATTTTATCCGCATATTGTGTTAATTTAACAATAATATCCTGAATAAATATTTAATAATAAAAAAAGCTAAACTTGAATTTTCGAATGTATTTCTTTGCTGTGTATTCCTATCACCGAACTCACTCTCTCTCTCGCTCTTCCTCCGTCTGTCTCTTTCTGTTATTTCGCGTTGCCCCATTGTTGCATGCCAGGTGTTAGCTGCCTTTTTCACCTCTTCTCCTCCTCTTCTTTTCCTCGGCTAAAACTAAATTGAAAACAGTGCGGAGAGCAGCATCATTTTGAATGCATTCCCCGAATGCTTCAGCCGCTGAACAGTCAAATGACGGCGGCCATTGGGAAACCAAAGAGACACACACACTCTCTCCCTCTCTTTATCTCATCCTCTCTCTCTCTCTCTCTCTCTTCTTTTCGCCATTCTTTTATCCGCATCTCAGTCTTTGTCAATTTGGTTATGGAAAAGTGTGTGTGACCGTATGCGAATAATTGAGAAACTTGCTGATTCCAAAGTAAGAAATAAAGTGTTGTAAAATGCTTTAAAGTGTTGTCAAACTTGATTATTGGCAATTATAAAGTATTGGCAATTATAAAGTGTTGAAAATGCTCTATAGAAGGATTAATACAAAATGGAATGAAAAAGATCAAAAACATAATCAAAGAGCTAGAAAAAAAAACTTGAAAAAAAATTAACAAATCTAAATTTAAAAATTAAAAGCTTTAAGAAATTAAAATTTATCCATAAAAATTTTATTAATTTTAAGCAATAATAGTTTTTTTTATTAACCTAATTATAATTTAATGATAATAAAAGTTAATTTGGAGTTAATAAAAGAAGTTTTTAGAAAACAGAGACGGACAGACGAATAAATCATTTTATTCAGCTGCTCGAGAATACGTATTACGTATACTTAATTTTTAGAATGGCTAAACATACCTCTACTTTCATGGTCAACAGCGCTTTATTCTGCTCAAAAGATTTTAGATAATGCTTCAAATTAAAACAGTTTCGATAGTGTGATAAGCTTACAGCTATCGATACAACAGGGTTGTGTTTGGAATGAGAAAAAGGAGTGTTGACAAAGGAGTTTTGACAAATAGTGTTGTGCTTTCAAAAAGCAAAAACAAAATCAACTCCAAGCGTGACAAAAAGTTTAAAGAAAGTTCTGTCTGCGAATTAAAAAGGAATCAAAATGGATGATTATGTGAGTATAGTTTAAACATATCTGCAGATCAACCCTCGACTTAAATGCATCCTGAAGTATCTTTATATAAACAATAGCTACGTTTTGCTGTGCACCGAGTGCCAAATTGCATTTCCGCCACATGAGTTCAGTGGTCAGTGCATGGAGTTTCGCATGTGCGAAGAATGCAGGCGAAAGAATCCCGAGATTGTTCACTATTTATACACTTACGTCTATCAGCCACGGCAGGCCAACAACTGGACTCCCTTCGAGGATCGCCTGAAACAGGTGGCCCGCAAGCTGGAAATACTCGAGTCCGATCTGGACTGCTTCAAGAACGTCTATTGCGAGGATCCGGCTGAGCTGGAGATCGATCGCCAGGCTGAAGAATATCTGAATGGCTTGCTAGAAAAATGCACCGACGATAAGGAGAAGAAATCTTAGAAATCTGTGAGATTGCGTAAAAGACAATGTTCAATCCCAGCGAATATTAAAAATATTTATATATTGTAAAATTAATATATCTAATTATACTTGAACATATTTTATTGTATTTATTTATTATTTATTCATCGACTAAGAACAGTCGATAAACAAATAGATAAATATAAATAGAATAATTCATAAATAATTTGAATTTAAAACAAAATGAATATAATTGTAATATTAGGTAATTATTTCAGTATTGCTTTGTTTTGTTCATTTGATTTATTTGCAACTTTAGAGCAATTCAATTATCTGTCTCGAACTGTACTACATACAACTGACCATAGATCCCAGCTATCATTAACTCTCCCCCCTGTAAACACACAGACACACACATGAGCAGCTCATTCGCTTCCTGTTTAAAACTAAATAAATAGGAAAACGTGAAAAATAAAAAGAACGCACCACAACATGAATAAACGCCCCACTCAAGTGCAGAATTACGGAAATTAATTTTGAAGCATGTTCTCTTAACTTTAATTAGATTTACGTGTGTCTGTGAGTGTATATATATTTTATGTACGTATGTATATGTGTGGACTCTGTTGTGTCTATGTGAGTGTGTGTCTGTGTTTGTGTGCGCCTCAATTTTGTGGCTTTAGTGGGTTAAGCGGCTTATGATGTTGCCAAGTGACAAAAGAGCAAACTACCGAATGCTATAAAGCATAATTAGTTGCATGCAACAGCCATGCCACCGGCCACGCCCATCAGTTCACCGCCCCCCAAAAAAAGAGGCAGCTTTCGTTTTATCTTTTGAACTCTGTTCTCTTCTCATTTTTTTTTTGGCAATAAACTAAAACTATTCGAGAACTAAATGGAAAACAAAGCAGGTCGTAACCCACATATGACGAGTTATCCTTTGTTGCTGTTTTATTTGAAATTGTGGCAGGAATGTCAGAAAAAAAACCAGTTTCAAATATTTATAAATATAAATGTAAATATGTATAAGAATTAACCTTTTGAAATTAAAGTCAATCTCCCACCTAGTTAAATAAATTTGTAATAAATTTGAATATTAAATGACAGTTAAGGTTGAGAAAGAATATCTGAATAATCCTGATTTTAAATATAATAAATCTTTAAATATAATAATAAACAAATAAATACAAACATACTTATAATCAGGGATTAAAACCCTAACCGAAACCGTAACCTTTAACCGGTAAAGCCCGATTGAAATTTGAAACCGTAACCGAAACCGTAACCGAAAAAAAAAATTTTCATCTGACCGAAACCCTTAAACCGAAACTCTGTAAACCGATATAACCGTTTAGTAACCGTTTCATTTATAAGGGTTAATTTCGGTTTTTCATGCATCTTAAAATACATTTTTATTTACAAAAATAGAAATAAAAATGAATAAAAATAGAAAAAAAGTTTTATTATTAATTGATATTTTAAAAATTGCTAATAAAATACAATTTTAAAAGCATGTTTTATTATTAATTTTTTAAAAACAAGTTAAAAATAGTTTAAAACGAAAAATTTTGAAGTGTTTTTATTTTTACCGACTCATAAGTCTTGTTTGCTATCTCTGATATTTTGTTATTAGTTTTGTATTTTATTTTTTATTTATAATTTTGATTTATATCTGAAATAAATGTGTGAATGAAACATTAAAAAAGTTATGCCTTTTTTTTCATTATTATATTGTTAATATAACTATATTTTTACAAAAAAATTTTTTTTTTGTGAACCGAAACCATACCGGTATTTCAAAACCGAAACATATGAAAACCGGTTCACCGTTACGAAACCTTTATTCAAAGATTTTGCGTAACCTATAACCGAAAACCTAAATCCGAATATAACCGAAACCGTAACTGAAACCGATATTCGTTTCGGTTTTAATCCCTGCTTATAATAATTGTTGATTAATCTTTAAACTATAGATACTTTATCAGTTGTGGACCTTAAAAACTTGACTTTCATTAATAGACTGAAATAATCAAAATTGTTCACAATAATGAATAAGTTGCCCTCAAATAATTGTGCATAATTTTAAATAGCAATCTATGTAGAATAAACAAAAATTCATTCAACAAACCTATTTTTATTCGAACTGTTTTATAACTCTAAAATGTATGTGAAAAATTCCATTAATCTTTTATAACTTAAATTTGATATTATATTTGTGACATATTTTCCTGTTTGATATTCAAATTGTCTCCTAAAAATATTCGCATATCATATTCATTTTCTTTTCTGAGGGAATTCACTGAGCATTTAACTGAAAAGTGTGTGTTTGTCTGTCCACAAAGGACTAAGAAAAGCGATTTGTTCGGTCAGTTCCGGGCATAAAGTCGAAAGTAAAAAGCAAACTGTAAACTGAAAACAAGAAAATTGAATTCAAAGAGGAGGCCGAGAGAAGAATGGAAGTGAAGAGGGGAAAACTGGAGGGCGTTGCTTAGTGAGAGACTGAAAACAAAAAGTGAATTAGTGGGCAACAACTAAAACTAAAACTAAAACTAAAAACTCAGCAAGATTAATAGGAACACGTAAAATGTAATTATTTTCCTGTACTTGTGCTATTTGTGCCTGGGCAACAAGACGCAGGGAAGACGAGACAAGCCGGGTTGGGCAGGGTAGAAGTAAGGTGAGACGAGACGAGACGAGACGAAGCGAGGACAACTACGCACACACACACACACACACACACACACACACACACACGCACACACACACACGCCTGATATGACAGCTTGGAGCATTTTTCCAGCAATGTTGCTGAGCCAGCAGCCACACTGAGAGAAAAATCAAGTTCGTTCGGACTTGTATCAAGAATTTCCAGTGTCATAGTTTAATGATACTAAAAACTTTTTATCTTTATGTACGAAATATCTTCAAAAAAAAAACATCTTTACAAGTTAAATGTCTATTGATGAAAGCTTTTCCTTGCCTTCAAATTTCTGATATTCAATTTTATGACGAACGATGCTTTCAAGTACGATTCGTTCTTAAAATAAGAATATATATGTAGGTACGACTTAAAATGTTGAAAGTTAAATTTTCTACTTATTAGATTAATCAAATATTTATAAGTATCATTTATGTTTGTTGCCTATTGCACTAATTTTATAATGAAACCCTTGAAGCACTAGGAAGTAAGAATCGAAAAAAGAATAAGAATCATAATTATTTAAAAACTAAACGGAATCAATTTAAGATTTTTTTTTTAGATCGAAATGCTCTGCATTTTTTTGAGTGCAGAGCCTTACACACACAAAGACAATGTAGCTGCTGGCGTTTCATGAGAGTGTGTGTTTGAGTGTGTGTGGGTGTATGTATGTACTATGTGTGAGTGTGTGTGTGTAAGTTGTTTCGCCCCAAGTAGTTTTCTTGTGTAATTATAATTGCATAATTTATTTATAATATGATTTTCATGCTGTTTTCTCACACACACACACTTGCTCTGTATGTGTGTGTGTGTGTGTGTGTGTGTGTGTGTGTCTATAAGAGGCACAGCAGACTGTTCAGCTCGGCTCAGCTCAGTTGAGTTGAGTTGAGTTGAGCTGAGTTGAGTTTAGCTTATATGAAATACTCGGTATCAGCTAATGCATCGGCCACGCCAATTTTCGAGGCAACTTCAGCTCAGGCCTAACCCCCTTTCCCCTCTCTCATGTCTATCATCTCCCCCCCCCCCCCTCTCTCTGACACACTCTTCCCCTCTCTTTCCTTTAGTGCTGCCCATAAAGCTGGCACTTCACTAAATGTTGCCACAGGAGCAACTGACTGGCCAACAAGCCAGGCAGCCAAACTGCATTTGGCCAGAAGTGAATTCAACGCCTGACAAGCGATAGAGACAGAAAGGGAGAGAGAGAGAGAGAGAGAGAGAGTGAGATGGGTATAGAGTGAGCGAAAGAGTGAGAGAGACACGACGTGCAAGTGCTTCAGGTTCATTATATTTGGGCATATAAATTTCACTTGGCCACAAACCGAAATCGGAGTCAAATGGCTCCGGAGGCATTTGGCTGTATAATATGCCACGTGCACACACACACACACACACACACCCACACACATCCACACACACTCAGGTATGTCAACAAGAGGTGGGCACTGAAATAGGCAACTGCGTGTTGCCAACTGAAGCTGTAGCTGCTTCTCATCTTGCCACATGCCACTTGACACTTTACACTTTCCTCCTTACTCTTTTTTTGAGGCTCTAATTTTGATATTCTAACTAAAATTTGCATTTAAAACTGAAGCAGCAGTTGAAGCCAATTAAATAAATTCCCTATTTGACAAAGGATACCAAAAAAAAAAAACTCGTAACTTAAAAATAAATATATGCAAGCTCAATATTTTTTTATTACAAAGTTAAAATTCAAAAAAAAAATTATTATATTAAAAAAAACATATAAAAAGAGCCTGCCAATCCTTAAAATTATGTAACATCATTTGATTCTGTATAAATATTGTATTGAAAAGGATTAAGACAATGAGATAAAAACGTTTGTTACAATTTGAAAGAAAGTTCTGAGAAATTGAAGCTACTTTTCCTTTTATTAATGAATTTGATTTTTCTCTTTTTATATATTAAATACTGAATTTATTTTTATTTCACAGTTTTGCTTTCTTTCTGTAGTTGCTTCACAAATAGTTCCATACTTGGAATAAGATTTAACCCATTTTCGTTGAATTTTTACTGAATTTATGGCAATAAGTGGAAATTTTAATAATGCAAAAAGTAAAGAAGCTTGAACCATTTTTCTTCAAAAATGGGCAAAAAATGTGAATTGGAAATCTGAATTGTTGCTTTAATTGCGGTAAATATGCGGTCGAGAAAATGTCCAACAAACAGAATGGATAAAAAAGTGAGATGAGCAGAGGAGATGGAGTTAGGTGGAGACAAGGTTGAAAGGTATCCCCGACACCTGGCCAGGTGCTTCGAGCGCAAAGGGTACAGAGAAGGGTGCAAACCGAATGCGACAAGGGCCAGCGAAATTGGGAAGCGGGAAGCATTTTGTTGTCAAAGCGGGAAAGCCAGGAAAATGACGAAAAACAAAAGCGGATAAGGGGGGGAAGAAGGGGAAAAATCCCTGCCGCCTGCGCATTATTTGTTTGCATATGCATTGACGTATTTGCCGAAGCCAGCGAAGCGTGTGATTAAATTTAAAATATTTAAGCATATTTTACGCGTTGACTAAAAAACAGGCATTGACCAAGTGGCGGCTGCTGATGCCCGTCGACAGGCGACAGACGACGGAAGACGGACGACGGACGACTGACGATGATGCAGCCGCAGCGCCACAATGAAAATAATAACAATAAAAAATTAACTGCAAGCGCAAAAAATGGCGCGCAAATTAAAAAGAAAACCGAAAAACACAAAAAACGAAAAGAAAACACAAATAAAAGAAGCGCACAAAAAAAAACCCAACAAATACAAATGCAATGAAAATGCGCCATATGAAAATGTAAAAATGCATGAAACAATAAGGACAGCCGGGTATACACGACTAGCAGATACCCTGTCAATAAGTAAAAAGTGTAATTTCTTTAAGATATTTTCTGATTAAGAAAACAATAAAGTAGAATAATAATAGATAATAATATGATATGACCAAATAATAATATGATATGGCTATAGGCTTTTATTTTGACTAAATATAATTGTTAAGAGACGGGGAATTCGGAAAAAAATACTTTCCCGAATCAAATTTATAGTTTTATATCTGTCAGTTTCTGAGTTCACCTGGACAGGAAGATAAATTGACCAATTTCTATTTAATTAATCTAAATGTAACAAGTGTGAATATATGAAAAACATTTCAGATAGACACAATTTATAAAAAAAATAAAAGTAATATCCTTAATTCATACTTAAAATATAAAAAAAGCCTAAAATCAAGAAATTAAAACTTGAATTTCAGAATGATTTTATCACATTTTAAAGCTATAGCTTCAATAAATTTTGGGTTTGCATAGGTCTCCTTTTAAGAGCTAGCTTATAATTACAGGGTATATCAAACTGAAAAATATATAGCGAAAAAAAAATAAACCGCGCGCGTGTGGAGTAAAAAATGTAAGCAAACGGCGCTGAAAATGCGCAATTGTTTACGGCCAGCGGATCAGCAAGCGGAGAAGCTGGGAGCGGGAAGGGGGGGGGGGGGAGTAAAGGCTGATAGGGGGAGGGGGTGCGGGGAGTGATAGGCTGTGTGCTGATGCCCGCTGGCGTCTGTATCTGAGCGATGGGGCGGGGCGGGGGGAGACATGAAGCGGGGGCGGGGCAAAGGCTTGCCTTGTTGTCTGCTAGGCATGTGGAAAATCAACGTCAGCGAAGCGAGAGATGCGAGAGAAAGCGAGTGAAAGAGAGAGACAAATGCAGAGAAAAAGAGAGAGAAGACAGAGAGACAGAGAGACAGAGAGAGAGAGAGAGAGAGAGAGAGAGAGAGAGAGAGAGAGAGTTGGGTGAGTTGTGGAGGAGCACACAATATGTTTCCAATGTAGCACATTTAATATTAACTTTTCGAATTTATTTTTATTTCCGCTTGGCGCAAATACATTTGCAGTGTGTGTGTGTGTGTGTGTGCTGTGTGTCTATGTGTGTGTGTGCCACATTCATTTCGCTTCATTTCTTGCTTTCTTGCAGGAAATTACAGCATGTAATTTGCATTCAGTTGTAAAGTGAAATGGAATAATTTCACGTTGCCGCTGATGGCGCCCAACGTGTGGAGGCTGCTCTTTTACTTCCTTTCCCCCATTGTCCACATTCCCTTCACTTCTTCTCACACAATTTCTCTGTGTGTGTGTGGTTGATATCTGTGTGTGTGTGTGTGTGGGGTGTGTGTGTATTAATTTCTCAATCATTCAATCATGCATTCTCACAGGCGTTCGCTTTGGTTCTCTTCCTATGCCCCTCATCCTTCGCTCTCCTCTCCCCATCTCTTTGCCATTGCGTTTCTCTCGTCTCCATTTACCTCTGCCCATTTTCCGAGTGTGTGTAAAAATTTGACATGCTTTTAACCGGCGACGACACAAGTGAGTCCCTGTCTCTGTCCCTCCTACACTTCCTCTCTCTTTCTCTGTCTCTGTCCCTCCCTCTCTCTTTCTCCCTCTCAGAGTGTGTGTGTGCAAAAACGCGGAAGTTGACACTTTCATGTCTAATGGAGGGGCTCGGGCAAAGCGGAAACAGCAGCAGAGTCCTCAACTTCAGCCCCAAAAAACCCCGAGCCCCAACCCAAAACTGAGCCCGAACCTAACCCAACTCAACCCCACCCACTACTTTTACCATCTCTTTCTTTCTCTTTCTCTTTCCCTCTCTCTCTCTCTCTTTCTTTTCCTGCTGTGCCAAGTCAATAGCTTTGTGGGTCGCTTGGGAAAATTTGAATAGCACTCAATGGGTATGTCATCATTTTTTCCTTCTAATTCTCCTTGTACTGAAAACTCTTCAAAAAGAATCGGATAACATAAATTTTAAATCATTTCAAACACATGATAAATCACTTGCTGCACAAATAACTTAAGATTAAGTCGGTAAATCCCATTAAGCACAAGTATGTTTTATTTCTGAGAGCATTAATCGAAGACAGGTTGATCATATTTACCTTTATACCCTGTAATAAGTTCAAACGGAGATAGGTTTTCATTATATCACAGTATAAAAGTATAGATACCACTGAATAGATCAAAATTCAGTTACAATAAGTTACATAACAGTTTCAATGTATCATTTGGTAAAGTAGTTTTAACTTCTACAAATAATAGTTTCATTTTATATTTCATCATTAAATATTCTAATATTATGTTTCTTATCAATTAAGGCGTGCACTAAAAATTCTCTAAAATTGCCATTTGCTCGACTAGTAGCCGTGCATACTGATTGAAGCTTATACCCTGTAATCAACATCAAGTTCATCCCAAATCGATTCATCATACATGCAAAATATGCCAATACATTAGAAAATTCAGGTCCAATGCTTGCACAACCCTCTGAACGAGTGTTTACTGTACATTTAACTAAGCCAAGCTCAAGATCCTTCAAATTTGGTTCAGTATTTTTATTTATCAATATTTAAACAAAATTTGATTAGAATTCTACATTTTAAATGCCAACTCTTAAGTTAAGTTATGACTTTAATGCTAAACTTCTTTAAAAATTCCGTTTTCTTCTGCTCACCGACTTTACATGCCCGAGAGCCTTTGAAAAGTTGGTCAACTGTACCTATAGAGAGGGAGTGGTAAGGAGGGAGAGAGAGAGAAAGAGGAGACAACGATGAAGGTTTTGCCTTTTGCTTGAAAGAAAAAGTAAAGTGAAGTTTTTGGTTTCTTTTAAAGCGATAGAAAAAACACTCTCTAAAGGCAGCTCTCTATCTAGTCAGTGTGTGTGTGTGTGTGTGTGTGTGTTTGTGTGTGTGTGTGTGTGGCAAAGCCATTTGTAGAAAGAAATCAAATTAAGTGCCTCGGGCAGCCATTTGTAGCATACGCTATATCAAATTATGCCCGCATACAAACGTAGAACGTAGAACGAAGCAGCACGGAGAGGTGAAATAGGGGGAAATGATGGGTGAGGTGATGGGTGAGGTGGAGGTGGATGGCGGGAATGTGTGTTAGTTAGTCAGGTGAATTCTTTCGGGTTTGCCGTTAAATGGCAGCAGCAATGGAATTGAATGCTCTTGCGCTTTTTTTCAGTTTAAATTTTTAATTGAAATTACAAATTGATGTCAGCGACGCTGACCGAATCTGAATACGTATGAAAAGAACTCAAAAAATAAAAGGTAGACACAAAGAGAGAGACAGACAGACGGACAGAGAGCGAGGGAGAGAGAGGGAGAGGGAGAGGGGAATACAGCAAACAAACTACCACAAAGTAAAAAACGAGGCGAGTGTCGTATGTCGAATATTCAGACTGTTGTTCGCACAATCTGGCAACGCTGGGTCCGGCAGAGGAAACCGGCATTGGCACTGCGAATAAGATCAGCGGCAATTGCCAGCACCAGGGCTTTGTTTTTATACCCGGTACTCAAGGCATTCGTGGGTGTTATCACAATGTGACAGAACACGCAGGACCCTACAGTTTTTATGTGATATTCGTCAGCATTGCGTTATGACAAATTTGGAATATCAACAATTATATAAATTATATAGCTGTGGTTTCAATCGTTATTTCACTTTTGCTATAGATCATGAACTCGGTTTTATTTTCTTTATTGTTGTTCAATTTCCAATAAGTTGTTTTAGCGGGTATCTCACAGTCGATCACTCTCGGTAGCAGCTTTCATATGTGTTGTTGATGTTGTTGATGTTGTTGAGGTCGGCATTGCATTTAATACGGCAACATCGTCGTTGGAACTCGTTCATTATTAACAGCGACAGCTGCAGTTGCAGTCGCAACGTCGAACGACGCCATATTGACAGTTATTAAAGCGAATGAATGAATGAATGAATGGAAACTGAATGAATAAATGCATATGACAAATTAGGCTGGGCCAAAAATAAGACCAAATGAAAAACCGTGTATGCACGGTTTAAAGGTTTGAGAAATGCTGGAAACTCTCATGGAGAACATGGCTGAGTTTAATAAGCATCTGAAATAACTCTTGTATTTTAAAACAATGATGAATAACAATTTGAACTATTATAGGTATGAGACATCAGAAATCTATGCATTTATTGTCCTCTAGAAAACAAAACATTTAAATGTTTGGAAAGACTAATCTTCGAGAAGGATATTCAGTACAGTACAGGTACAGTTGTGCATGGGAGTTATGTGTGTATTGCTTTGGAAGACTAATCCTTCAAAGGGATATTGTGCTTTGCTTGTTACTTACTCGAACTTATCGATACTAACTGATGACATGTACAGTTGTGCTTGTGACTTATCGATACTAATTGAAAGCTTAATTAAATCCGTTCTACACTTGAGCTGTCCATATAACGATTCTAAGAAAATAAACATTTTATTTTTTTCCGAAGACCAATTCTCTAAGAAGGATATGCACTTGTGGCACAGGTACAGTTGTGCTTGTGCTTGACTAACAACTTGTTGTAAGTTTGTCATGTATGGTATGGTATGTGCTGGGATTTCAATTTGACGTTGATTCGTGTCGGTTTTGGCTGTGGTCATTGCTGCAAAATGTTTTGCTTAACACCTTCACGTGATTCCGGCATTTATTAAATTGCTTTGTACTTTGTTGCCATTTCCGTTGGCGTTGCACGAGACGCAAAACATGCGACGTGACGAATGATGGCCAAGAGCAGGAGGTGCTGTGACGTGAAACGTGAGACGTGAGTGCGTGTGGCAAGCAGGTGAGAGCGAGACAGAAGACTGGAGGCAGGACACAGGAGACAGGAGACAGAAGACAAGAGATGGTTGCACAATAATGAGGCATATTTACAAATGCTTCTTCATCTCTCTATGCTCAACTCCCTAACGTTGCAGGCAAATTTGTATTTTAAATTATGCGCATCTCTTGCCGTGTTGGGAATTGATGCGATGTGATGTGATGTGAGGCGGGTGCTAAAAGCCGTGGGGGATTTCCCCTCCCCTCCCAGGAGACATTCGACGTCTCGTTTTAAAATGCGACGCATGACTTTCATTTCACGTTGTTTACTTCGCATGCGGCCGCGTGATTTTCGTTTACGGACAATGCCGGCAAAATGGAGTGGTGCCGTGTTGTTGTTGTGCCGTGATGCGTTGCTTGGCGGTGCGGTGGTGCGGTGGCTGGTGGTGCTGTGGTGTAGCGCGGTGTTGCGGTGCTTTCCACTCTTCAGGCACCGCGGCACGACGCGGCACGTGTCAACAGTTGGAAATGGGTTTTTAAGGCGCCGCAACGTATGCTTCTGTTTCTTGTTCTTCAACTTTTGTTTCAATTACCGTTACCTGTTACTCTCTCTCTCTCTCTTTCTCTCTGTCTCTCTCAATTGCTATCTCTCTCTGGCTCAGTTTTGTAGTGTGTCGCATAGAGCGCGTGCTGGTCGTGACCTCGTGGCCAAGGAAACTTTGCTGACGTATTTTTATGACTCAAGCGTGTTCATAATACGCTTTAGTACGTGTCCAGTGTTGCACAACGACAGCGACAGCACTCTTTAACCATAATTGCTTATTGGCAACACTGGTCATGCACACACTATTCGAATGTGTGGCAACACACAAATCGTCTGCTCAAGCATAAAACTAACCCTTACCTCCATTCCATTGTTTGCCATCACTCAGCTCCAATTTAAAAAAGCTTGTCCAAAAAAAAGAGACGGATCAAGGTAAAAAGGGGCGTGGCAGACTCTATAAAACTTGTATGTTCTTTAAAATTCTTGATTTCTCCCATTTTTCCTTATAATTACTATTATTTACAAACTTAAATCTTAAAATTTTGTAATTTTATTTAAGTCTTTCGAAATGGACTGAAGAGAGGAATATACAAGTTTTAAATTTTAATTACAAGTACATCCTTGATTTGTAAAGTACAGAAATTCATTTTTGTATTATTTTTCGAATATTTTGAAAGAGAAAGAGAAAACAAATGAAAATAAAGGAAATTAAAATCATGATATGTAATTGGTGAATTTATGTTTCTTCTTCAACCTGGATACTTACAAGGCAAAAGTAATATAATGTGTTAATAATTCGTTAGGTTTTCAAGTGCATTTTTAATGCAATTGCTGTTAAGGATTGACAAATGGGCTATTTAGATTGGTAATTGCGGACTTTGCACAGGGACAACAATAATCGTGATATAAATAACAATAATTGTAATAGTTAAATGTGAAATGTTGCTGGTTGTGTGTGTGGGTGAGTGTGTGTGTGTGTGTGTGTGTGTGGCAATGAATAAATCAAAGTTGTTGCCCGAAGAAGTAAGTGCACTCGGAGTGCCATTAATAATGCCCGTTGGCCATTGGCATTTTGGCTGAAAGGGAGGTCGTCTCTCTCGAATCGGGTCAGTGCATAACCCGGTTACTCACTCACTCTCTCGCTCGCTCACACTCAATCCCTGGCTGTCGACCTCTTTTCACTGCGTTTCGCCTCTCTTGACCCACTCGGTGCACATCTATCTCCTGGTTGTCTGTTGCTGACGCATGCATATTGCATGTGGCCTAATGCCGGGCGATTAAAGCCAACTTGCAAGTATGCAACTTGCAACTTGCAACTTGCAACACGCTGCTGCAAGTCCATGTCATGCATTTTTCAATAGCGACACTGTGTGCTGCAAGTTTTGCACCCAGACAGACATTAATATTAAACAATAAATACCAACAAGTTGCAAAACGGGGCAGAAATGGGAGAGGGGGAGGGGCAGGTGCAGGGGAAGAAGGGGGGTGGGGAGAGGAGAGGGGAGAGTTACCCCCCAAGTGGTCGTTGGCATAAATGCATCGTCAATTAATGTAAATTAAAGGCAAAACCGAATTCCATTTCCGTTTTAACAAGACACTTAATTACATAAGTGAGTGGACACACGCACATACATATGTATTATACACTCCCAGAAGGGGGGGAGGAGGAGGAGGAGAAGGGCCTAAACTTGCTAGCAACTATGTTTAGAATTTACTTAACAAGATGACGACTAGAAGTGCTTGAGTTATAGTGCATTATAGACATTATAGACACATCTCTCTAGTTGGCATTCATGCATATTACTCATACGCCATGTGCCACACACACACACACATACAGAGAGCACTTAACCAGGCGTTCAGACGTATAAACAGCCCAAGCTTCAAACTACAGCTACAGCTTTGGCTTTGTCAGGTATTTGCATTTTGCATTTGCGAGTTTCGTAATTAAGTTTCAAGAGCAATTCGAGTTTATCGGCTGCTGCCATTCCACATTTCAGCTATCTCCCTCTCTATTCATCTCTCTGTCTCTCTCTCTCTCTCTTTCTAACCGCTATCTCTGTGTATGATATCCAACCAATTTGGCTAGCTCAACTTGAAATACTCATGAACTCATCCATTGCTATACCGTGTTTGACCTAAGCTAACTATTAGGTATGATGACGTATAAAATCAACTCCATAAACTTAAATTTTACGCTTTCAAAATTTTAGCTTCTTCACTGATAAATTAAAAATGTTTCAAAATTAAGATGTTTGTAAAAAAAAAAGCCAAAAAATTTCTTAAAAGTTATGTATTTTTTAAATTAAAATCTTTAAGATATTTATTGTTCTATGTTTTTGAAACAGGAATTTTTTTAAGTGTATAACATATTTTATTCGTAGTTTCCCGAAACTTTAGTATTCATCTCCATGCATAACTTTTAATTTTTAATGTTAAAATTGTATATCTAAATCTTAAAAGAATTTCTTTTTTTTTACCAATTTTCAATATTTCTCTTTCTATAAAAACCCAAGTAAGTTTTCAATTCACATCGCTAAGTTATATTTTAACCATATTTCCTCCGGAAACCTTTAAATTTGTTGGACCCATTCAATAGCTGAATTTCAAAGTTATGAAGATTTTTTTCTTATAAATATCTGAAGAGATTCAAATATTAAACACGAACTCCTAATACAATATTTCATCACAATAACGTCATAAAAACACTCTGAAAAAAATTTAGTTATCGCTTGAGAAATTTCCATATAAATCGCTCTGCTTTTGTGATATACTTTAACTCTTTTACTTTAAATTTACTTTACAGGGTATCTCAAAGTCTTATTACATAAAAACGTCAATTGTAGGTGCTTGTTTTACAGCTGCAGCAAAACGAGTTAAACTAAAGGTGAATCCTTCAAATACATTTTATTGTGGCATACAATTTTGATGCTTGCCACAAAATACAATACAGTTGCCAAATGTTCTTGTTATTGTTGTTGTTGTGGCTTGGGGAATAGCAAAGAATGGAAATTTATCAGAGGTTTTCCAAGTGCCAATAGACAGAAATTTAAATTAGTTGATAATTGGGCAGCTACATCTTTAGGGCTACAAATCATTGAAGAGTTCCTACCCAAAATAAATAATAAACGAGAATATCTTGCAGCCCGAATAATACACAAATTTGTGGGCAACGGAAATTTAAAATGCCAACATTCTCTTTTTTGCCTCGCCTTTCAGCAACTGTGTAAAAAAGATTTGCAATTATAAAAAATTATTATGATTTATATGAATTTTTTTGCTCAATTTCAGCTATGACAATTTATGAGTTAACATTGCGATTATCACACGCAACACATCTTCCTCCTTTCTCTCTTCTCCCTCTCTTCTCACACTTATTTCCTATAATTTTAGCATAGCAACAAACCAAAAAGAACAAAATTTATAACAAGCGTTTTATTTAAAAAAAACAGTGAAAAGATAGCAAATTGAACAATATGTTGTTGTATAGAGCAGAGAATCAATGTGTGTGTGATAACAGTGAATTTCTTTAAATAATTATAATTATAACAAAACGTAAACCTCTTCGGGATTCGAACTCACAACCATCCACAGTTGAGATTCCATAGTTTTGATTACTCCCTTTTCACCTTAATTTTATTTTTATTTTTTTAAACATGCGAGTGGGAATCGAACCCAGTTAATTTCAAATAAAAAAAACGTGTTTTCTCTAGTTTTATGGAATAAACTAGAATTTAAATTAGTCCTTCTTTGGAATTTGAATAGTTCAGACTTAAGTTTTATTTACCGAAAATTTACAGAAAACATTTATAGATCCAATCTTCTTTAAAAGAACATTTTTGAACAAAAATGAAGTAATCCATTTGAAATTATACAGGAATATATAGATATATGGATAGATTTTTCAACCTAAATATAGTACAATCACGAAGACCGCTCTGCAGGAAAATGCTAGACTACAAGATACTCAGCCAACACTGACTGAAACAAACATGAATTGTAACTTTAATGATCAGTCAAGGAAATGAATTAAACAATTTGTTGAAATATTCAAAACACTAAAGACTTAATAAAATACAGTAAGACGTCGTTTTAAAGCACTGGGAATAGTTAATGTCATTTGCACGAACTTGGGCAACATGCAACATGCGGCAAGTTGCATGCAACGTCCCGTTGACGATGGAACTAACTAAAACTTGGCCACAAAATGCAAATTCCGCGAATTCGTTTAAACGATTTTGATTACTTAAAACGCAACAACAAAAACACCAGTTGTAGCAACAACAACCATAACAATAAAAGTAATAATAAACAACAAAAAAATGAAATGGAGAAGCAGTGAGAAAGAGAGAGAGAGAGAGAAAGTGAGGGAGATAAAATTATGGTAAAGAAATACAAATAAATAAAGCGTTTTTATATTTCCGGCGACGTTGCATTCAAAAACTGTCCTTGATAATGATCATGTTGTTGATGATGGTGATGATGATCCTGTTGTTGATGATGATTATTATTATTATTACTATTATTGCTATTATTATTATTATTTTGGCTCTGGCGTTTTTCTTTGTCTTTGGTCTGCGGCAGCAAGTTGGCGTCGTTGCATTTGCAATGGAAATGCCTCTCGTCGACGTTGCATGCGAAATGCATTTTAAATGCGAGTTTTGCCCGGATCCCTCCATTTCCTTCAGTCCCCCTTCATCCCCTCCACCGCCTTCACCACCGCCCCTTTTAAAAGTCGTTGACAATTTGGCGACGGCGATGAAAATAAATAAATAGGCAAAGCCCAAAAAAAAAAGCGCTCTCGTCCAAACCGAAAGCCCAACAACATCAGGACTGTTCCTATTACTTCAGTCAGTACCTCCCCCTCCCCCTCCATTGCCTCTTCCCTTTCCTTTCCATTACTTACCCTCCTCCTCTTTCTTCTCCCTTCATGCAAGCCGTAAGCATGCAAATATTTAGATTAATGCAAGACTTTTGCAACAAAATACGCGGCGCGCATATTGCCAAACAAATTTTTATTTATGCCATAGTTTTTGAGGGGGCGTAGTTAGAAACGGAAAATGGCAACGGAGGGAGGGGCAGGGGGGTCGACTGGGATGGGGGATTGCAGCTGTCTGGCTAAGTCACTTGTCAGTCGCAACACCAACGACGATGACAAAAATTTGTTTCTTTTTATTTTTCATCCAGTTTTGTTGCCACTTTCTGAAGTTCTTGAAGCGAGCAGGTTCGGCTATGGCATCCAGTTGAAAGATTTTGTTCGGAATTATACAGTCAAGCCGTGTTACGATGAACGTTTTTTCATTTGAATAATTTGCACATTCAAAATACATTTTTTTTTAAATTATGATTTTGATATTATAAGTATTTATTAGACTATAATACAGTCCAACTTCCCTTACTCGAATCACCGTTATCCAAGAAAAAAATTCGAGCTAAGGAGACTTCGAGTTATGGAATTTTCTTTTTTAGTTTTTTAAATGAAACTACAAATGCATTCATTTATATATACATTTCAAATTGCAAATTTTTCTTGTTATTTTCAACAAAAAGGATTCCAGTTTGTTCAAGACCTGTCAATATTCTTAAAAATTGGTTTCTTCGTTCTTTTGCTGTATCCAGAAGAAGTTCCCGATTCAAATGTCATCATAATTAATATTCCATTTTTTAATATAATGAAAACAGTTTTTGCTGATATACCATATTTTTCAGAAACTTCAATTTATTCGATCTAATTTCAAATTCCTTCACTAATAAGTTTTAATATTTCTTTAAAAAAATTTAAACATTTAAATACTCTGATGCGCTGACAAAGAAGTACGTTTCGAACATCTTTCATATTGCATCTCCATATGTTAATGTACATTAATATTACATATCCAAACAAACTTTATTGGAGATTTCCCCGAAAAATTCGACGGGCCAATATTTTTGTTCGAATTACGGAGAAATTCGAGCTAGAGAAGTTCGAGTTAGGGAAGTTCGACTGTAATTTGATTTATTTCAAGTTTGAAAAGACTATCAGGCCTGTTCCGGTTTTCACTTTCGGCAAGATTTTGCGAAAATGAATTTCCCTCACTTGTTCCGGTTTTCACTTTCGGCAAGATTTTGCGGATTGAATTCACGTGACATTGAGCTAGTGAGTTTGAATTCGGCAGGGATAAATCGATGATTTTAGCATGCTTAGCATAAAGTTAAAGTCAAAACAAAATATAAATTAAATAATCTAATGTTTTAGGAATAATTCAACATCATCAGATAAACAAACAGTAATTTATTTGATTTTTAAATAATTTTTGTTTCATCATACCTCAAAATCGATAAGACTCTAACCTAACATTTTTGTCGGATTTGCTCGACTTGTTCTAATTTCCGCAAGAATTTGTGAAAATGAATAGGAAGTTTATTAGGGCTGCCCTTGTATGTCAGGAAAGTAGTAAATATTTTGGTACAAATTTTAAACCACAGCTTAAGTGCTTTTAAGCATTGCGTAAAATAATGAATTAAATTTCTGTTTTTTTTAATGCAAGTTTGGACAAAACTGTTTGTTATTTAATGCAAAAAAAGCAGATTTTTTTTTGTATACAAACACTGTGCAACAATTGACAACTCTGCAAAAATACATTTCTCAACACTGAAATCAGCCCGCACTTTCAAAAATACAAAAGTAATCCGGAAAGTAGGTTTTACCTTTGAAAAATGCTTCCACTTATTATTAAATAAGTAAATGAAGAATTAATTACACAATTTGACAGAAGGAAATTCTTTTGACGCAAATGTCTGATTCACTCAAAACATTTTCCAGCACTGTTCTGCTAAAAATTACTCAACACAATGTGTGAGGGAAGTTCGGAGGGTAATTCGTAGGAAATGTAAAGGAATTTTAAGGGAAATTCGGTCAATTCTTGCGGATTGAAATTCGCAAAAAACAAGTGAAAACCGGAACAGGCCTGTATGTATTGTTTCTTAAAGCACTGTATGGATATCTTATTTGTCTAGTGATGTAAATTCGAAATGTTAATCGAGTTTGAAATCGAAATGTATAAATTAATAATAAAGAAGCGTGGTTTGGGTTCTAAAATTACTACGCACTCAAATTTAATTTAATTCGTTAGAGTAGTTTTTTGGCTTAACATATCAGCTTTGAGGAACTTAATTTTTCATTCCTTCTATTTTTTTAAAAATTCTAAATTTTCAACCTCAAGTTTTAACATTAAATCAAAAAATCATGAAAATAGATTTAATAACCTCGATTTACAGTCAAAAAAAAAAATCGAGTTATAAATAGTAATTGAAAATCGTTATCGCGAAAATCGAGTTGTCGATTTTCAATGTAACTTTACATTACAAGTGAAAAGCTCATGAATTGTAGGATCATTTAGTTCAACGATTGAATTTAATCCTTCAAATGAAATACGCTGAACAAACTCCAGTGAAGTGTCGATTTATCATGGAAATGGATTTTATTACAATAGCTCGAAACATCGTTAAAAATAATCGAATTGAAGTACTTGAAGTACTCGCATCATCGACTTTTCGATGTATTTTTACATATAACACTATCGAAATAAAGATGAATTTAGCGACAAGTTGAAAAAGTGCATTTCGAAATATTTAAATCGCATCGGTTCCTCTAGAGTTCGGCTTGAAACTAGATTGCAGATTGTTCTTTGTGAATGAGGCTGAATGGGAAAAAGTTCGTTGAATGCGAGTTGAGAGTGGAGAGCGACAGAGTAACGAGTGTGGCATGTGGCATGCGGCATGTGGCGACTGTGTGGACGGGGCAGCAACTTCATCATAGTTGCAAAACGGTTGCCGTAGCTTTTTGGCCAACGTGCAACGTCTATATGTCAAATTAATTGATGACCAATTTGCGTTTTCAATTAAAAGCAGCGCGCACTTTTTGCCCAGATACGATTTCATTTTTGTGTCTCTCGCATGGTTCTTTCTTTTTTTTTTTTTTGAATTCTTTTCTTTTCATTTTTTTATTTTATTTTTTTTTTGGCTCTATTTTTCCGTGTTGTGTTTTTGTCTCGTTTTTCGGTATTTTTCTTTTTGTGTTGTTGTTGATGTTGACGATGTTGTTGCTGTTGTTGTTGTTGTTGTTGTTGTTTCTGTCGCCATCGTTTTCAGTACGGAAATTGCCCCTTTTGGCAAAAGCGATGAAGTGCAGCCGCAGACGTTGCCCACGCTGTGTCATCCTTCCTCTCCTCCTCCTCCTCCTCCTCCTTGTTATACTCCTCCTCCTTCTCCTTAATCTCCTCCCGCCTGCAGGAGTCGTTGGTTCCATTGAATTGCGTTATAATGCAAAAAGCTCTTTTGCCTTGCCAAAACTGCGATCTACAATTCTCCATTCCCCCATTTCACATTCGTTGACTATCGTTGAATGTGTTTCTGATTCCGATTTCGATTTCGATTCCCCTCCATGTGTGACTGATGTGGGCGTGGCAACGCCCCCAATGCGCGGCGCTCAATGGCCAAAGCTTAACAGCGTTTCTTTAATTAAGTTGCACAATTTGTAGCCAGTTGTCGGGCCATAATAGACTTTTCGGGCCACTTTTGCCAGCCAGCCGAGACACGACAGACACGACAGCCTCAATGACAGTTTCGATACAGCCCTATCAAGAGCTCTTCATTCACCCCTCGCATCCCTCCCACCACTATTACAACTCTGGTTTGCCACGTTAAATACGTATGTATTTCAGACGTCGCTGAATCAGTTGAACGGAGGACCAGGCCTTAAAGTCTAAGCCAACTTATTTGAGTAAGGGGCATTTTTCAATGTACATATGTACATATAAGTTTGATCTTCAATATTGTTTTAAATTTCAAATTATTTTGTATACATTTATGTTGCTTAAATATCCTTTTAATAGTTATCAAACATCTTTTAAAAAAGGTTAATTTATTTACCTTTTTTGTTTTATTTCAACTGATATCTGTCTCATATTTCATTGCTCACATTCCATATTAAGTTCTGAAAATATCACAAATTATAGCTAATCTTATATGTAACTAAATGTGGAAAATATTGCATTAAAATGATTGTTACAGTCTCAAATTAAACCAGTTCTATTTTCGCTAAATTTTTAACCAAAACTAATTATTAGGTTCTTTTGAATTGAAGGTTTATTTTATTCTACACTTAATTTAATCTTTAACCTTAAAATCTATTAATTTTATGTATATTTTTCTGCGTTTTTACACATTTTTTTTAATTTTTAACAATTTTTAATTTATTTATCGACAATTGACGTTTTTTTTTACCTTTTTGTACAAATCTCATAGATTTATTGATGGAATAAATGAAATAAACTGTTATTTATTAATGTAATCTTTTGAAAGTAGTGGCAAACTTTACAGTAAATAATAATATAAGTTTCTGTTCATGATTTATCTTTTTGATTTGTTATTTTGGAATAGTTTTGCACCTAAAATTACTTTCAATGTTGCCAATTTTATTCGATGCGCATTATCATATATGGGCTAATCCTGAGTTGCGGACGTTACATTTGCACGCAAATTTTCATGTTTAAACTGATACAGCTCGCGTTCAGATTGGTGAATTTAAATGAAATTTTCTGAAAAATGCATTTCATTGAAAGTACTCTTGAACCTATTTTAAGATAAGAGCCTTACTGTTTTCGAAAAAAAATTAAGCTTGCTGAAAGTTCCGTTGCGGCCGTTACAAAGAATGGAAGTCGATTTGAGGTTAACGTACATTTGCACATATATTAGCGAATTTTGCATAGTAAACAAAAAATATCCAAATACAAAAAATTAAGTGTAATATATGACCATATCAATCCATCATCAAAAATAAAGATAAGTAGTCTCCTTAATTAAAAATTTTAGTTTTTGTCTGTTGCGGACGTTACGTTGCGACGTTACACTTTTTACACACACACTTCTTTTCAAATTATTAATATATATTAAATATTTTTTCGATACAGTTTTTATCTTAAATAAAAGAAAATTAAACAAACTTTAAGATGGGCTAAGCTCTAAACACTCAGACGACCGTATTGCCCACTATTTTGGCCATTGAAAATTCCCCTTTTTTTACAAGATTTATTGAAATTTAGAGGCAAAAAGAGGAATTAATTGATTAAGCTCGGCCATGAACAACCAAACCACCGTAAAATCATTTTGATTTAGTAATTTGAAGCCTGAAATATATTCTATTACAACAAAAAACAACTATTATTAAAAAACATGCAAATTATTGACAATTAAAGGTTTTTTCCCTTGGTTTAAAAATTTTCGGATTAGCCCATATGTATGAATATTATATTTACAAACCAAACATGACCTCAGTTCCAATAAAACCAAATGCCTGAATAAATATAAATTCAAGTAAAAGCAAAATGCTGAAGAAAGGCCGAAACTAAAGATTAAACCCAGAAAAAAGGTGTTAAAATGGTGATCATCTGTCAAATGAGACGAGAAATAGGATTAAAGCAATTCGATGCGACAAAATTATTGATGGTTTGTGAAGGGAGAAGGGGGGCCAAAAAAAAAGGACCTGCGTCATCTTCATTAGGCGGCAGGCAACCTGACGACGCGACCGTTTTGTGGGGTGGTATTAGTATGTGTGTGTGTGTGTGTGTGTGTGTGTGTGTGTGTGTGTGTGTGTGTGTGCAGGACTCTCGAAGGCTGTTAGGTACGAGTATATGGGCATGTTAAGGACATCGCCAAATGAAGTGACAAGCAACTTAACGCATTTAAATTAATTAAAAATGTGCTTAAGATGTTTTCGACTTGCGACTGGCGACGATGGCAACAACAAAAGGCATCCTCAGCCTGTCCCTGACAACGGTAGACTCTAACAACAACAACAGCAACAACAACGACAACAAGAATAGAAGCGAAGAACAAGGACAAGTAGAAGAAGAACAAGAACAAGAAGTGGAAGTTGCTTTGCTTTTGCCTTGCAGCTGGCAGCTGTAATTAGACAATTCACTCGCCACTCGCAACTTGCCACACGCCCCGCGCCCCGCTCTGCCCTTCCCCACCCTCCACTTCTCACTCGCCACTCCTCACTTGCCACTTGCCACTCAGAGTCCCTGCGCGGACGCCTTTCGCCTTGACTGGATTTGGGCCTGGCCTGTTTTGGGTTTTAGTTGCGCATCAAAAAAAGGCCAAAAATAAAATTCAAGTATGCGCTTGTACACAGTGCTCGACTACGAAATACCCTGCGTCCATATCCTTAGACATGCGAGCACGTTCACATGCGAACAATTAAATTAGTGAGAAATTTTTATATCTTTGTTTTTTCTTGAAAAATTCGATTAGGATCCGAATGAGACATAAGTTATGAGTTGAAAAATTTATTTGGAGATATCAAATCAAAAAACAAAAATAATTGTCCACTTAAATTAGATAGAATTGCATTTTAAACATAAACAATTTGTATACCCATTACAATGCATTGTATAATGTATAATAAATAATAAATATTATTATTAGTCAGCTGCGCCGACAGAACACGAAGTCGTTGTTGTTTTTTCGTCGACGATGAAGAAGGCGACTTTGAGACGCCAATTTATCCAGACAATTTGAGCTAGATGAGCATGAGATGACACTGCTAGCTGATCTAAAGATTAACTCCATATAAATCTAAGAATCTGTACTCCAAATGGAAAATAACCTTGATTTTTATAAAATATAAATTATATTATTTGTAATCAACGATTGCAGACTTACGAGCTAAACCGAAAATATATAGGCTCGAGGAAAGACTCCGTCTGACTGTTATACATATTTTTAACCCATGTTTCCAGGGTATTACAAACTATTTTTTTTTTGTTGACGGCACAAATAGAAGCCGCGCCGCATTGGCGGTAAAGTTTGCAACAGCGTCAGGGAACTTTGTCCTGGGGAGCATGGACTCTACACGAGTCCAAAGTTCCCAGTTCCACGGTTGCACCGTTGTCACTTCAGAGGGAAAGAAAAAGGGAGTGAGAGAGAGAGAGAGAGAGAGAGAGAGAGAAAGACTGCAAGTGCTTTAGCCTTGTCGTTGCCTTCTTGGCGCATCGACTTTTAAGTAGTTGCGCCATACACACACCTAGGGAAAGCGAGAGAGAGAGGGCAATAGAGTTAGCTTTTAGTTTCGGGTGGCGGGGGGAGTGGGCAAAAAGTCGCTCACTCGTAGGCGTTAATGAAAATGCTTGTAATTAGTTTTGTTTGTTGGCAACGATGCAGCGGAAACGGAAGTGCGCCAAATAATGCCAACTTGCGCTTTTGCATGCATCGAACTAATTGATTTGCCGGTACTGCAACCAACCCCCTCCGCTCTTCCTCCCGTCCCATCAAACAACGACTATCGACTGCAATCTCTCTCTCTCCATCTCTCTCTCTATGCCTTTTCTCTTGTATGCTGCTCTCGAGTGCTGCCAACGTAATGAATTTACTTCAAATGCACTCATCGCTCATAGCTGCAGTACTCAATAAAAAACAATGAGTGAATGCTAAAAAAATTCTACGGCACACGATCAAATTGGATGTTGAAAATGTTTGTTAAATCATGGTAATGACCCATGATAACGAATGACGTAATTTTGTATGCAACAATTTAAAAAAATATTTGGTAGTGAAGGAAAATTTAACAATGAACTATTTTACGTAATATAATAATTCTCTAAATAAAACTTGTATTTTTCTTATAAAAAAAAATTAGAATATATAAAACTGATTAAAAAAATTGATAATTCCTTTAGTACTAATTTTTGCTCATAGAATTTGATTATTTTTACTCATAAATAAAACTTAAGTTGGTACTTTAGTAAAATATTGAAAAATTTTGCTTATCAAAAGTAAAAAATACAGATTCATTTTCATTTTGGTGCAAAAATAATTGTTATTTTTAAGCAAAAAAAAAACTTAAAGATGTTTAATGTTTCAATATTTGATTTGTGATTTTTTTTTTTTTTTTGCTCAATTTTATTTTTTTAATTATAAGGAATAAATCAAAATTAATTGTCATTATGTGGGTAAATTTCTGAAAACCATAATTTAGTAAATAATGGTGAAATTTAGAAGAATATTGGTGTATTTTTCGCTATCATAAAGTTGCTATAAAAAAAAATCAAAAAACAAATCAGTAGTTAAATGTTGTAAATTTCAAATATCAAGGCGGCAAGCCTCCAAAGCTTCAAACTTAACAGTTCATAGTTTCTCATTCTCCCAATTTATTTTCAAATTTCTAGAGCGTTTTATTACATATATATTTTTCTTATTTTGGGTATATTTTTAAAATCAGTGCTAATCGATAGCTGCATGATTAGCACGCGTTATTCCACTTGCTGTTTCAACAATCAGATTTGAACTAGCCAACTATAAAATGCTGCGTATCTTGAAGACCGCAATATTGCGTGATCAGTTTCAGAAATATTATGCGACTGCTGCGAAGCCAGCGACAATCCCAGAGCCGCAGACTTCTCCGGAGGTGCTCCACACGGATCTGTTCATCAACAATGTGTGGCACAAGAGCGAGGCGGGCAGGACCTTCGAGAGCATCAATCCCGCCACGGAGGAGACCATTGCCGAGGTGCAACTGGCGGGCGCGGAGGACGTGGCCTTTGCCGTCAAGGCCGCTCGACAGGCGTTCAAAATGGGCTCCCCTTGGCGCCGCATGGACGCCTCGGATCGCGGGCGTTTGCTCTATCGTCTCGCCGATTTGATGGAACGCGATCAGGTGTATTTAGCCAGCCTGGAGACTCTGGACAATGGCAAGCCATACAACATGTCCTACAATGTGGATTTGCCACTTGCCATCAAGAATCTGCGCTATTTTGCCGGCTGGGCGGACAAGACGCAGGGCAAAACGATTCCCATGGATGGCGAATTCTTCACGTACACACGGCATGAGCCCGTGGGCGTGTGTGGCCAGATTATACCCTGGAACTTTCCCATTTTGATGATGGCCTGGAAATTGGGTCCTGCCTTGGCCACTGGCAATACCGTTATCCTGAAGCCCGCGGAGCAGACAACTCTGACGGCATTGTATATCGCTCAGCTGGTGAAGGAGGTTGGTTTTCCCGAGGGCGTGGTTAATGTTCTGCCCGGATTGGGGGACACGGGTGCGCATCTGGCCAACCATCCGGATGTGGACAAGGTCGCCTTCACGGGATCCACAGAAGTGGGCAAACTGATTCAGTTGGCATCGGGAATCACGAACTTGAAGCGTGTCACCCTCGAGTTGGGCGGCAAATCACCCAACATCATATTGGCCGATGCAGATCTGGATTATGCCGTCGAGATGGCGCATTTTGGGCTATTCTTCAACATGGGTCAGTGCTGCTGTGCTGGATCCCGCACCTTTGTGGAGGACAAGATCTACGACGAGTTTGTGGAGCGCAGTGCGGAGCGCGCCAAGAAACGGATCGTCGGCAATCCCTTCGAGGCGAGCACCGAGCAGGGACCCCAGATCAGTGCGGAGCAGATGCTCAAGATTCTCAGTCTCATCGAGCGGGGCAAGGAACAGGGCGCCAAGCTTGTTGCCGGCGGCAATCGCTCCGAGGAGCTGCCCGGCTACTATGTCCAGCCCACGGTCTTTGC
This sequence comes from Drosophila subquinaria, assembly GCA_037043405.1. Classification (NCBI taxonomy): domain Eukaryota; kingdom Metazoa; phylum Arthropoda; class Insecta; order Diptera; family Drosophilidae; genus Drosophila; species Drosophila subquinaria. The sequence continues at coordinate 385,709 of JBAMBL010000653.1, forward strand.
CGATGTCCAGGACACCATGGCCATCGCTCGCGAAGAGATTTTCGGTCCCGTTCAGCAATTGATGCGATTCAAGCAGTTGGACGAGGTCATTGTCCGTGCCAACAGCTCGAAGTATGGCTTGGCTGCCGGCATCTTTACCAAGGATCTGGACAAGGCCAACTACCTGGTGAGCGGCCTTCGGGCCGGCACCGTTTGGGTGAACACCTACAATGTTCTGGGCGCCCAGGCGCCATTCGGCGGCTACAAGATGTCCGGCCACGGACGGGAGAACGGCGAATACGCGCTCTCCAACTACACGGAGGTCAAGAGTGTCATCGTCAAGGTGCCGCAGAAGAACTCCTAGACTGGAATGAAGTCAAGAATTATTAACTGCTCCCATTCGTATCGGACAAATTGATATCTGTGTACTTCATTTATTATGACTCAAAGCTTGTTTCAATACAATTGTCTATTATAATTTGTTACAAATAAAGAAAATTTGTTTGATTTTGATGAATTTTTTAATGACAAATATGTGTTTGAGGAACAGAACCATTTAATTATTATGCATCTAAAAACCGTCGCTTCACTCAGCACCTGTATTCTATTTTATCAACATAGTTCAACTGAGAGTCGGGTTAATATATTTTTTCCTAGAAATTGTAAGTAAACAACTTCGTTATATTATTTTAGTCCATTTAATTCAGATTTTTTTATTAATTTTGCTTATAATACTCGACAAAACAAACCTAATACTTTTAGAGATTTATCTACTCAGCAATTCCAATCGTCAGATAGCGCACTCTTTTACTCACTCTCTTCTTTTTTAAAAAGCGCATTTTTTACTTTTTCATTCCATTTAGTTGTCGTATTCTTAAACGTTGCACGTGTTGCTAAACTTAGCTCTTAACGCAGTTCATCTGGGTGTCTTTATGTTTACCTCTAGGGTTCTTCCCAGTATTCTAACTCCTCTTTGTTATTGTTTTCTTAAACGCCAACGTTCTTCTTTTATCTTGCTCCCTCATCGCATCTCTTATGTTCATCAACTCTCTTTGTTGTTGCATTCTGAAACGTTGCACAGGATGCATTTCCTTACGTATGTATCATATTACAATAAAACAGTAAATTGAAACTCTCCAATATTATTTATTCAATATATTTTTTGAGACCTACCTCGGTCAATTTCTTTTCCTTTCTATCTATGCTTAAGAGTAACACAAAGCTTTAAAAATTCGAACATTTCAACTTAATTTTGGAGTTGTTGTAATTGTCAGATTCATTCTTTTTTTGTTTCAAAGAGTTCTAAAATGGCTGCCATGTGGCAACGCCAGGTGGCGTCTTTTCACTTATAAACCAGCTTAATTGTCCCAAATTTAATTTCCGCTTTAAGTTTGTCACACACACGCACACACACACACACACACACACACACGCAGTAGGCATAAATATGCAACAGCAACAAGGGCAATGGCAACGAAAACAATGACTGCCAAATGGGTGGTGCGACGGTGGTGCTGTGGTGGCGGTGCGGAAGTGGCATGGTGGGTCATGCCGTCGGTGGGTCTGGGTCACTTTTGCCTGGCAGCAGCAGCAGCAGCAGCGGCAGGAACAGGAACAATTCATCATCTATATGACAAGCAGTCGAAAGCAATCGTTTTGTCATCTTCTTCTCTGTTGCTAAATTGAATATGCCCAACCATCCAGCACAGCACCCACTCGCACCACCCACAACCACTGGCACCACTCAAAGCCACCCAGTTGCGAGTAGAGAGTGACAGGGATGGATAGAGACATTTCGAATGAAATGAATGAATGAGCAAACACATATGCATTGTAAATGTGTGTGCGTGTGTGTGTGTGCGAGTGTGTGTGCGAGTGTGTGTGTGTGTGTGTGTGCGTCTCTTCACATATGCATATCTGTCGCCGCATTCCAAAATAACACAAAGAGACGCATAGACGCACGTTCGTTTTTGGAGACCAGGAAGGAAGGAAGCTTTACAGACTGATAGATGCTAAAGATGTGTAAAAGGGAAGGGCAAAAGGGAGGTACAACAACTATGCACACATACATACATGCTATAGCAGACACGCATACAAAGTAGGCAACGAGTTGACTTTAAAAAGCCTACGTTTCATGTTCTATATAAATCTATATACATATCTGCATCTCTCCATATCTATCTCCCTGTCTCTGTCCCTTTCTCAGTCTCGTGTGACAATAGATCATCAAATTCATTACATTACATTTCATATGTCTCATTTGTACATTTGGGGGTTGAGAGTCGGGGTCGCAATCGGGGTTGAGGGGATCAATGACGGGGTCGTCTGTGCGTGACCATTGCATTCATCAAAATAAGCCAAATTCAAGCAACAATAATTTAGCCAAGCAACACACACACATATCTACCACACACTCACACACACACACTGAGAAAAATGCCGAACAAATCGTTCTACAAAAAAAGTTCTTAAACGAATTCCGTTTTGTTCAAGAATTCTTAAGAATGATTCAGTCTTTAATTATTTTAAGCCCGAATCGTTCTTGGAAGCATACACGACCGTCAAAACATTCAAAAATAAGAACTAAAATCCTAAATCAAGAAAAAAAAATATTAATTTCAAACTGTTCATTCTCAAATATAAACAAGCTTAGTTCTGATAAAAAAAGAAATCGTTAAATAAGTTTGGGACTCTGGCTTGAAACCAAAATATTTAATTTTTATTGTTTTTCCGCGTTCGCTTGCTTATAATTCCCAAATGGTTCTTGTTTGCTTGCTATATAATAATCTGCAACAAAAGATTTTATTCTTGGAAGTTTTCTTTAAAAATAATCGATATATTTAATTTAATATCTATCGTTCGTCACAATTGGGTATCAGAAATTTTTGGAATATGGAAATGCTTTCGTCACTAGTCACCTTTACCTTGTTAAACTGTGTTTATCATTGAACATTTAAACACCGAAAATTCTGGTTTCAAGTCCGAGCGTACTTGATTTTTCTCTCAGTGCACACACATGCAATACACACACTTGGCTTCTTTTGTGGTAAGTGATGCTTCATCATCAACAGCAGCAGCAGCAACGGCCCAACCACCAAAAGTTCAACACTCGTTCAATATAAAGACCTTTATGGTCTGGCTTTATCAGCAGCAACAGCAACCACACACTTCCCCTCCCCTCCCCTCCCCCACTCACTATCCCCAGCCCACAGACACGCCCCTTAGACTGCAGCCTACAATTCAAAGTCCAAGTCATACACACACAACACACACACCCACACATACTCAATGACACACTTGACCATGGGCAGAAATTTGCGTTGCGAATTTGCCGCGTTGTCTAGACAAAAGAGTGTGTGTGTATGTGTGTGTGTGTGTGTGTGTCTGGTTGTGCGTGGGTGGGTGTGTGTGCGTGTTTGTGAAATATTCAAAGCAATAAGTTCCTTAAAAAATTTCAAAAATAATTTTATATACGCAAATAAATCAAATTTAAATGGCAAATTAAGCTGGAGAACAAAACCACAAGAAATGTGTGGGAATGGCGTCTAAACAATATGCCCAGACCCAGCAGATACCCTGTAAAGAGCCCACGAAATATGCTAAAACCGGCTTGCTGAACATAATACTTTCCGAAGCATTTGAATATAAATGTTAACTATTTGTGAAAATACGTTGATTTCTAGAGCTTATCGCAGTTTTATGAACAAAACTACAGGGTATACATAAATGGTGTATTTCACAACGGAAATGTATGCAGTAAGAACTAAGGTATGCCTTAAGTTTTACAATTATTTCAGTATATATTGACATAAATTTAAATAAACGATATTTTTAAGAAAGTGCAACACATAAATTTAAAGTATTTCTAGTAAATATTAAAAAATAACTCTTTAAACTCAATTTATTATTCATAGCAGTCGCATCGGAACTGACAATGCTGAATAATTTGAATCAATTGCTTAGTCACACTCACACACACATATACACACAACTGTACTTAATCGAAGCAAATCCTGAGCTTGTTTTTGGGGATTTAGAATTTTATTCGAAGACAAAAATGTTAAGAGCATCATCAATAATAATTTGTGGGCTAAACAAAGTCTAAAAAACAGATAAGCTTAAGGATTATATAATCGACTCGAATTTCGTGCGTTGCCTGCAGGTGAAATGAATTAGCTGATCCCAGACAGCCCACGCAACCATCTAACCATCCAACCACCCAACCACCATGCCAATCCACAATCCAAACCCTTCCAAAGCCAAGTTCTAATTCATTTTTCTTTTCCTCTGGCTCTTGGGCGTGACGCTGCTAAGTGGTTTGAATCCAGCTTGCTGGGGAGGAAGAGAAGAAAATTATGAAAATTAAAGGCACAGCCACCACCTTGTGGTGCGGCAAAGCTTAAGGCTTGAGGGCAACCAATCGCCATCATCATAGCAATCGCAATCGCAGTCCAAGTTCAAGCATCGAGTCCAACAATGGAGCAAATTATGCGCGAAAAGTGCCAGAGAGCAGAGGCCAGAGGCTGGACGAGGTCCTGCTGCCAGACACCACCAGACTCAGGTGGTGCTGGCCATAAAAAACGCTAAAGAATGAAACAAAAGAAGTGCAGAAAATAAAGCAAAAGTAGAAGGAGAGCAAAGAGAAGAGAACTTTTGCCAATACGCGCGTTTGCGGCTCAACGGATAAATTATGCCGACGCACTCGAGTACTTATTGTGACTATGGCTCTTCCTCTTGCCCTTGTCCTTGCCCTTGGCATCATCCCCTGCCCCAACCGACCCACCACTTGTCTGCTAACGTTTTTTCATTTTTTGTATGCGCCCCTTCAATGCCGTCAATACAAGTTGGCCGCCGTTTTGTTTGCCATATTCAAAGTCATAAATCATAAAACTGCTCGAGGATATTTTATCATAATCACATCAGGAAGCGAAGCGTCCTTCAATGCGAAAAAAAAAGACACAGACTGAGAGTGAGAGGGAAACAGAGAGAGAGAGAGACTGTGAGTGAGAGAGAGTGAGAGGGGAGAAAATTGTTAGTCCGTTGGGTGAAAAGCTGCGACTCGATTTCGATTTTGTTCAATAGAAAAATGACATTATCCATATTTTTGGCGTTAAGTGTTGTGCTCAAAGTTGCCTCGTTGTTGTTGTTGTTGTTGTTGTTTTTCTTCTTCCCCCGGTTGTTGTTGTTGTTCTCTGGCCATGTTGTTGTAGCTTTTAATTTGTGTTCGCCTTCGTTTTGCTTTCTGCATTTGACAAGTGACTTTGTTATGGGTTGAGAAAGTTGCCTGCATAATTTAAGCGACTTACACATATTTTCACACACACTTACACACTCTCGCCTGCCAAATTGCATATGAAAGTCAATAAATAATTTTTCGCATAACCATTTGGCAGACACATCACAACAAACTGAACAAATCAGTCGATCTCGAGCTCATTAGGCATTCAGGCAGGCATTTTAATATACGAGAAATTCGTAGCTAACCGGCCACGCCCCTTCTCATTTTAATGCTACTCCCCCTTTCTTATATTACAACACACACTCACACACACTCTGTGGACACGCCTTCTGTCAGCTTTTTGAGCGGAAAGAGAGAAAGACAAAGTTCTGAAGATGAAAATTAAAAAAATCATTGCATACTCTGAGGCTGAACAAGTCGATGAACAAAACAAATTCGTTTTATGGAAGAGTTGCGACTAATAATACCAAATTAGCTAATGAAAGTAGTAGAAAATGATGCTTAACTATAACTATAAAAGTAGGATTGAAATAGAATTAATTATATATACTTGGAGGATATGATATGAAAGATACAAGATTAAAAATAAAACAATAGAGAAACAGACAAAAGAGTACTAGAGTACATATAAAGAGATAGGGAAAGCTATAAAGAATTAGAAAAACAGAGAATGAAAGTAGAAAATAAAATATGAAACTAATTATTAACTTGAGTTGAAGTAAGGGAAGAAGGAAGAATAACTTTAAAAAAGCTTCCATTTTCTTTTAGTGTGCTATCATTTTTGAGAATTTAAGAAAAAGGAGAGCCTCTTATTACATTTAACAACAAACTATTAATACATAGTATATGTATGTATATCCTTAAATTAGCACATATCGCTTGAACCCTTGCATTGATGTTAGAAGAACTGCCATTTCAATTGAGACTAAAGGAGATGCGAATGAATACAGGAAATTTGCCTTATAATTACCATAAGTCATAAAGGGTAGCGACGGGGGAGAGAGAGGACAAAAATAAAGGATAACGGATATGCCATTGACAACACATCCTGTTTTAGCAGTGCAATGGCATTACAATGGGTCATGCAAAAATTGACAAAAGGCTAAACCACATCCTGGCAAAAAGTAGAGAGACGAAACCAATTGAAAGAGGGTGAGGAGGGACAGAGAGAGGAGCAGCAATTGCTGCTAATGCTCTCGTTGCCAACATATGTTTTGGCCAAATGTTGTCATAAATTTTGAGCCAACAGCGTCGACAACAAGGACGAAGAGATAAAAACTAAGGATGCGGAGATGAGAATGAGAATGAGGATGAGCCGATGACGATGACGACGACGACGATGCTGCAGACAAAGTGCAAAGAAACAATGTGCAGTGCCAAACAGAAGCAGCAGCAGCAGCATCACAACAAAGGAAATGAGTGCGGTTGTCTGGCAGGGACTCTAGGACTAAGGCTCAGGACCACAAGACGGCAGGACAAGGACCAAGTTGACTTGACTGAACTGAAACTAAACTGGACTGGACTGGGACTGGGACTGGAGTGGACCAAAGTTGGCAAATGATCTGGCAGAAATCAGGGCCGCTTAAGAGCGCCGAGTTCCAAAGGCAAAGGCACAAGTCCTGACAGCCATCAGGACATCACCCAGCCTCATCCTGGCTGGTTGTGGGGAAAACTAAACTCCTGCTTGGCTGGCATCGCATGCAAAGCGATTAGAGTCGGAGGGCCGACATCCAGCAGACGGGAGCAATCAGGCAAAGTGCCTGCTGCTGTTGCTGTTGCTGCTGCTCCTGTTGTGTCCACTGTGTTGGTCACGTTGCACCTGCCACACAGAGAAAGAGATAGAGAGAGAGGGAGAGAGTAAGACAAAGAGCGAGAGAGACAGGCACACACATACAGCTAAAATAATTGCATAATTTGCATATTATTTTCTGCTAAACATGCAAAAAGCGCCGCGCAACGTGTGTGCAACATGCATTCAAAATGTGCCACACACACACACAACACACGCACACACAACACACACACGCATCTGTATGTGTGTGTGTGTACATTAAGTGCAAAGTGTAAATAACCAACTCAGCATAAATCGTGATTACAACATTTTGTGTGCGGATATTTGCGGGCTTGGTTTTGTGGTTTTAATTTAATTAATATTTTTTTTTATTATTATTTTACTTCCACCTTTTGGCCCCGCCAACAGCTTTGATCCCCACCTTTCGCTATTACGCTTGTCTTGCCCTTTTTGTGTTGTTGTTGTTGTAAAGTAACTTTAAAGCACTTAAAGACGCTTTTGAAAGGGTTTGGGGATTTGAATTCTTGGATGCGCCTCTTTTGTTAATTAGTCAAACAGTTTGAATGCAGCTGCTAATGAGCTGATAATTGATATGTACACACATTTGCATATCCTTCAGTTTGAAGACAAACAGTTTATGAAGGCATTCAAACTTGATTTACACAACTTTAAGCTTTGAGTTGCAATTAAGTAATCATCTTATAAATTTATTTTGACTGTTTTGTATCCTAGTTTAACATAAAATAATATATCATATAGTAAATCATTCAATTAAATAAAACGATTTAATATTAACATGAATGAATTAGTTAACATACCTAATCTTAACATGAATGACATACTTAACATATTTAATGTTAACATAAATGACATAGTTAGTTAGACATGAACAGATCTAGAACATAAGTATACGAATGTTTGGAACAACATTTGAATAAACTCTGCAAGTGAATAAAAGTTAAATATAAATTTTAAGTTGACATTGCTCACCTTTTGTGCATATTCTGTTGATTGACAGAAGTTGCTTACACATTTCGATGTATTTGCCACTATAAATATTTAGGGCATATGAACCAATACTTATTTCAGCACTGTTGTCTTTGGGAGTCCAATCCATTGCATAGATTAATGTCCAAGTGCTTCAATTGATTCCGACTAATCTTTTTGATAGAAATCAGTTAATTTAAGTTGCCACGATCACTTTTTAATATCACACACTCCGAAGGAGTTTGTGCTTTTACTTGAAAAACTCACGTGTTCTTTATACGCCGTAAACTTCCTTTTCCAACAGAGTTCACAAATTGGGGGTAATTTTGAAGGCTTCGCTAATTATTACATATATAATTATGCATTTGTTGCTACTCACGTCTATTGCCACGTCAATGTCACCAAGTCTGCAAAAGTATTCATCCATCCATTTATTATAAAACTTTTCATTCATTTGATCGGCACCAACCACAAAAACCAATTATAAAATTGTTCAATTTGCGATATCAAAACAATGTTAGATTGATATCGATATACTGCAATAAATCTTATTTGGCACAACGATACTATCGCAGCGCAGAGTAAGATCGATAGCGATATGTGTGATATTGTACAACACTACACAAGTCAGCTACTGCAATTTCAGTTTTTGTTTGCGAGCTTTATGTATGTAGGTGTGTCATTAGCACATGACAATACATATATGTATATTAATAAAAAGTGAGTGAGGATAAATCAAAGGCACAATTTTGCGCAGTGTAATCGCTGCACAGTTAATGCATGCACATCTCTGTATGTAGCTGAACTAAATGTTATAAAATGTGTTTACTTTTTGACGCAATTCCCTCCCCCCCCCTCCACACGTCACACCTTCAACTGTTGGAATTTCTAAAATTTTGGCTCGCTGGCTTTTTATTCGGTCTTCATTGGCGGTGGCAACAATGCGGTTATGTAATATAGTGCAAATATTGCGTAACACTTGGATAAATAAATTTCAGCTTTCTACCCAGGTGTGTGTGTGTGTGTGTGTGTGTGTGTGTGTGTGTGTTAGTTAGAAAATGCAAACGTGCAAAATCGCATTAAATGAGCATTAGCGCATTGTTGATTTTGTGCAGTCTCCTCCCTCCCCCCGCCCCCTTCTCCCTGCTCCGTCACACACCCCCAATGGTTGGGAAGGGGGCTAACTTCGTGCGCAGAAAATTGAAGCCTGTGGCGCCATTTGCAATTTCAAATTTCAATTTTTTCTCTCTCTTTTGCCGTTGTTGTTGTTGTGGCTTCTTCATTTTGCTGCTGTTGTTGTTGTTGTCGTTGTCGTTGTTATTGTCTTTTCGGCGCTTTCGCTTTGATCTTCAAGCTGAGTGACCGCGCGCTGCGGGTCAAAGTTCATGCTCGACACTGTTTCGCACGAGGGGGCACTTCAATAAATTAATTTAAAGTTTAATTAAAAAATTGGTCTTTATTTTCAATTAGTACATGGCTTTCTGAATTCCCACTTCCCCCTCCCCCGCCTCCACTTCCCCTGCACCCTGCACTCTTCCCACCCACTTCTCTCTTCTTCTTCCCATTTGATTCGCACTTAAAGTGCCCGCCTCTTTGCCGCTTCTTCTTAATTAATTAAGCAAATTAAATTTATGCATGGCCCAACAACAAGTACAACTAGTAGCAAAATCTATATTTAGGGGAATCGCGACTGTTGATGACCCTGTATTAATGCTGACAAATACTTAAAATCATATTGGGAGCACTGATTAAAATGTTTTTTTAAATCAATTATTATATATGGTTGAATCTTCCAGCAGTTAATTATTATTTGATGTTGTTAATACACTTTTTCAACACTAAAATAGTTTAAAATTTGTTTTGATTTTTTTGAATATTGATTCCCTATCAGTAAAAAATTATACTCTTGTCTAAGAATTTGCAGGATCACAACTTAATATTTACTGGAAATAAAACATCCAAATTAAAAATGTACTGGACATGAAAAATTCTTAATAAAATTGTAGTTGTAAAAAGTTTTCAAAATAAACCTATAGATAAATAAATAAATAAATATTTCAATTATTATCATTTGTGCTAAAATTAAAATCTCATAATTGTGATTTGCGAAAGTGGGAGAAATTCTGAAAAATACTTTATTTTTTTGAGATATACAGGAATCTACAAACCGAGCTTGTGTCCCTACCTCTTCTAGTCTCAGAGATCTATCTGATATAATATATGCACACTTTGTAGATACTCCTCTTTTTTATAAACATTTCGCCTATCGACAAACTTATAAGACCCTTTGTAACATTTGGAGAACAGGGCTGAAAAACGGAAGAAGCATGGCACAATAATTATCAATAAAGCTGCCGTTTCTACCTTTTTTCCCAGCAGCCTCGGAGTCAGGAAAGGGGGAAAGGAGCTGGCGCTGGAGAAGCACAACAATGGCTATTAACTTACATTACCCAACAAGTGCGAGGGAGCTGCAGGCAATGTAAGAAGGAGCATAAGAGGAGCAGCAGGAGGAGGAGACGGTGACGAAGGAAGTGGCGTTGGGGCCACTCACGTAAAAGAAACATTAACGCGCCATCTCTGGTGACCCCGCACCTGGCCCTTGCTCCTCTCTCCTGCCCCCGTCCCTGCTCCTTGCTGCTTCCTTGGGTCGCTGCAAAACGCCGCACGCTCGCTTGCTCCCAAAGCTTGTTAGCCCTACAGTCCAAGGAGCTGGCATTGAGCACGTGACCCGGACCTGGACCAGAACCAGAAGCTTCTTCCTTGTCCCTCTTCATCCTTCATCCTGATGCTGCCTACTGGCAACGTGTCGCCACGTCGACTTGCATGCAAAGTGCTCAATGCCAGAGCATCGGAGTCTCACTTCGTGCAAAAGCCAAAAAGGTTGGAGACTGACACTCGAGCTGTTGCTGGATGTGGATGTGGATGTGATCTGAGCTGAGCTGAGGTGATTCTCTCTCTTGTCTCGGGGGCTCATTCTTTGTGAATGCCTTGACTCTTGCACAGCGTCCTTCAAGTTGGATAGAGCTGACACTGGCTCTGGTCATAAGGGTCACATGCGTCACTTGCACACAGAGACGTTGTCAAAGAGGGGGCGTTAGAGAAAATAGAGTAAAGGATCTTTATTTATATTTTCATCTTAACTGTATGTTCTTACCAATTTTACTTAAAGGTATTGACAATAGAGACATAGAGACAGAGAAGGGCGTAAAAGAAATTCTATCCCAAGATAAACAATATATTATCTCACTTTTCATAAGGTACTTTTTTTTATTATTGCAATTATATAAATGCACTTACAGCTGTTTCTAAAACTGCCAGTCTCTCTACTCAGTATTATTGTTTTGACTTGACCAGCGATTTAATATTAAATTTTAAACCGCTTGAGCCAATTGAGAATTCAAAGACGCAAAGTTGACAAAATGACTGAAATACTCTCCAAGTTTTTATAGTTTCTAAAGTCCCATTTTATTTCTCGACCCAATACTCATAGATCATTTTATAACATTATTTTTTACAAAAGCTTTCACTGTTTTATCCTAAAACTTTATGTTTTCCAATAGTACTTTCTCCTCTCAAATTACAATAGATTTAGTGAAGTCAAGTGTCTAATTTGGGAGCCAGGATCCCTTTCATGCCACGTCTGTGTTGTGGCCCAATTCGCCATCAGAGCTCTCGGAGTTCTCCATCCTCCGGCTGGCTGGCAGGTTGCATGCATCAACGTGCAGCCGAAACTGAACTTTGGTCTTGCCATGTCCATTAAAGAGTCTCAGGTAACGGCGAAAGATGCCATCGCATGTGGCACACAGAAGAGAAGAGAGGTTGCAAGGAAGAGAAGAGAAGAGAGGCGGGCGGGGAGACGGCTGAAGTTGCCCGGGGGCAAGGGCAACTTAATTTCCGCCTAGATTTCAATAATAAAAACAACAACAACAGCAGCAGTTGTTGTTGCTGCTGTTGGTTGTTCTTGTTGCTGCTGTTGCAATGAATTTTAAAATATGCATAAACGAAAGCAACAAGAGTTTTGTGTTTGCTGTGTGTGCTGTGTGTTGTGTGTGTTGTGTGTGTGATAAGTGTCCTGGGAGGTCGTAAGGTTTTGCATCCTGATGCACTAATTGCAGCCACGCCCAGTCGACAACAACAACAACAGCTATAACAATAACAATAACAACAACAATGAGAAATCAATGGCAACAACCGAGAACAACAAAAGCAACTTCGCTGGCAAAAAGGTCGCTTCGTTGGCTGCTTCTGTTTCTATTCCTGCTCCTGCTGCTGCTCCTGCTGCTGTCAGTTGTAATAAACGTCCAAGTCGCACCTAAAGTATCCCCCTTTTCCACTGTCCCCTTCTCTCCGCCCTTCCTCTACTGCCACCACGCAGTTCAGCCGCTTAACAACTGGCAGCAGCAATTAGAAAATGTTACCAACTTAGAAATGCGTGGCGCCTGACTAAATGGACGTTAATGGCCATCTGCTGGCAACCAACTAATAGCACCAGCAACAACAACAACAACAACAACAACAACACTGACACCAGCAACAACAACAACGACAATAATAAAATTATCGCCCTCTGTTTCCTGCCCCTTCCCTTCCCCTCCCTTTACATCATGACAGACCTTTTCAGAATTGCTCATACGCCCAGGTGGACCAAAAACATAACACAGAGAGATAGAAAGCAATTCAAGCGAATTGCTGGAAAGGGGGCATCAATTGTAAAATATAGTAGTAGGTGGAGTCATAAAACTGCACCTCTCTCGAGCTAGGCACATTAAAATTAAATTGCAAATTAAACATCAAAGTAGTTCATGGGCAAAATAGTGAAATGAGTTCATAATCGGATTTGACGACTTGTGAAATGGTTTTAAATGGCGGCCCCAACGATCGGACAGCCCCAGGCGGGGCGGGGCGGGGCGGTGCGAGGGATGGCACTCAACCGAGGGGGCGTGGTAGGAGTGGTTATGGTAGCATAAGCTTCCATTAAATGTCCATGCATTCGAAGAAATTGGAAAGTTATGGACTCTCAGACACAACATTAAAATAAATATTTAAATTATTCATAGATTATTTTGCAAAATATTTTCTGGAAATTTATTTATTTAACGTAGAAAAAGACAATCGACAGAGAGAAAACCATTATTATTTTAATAGAATCATAAAGAAAAGAATGTGAGCCTAACAACGAAATTACATAAAAAACAATTTTATTCATAACAAAACAATTAAATTAAATCTCGAAGTATTTTTATGTATAAAAAAATAAATATTAAATTTAAATTAGTTCAATATTTAAGTTAATCTTAGAATAATGTACTGTACATTTTTAAAATAATACTGCATTTTCAAATAGACTCCAATTTGATTTCACTCGATTCATCGTGAAGTGAAAGAAATCGAAACTTTAGCCCTTTTGAATTTCCCTTAGTTCCTTTTATATTAAATATTATATTAAATAGTTAATTTTATTTTGATAAAAATATAAAACATAATTCATATAAATGATTATTATCCGATTTTTATAAAAATACTTATTGATGAAAATTTTAAGAATGCACTTTAATTTTTTGTTCCCTACTTTGTGTGATGTGTTCATACATTTTTTGTCGCAGTGTAGTCACACTTTGCAATTGTGCGAATATTTCGCACTTCACTGACTGAGGGGGAGGGAGGGAGGTTGTGTTTGTGCGTACACTTTTGACGGAGTGACACCTTTGCTTGGTTGGTTACACGCTTTTCCGTGATGAGTATTTTGTTGTAGTTGCTGTTTTGTTCCTAGCTGCGATTGCAATTTTATTGCCATTGTTATTATTGTTGTTGTTGTTGTTGCTGCCACCGCCAATAAACATTAAAAACAGGCAAAGCATTGAGCACTGTGCAACAAACAAATTCTTCAAAAATCAATAGAGAGAATCAACTAAGAAAAGTTAAATCGAGAGCTCTCAACTATGAGATACCCAGCGTCAGCACTATTAGATACTTCCACACATTTATATAAATCAGATTGATTGCTTCTCCCTCTTGCCTCTCGTCTCTCGCAATCGCTTTTTTGACTTTTAATGTTGCTAGGTCAAAGGTCAAACTTTCATAACTTAGTCAAAACTGAACCGATGTTAAAGCGAAATGTCATTTTGATCGTGGTTCGGCATCTTAATTTAATATGCACTAAAATTTTATTAAAATCGCTCAGATAATTTTTTTCAAAAGTATAAATCTTAAGTTTTAAGATTTAATCAACTCTTGTCATATTTAAACAAACTTAATACTGCAAATTAACTACGATTAAGAAACTCCAGTAAGTAGTCGATTTTTCACGAAATTCAAGTTAAAAACCTCGAATAATAGTAAAAAAAAAACGGACCTCAGAATGATCCGAAGTGTCACAAAATTGATCAGAGAGCAAGTTAGTCCAATATTATCGATCCTCTTCTTCATCCAGATCGGAGTAGATTCTATTTTTACTACAATTTGCATATAACTATATTACCCATATTTTGATGGGTATAACTAAGTGCGACTGTGTGTGTGTGTGTGTGTGTGTATGTGTGTGGGTTTCGGTGTTTGGCTTCGCTGATGTTGTCAGCTTTTCGGTGGCAGCGGTCACAGTGGCAACTCTCTTTCTTTCTCTTTCGTTCACTCTCTCTATCGCTCTGTTTCTCTTTCAGGCGGCGGACTGTGGCAACTGTTGGCTGCGGCCTGTTCCAGCGGTTGACTGACGCGTATGCGTTATTAAATCTGCATGTGTGTGTGTGTGCGTGTGTGTGTGTGTGTGTGTATGTATGCTATGTCTCTATGTCTATGTCTCTATGCGTGCGCTGACAGCAATTTGCGTATCAATATGGGCACATAATGCTTCGAAAATGATTTCAAAAATTTGCATTTAAATTAAAAATTATATTTGCAACACAAACAGACGTTCCACAGAGGCAAGGCGAAACGAAAGGGAAAAGGGAAAAGAGAGCGAACAACAACAACAACAACAAGGGACATAGACACTGTCTGTCTGGCTGTCTGTCTGTAGTGCGACGACGCGTCGTCAAAAAATGCAAATTTTGCAAATTTTAGCTAAAAATTTAGCCATTAGTTGTTTCAACGTGCGTTGCGCATACGCAACGTATGCCAGCCCCATCTCCCACCTCCCATTTCGAATTTCCCTTGCCAATCTGTACACCTGCTCATGTCGAGCCCAAAAACTCTCTCTCTCTCTCTCTCTGTCCAATGGCCTAAAGTGTTATATAGTGTGCACCACACACACACACACACACACACACGCACACGCACACACCAACTAAAATTCTCTCGTGCATATGTCAGCTGATGTGTGTGTGGCAAACACGCCCCTTTCCGCCCCTTTATGCCACCTCCGCTGCCGAGTCCACTTTCTGCCTGTCACACAGCTGCGGCTTTCATAGCTTCTGTTTCTGATTAGGCAACCGGCAACCGGCAACACAAGTGGCAGCAACAACGGACGCCAGCAACATTCGTGTTGCATTGCTGACGTTGCAACAACACGAGGCGGCCACAAATCCAAGCGACGCGTCGCGATCTTGCAACAAAGCCTCTTTATGCATCCTTCTATATCAATACACTCTTTTCGCCGAACTGTTTTATTAGTTGTTGCCCACAAATGTCAACTCGACTGTGAATACCCTGCTATAAATATTGGCTAAGGCATTTCATCTGCTTCAAGAAAACACTTTAGTCCTGATAAAAATGTTTGTTAATAAATTCAAATGGAATGTTTTGTAACGTTACGTATAAAAATATTGCTTACATACAAAAAAAAAAAAAAAAAAATATTATTTCAAATATTTTATTTTATTGTAGAGAAGAAATAAATTTTGTAAATTATATTTGAAAGATATTTGTATTTAAAGCTAAAACAACTAACGCCATCTAACTAAATTTAGCTCTAATATTAACTTTCATCATTTGATAGTATACTCAGTTCTTTTAGAAAAGGACTCGGGCAAATTATAGTTTGCATTTTAACATCTTCAAGTCGATCCAGACTTCTGTTTTGGGTATTCTCAAATATTCATTTTTTGATTTTTATTGTTAAATAGCCTATCTAACCCATTGGTAAATATACTCTATATCTATAGCAATTTAGAAAGGAATCAATTAACTTCCAAAGCTTTCTTAAAGAACTAGAGACTTCAAATTTGGTGTGTAGATCAACTTTGCTTTTTTGATTTGAATTGGACCTCTATATCATAAAGCTGCCATAGGAACCATCAGTCGAAAATCAATCTTTAGTACGAAAACTTTTTTGTTCTTTGAGATATCTCAATCAATCTGGCACAATATGCACCGGGATGTCTTTATACATCCTGTTATAACCCTGCGGTTACAGGGTTTGATATACTTTTGTGTCAGTGTCTAAGCGTTTGAGAGAAACATTTAAAATAATTATCATAAAAATCATAAAATCTTTCAAAAGTTTATTGAAATCATAAACTTCAGAATATAGCATGTCTAAAAAATTTATGTTTCTGTTGATACAGCTATACCCTGTACTCATCGACATATTTCATAGGCTATGATCAACTTATGGCTCAGTATGTAATGCTGTAAAGGTCTTCAAAAAATTTATTATTGCATGAATAATTTTTATTTTCAGGCAGTAATAATCCAAACAAAGCAAATAAGCACTTCTAGGATAACTGCTAGTCGTGCATGCACCAGTTCAATGGCTCAAATTTCAGTTTGAAAATATTGTAGACCAGATGACACTCTCGAACTGGGCGAGAAGTTCCAGTTGGACTTGGACTGCGGCTATTCGTTTGTCAATGTCTATTGTGGCTTCACCTGCTCCCCCTATCTTTCTGTCTATCTCTCTTCCTCTTACTCAGCGACCTCTTGACCCCCCCTCCCCCACTAGCCGAGTAGAGTTGACTGTTTGTTCAGTCCGACTGTCGTCTGCGGCTGTAAATGAAGTTGTGTTTTAATTAAAATTCCAGACTTTATTTCTGTAATTATATTAACTCGCTGTTCGAATTCGCTCGCCGAGAGACTGAGAGGTCCGAGCTACCCAGAGAGAGAAACAGATAGAGAATGGGAGAGAACTCGATCGATCTATGGTGGAGGGACCAACGTGCAACGTTTTGTGGCAGCGGCAACAATAAGGAAAAGATAAAACCATTAACGGTGAAAGCGAAGAAATGTGGAAAACGTGGCAAAGGCATGCGGCAACTGTGACGCCCAACACGACACCCAGAGCTTCATATCCAGCTGCTCTACACTCTCCCTCCCTCCCTCTCGCTTGCACTCTTCGTTTCCCTATCTCTCTCCCTCTCTCTGTTCATAGCTGCCTGCTGTGTCCTCATTGGCATTGGCATCTTCTTCGTGTGCAGCTTCTGCTGTTGTCCTGCCGCCTGCAAATGGTGTTAAAATTAATTTAATTGAATGTGAAATGAAATTTGTTTTGACACACACCAACAAACACACACACACACACACCAATACACACACACCAATACACACACACACTTGAGTCAGTTGTACATGAAGAACTCGCCAGGATTGCTGTGAATTCCTTGGCTGCCTTTGAATGCCGTTCTTATTGTTTCCCTATCGCCAAGCATCGTCGAAACAATTCACAGCCTCATTGCAAAGTCCTTTTCCTTTCGCCGCCTTTCCCCTTCCCATTCCCATTCCCAACGCCTCCTCATCCCCATTCCCCTCCTCGGGGTTGCATTTTGGAGTGGAAGATTCCTTCAATGTGCGGCGAGAATGTGTGGGGAATACTTTAGATACTATCTTCAGCCTCATTTGTTAATCGTCCTGTTCTGTTGCCCTAATGAACACGCCTTTAAAGAGCTCAATCTTGACGGACAATTGAAGTCAGCCCTAAAATCGAATATGATCGAACAGGTAAATCCTATTTGTATAATTAATCATTGACCACAGCTGCCAACTTGCTTTATGGCTGCTAGACATATGCAAAATTTGAATAATTTAAGAGCGTTCTGATCAATTTGTCTTCATTCCCCAACTTATTCATTCCACAACTAAACAGAGCTGCCAACTTGTTCAAAAAACGTCAATACATATAGGAAGTTTTGGGAACCTTCTCATTAAAAGGACAACTATTTAAGTAAAACAATGAATGATAAACCCATAGTATTACTACCTATATAATATATAAATCCCAGTAATATTTTTCTTATTCAAATATGTACTCGTATACTCCACTACTAAACTGAGCTGCCAACTTGCTTAAAAAGTTCAAACATTTTAGCAAAACATTTCCCGAATTTATGAGCTACTGATGCAGAAGTTTATTTATTATTTTACATTGTGTACAAATTTCAATTTATATCGTATATACTCTTTGTTTGAGAGTCAAAAGGATTCTTGTTTATGCTGCAAGGTGGTATAAAATAGAAATCTTTAAACTCAATTTTCACGTAATACTACTTTATATCAATCACATACACATATACTTTATATCAATCTTAAACCGTTATGATATTTCTTAAAATCCCAGTAAAATGTTATTATTTTTTTAAGCAGCAATTTCTCTTGCCTTCACATATTTCTTTATTCTTTTTTATACCATTTAAAATTGTTGCCTGAACTTTCAGTCAGTCACCCTTGTGTCTCGAGTAACTGTCAATTTGCTTTCTTCATGCTGCTCATCTTTTAACATTTTGTTGTACTTGTATTTTAATTTTTGCCGGCTTTATGTTAATTGAAAACCAATTCGCTGGCAAATAACAATAAATAACACAAATAATAGAAAGGGAACGAAAATGCGACGAATCAAAAGGTCCTTCAAACTGTCTCCCTACCATATCTAGAGACCAGAATAAACAGACTCTGGACTTTTGGAATTGATAGATAAACAAATTGTATGAACGATATACATTATATACATGGGCTTATAGATATACATGTGTACATACATACATATTTATTATTATTTTTTGTTTGGATTTTGTTATTGACTTTGGCGTTTTCAATTAAATCACGTAATTGATTAACATTGAAGCGTGTATAAAAATTGAATTTTTTATTTACTTTTTATGATTGCCATGCGAAAATTCCTCCCGCATTCCCAATTTCCACACTCTCTTCCCCTTTCTCTTCTCTCTTGGAGTTTGTGGGCAGGCGTCCCTTGATCTGTGAACTATATTTAATTGTATTTAAATTATGTTTTCCATTGACGCAGTTATATTTAATTTGTACTTCTAATACAATTTATTTGTACTATTTTCCATTACATTTCACAAAGTTTTACAAATACACAGAGAATGATGTAATTTAATGACCGTATACGTATTATTTCTAGATTTTCTTTAGTTTTAAAACTGGGATACAAAAAATTCTTGGCCAGGATCGTAGTATTGATATATAATACCATTTTAAAAGTTACAGTTATGAAGAATGCTCTAATTCTGATTACAGGGTAAATGCTAGTTGAATAATTTCATACACTTAATTTAAATAATTCTTATTTAATCGTTTTTGTTTGACTTTTTAAGCGCGACTTGTAAGCGAATAAAAATCATTTTCGTATTTGAACAGGCAATGGACATGCAAAAATTGTAATAGGTTAGTTTGTAGGTATGTGTTCGTGTGAAATATACTATTTTAAAGTAAAAAAAAATAAATAAACAATGAAATAACGACGGGAAAGAGTTGCTGCAAGTTGAAGCTGCAATTGTTGAGCTGATGTTGTTGACCATTTGTCGCCCATGGTCTGCCAGTTGTTTCCCAATTTCCGAATACGAGCTGCAGTTTCAGCTTTCCCCCTTTTCTCTCTCTCTCTCTCTTCTCTGTCGCTGTCACTGGGTTGAGATTTGCATAATAAATGAGATACAAAAGCCAAGCGAGGCTACTGTCACATAGCCACTGGCCGTGTGCCATCTATAATGATGATAATAATGATGCAGATATGTTCAGACAAACACAGACAACACAGAGATAAAGCCAATTCTCTGTTGGCTGTGGCCCAGGCCCAGGCCCAGTTCCAGGTCCAGGCGGTGGCGATGCCACAAAGAGTGGGCGTGGCAATTGGACAGGATAGGAGAGAACTTCACAGAGGTCGATGCCGGCACAGGTGCAAAAGGACAAAAGGGAGTTGTTGATTTCCACTCAAAATAAGGGGTGCATATGTTGCACACAAAAGCAGACACACATACACACGCGCACACACACATATGGGCTGTCAAATTGTAGGGCGTTGTCGTATGGCAAAACAATATGCAAATTTCGTTGCATACTTTTTGGAGGCAGCGTGAAAATCATTTCAGCTAAGCAGTCTCACAACCAACACACACACACTACCATCACACACACACACACTCATAGACAGCTGCAGGCAGGCAGGCAGTCAGTCAGTCAACCCAATCAAACAAATAAACAACAACAGCATAGACCAGAAGTATGACGACGAACAGTGACAAAAATCAAATTTCCATTTACTAAAAATTAACCAAGTTATTATTACTTTTCATTATTATTATCAGTTAGTTAAAGGCATTTAATTATACAATTTTTAAATAATTTTAAGATAAAGATCTTTTAAAAACGTTGCACATAAAATTCCCCAAACGAGTTGGTATCGTTATATTAGTGATATAAATCCAGTTTATGGAGTGAGTTTTAAATCGAAATGATAAAATCGTCGAAGCAAATATGCTTTAGAGGATTTAGAGAAGTATTATTAAATATTTTTTTAGTAATTATTACAAAAATTCTAAAATATGACAGTTGTTTTTCATGTCTTCAATAAATTTATAAAAACGCAGTCAAGAAAGTTAAAAAATGCGATTTAAAAGTAAAAAAACGGGATGATAATATAGGATTAATCAATAAATTACGTTTTATAATATATAATCTATTTAATGTACAAATATTTTATGTTCATACTCTTCATGCGAAAGTTATATGATTTCTTCTAATTTTTGCAAAGTAATACTTAATGAACAATTTTTTTAATGCCGATTTTAAAGAAAGCAGCTTTATCTTTATACATATTCTTTTTCACAAATAAAAAACAATGTATGACCCAAAGTGAATTTTTGACAACAACTTTTGTCAAAATATCCACTGTGCGACGACGCCAACAGCCTGGACTAACGGTAGCAGCTACTAACGGTACACAACGTGGGGCAAGTGGCAAGCGGCAACATAATGCCTTTCCGGTATCCAATAAACCGACTGCACTTGGACAGCCCGGATTTCCGCTTGAATCATTGATGAGCTATTAAAGTCATTTCTATTTTGCTGTTTGTTGTGCGGCGCTTTCCTCTTTCCCCCTTTCCCCCCCCCCGTTTAGCAACAAGCAGCCTGATCTCTTACTCCATTGCAATTGCAGTTTCGTCTCTGCTTTTGTTGTTGTTGTCGTTGTTGTTGTTGTTGTTGTTGTCATCAACAACTTTTGTCACGTTCATATTTGGTAGTTATCACAGCGCATTGGGGAATTCGTTGCAAATTAAGCATGCAACACGTTTGAAGCCAGACAGACAGACACACAAAGTGAACAACTGCAGAGTTGCCACCTGACCATGTGTGATTCAGCACATATCGATAACAGTCGTAGAAATTACATATTTATACTCTTTTATCATTCGCTTGGAATAATCTACCTTTATTTTTCTAACCTAAGAATCTTTCGAAACACACATTTAAAAACTTTATCAGTTAAACTTACGTTGCCACTTGCATTCAGCTAGATAGCTATCGATAACACTCATGTAAAATATATTAATAGCAATGTACTTTTCCTTAGCACTAATTAGTGAATAATTAACTTTATCGAAGAACTTCTGAAAGCACATAGATATGATAGCTATCGATAATTTTATCAAATTAATGCTGTCAATGATTACTATCGTTAGCTAGAAAACTTGATCAAACGATCAACGATTCTTCCTAGCGAAACTATCGGTAAAAGTTAAAATTGATAACTCAAGTAAACTGATGCCCTTTGTAGAATGCTGTGGCTATGATTTCATCAGTTATCACTAACAGTTATCTATAATAGAAATAAAGCTATAACAGCTATAAAAACTATAACTTAAATCGCAATTTAAAAATCATTCGTTCGCTGCAAATTAGGGCTGCAAAACTATCGATAGTGGGTACATCGATAGTTTTTAACTTCGATGTTTCAAAACCTCGATGTTTTCCAAAAAAACATCGATATATCGTTAAAACATCGAAAAATTTTTCAAATATTTTAGATTGCGGTAAATACCATTTTATCTTATGTGCTATATTCAGAAAAATATAGAAAAGGGAAACATTAATTTTGTTTGTGTAAAATAATGTTATTAATTTCTTAATAATAAACGAACAAAATTTATATTTTCATTTTTTTTTTCAATTTAAAAAAACAAAAATTAGATCTTCACAATTTAAAGCTTTTTTTTCAAAATGATCTAGCCACTTCTAGCCATTTCGTTTATTTGCACTTTGGAACACAAATTTCGGTTTGATAATGCTGCGTTTAACCAAATTGACCTTTTTTTTTTTTTTTTTTTGCTTATTAATCAAATTTTGTCGTATTTCAACTAATAATAATTGTAAAAATGGACCCAAAAAATCTGGCAGCACTGATGCAGTGAAGCATCCGATATATCGATGTTCAATTTTTAACATCGATACATCGGACCATTTGGAAAACCTCGATACTATCGATAGTAACATCGATAGTTTTGCAGCCCTACTGCAAATTAATAAAACATCTATCGATAAATCCTCTTGATTTACTTTGTGTTTGTTGTATTGTGTTGTGTTTTATCTTCTTATTATATAACTGGTTCTACAAAAGCACTTTGCCGCCTATCGATAAAGGAAATGTTATCGATAAGTGCTGTAGCTTTAAGCCAGGATGATAAATGATTGCATTAAGCGCGTATCGCAATTTACGAAAGCGAACTTTGAATAAAAAAAGTGCACGCACTAAAAGAGGGCTGTGAGGGTGTGTGCGGGTATGTGTGTGTATGTGTGTAATTTGATGAAACAATTAGCGAAACGAAAATTTGATTTAAGCTGCTTTTAAGAGGCGCACACGCGACGTTTCGTCGTCCAGGATGTGTCCATTGCTTTTGCCGTTGTCCTTTCGCGGCATCCTTAATGAATCTCGACATTGGACTTGAGGGGACTTGTCAGAAGGGGCGGGCAGGTGGGAGTCAAGGGGAAGGCTGCTAAAAAGCTTAAGAGCCAACAATTGAACTGAATTTCGCAGCCGCCCCAGCTCCACTCGAATCTCTGGTTGAGTTGGACGTGGCAATTGCCCACGAAGGACGTTGACGGAAATGAAAAGATAATTTACCCGCATGTTTCCAACAACAACAGCGTGTGCCACGCCCCTCCCTATTCCTCACTCCAACCCTCCACTCACTGTACAATGTGAAATCGAAGCTGGACGAGGCTCTGGACCTGGAACTGAGCCTGCAGCACTCTGTCGCCATCATGCTGCTAATGCTAATGCTGGTTATCTGTCTGCCTGTCTGTCTGTCTGTCTGTCTGTCCATCAGCCGTGGCCATGTTATGATGTAAATGCCGTCGACTGATGTCGCTGCTGCCATTGATGATAATGGCCATCACAGTGCTCCTCCCGACAGTGCTGACTCTGACTCTGACTCCGACTCCGATTCTGACACTGACTCCGATTTCGAGTCCGCCCAAAGGAATCTTCCTGTTTCAGCTTCGACTGGCGACTCCTGTTTGACGCAAATATGTTGCTTCCCGTCTTTCCATTGAACTGACAGACTGCCAAACATTCAGTCTGTCTACTATATACACTAGGGTGTCCCTTATTTGGTCAAAGTCAATATTTTAAAACGCATACGGGCTAGTTCTGTTCATTAGGTCCTAAAGCACTCAGAAATAAATTTTTACCTCAATCGGAGTATGATAACCCGTGCCGACTTGGATCGGAAAATTTAAAGACTATATGGGAAAATTTTTTTTTTTTTTTTTTAATTTTTTATTTTTTTATTTTGTTTATTAGGTCTTAAACAACTCAAAACCAAGTTTTCACCTTAATCGGAGTACGATAACCCATTCAAATTTGCATCAAAACATGAAAAATCATCGAAAAATGTATAATCAGTGTTAAAGTACTGTTTTTTCATGTTTCAAAGCAAATTTGAATGGGTTATCGTACTCCGATTAAGGTGAAAACTTGGTTTTGAGTTCTTTAGGACCTAATAAACAAAATAATAAAATAAAAAATTAATAAAAAAAAAAAAAAAATTTTTTTTTCCCATACAGTCTTTAAATTTTCCGATCCAAGTCGGCACGGGTTATCATACTCCGATTGAGGTAAAAATTTATTTCTGAGTGCTTTAGGACCTAATGAACAGAACTAGCCCGTATGCGTTTAAAAATATTGACTTTGACCAAATAAGGGACACCCTAATATACACACACATATAGACACGCCAATTTATTATACCCTGCTACCATAGAAAATGTTTAGCAAAAATGGGTATTATCGCTTTGTGCAAATTTATGTAACAGACAGAGAAAAAGCGACTGCGATCTCTATAAAGCAGCACTGGGCAAAAAATTAGCAATCGAGAGCACTTTAACAATATTTAAAACAAAAACCATCGCTAGAGTCTTGAATCAATCCAAATGTGCGAGCAATTATTAAAAAAGTCGCCGTCGGCGCGAGCTTCACATTCGTATTCGCATTCGCCTTTTGTCCGCTGGAGGGCTAGTGCGTCTCCTGAACTTTTACTATTTTAATCACGAGTGAATGAAAATTCTTGATTGAAAATTGATATATACTGATGCAGCTCAAGTTTGCTTTGTAATTTGAATATTAATTTTGAACAACAGTGTAAATAAAGTTTTTTATTCGCTTTCAAAGTCCACATTGATCCAATTTAAATAATAGTTTCCAACAATTTCATTACGATCCCATATCTTAAGACAGAATGCAGGGTATCTCATAATTGAGCATACTCGATTAGCGCATACTTGTTGTTCTAAAACATGTGAGCATGAATGAATAACTGAGCCCGCAACTGGAACTGGCTATAGATTTTGGGTTCGCTAACATCAGTCGTTTGGGGTGAAGGGTAATGTGGTAAGGAGTAAGGGGTAAGGGGTTAGGCGTCAGAAGGAGTGAGGGACTGAGGAGGGGTCTACACTCTGGCAGTTGTGTTCCCTGGGCATTGCCATTGCTGCTGGCTGTGGGTTATATTTGAATGCCAAGTTGCCAGTTGTCACAAAGTGAGTGAAATATAGCCAAAATGTCAAATGTCAGCGAAAGACATTATTACTGGCTAGTTGATCCGTCGTCCTACCACGACGACGACCCATCATTGTGCTCCTTACCTCAGTCCCAGTCTCAATTCCAGTCTCAGTCCCAGTCTCTTGCTTTCCCAGTCTCATTCTCACATTCCGTCTACGAATTGTTGCCGTCTGGTATCGTGTACGGCACAGATAATCGATACGCACACGCACTCTGTGTTTACTTTCTGTGTGTGTGTGTGACTGTGTGTGTGGGTGTGTGTGTGTGGGTGTGTGTGTGTGTGTGGGAGTGTGCCTGTGTGTGCGTGTGTGTGTATGTGTCACTCTGTAGACCGTCAACCGAGACCATGTCAGCCCATCAGCTTCTTGTTGTCGTCCATCTCCTTTCGCTTTAAAACTACCTCAAGCTCTGCAAATTTTTTCGTTTCAATTTTCACAAATTTGTACAGAAAAAAATCAATTTAATACGAGTAGGAATACTCAAGTTTCATTTAATCGGATTCTAGCAATCGATTATTAGATTTCGCAAAAAAAAAGAGCAAATTGGTAGGTCAGTTTGAACTTGAAAGTTGCATCAAATTACTGACGGAAAAGTTAGACTTACGGGCAAAGTTTAATCTGTCAACTTTGTAGGAGGTTCAGGACAGCGACAAATATCATATGGGTCTTCTTTCTACATTTTAAAGGCCCTTCAAATGATATTAGAAAAATCATATTTTTAAAGTAGGAATGTGAATTCAAACTGTGAATCGAACTTCATATTGAAATGAAAAAATCGTAAAAGAACATAAAAGATAATTAGGGTTTTCAGAAACAATGATATTTGTGTTATGTGGCAAAGTGATAACACTGTAGCTAGTGAGTGACCTTTTTAAGTTTCTGTTGTCGTATTTATGATAAATCCCCAGTTCAATGAGTTTAATTTCAATGAACAGCTGTTTTGTATAAAGCAAGCATTCTCTTTATTTCGTTTTAGCTCCTGCGTTTGGTTTCACCGTCTCTTACTCTTGTTTTTTTTAATGCTTTTGCCACTGTAAAAAATCAATTTAATAGTTTAATAAATTTGAATCTCTTTATTTAAATTTAAAATCTGTCCAAAGGGACAATCACTAAAATTATCATTTGTGTGATTCGAACTCTAGTTATTTAACTGAAAATTCGAATTCTGACAGGTCGGCGACTCTAACCGTAGAGCCACCGGACCAAGAAAAGATACTATCTCTTACAGCCAATACCAATAACAACCTCAGTGTGACCTTATTTCGTTAGATACTTTAAACAGTCTGGCAACCTTTCTCCTTTTGAAATTTTGTCTCAATACGACGAATTTTGTATACATACCCCAGGGCATGTTTGGTGTGATATACTTTTCTCTGTGTGTTTGTTGTCATTACAACATATAACACTTTGCCACATAACACAAATATTAGAGTTTCTGAATACCCTAATTGAGTTTTTAAAAAAAGGAAAATTAAAAGAAAACTTATATCGATTTGTAAGCCACTTAATTTTCTCAACCCTTAACTTTGTCGATAATTTAAAACTTTAAGCCTGAAGTTTTAACATTAAACCAACTCTTGTCATAAAATACTCAACTTGTCGATTTAAAATAATAATCGATTTAATTAACTCGATTGATAGTCAACAATATTATCAAGTTAAAGTACTTGATAATCGCTGCCGCTAAAATCGAGTTGTCGATATTTTTAAGTCAGTATTTTAAAGATTTTCAGATAGATTGATGTAACTACCACTATTTAGTTCTATTCTCCATTATTTATTTGTAGCTAATGTCATTGTGACAATTATTAAGAAATTTGACTTAAGCTTATTTATTTTATTATTTTGAAATATTTGTAGATTTTCGAGAGTTAAGTAAAGTAGAAAATTTGAGAACATTCAAATTTGTGTTGATAAAAAGTTGCAGTATTTGAACAGTCTGGGGGAGGAATGGAGAAGCTGAAGGAGAGCGAGGTCCGTGAGTTCTTTGTGGGCGACTACAAGGTGCTAGGACAGTTTGACAGCGGTTCCTTTGGGGATATCTATCTGGGGCGATCTCTGTACACTGGCGAGAAGGTTGCAATCAAGGTGGAGAAAGCTGGGACATCGCATCCTCAGCTAGCCTATGAGTATCGTGTCTATCGGGCCATACGTCCAGCGTTGGGACTACCGCAGATACATTACTTCTCAGAGGAAGATGATTACTGTGCGATGGTCATGGAGTTGCTGGGACCCTCGTTGGACTATCTCTTTGAGTTTTGCAGTCGATGCTTTACCATTAAGACGGTTCTGCTGCTGGCGGATGAGATGCTTCTGCGTTTGGAGCAGGTTCACGGTCGCGGATTCGTGCATCGAGACATTAAGCCAGATAATTTCCTCATTGGCCGTGACATTACATGCAAGAGACTACATCTGATTGACTTTGGATTGTCGAAGAAGTATTGGGATCCCAATACCCTGGTGCATATACCTTTCCGGGAGGATTGCAGTCTGACGGGCACAGCTAGATTCACCTCGATCTCCTCCCACGAAGGTGTCGAGCAGTCGCGTCGGGATGATCTCATTTCCGTGGGCTATGTCCTAATCTATTTTCTGCGGGGTAATCTGCCCTGGCAGAGTCTCAAAGCCTCCACCAAGCAACAGAAATACGAGCGAATTCACGAGATGAAGCGTTCAATTAGCAATGAGAAACTCTGTCAGGGATTTCCTAGCGAGTTCTCCGTGTACCTCAACTATTGTCACCAGCTCGGCTTCGATGAGGATCCCGATTACAATAAACTTCGTAAGCTATTCCGGCAATTACGCATGAAGTTGTATGTGATTAAGGACCAGATCTTTGACTGGGAAATGCTCACCATCGATTTTCATCGCAATCAACGCAATCCGGGCATCGGCGTGCGAGTTCCACCTGTCAAACGCAATCCGGACAACGGCTCTAGCGGTTTTCCCATCATCCGGAATGAGAAGTGCAACCGCTGGGACTAATGAACTAGTTCCGAAGTACTTTCGGTACCAGCGTGGGTACGACTCAAGCAATTCGGATAAAATGGAACAGATAAATTAATTGAGTATTTTAGGTTTTATTAGCAGTAATAAGATGGTTGGATCTAGTTCCAAAGCACTTCTGGCACTAGTGTGAGCCATTGAATCTAGTTCCGAAGCATTTTTGGCACTAGCGTTATGAATAACTAAGCATAAATACAGTAATTGAATATATAAATAAATCACTAAAACTAAAAAAGTTGAAAAAATACTGACTTTCGGCACTAGCGTAAAATAGGTGGGAATCTATCCAAATACTACTTTCGGAACTAACTTTAATAAATGCTATTGTTGTAAGACAATCAGAAAAATGCAGACTAATAAACGAGAAGGAAAAATTTCGGCACTAGCGTGTAACTAGAAAATAAACTAACAAAGGAGTTTCGGAACTAACTAAAGAATATTGATAAAGGTTTATTAGGTCAATTACTACACGTTTAGTAAATGATTCAGAAACTATTCAGATTTACCCATTCAACAACAGCTGAAATAGTTCCCAAACTCTCGAGAATTCCAGGATAAGTCAAGTGAAAAAAAGTGCTTTCATTTGGCCGAGCTAAGAGCTATTTTAAAAACATGCTTAACAGCTATGCGAGAAGCTATCACCTTAATTCCTTGCCTCTGGATAGGGAAAGAAAGTAGTAAAAAACGAGAGATGGATAGAGAAATCACAGTCACATTTTGCCATAGTTCTACACACCCAGCAAACAAATGACAAGAGATGTTGAGACGCAATGAGGTAACTTGGAGTTGGGGAGAGAGTACAATTGAGTGGTTAGCTGAGGGTAGGGAGGGGGCAAAGGTGCGGAGGAAGAGGGTAAGAAGGGAATCTGTCGGTTGGATGTGGTGCTGGATGGTTCGAATGGACACAGCATCAACAACCACGCTCTGGCGGCGACAGCTAATAAAAGTTTTTCCTATTTGAGAGATGCCGATGCCAACGCCTTGCCACATGCCCCTGCCACATTATCCCCCCCCCCCCCCCACTTCCCTCTCTTCACCCGCCCCTAACACTCGTGCAACAACACAGAGAGAGCAAGCGGCAAATAGAGCAATTTAAATTGGAACGTGATTATGCAAACGTTTGCGCAGCTTAACTCAAGTGGTGCTCCGTGCCGCTTGGCCAGTTGCCGCTTGCCCCAAGCACACACACACACACACACACACATGGGTGGGCGGGAAGTGGGCATGGCTGTTGGTCATGCATTACATGACTTAAATCAATTTTTAAGGGCTCTGTGCTTGCAACAAATCCGTCGAAAGTGTCAAACATACAGCATGTGGCAAGGTTTTAGGAAGTGTGTAGTTATGTGTGTGTTTTTGTGCCACAACTACAGCTACGAGATTATAAACCAAATACTTAAGTATCTGAAAACGATCTTAATAAGCGTGCACGACTACGAGATACCCTTTAAGAGCCCTTAGATATAAAAAAAATTATACAGGGGTGCCACAGAAATCGCTTTCGCTTGAATTTTACTTAAATTTGTATGATATACATACATATATCTTTACACCTATTAAACTCAAATTCACACTGCTTTTTCTTCACAAAAAAAAGATAAAATTTTCTTAAATTAAAAATATTGGTCCAAAATTTGATTGTTTTTGTGAGACAAATCGACGCACACTTTAAACAATAGATCAAAAAATAACTCTTTTTCTTACTAAACTGCGAATTTTCAGAATTTCTATCAGTGTTTCCTTTGACTCGACAAGCAGAAGAATCTAAGAAATGCATTCCTCAAAACAAACGTTCGTTGTTCGTGCTGACAATCAAGTTGAGCCAGTTATCGGACTTCATGTATTAACAATATATTTGGAGTCAAATATTAAAAAAACAAAATTAAATGGCTTCTATTTTTGTGTCCCAAAATTTTAAACTATGCATTCGCTAGTGTTTGCTATAACAGTCCCAAATAGGACTTCTGGCATAACAATGAAAAATCTTAAAAACTCAAAGTTATATCCTTCAAAATTTAGTTTAAACTTATAAAAAAGGCTCAAACAATTTTCTGAAATAGAGCAAGTAAATTTATTTCTCATCATTTTTATAAGGTTTTTTACTGGGATATGTAGGTTTAGGTTAATATTCGTGGAGATTCGCTTGACTTCTGCCTTCATCATTATTTGGGTCTTGTTCATGAGATCTTCTTTTCCAATCCTGTGTTTGAGCTCGTTCCAAAAATACTCTGCTTTGTAGAGATTAGAAGTGATATTCTCTTTTAAGCAAAGTTTTAATATCTTATGTTTGTCTTAATCAAAATTTCGCTCCTTCTTCCTTACTGCAGGCAGTCGAGGAGGCGCCGCAAAGTGCGGCAACGCAGCGTCAGACGCTCGAGTAGAAAGAAAAAACTTGCCCAGCCCATGAGAAGAGCGAGACAACGATAGACGCCCTTTAACATACGATTTGTGATGCGTGGCACCAACTGAAGATTGTCCAGATCGGCATACGAGACTTGGAGATATCGCCGCTCGATGTGACTTATGACGCCGGAACTGAGCAACTGGCCGATCTTCCGATCGAAGGTGAACTTAAAGATGGAGTTGTGTTGAAAGTAAATGACGAGCTGATAGAGATAAATTGGTTCCCGGACGTAGGTTAATCGACTCGAGTTCCGATGGCGCATATTCCAATGCGCCAAATTGTTGAGCAGGGAAATCGTGGCAAGTCTGGCACCCGGTGGCGCCTCCTGAACCATCTGATAGCGTTGCGAGAAATTGCCGTTGATGACGCGGGTCATATGAGGCAGATAGAAGTCATGATACCCTGTACTGATCAAGGTATAATTCTGCTGCAACAAACCGTTCAATCCAATGGGCAAACCCTTCTGTGGATTCGTCCGCAGCACGTCGAATAGCTTCGCTTGGTAGGCGCAACGCAGCACGAGCGTAAGGAGCAACCAATTGGCCATCATGTGACGCAGGAATCCGCTGGATGGCAATCGATGCACTGGCACCGCATTCCCGATCGTCGTCGCCAACAGATTCTCCAGCGGATGCTTTAATCCCACTCGCTTCCCCAGACAACGCGCACAGATCAAAGCGATAAGGAAGCTCAACAACAGACAGAACCACACCTTGCCCCTAAATGGACGCATCAGCTGGCCAAAGGGTCCAAAGTATCGTTCCTTGCGCACCACAAAGATGAAGTAGCTCTGGTGATAAACCACCGATGTGGTGAACTGCACTCTTCGCGGATCGGAGCCACTGAAGCCGCCAATCGCAATGTCCGCCTTACCAGAAGCCAGCTGGAAAAGAAGGTAAACGAATTTGTTGGAATTAGTTTAAAAATTAAATCGATAACAGTTTAAGTACCTATCGATATTTGCGATCTATTTGCTAATTTGTATGCAATATTAAAAAAAAATAAATTTCATACTTAAAATACTATCGATAACAGTATTTGACAACTTTGAGTAATTATCGATATTTGTGATGGACTTTTTTTTTAAAAGGAAATAAAATCAATCAATTTGATACTAAATATGTTGATAAGATATCGATATTTTAGATGTTTTCGTCATTAAAGTATCGATAACACAGAATTGCCTTATTATCTCATATCGATAACATACGGCGCTTCCTAATTGATATCAACAAAACGAAATTAAAAATTATTTAACTTGTATCGAACTTGCTGTTGTTTGGAATGCTATCGATATCAGATATTTTCATTGATTTATTGATATTTACCTGGGAAAAACAACCGTTCACGGTGTCTTCGCTGAAGATCTCGCTCTTCTCCTCGGGAATCATGAGGCGAATTTTAAATCTCAAGGCCGTCGCCAAAAGTCGCAGCAATTCCCCATCGATACCGCGCAGTGCTTGGACATCGATAAATGAACCATTTTCAGACAATGGTGCGCCATCTGCCGGTTGATACATGAAATGCGGCGGCAATTGGTGACCGGTCACATTTATAGCACAATTATTGAGATTCTTAAACCTCAGCGGAAAAAGCTCATCGCGAAAAAGATTTCCACTCGATAGAAATCGATTACTTTGATACGCATTGATGCCCGGAGTGCAGTCCTTGTTGAAGAGCCGATAGGCATACAGGGCAATCTCTCCGTCGTGTCTTTGGGCCAGCACCACCACATTGATAACTCGATTCAACAGTGCCTTATAGCAGATTTTACCCACCGAATCCCGCAGCTGTGATTCCTCTTGACGGGACAACAACACCACCAAGAAGTAAAATTCCCGCTCATTCAGCGTGTACGTATAATTCAGATACATATGGCTATGAGAAAAAGAGTGGAGAAAAATATTTATTGAGATATAAAGCGAAGAAAAAAGAAAGGCGAGTAAAGTTCGAAAAAACAAGATTGAAGAAATAAAAAGAAATGAGTTATTAAGGACGAGGGAATAAATAGAGGAGAATATTCGACAGCAAATAGTGGAAAGAGAATGAATAAGAGTTAAATAACATGATCTGGAAACTACGAACTAGTAATAACAAAAGTAGTGTAATTTTAAACAAATTTAAATGCAGAAAAAATTGAGTAAACGTGATATTCCGCTTGAAAATCTGTTCAATTTTGGAAATGTTATGATAAATAATAAAAAAAATTAAATAAGAGAAGGAAGAATTGCATATAAGTAAAGTGAGATTGATGAAAAATAATAAAAGAAAGAACAAGATAATGGGAGAATTTAAACAAAAAAAGAAGAACTTAAGAAAATTGGCAAAAAATTATAGAAGGAATAAGGACAGTATATTTCAATATTGTCAAAAAAGTAAAGCCGAAATAGAAAGGAGAAAAAGATGACAAGCATACACTAAGCCCAACATTTATTCGTACAATTTAAAAATAATTAGGGTATTCAGAAACTCTAATATTTGTGTTATGTGGCAAAGTGTTATATGTTGTAATAAGGTCACACTGAGGTAGGTATTGATATTGGCTGTAAAAGATAGTAACTTTTCTTGGTCCGGTGGCTCTACGGTTAGAGTCGTTGACCTGTCAGAATTCGAATTTTCAGTTAAATAAATAGGGTTCGAATCACACAAATGACAATTTTAGTAATTGTACCTTAGAAAAGACTTTAAATTTGTAAAGTGATGCAAATTATTTTAAATTATTAAAAATTGATTTTTTACAGTGACAAAAGCATTAAAAACAGAGCTCGCAAATAACAGTTGACCGTTTTTCTCTTTGCGATCTACTCACGAAAATAACCGAAAAAACATGCACGCTTGCTCTCTCTGAGAAGAAAAATTCGATTCTGTTACTATTTGTTTTCGGTTGAGTAGGCTGAGTTAAACTATTCTAGTAAATCTCTTTCAATAACAATTTGTAGAGAGTGAACCGATTGAGCGCTCACATATTGACAGTCAGCAAAGGAGAGAAAAAATGAATTACTCAGCGCAAACGGTTGTTTTGTTTTATTTTCTTCACTTTGCCTTGTTTACAATGTGGCCCTCTCGTTTCCATAAAACTCCTGAAAAATATCTGACCTGCAAATTATTTTAATAATTTGTAAATACATAATTTCTCAATACTTTAATTATCTGTACATATATATTTATTTATTTATTCTGCATTTAACTCAACAACGGCCCATATTTCCTTTATTACCGAACGCACTTAAATCAGAAAGACAAAGACAAGTGACAAGACGACAAACGCTCAGACGCATACAAACGCAAACGAGATTTATTTTCTTCGCTCACATCAAAACGGTCAGGGAATAACCAGTGCAAAAGGGGAACAAATAAAAAGATTGTTTGCTGAGCGAAGATCGATTCGTTCAAAATACTATGTGAACGGTTCATCTCTGACTCTTTGCTCAAAAAGTCAGTAAATGAGAGTTATTTTTGAACAGTTTGAAAGGGTCAACTGTTATTTGCAAGCTCTGATTAAAAAACACAAGAGTAAGAGAGGGTGAAACCAAACGCATGAGCTAAAACGAAATAAAAAGATTGCTTGCTTTATACAAAACAGCTGTTCATTGAAATTTAACTCAATGATATCATAAATACGACAACAGAAACTTAAAAAGGTCACTCACTAGCTACAGTGTTATCACTTTGCTACATAACACAAATATCATAGTTTCTGAATACCCTAAATATAAATTAAAATTCATCATATTTTAACGTTAAAAAAAGTTGAAATTGGTGTACTGGTGTACGAATAATTTTTGGTCAGCTTTTGGCGCTTATTTTTTGGTTTTTTTGTTATACTGATTGTGTACATGAAAATAATGGCTCCATTTTTTGCCGGCTATTTATACTATATTTCAAAATAGCTGCACTCATTATAAGGAAAAACATAGTTCTGTTAACTACGAAGTCTTGAGTTATAATATTTGTGTGTAGGAAAGAAGGTTGCAGGAAAGAGCAGCTTTCTCTCCCGAACTTCCAGCCAACTTGTTACTCACTCGAAAGCATGTGCCTCGTGGACGACAAAGAGCGTGTAGTCCCTGACGGACTCGTGGGGGGCGCCACTGTATAAAAGCAGCGTCAGTTGTGGCGCCAACTGTTGCAGCATCTGATCCAGCATTTGTCGCTGCTGCTGCCGCTGAGCATCGTTGCAGTCGCGGCAATCGCGCCGAATGACGAGCGTGTTGATGCGTGGGGCAATGTACCGCCTTGCCACATGAACTGTGGCATTCGCCAGACGCTCCATGTCCAGATCGGGGCTGGGCGGGCTGGGCAGGTTGAAGCGCAATCCCGCTGCCAGGCAGCTGAGGCAGCCGTAAGCCAGCAGCTGGCCACTGAACTGCATGGGAAACAATGTTGCACGTGGCACGTTGCAAGTTGCTTCTGCTTGAGTGGCAACGAGGACTCTGGCTCCGGCTCCGGCTCTGGCTCCGACTCTGACTCCGATTTTCAATTGACACTAATGTAATTGTCGCTGATGGTCGCTAATGATTATCGGCAAGGGCTTTAATGGAATTGCGTTGATAATTTTGACTAATTAAAAGCAATTGTTCTACTCGTAGATTGTAGAATTAAGCACTTCCCAATTCCTATTTCACCAGAATTTCACAGTTTTTGATTAAGAGATTCGAAAAGTTCAATAAGTGCAATAAGAAAATTGTTTTCGAGTTCTAAATATTAATATCGCCGAAATATTGTAATTTTAAATAAATTAGGTTAGGCTTGGAAATTGTGCGGCAAGGTTAAAAAAAAAGAAAAAATCCTTGTTTCGTCTTTGCAGCATCTCTGTACATCTCTGTAAGTCAATTATTTCCCCTTCACAACATGGCTTTGTAAAGGGACGGTCCACAACGACCAACTTGCTAGAATTTACCTCCTTGATTAATGACGCTTTTTCAGAGAAAAAGCAAACTGATGTCATTTATACTGACTTCAGTAAAGCCTTTGACTCTGTGAACCATGACCTCTTACTAACTAAACTTGATCGTATAGGCTTCCCACCTGCCTTTATAGGTTGGATTTCTACATACTTAAAAGGTAGGACTCAAAAAGTTCTTCTTAGGCAATCCATTTCGAACTCGTTTCACGTTACTTCTGGTGTACCTCAGGGAAGTCACCTTTAGGACCTTTACTTTTTACCCTTTTTATTAACGATCTACCCAACACTCTGTCCCATTCTTCAATTCTAATGTATGCGGATGATGTTAAGCTTGTCTTTTCATACACAGATCCCCTTCTTCATAATTGTCTGCAAGACGATTTAAATGCTATGCAACATTGGTGCTCGGCCAATCAGTTGCATCTCAATTTCTCAAAGCTCAAAGTGTATACTTATGACTTTTAGCCGTACTAGACCTTTTTTCGCGGTATATATGATTGACAGCACTCCACTGCAACGTATAACTACTGTAAAAGACCTTGGAGTTTTATTTGATTGTAAATTGAACTTCAATTTGCACATCTCTACTATAGTTAATGAAGCCAAGGGAGTGCTTGGTTTTATTAAACGTTGGTCGAAGGAATTTAGTGATCCTTTCACCACTAAGCTCCTTTATACCTCTTTAGTTCGTCCTATCCTGGAATACTGCTCATGCATTTGGAGCCCGCAGTATCTTATTAACCAGGATCGTATTGAATCAGTTCAAAAGCAATTTTTGCTTTTCGCCTTACGTGGTTTAAACTGGGATCCCGATCTCCGTTTACCATCGTATTATAGTAGGCTTCTTCTTCTCAGTCTTCCTTCTTTAATCAATCGTAGAATAATGCTTGGCGTTACTTTTCTTCATAAATTGATTATTGGGGAGATTGATTCTATTTTCCTTTTAGAACGTCTTTCTTTTTTCTTTTTCTTGTCCCCTGTAGAACTACTAGGAACTTTATACCTTTAGCTTTACCTACATGCACAACCGATTACGCTTTGCACAGTTCATTTCGTGTTTTGTGCGCTGAGTACAACAATCTTTATCACGTTTTCTCCACAGAACTCTCTCTTCCCTCCCTAAAATCTTCCCTTCTCCTCTTCCTTTCTAGAAATCCCTGACCTTACTAATCTCTAATACTTGTATTATCACTAATTATTGCTACTAATACTTTTTGATCTGATTGGGTTTTTCTGGGTTTTCCCCAATCCTTGCAACAAATGTTGGATCATTTTAAACATTCTTGAATACCCCCAGATTTTTAATTTTTAATTTTTTGTAATTTTTAACTTCTTATTTTTTATCATTTCAGTTAAAATTTAATTTTAATTAATTTTATATTAC
This sequence comes from Drosophila subquinaria, assembly GCA_037043405.1. Classification (NCBI taxonomy): domain Eukaryota; kingdom Metazoa; phylum Arthropoda; class Insecta; order Diptera; family Drosophilidae; genus Drosophila; species Drosophila subquinaria. Next base: position 422,617 of record JBAMBL010000653.1, read on the forward strand.
TTACTTTTAATTTTACTTAATCTTTATTAATTTTTCTTACATTCATTTTGGTCAACTGTACTTAGTTGACACTAAATAAATAAATAAAATAAATAAATAAATAATATGGGGTTAAATTAAAGCTTATAAATTCGTCTCTAAGGCCATTTTATTAAGCAATAGCTTCAGTTGTTTTCTTTTTTTACTATAGTCTGTACTGAACGTTTAGTTCCGCTCACTATTAAAGCCTCTAATTAATCTGACCAACTAACTATACTCTAATTTAAACTTGGGCTAATTGGGTTTTTCTGGGTTTCCCCCCAATTCTAGCAACAAATGTTGGGCCAATCATTTTCTTTTCATTTAAGATGGGGGTATCTTTAACATTAACATTTAAATAAACATTTTTTTCTTAGTACCTATTTATTTAAATCTACTAAATATAAATTGAAATTGTTGTTTTGGTTGCTTCTAGCTTGACAATAAATGAATTAAAAATAATTTCACCACAATTTCACATCAAATTCCACATTTGCTGAAATTTATATACAAAATGATAATGAATAGAGGGGTAAACTTAATGCCAGGTTAGATTATAATCTGGAAACAGACATTTTCAATGACCTTATCAATTTCACACCCTTTTCGGTCACTACATATTTGCCATTGTAGGTGGGAATTGAGGTGGAGAAATTCAAGAATGATTTCAATATGTGACGTAAGCAATGAATTTAGATAGTAGATTTTTATTTATTACAACTAATATTAAAATGAGGTGAGGAGTACGGTTTTAAGTAGAATCAAGGTTATATGTTATAGCTAACTTTTAATACACCTCCCTCTGTCTCCTCTCTTCGTAGGCCCTACTCCTCTGGCGCTCATCACTCAAAGGGAGGCAAAAGCAATAAGCGCCACAAAAAAAAGCGTAGTCTTGGTAATTTAAGAATCAGCACAGGGACGCAGCTTGCAACGTTGTGGGGCACAGTGGATGGATGGATAGATAGGAGGTTGGAGGAGAGTATAAGAGTATGGAGCTGGCCTTTAGGTTCACTTGATGTTATTTTACAAGGACACGCGCACAATTTATAATAACGCCGACTGTCGGACTGGTCTTGGTCCTCATTCTCGTTCTCAATCTTGTCCTGGATCCTGGCTAGCTCTCTTGTTGCCAAATGACGCCTTACAGTAAAGTAAAGTAAAGCCAAAAGCTCTGTGGAAAGGACACGCACACACAAAGTACACCATAGCCAAATAGAGATGTGTGTGTGTGTGTGTGTGTGTGTTTGCAAACGAGAAAAATGAAGCGAAACAATTCCAAGTAAGCAAACAAAACTGATGGAAGATAATCTACTTGAAGCATACTTTAAGGCGTATCTAATGGTCCTTTTAATGTTTAAACACGCTTTCGTCTGTCTTGTCTCCATATTCTCTCTCTCTATCTCTCTCGCACTCTCTCTTTCAGCCTCACACAAGTCGCCAAAGCAAAACCAATGTCCTATGTTTATTTTATCCACATCATCAGCCTCAGACCCAATCTCCTGGCCCCTTCCCACTCCTCCTTTTCATAGTGGCCAGGCCAATGTCACGTTCTTTTTTTTTTCTCCATCTTTCTTTTACTGCTCCTCCCTTCTCCTCTCTTTTTCTATCTGCTTTGCTTTCTTTTATTCACGTTGTTGCGGCTTCTTTTTCTTGTGTTTATTTTATCACAATAATTCCACATTTTTGCTTTTATGAATTTTTAATTTGAACAGCGATAAAGTTGCGGGAGGCGGTACCGGATTTTAGGGTCGGACAGCTGCGGATCAAGTTGTAGGATGGTGGGGCACCAGGAGGGACGGGAGCGGGGGGCAAGCCTCTTGGTCAGCTGATGCTACATTCTTCATATGATGGTTGGTTTGATGGCATGAAACGTTATCTGTATCAATAAATCATTGGGAGCACACTTGAAACATAAATCGATAGTAATTAGCGATAGTAAGTACTGACGCGCTATCGATAATTGAAAAATATAATATAATATATAATATAATATGTAGACAACTATTGATAATGACAGCAGGCAAAATTAAATGAAATTGATTGAATTAATGTTTTGTATTCTTAAATTAAAGGTGGTTGACAGACAAATCTAAAGTGTTGCCTACTTTCGTGCTGAGTCTCACATCTCTGATGTCGGCACAATCTGTGAGGCTCGGTGAGCCTTTTAAGTTGCCACAGCATGTTGCAACTGAGCTATTTGCCGCTGCCGCTGCTGCTGCTGCTGCTGCTGCCACTTGCCTCTGATAGCAGCTTAACCGCAAACAACGTTTCTGCTGCTCTTATTTTCCTCTGCTTTCTCACTCTTCTTTCCTCTGTTCCCTGTTCCTTGTTACTGTTACTGTTACTGCTCCTGTTCCTGAAGCTTGTGCTGTGTTTTGGCTGCCATCGTTTTACGAAAAACGATTACGCACTAAGCCTATAACTTATGTTGATGTTTTCTTTTCGTCTTAACATTTGCAAATTTGTCATTTTTTTCCGGACTTTCTCCGCCTTGTCTCTTGCGCCTCCCCCTGCTACACAGAAAAAAAAAGTCAGGATTTCGGAAGAAAATCAATCCCAAATGATGGTTCAAGTTTGGTAATCTTGGAATTTCATTTCCAATGTTTTAGGTTTTTTTTTGCCTGTTTTATGCGGTGGTTGCAGTTTTAATCGCGTATTGAATTAGTTTAACAATTATATCCTGCTGACAGACCTTAAAATTCATGGTAAAGTCATGAATTTTAAACTTCAAACTTAGAATGATTTTTTTTCTCGGTGTACGCCTGTGTCTTGGTCTTACCAATATTTTGCTTGTCCGTCTCCTTATGCCGGCTAAACATTTCTTTTCGTCTGTTCTATTCTTTTCTTTTCTTGGCTGTTCCTTGCTTGTATTTTTGGTCCCTTCGCTTACTAATAGTATTGTCCTCCAAAGCATGTGTGTGTGTGTGTGTGTGTGTGTAGTCAACATTTTGTTGCTGCTTTGGCCATTTCTAAGTACTGTTTGCCTATTCCAGCGGCGTTGTTCACTCACTTCCCTTGGCCTCATCTCCTCCACCTTTTCATCCACCTTCTTGCATTGTGTGTATCAACTTAAACTAATCCTAAATGGTTTCTTCACGGCACATTTGCTAGCACTTGTTTGAAGCCGTTGTCTCTTTTCCCCCACTTCCCCACGCAGAGTCTTAACAAAGCCTCAGCTACCTTAGCCAGGTGAGCTCTAGCCATTTTAAGCCTGGCTAAGCATATTTTAAAGAAATCATCTATGAAATGAACCAAAGATATAGGCCATACATGTCACCTACAAGAGAGAATAGTTTTATAGGGGTTGCAGAATACAAGATACCCTAGAATTTGCTCATTAGAAATTTTTTTTATACATATATAAATTCAATCTCACAAGTTTTTTTTTTGTGTGGTCTGATGAATAAACCAAATTAAAAAAAAATTCCACTTTAATCCTTTTCCAGCTGAATATCTGAACATTTTTCAGAGACATTCAAATGCCTACACTGATAAAAAAAAGGATCTAAAATCAAGATTTTGGTTTAAAGACTAAGAACATTGGTCTATAAAATGCGTCGAGAACATGAAACTCTTGAAGTAAGAAAACACATCTTGATTCTTAGAAAATTTAAATTAAGACCAAGTTTTTATTTTTAAGCCCATAAATTCTTAAATTTTCAAGACCACAAATCTTATTAAAAGAATAAAACTTATTTTTTTTTTTAAGATTATGTGTTCTTATTTTAAGACAAAAAAGTTTTGAGTACTCAAGACAAAAAATCTCAAATTAAGATTAAGCTTCTTAACAATTTAAGAAGAATATAGTAAGTTTTAGTTAACTTGAGGTCTAGTAATGTCGATATGACACTAAACAACAAACAACAACACACAATACACTTGCAGAACGCAAGGAGCATGGCTCGATATACACCTGTTTCAAGAGATGCCAATCTCTATCATCAGTACCGTTGTGCTGACTTGACCAGCGAGCCAAGCCTAATGTCATCTTTGAAACTCCAGAACCAGTTGTGAATTAAAGGTCTCAAAAAGTGACAAAACGTTAAGTTTTTGTTCATAATTTTAGAGAAAAAGATCTTAGATCTAAGATTTTTATTCTTATATTAAGAACTTTAGATTTTTTAGAATAATATTCTTAGTTTTAGTAGTTTGGTCTTAAAATGGTCTTATATTAAGAGCAAAATATTTAAATTTGAGAATTTTATTCTTTTATTAAGAACTTACGATTTTCAAGATTAATATTCTTAGTTTTAGTAATTTGGTCTTAAAATATTCTTATTTCAAAGAACAAAAAATTTAAGATGAATATTCTGGATTTTAAAAAGTGGTATTTTTTTTCAGGGTAGTTCCAAGAAATCGCGATTAAACTAATGCTGGTTGCCATTTCATATCGAAATAAATCTTGTCATATTTAAATACCATATAAAAAAAAATTGTGTGTACTTCTGATTGAATAACCTCTTAAAAAAGCTTTCAAACTGAATTGCAGTATGATAGTGTGGCTCCAAAAAGAATTAATTGAATTCAATTCAGATTCAAAAACATATTCTAATATATTTTCGAGTTGCAAGTGATGTTGTATTAATTGCAAGGCAAATGTTCCTGTAATTGCTGTACTGAACGATTGCAGTAGATTGAAATGAAATTAAATGACAAATTGGAAGGCGGAATTTAAAAGGCATTAGCCACGATACGCACATGGCCATGAAACGTGGTGGCCTAAAATTGGTGTCAAAATAAGTTGGCCGAAATATGCAAAATGAAAATGGAGAAGCGGTCGCTTAATTTTTGACTGATTGCAACAAAATTGAAATCGAATGAATGCCGCTAATTGAACAACAAATTAAAATCAATCCAGTGCTTGTAACATACGCTAATGATTTACCTTTACCCTCCTGCCCCTGATCCTGATCCTGATCCCTTATTCCTATTGCAATTTCCTCCCTCTATGATATGTATGACATCCATGGGCGGGACTTGGTTTTGATTTTAGATTGGGTTTGTTATTCAACTTGGACAAAATTACATTTTGCGAATGCAATTGAAAGGCCAACAACTACAACTGCACTGTCATTGTGATTGTGTGTCAGAGCGTGTGTGCGTGTGTGTGTGTGTGTGTACGTTCGTGTCTATGGAACTCATTTATAAGGTTATTCGTTAATAAATAGTTAACAATCAACGATAAATTGGCAATGGACATGTGGCCTGCTGAACTGAACCTATGACCTCCAGAGGCGTCGCTCAAAGGGGGCCACGATGTGAAGTAATGTGAATGAGCTAAGATATAAACTATTTAATTTAAATTAAGCTAAATTCACAACTACTAATATTCAATATCAACATGCTCCTACAACTAAATTTAATAAACTATAACAAGTATTTGAAATGTTTGTTTTTGTGACCTTTCTATATTGTAGAAGTAAGTTTAAGCTAACTTGAGGTCAAGTAATGTCTATAAGACACCAACAAACAACAACACACAAAGCACTTGTTTGTTGGTGTCTTATAGACATTACTTGACCTCAAGTTAGCTTAAACTTACTTCGTAAAACACATATTTAAAAATGTATTATCAGTAAAACTTAAAATCGAAATGACCTATAAAATACATTTTATATGCAGTAAACCAAATAAATAAATAATAAAATATATAAATAAGTTAATTTATTGGGAAAGTAAGATTGAAAAAACACATTTAATGAAAATTAAGGAGATGACACCTTGAAAAAATGTAGAATAGAAAAACTTAAAAAAAAAAATAGAGAGGAAGAAAAAATAAAATAAAGAGACTTAGTTACAAATGTACATACCAAAAAATATAACTGAAAGCTTTGTTTAAATAGTAGGTAAATTGGGTCTTTAGGTAGTTAAAAGTGGAAAGTATTTTTTTTTATATAATTATTACGCTTTAGTTATTCGCAAGAAAAAAAGAAATAGTTATGCGAAAGATAGAGATTATAAATAGATTTTTCTTATAGGATTTTCTTTTGAAGGGAAGTCAGATGGGACGCCACTGTGTTGAGTTCTGGCCATATAGAAAATGGCACAAAATGATAATAATTACACGTATTATGTGTAATGCAGGCGGTTGCACAATAGAAAGAGAGAGAGGGAGAGAGACAGAAAGAGATACTATAGAAGAATGTGTGTGTGTGTGTGTGTGTGATGTGCATATTTTGCCGCTGATTTCAACTTTTAATTTAAAGCCATTGTTCTAAGGGACACATAGACACACTCTTACACACACACATTCTCACACACACACACACACACAGACACACTGCAAAATAATTTCGAATCTACAGGCCAACCGATAATTTGAAGTTCAGAGTGTGAGAAGGAGAGGAGAAGATAGAGGAGAGGAGAGTGCGGAAGGGAGGGAGGAAAGTATGGAAAGTACGATACATCCATGTAAATGATGGCCCATTGGCCAAACAATAGCCGTTAGTTAGTTTGCCTGCCCGCTTTATTTTTTTGTCAATAAGTTTTCAGTACTTTTTTCACTCGGTCGAATTGTATACTCCTTATGTAGAGAAGAGGGTGTATTAAGGCAATAGAAGAGGGGCAAATGTGAAAGAAATTAACTTGTGCTCTCAAAATGCCAGCTGATAAGCAGAGGAGTTTAAATACAGGGTATATTCTATCGCTTATTGGAACTGGAACTTTTTATCACAATTTATATTTTTGAGATCTTAAGATTTTGTTAATATTAATTAAGTAATATTCACTTTTTAAGTAAAATATTTCTGGAAAATTAAAATCCTGATTTGAGGCATTTATTAGAAATCTCTCTTCTAAAGAGTATCTACCATTCAAACTCACACAAAACGAATTAAAATTTTTTTTTAATTAGTGAGAGTAATAATTTATTATAGGCAAATGTTTCGTTTGACTTTCATTTTATTTAAATTTTTATCTTTATTTAATTTGTATAACTTTTTATTTGCATATCAATTCGAGGCAGCATTGTGTTAATTATTTTTTTACACCCATCTACAGGGTATCTGCTAAGCCACACAACATGTTGTTTTTTGGCAGTTTTGTTGCTTGCCGCATTAATTAAAACACAATCAATGAAAATTATGCATGGCGTTGCCTCATCGATACAAAAACATTTATTGAACGTTAAATAACAGGCTTCAGCCGACTGTCAATTGCCTCTCTTTCCTCCCTCTCTCTCTCGCTCTCTTCCCTCCCTTTCGCGTGCTGCTGGCCACATAATAAGTAGCCGCACCGTATGACATTTCAGTGAGGTTGTTGCCGCCAGTTGATTAGCTGCACAATGGGCAACAACCGAACCCGGCCAAAATGACAAACCAACTCATGCTGTGCAATTAGAGGACGATCAACTAAAGGGGATGAGGAGTAGATGGAGTACAGAGAGAACAGGGCGGATGGGAGGGACGTGGAGGGACAGTCGCTGGCCCGTTGAGCGGCTTACATGAATAACGGCGGCAGCTTCATAAATAACTAATAACCAAATAATTGGGTTGACAACGTCAGCGACGCTCTATGAATAAGGATTGCAAATGGCCAAGACTGGAGGGGCGGAATGGAGGGGCGAGGTAACGGACGGGGGCTCGGGCTGGAGAGATGGAAACAATGGAGAGGTTTGACCTTAAGGGAGCCTGAGAGTGACAAGTGAAATAAAATTCATTTACTTACTATTTTACGCTGGTTTTGACTTGTCTTTCTTTATTTGTGATATTCTGTGCTTAAGTTGAGCATATACAGGGTATGATTAACTAGTGTTAGTGTATGTAACAGTAAGAAATATATATAGACTAAGAAATATTCTAAGAAATTAAAAACAATTTAATGGTAAAGTCTAAAGTGTAAATTGATCCAACACTTATTGCCAAAACTTGTAAAGCTTAAATAAAAGACCAATCGGATCCATAACAAGTTAATCAATATAATCTCGAAATTTTAAAATTTCTTTTTATAATTTCACTACTAATTATTGAAATTAATATGTAATACATAAGGGTATCTGTAGGGTATCTATCAATCATGCATAGTTTGAATGCACTGCTGAGTTACGACTTTAAACCAATTTCGAACCGGTTCAAAGGTTAAGCCCAATATGTCAAAACATTTTCCCTGGCCATAAGCCTTTTTCAACAGCTAAAGCTCTATTTGTTGTTCAATCTGTAACGTGGTCGAGGGGAATATGCTATATAAATTACATAGATGTGGTAGTTTGGGTCAACTGACATTTTACCGTAAGCTAACGGCATACGGTACTGTTAAGTGGATTAACTGTGAAATAAGCTCTCTGCTTTCTCATTCGAAATCCAGTTAAAGCTTCCCAAAAGCTTGGTAAACCAATTAAAACATGCTGCAGATGGCGCTAGCAAAGCTTTTAAGGATTGCAGAGGATGTTTTAATGCAATTTATAGAGGGATATTCTTCAGAAAATTGCACATACTCATTCTTTTAAAGTACAAAAATATTAAATACTACACACAGGTATCTTTTCAATCATCCTACAGTCCTGAGACGAGCCTAATTAACTCCTTATTTAATGAATTTGTTATTTCATTAGCATTCAAAAAAGTTTTGCTGATGAATATTTTTTAAATTATATTTAAAAATGGAATGTATTTAACATTTTTCTTTTGGTAATGAATAATTAACATTATAATAAAATTTGTGAATGAACTTAATTTGGGAAATAAATTCTTTAAAAATATAAAAATTATTTTAAAAAAACAAAATGATAACATAGAAATCTTACAGGATATCAAATATTTCATATAGTACCTTTCCCATTAAGACTTTCTGTTGAAACAAATTTTGTAGTTTACGATGGAAAGCAATGGAAAAACGAATAAATCGAAATGAAAGTTAATTGCAATTGCACTTCAGCATCCATTCATACGAATTAAACGCGAATTTTCGCACAAGTTCTGCAATTTTATGTATCTCGCCCTTCTTTGCGCTTCTCATGAGCTAACAAGGGTCGAGAAATCCCTTTTTTTCAGCATTTGCTGTAAGTACTTGCTGTTGCTGTTGCTGTTTTCTGATTATCATGCACAATATTAATTACACTTATGGAAATCAAAACATAAATGCGAGTTAAGCACACAGCGACACGTGTAACACGATGAGCAGCTGGTAAAAAATTGTATGAAAATCTGCTAGCTGGTTAAGTACGTAATGAAGATAGGGCCGAAGGGGAGGAAGCATTGGTAACTGGTGCATGCATTTAACTGAGTCCAATTGTAAATTGTATTAAAATAATTACATTAAATGGCAGCTGATCGCTGCGTGAAACTCATTTGTTTTTATTAACGCATTGTAATTGCAACCGTGCAGCACGTGGCACGTGGAAAGGCCAAAGCCAAAGCTAAAGCCGCCAATGCTGCAACTGTAAATGCACAAATGGAAATGGAAAAATGTGGAAAAAATTGAGAGTGGGACGAGGAGAGAAATGGGCGAGTTCAGGAGTTCAGTTCAATGGCCAACAAATGCTGGGCAATTATTTAACCAAAAGGAATTAACCCAATTTTCATGGTTTCATAATTAATCCAATTTGCTGAGCGTATAAATTTTCGCGACGTGGAAAAGCAGGGGAAAGTGAAGTGCATGTGGAGTTGGATTTTCCGAGGGCCAACTGCAGTTGCAGTTGCATCGAGTTGCACGCTGCCCGCAAACAGTGGACCGATCATAATTGGAAATTTATTATACACAATGGAGTTGTCCTTCGTTGTCCTTCTGACCTGCCTTCATTTAACATATCCTGAAGTAACTCCTCAAACCAGTCGAAACTCAACCACCCGTTCGTATACGCAATGTGCGTGCCTCTTAATAAACGTTGCCAATAAAAACTTTCAATAAAAACTGCAACCATTAACTACCAGCTGAAATAAGTCCCTGAAATTACCTTTAACAAAATCCAAAAGGGAATTATTTTAAGAAATTGCTCGCAAAACTTTTGTAAGCTTTTCGTTGTCCCAATTAATCTTTTCAATGTTGTGAAAATTCTCGTGGTGTTAATTAACATCCTTTTAATTAACATCTTTTATACAGCATCATTTTACACTGTTAATTTAACATTCTGTAATCTTATACATTTTTGAAAAGTTGAAAAGCTCTCAATAGTTTATGTTAAGCAGTTTCAATATTGAAAACCAACTTTACAGAGAGATAAGCTTAATTGAATGAAGAAAATTGCAGCAATAAAAGCTATTCAAAGTGTTTTTATGTTTACTACTAAAATAGCTGCCATCTTAACACGCACATATGCAGATAATATGCAGATGTAGATTTCATGAATTTATTTAAAATTATTGAAGTGATCAAATAAATTTTGTTTACATATAAAAAAAAAAACAAAGTTATTGAAATAAGCTTCTTTTTAATGAAAGGTTAATTATGGAACTTATTTCATTTGGGTCATCGACAATCTAAAATCAATCTAAAATTTAAATGAAGTGCAGGATTAATATTAAATGTGTTTGAAGGACAATGCAGCCAATGAATATTTAAAAAAAGGATATTGTACACACATTCTTTGATATATGAGAGCAGCTAAGAAAATATTTGTCAATATTTGTCAAACTGCAGACCCAGACGAACGTACATTTTACTCTCACGGTCTAAATTAGTTGCTTTTATATTATGAGCTTCGCGTTCCTATTAAGTAAGAAAATATATTCTCACTGCGTTAAGTGAGATTGAGAAATACAAGGAAGCAACTTAAACCTAAGGCAATGTATTAATTTGAAATATAGTCACAACTATTTTTATTGTCAGTAAACCCCATTGTTCCATTGTAAACCTATGCAGGGCGAGCTCAATGTATGTTGCAGTACGTGGAATCTAACATGATGATAGTTATTTAATTTTTATAATAACGGTTTCGGTTATGCTCGCATTAAGGTGTCGGTTATCAGTTACGCAAGATCTTTGAATAAAGGTTTCGTAACGGTGAACCGGTTTTTGTATGTTTCGATTTTAAAATACCGGTCTGGTTTCGGTTCACAAAAAAAATTTTTTTTTTCAAAAATTTAATTATATTAATAATATAATAGTAATAATAAATTAAAGATGCATCTCACAAAATCTTCAGTTTGATGTAGTTTAGTTACATTTTAACAATTTTAATATTTCATTTAACAAATTTATTTTTTTTGAGCTTATTCAGTGCTATGAAAATTCGATCATGAGTATCACAAACAAAAATTAAAAATTAAACAAGAAAATTAATATCAGAAATCAAAATTTAAAAAGGAAAAAAAAGGAAATCAAAAATAAATTACTAAACTAATAACAAAGTTTCAGAGATCGCAAAAAAGACTTATGGGTCGGGAAAATCGAAACAGTTTAAAATTTTTCTTTTTAAATTATTTTTAGCTTGTTTTTTTTAATTTTTATAATAAAAAATGGAAAGTTAAACATGCTTTTACAATTGTATCGAAAAACGCAACAAAAAAACTATCTTCTAGAGACAACAAAGATTGCAAACTAAATCTTAATTTTCAATCAATTGTTCCTATTGTAGCTATATGATATAGTAGACCGATTTCTACCAAATTGTGTGAGGATGTTGAGATATCTCAGAAAAACAAAAAAGTTGTTCGTACTAAGGCTAGATTCTCGTGGCTCGATCCAAATTTAAAAGTAAACATGAACTGCGTCCGGCATTCAGAAACCTACATGCCAAGTTTGAAGTCTCTAGCTCTTATAGTTTCTGAGATCGACGCGTTTAAACAGACGGACGAACGAACAGACGGACATGACTCAAGTCTGACACGCCTCCTTCAGCCTGTTTTATACATTTCACAATTATCATCATTCTCTTTTTTGCCCATTATAAAAAAAAAAAAAAAAAAAAAATGAATACAATTTAAAACATCTCTGCCTGTAAATAGAGTCTGTCTACTTTAGATATCTTATGTTTGTACCAATTTCTCGCTTATGATTGAGCTCAAATTCTTTTAAATACTGTTATACACAAATATTAGCAACAAGTTTCAAACCATTCCGAATAAAAGTTATAAGAAATAACGAAAGTATCCAGATTATAAGAGCATTATTCGAGAGTTTCGCCATGTTAGCTGTAAAATGTAAGAGAGTTTTTGGCTTAAACTGCGCATGACTCGCGTCTTATAACAGAATTGGAATAAATGTTAACGGAAAAGAAATAAAGAAATAAATAAATCCGTAGCTCATAAAAAACAAAAAATATTTATAAACAATTTTAAATATATTTTTGAATTTTTAATTTGTTTTTAAATTAGTTTAATGACTTAAAAGATGAGATATCGAAAGATAAATTTATTATTTTAGTCTAGTTTCAAACCCAACCATAAATATAAGAAAGAGCGCGTTGTTACAACTGTCGTTGCTCTCTTTACTCTAATGCGCGAGCGCGCTGAGGAAATGTTAATTAACATTTAGCAAAGTTTGGACGCTGTTAAAAGGACTGTTCGAATGGAAGTGATTATAACAGGAGCAGAAAGTGCTGTGGATGGGGAAAAAATAGAAAAGTTGAGATATGATCGTTTACAAGTGGATAATTTAAGTGGCAGAAGAAAGAACTTTCTACTGACTCAAGACAGTAGATCAAGTCTGAGATGACTAAGGAAAACCCTCCCCTCACACCCTTACCCCCTCTTTGACACTAACTGCCTGCTTTTTGTATGTCACATACATAGTTATTTCCGGTCTAACGTCTTCATAAAAATGGCAACAGCAAAACAAAACGAGAGCTCGTCCATTTTTGCAGTCGACACGTTGCGCCTCAAACTCTGATGGAAGCCCTTAGTCAACTCTCTTTCTCTCTCTCTCTCTCTCTGTCTTTCTCTTCCTTTCGCTGTGTCCCCATCCCGCTCAGCACATTTTCGCCTTTTAATTTCGCACTTGGGTCATTTTGTTGTTTGGTGTGGATTATAAGACCACTTCATATTCATGCAACTAACAACCGGAGGCCGAGCACACAAAAAGCCGACCCGACCCATAACCCAAGCCCAGACCAGACCCAGTTTCAGACTCCGAGACTTTTGCTACTTGTGGACTAAAGCAACGACAACAACAACAAGGACAATAACTAGAAACGGGCACAAAAACCAGCCGCCTTTGTATTTAGCCACAAAAAGGAGCAACAAAAAGAAAGTAACAAAATACAAAAAAAAAAAAAAAGGAAAAAAATATATACTTTGATACACGTACATATATTCCTGGCTGAGAATGAGAACGACGACGCCAAGTGCAAGTTGACCAAAATGAAAGGCAAAAGGTTTCATAGGCCAGGGCAAAAACAGTGAAACCGCCTGTCCAACCCCAACCCCAAGTCCAGCCCCGACCACAGCCCGCAATCCACAATCCTGACCAACTGGAGTCCTTTCCATCTCTGCCTTGTCTGGGACACAGGCGGCAGCAAAATATTCGACGTGCAGCATAAAGAAACGTATAAGTAGATATGTTTATAAGGCATAACCAGAGTTCTCTCCCCTTCTCTACTTCTCCTCTCTTCCCTTTCCCTTCTGTTTCTCTCTCTTTTACTCTGCTCGCCATCCGTCAGAAGTAACAACTTAATTTTTGCTGGCTTCGTTTGACCTCTTGACTATCGAGTGCGGCATCCTTTGGCTTTGGCTTTGACTTGACAATTGAGTTCATCAATCAGTGGCGCTGATCGAAACGAGTTCTCAATTAGACTATAGTAGTAATATTTATTTTTTTGAGTGTCGTTTAAAAACATTTAGACAAAGTATTTACTTTAATAAAAAATATTTCGGTTTATATAAGTATTTTTCCCTAAACTCTATTAGTAAAGTTAACAAGCTTGTAGAAAACACATTTAGTGGCTCTCAGCTTATTTGATCCACAACTCTTACTTATGACAAGTTTTAAATAAATGTATATTTAAATGGAATGGAGATAGTTTAAGTAAAATGGAATGTATTTTTTATTTTCATGTATTTCAAACGCTGCAAGATCTAATACACACTTCGAATACTTTCATTTATTAGCTTTAATGGACTTTCCTTTTTGCTTTATTATTATATGTCTTTTTTTTCACTTTAAATTATTATTTTAAAAATCTTTGTGACTTGTCCAACAACTTATTGGTCCTTTGATCTGGTAATATTGGGATTTTTCAAACTAAAAATAAGTATATTTCCTAGAACATAAAATGTTTTTTTTTTTCACATTTACTCACTTTTCTGTGCAACGTTGTACTAATCTTATAATCAAGCTGTGTGCTACATAAACTTCAGATTATATGATCTGCCCTTTGAAATTATAATTATATGATCCTTCCCATCCTCCCTCTCCCTTTCTTCTCCTCTCACGCTTTTTGCCCGCTTTTCTGCCCGTGCAGTTGTTCTTCTTACTTTTTTGGCCTGTTAATAAGCATCAGTTGTTCAGAGTTCCTTTGACTCACATTCATTCAAGTTGAGTAAGTCGGTTGTAAGCCCCATAATGGGTGCAATGCCAAGTGTAATAGCGCAACCCCCTCTCCCACATAGGGAAGGGGAAGGGGCAGCCAATAATATTAATTTTGGGGGCCAACAATAAACAGCAGACGAGACAATGACAACACCAAGCGAATTTCACCAGCCATTTTTTCGTTGGCGTCGTTTTTCATTTTGGCCATTTAGTAGGCCAGGCTCTCACTCTCTTCCCTCCTCTCTCTCTCCGTCTGTGTGCGTTTCCGTTTCTCATTCAACTGCTCTTCTTTATTTTCATTTTGCTGTGTTGTTTGTTAGCTGTTTCTGTTTCTGTTTCTGCTTTTTTTTGGCTTTGCTCTTTAGCTAAACGTCTGACCTCCTCGCGGTCGGGGGGCGTTGAAATTCACAGCTGTTCAGCGACGTTTCGTAGCGCCCTTTTTTCTCCTCTTTTTTTCTCTTTTTTTCGCTTCTTTTTTTTTTGATAATTTGTTGACCGTCACATTTTCCGCACATTTTGCTTGGCCCGACCTAGAAGTCGGACCTGAAAACGTCTACATTTCTCTGCTGGACTTTATGACCAACAGCATCATCTTCATTCCGCACTGCATTTCATTTCATTTATGCCTCAATCTCTAGTTTCTGTTGCTTTTTTGTCTTCCCTCTTTGCTCCTTGTCCTTGCGCGCTTTTCTTTTTGTTTTTCTCACGCATCCCCATGCATTATTTATTTATAGGCGCACTCGCTCTAACTTACAACGTTGTCTCTTTGATTTACCCTAGCTTTGTAGTGGAGCATTTGGAATTTCCCAGCACTGCTGTGCTATTATGCCCTACATCCTTGATGGGCTAACATAATGAGTTGACCCTTAAGTGACACTGGAGGTGACTGTGGCTCTTCGTATTTAGATTGTGCGCTTCTAACTTCACCAAGGTGTACTTTGTTGCTGTCATTTGCTCGTCGACGACAAAGAAGCCGACATGCTGGCGCCAATTTGTTAACATAAAAACCTGAGTGATCCAGTGATCTATATTTAATTATGTAAATCACATTATAAAACAACAATTAGCCCTTTCAAAATTAAAATATACAATATTTACAGTTTTTTAATTTTCTTGTTATAACACATTTTTTTATACAATGTTTTTTGAGAATTTTGGGATCATACGAAACTTCATCCAAATTTAAGTGAATTTCAAGCGAAAGCGATTTCTGTGGCACCTCGAATTAACTTTTTTCAATTAAATTAAAATTTCCATAATAAAATTTGCAAGGCATAACTTTAAAAGCTGTTAAATTTTGGATTTTGTGTTCCTAATGAACCTTCACTTCTCTAAGAACTATAGAAAACCCAGAAAATAAACATTTATATGAAAAATATTTTATTTCATTTCCCATTTTCCAAAAAGTAGAGTTTCCCTCATAATTTTTTTCTACAATTTATTGCAACACTTCTCTTGTACATATATTTTCATCCCAGACCATTTAAACTTTTTTAATGTATAGAAAGTACTTCTTTATTTGCGACTCTCCCTAAATATCTCTCACTTACATTGTCATTTACACTATCAAGTCTCTTTCTCCCTCTCCCCTTTAATCTCCTTCTAAATATATCTCTAATATGCCATAAAGTAAGGGTTATTATCTCCCACCTCTGACAGTGAAATCGTGTACATTGTTTTGTCTCAAGTTCCGCTCGATAAGTACACACTTAACCCATTGTGATTAGTGTATTCAAGTGTCGTTTTAACATGATAGCTCATTTCATTTGTTTTGTTTTAATTAAAACTGTTGACCATCGCAGTGTTTGAGGCCACAAAACTCACTCTAAAAATCGTAAACACAACTTTCAGCTAGAGCTTCCTGGTTCCGCAGTGCTTCTTCTAGTTCCCAGTTTTAAATTTCTGGGCTTCCCCGGGTTTCTAGTGCCATCCTCATCCTCATCATCATCTATGCCGTTTTGTCTTTTACTTTGCCGCATGGAGTTTTTAGTGTTGCTGAACCTTTTTTGCAGGCGCATGTCTGTGCATTAATGTGGCTTATAATCAAGCGACCCGCCGTCTCTTCACTCACCCCCCCCGTTCTGCCCCCACCGTCCTGAAGTTTTCTCTAACGCACAAAGAGCAAAAAAGTTGCCCAGTTGTTGGGCAGCCACATCAAAGGCAAGGCCATCGTGTCCCTTTCTCCGGTTTCCTTTCCTTCCTAAGCTCCTGGATGCGGAGAGATACTCTAAGAGGGGGAATGGAGAAATCTCTCCATCGATTGTGGTCGCATTTTTGTTTATGTTGGTTCCATTTCATTTCGCTGAATGAGCTCAACAGCTTTTATCACACGCTTAGCTATGCGGTTGGCCTTTATTACAAATGCCCATCCGCAGCTGCCATTGATATTTGAGTTTAGTTTTCACTCTCTTCCCCACTATCTATTCCTCTTTATCTCTTCCTCTTCCTCTCCCTCTCCCTCGCACTCGTCATTTAAATAACTTGTCTGTTTGCTCTGTTTATTTTTGATTCGGCAAAGCGAGTTTATTCAGCCCAAGCTTTCTTTATTGATAGCACTATCAAAAGTTCAAAGGAACTTGAAAATCAGCGGCGTTTTAGTTTTAGCCAGTTTTTGATTGTTTCTCTCGGTCTACTTAAAATTAACTCCTTTTAGCAGTTAGTTTTCCAACAAGTTTATTTGCGCTTTTTTAAATATACATCATGTCATTAATATCTTTACATTTTAAGTCAAAATATCTTTGCAATAGTTATTAAACACCTTATTTAGAAATTGAAATAAATGGTCCCCAGTTTATTTCGCACCTCTTCAAATTAAAGACAACGGAAATGATTGACTGAAATGGTAAAAGTCAAGAAAAATATTTGAGATTTACATTTTATCGAGCTTTTGTTAAAATAAATCAATCTTTTTACAATCTATATATTTTATTTTTAATACATTTTATAGCCATTTTAAATAAAAACTGCAAACTGTTTGCAAATAATTTATTATTATTTATTTACATATAATAATATCTTTAATCTCGATTGCAAGCTTTTATAAATTAAAATATACCTAAAGCTAGAAAGCACATTTGTAGGAATTAAGAAATTATTCTCGTCTTAGAAAATACAGAAATTATTCTCATTTACACGCTGTCAGGTGCTTAAAAAGTATCTAAAGGATTTGCTAAGATAATTTTCACCGGCTACAAAGAGTAATCCAAGCTTGAGCAGTAATTCAATCTACAGTCTACAGTTTATGAAAGCCTTGAACTGAGCTTCTACTCAACTTGTGGATTGGCTTTTGCTTTTGCTTTTGCTTTTTGTGTGGGCTGACAGTGAAAATTAACGACATTCTGCGATTTCATTTGTTTTCTAATTTAAATTTATGTTTATGAGTTATGGCCGCTGCCCAAGCAGAAACTGAACCTGAGCCTATACTCGTATATATTTAGTACACTACGTATTTCCCCTCATTTCGACCCTCTAAACCCTGAAAGCCCCACAGAACCCATCGAAACGGCTGTCCAACCCACAAGCCTTGCACTTGTACAAATTATAATTATGAATTTTGACTGCGCTCTTTGAGGTTAGCTATTAATTTTTAAGCGTAAAATGCCACAAATTCATTACAAAGTCTGAGATTAGTTTCCTCGACGAGAATAATTGCCGCAACTTTTTGCTTTTGGATGCGTAGCGCCCAATTAGTTTTGAAATATGCTCCTAGTCGAGGCAATTTGATGAGATACAGCCCTGAATAATGTTGGGTTCGAGTCAAATAATAGATGGATAGACACATAGCTCGAATAGATAAGATTTTAAAATGAATTGATGCTAAAATTTGAGATATGAAAAGTTATCACACTTTGTAAGAGACCATGAAAAGAAAAGTGTATAAAAAAGGTGATGGATTGTTAAAAAAGACTTAGGAAAAAACAACACTCATTAAAAAAATAAAAACTTAGCTTTAGATATGGAACTGTAAAATATATAAAATTATTCAAAATACATAAATAGTTCAACGATTTTTATAAAAAGGACTTAGGAAAAAAACAACAGACAATAATTCAGATTGAAAATCTGATAGACAGCTTTGAAAATGGAACTGAAGTGATCAACAAACTAAAAATATAAATTATGATAAAGTGAGATAAAGTGGAGCTAAATATGTTGAATAGATTAATTGAAATCAGACAAGAACATATAATAAAATTTGATCTGAAAATGGGCCTTAGATAGGAAAAATAGAGCAAAGTTAAATAAAAACTTAAAATATTTTAGTATATTTTTGGTATCAAATTGATACTATCAATCTAAAACAGATAATTTAGAATTAGTAATAACAGTTAAGAAAAATAAAAATTTAAAGAAAATGCAGAACCTGATTATAATAAATATATAATATTTAAAATATTTTAGTATTTTTTGTGTTTTTATGTAAAAAAGAATATGTAAGTAGAAATATAACTTAAGACAAATAAATAATATATAACAATTTAGTCATGAAGAAAATCTATACGAAGGGAGAGAAAATAGAAAATAGATTTTAAAGTCAGAGAAAAGTAACAGGCTGTCTAGAGTAAATAAATTAATTGCAGGTGTAAACTAGCAAATGATGGACAGCAAATTGATAAGGAAGCTCAAAAGCCATACAAACTACATGACGGACAACATGAATAGAGTTCGTAGTAATTTCTGTGGCTAATTAAATTATGATATGCACACAATGCTGTCAATATTTTGATAACTGGCCACAATTGCAGCCCAGTTGAGTTTCCCACAATTTGCTGTCTTCTCCATTGTCTGATTATTTCTGCTGATCCAGCAAAATTGTATGTGTGTATGTTTGTAAAGGTAAAGGACTTTGGTTTAACTCTCCTGTTCCTGTTCCTGTTTCTGCTCCTGTTTCTGGTTTGATGCTTTGCACCGAAGAGCACTAAAACGTAAAGCAGGAGAGGAGCAAGTGTCCTTTGCGGACTACGGAAAATGCGCCCAAAACTATGCAGAGAACAACACAAATAACAACAACAACAACTGGCGCTGTCCTTTGGCTCCGCCAGGACTTCTTGTTGTTATTATTGTAACAAGCGAATAGAAGAAAAAAATATTTTCGAGACAAGAGATGAGAGAGGAAAAAATTTCATTTATTATTAAAATCACTTTCGTTGCAATGAGGATTCCAAATGTCCCATCGTTTCGTTTCTTTTTATTGGTATGCGTGTGTGTCTCCCTTCTCTCTCTCTCTCCCTCCCCTTCGCTCGCTCTCCCTTTACTTCTGGCTCTTACTGGCCTGTATAGGAATTGTCTTCAACTAGCGTAGTCTTTACGTAGTATGCGAACTGCGGCTTTTTCTGTCTTTTATTTTCAGCATTGCTTCATGTGCTCGTCATCGGTTCAAGTTGTTGTTGTTAAGTTTGTTAGACTCGCTACTTCAGGATTGAAAGAGTATTATTTCTCAGTGTTGATGTACGGAACAGGGAGAAGAAAGCATCTTCCAAACCAAAATGTATATAAAATATGTATTAGACCAACATCAATTGTACGAACGATCGTTACAGTATTATAGATTTCGATATAAATATAATATACTACTATTTCATAGTTATTTCATATTCTTAAGTAAGATTTAAGAAAATAAATAAATAAATAAAATAAGTAAAATTAAATATAAAATAAGGCCAATGTCTGTCTGGAAGTTTGAATTTATATTTCAGACCTCAGACAAGAATCATAAAATAATTAATATTTGGATCATAAAATTTAGTTAAACTTATTTTAGAATTTTAGTTTTTTAATTCAAAATTTAAATTGGTTTCAAAAATCAAAGTAAAATGAAAGCAATCGAAGTATATTTTTTTATTTACGTTGAACCAAGGCTCAAACCAAACCGAACTTAAATCTATCTCTATGGTTCGAGCTGAACCTTTTTCAAAATGTTGTTTGTCTTCACGCACGCTGGGTATCTCTTAGTCGAGCACTCTCGCCTAGGGAATTCTTGTTTGTTGCTGCCGTTGCTTTTGGATTAACAAGTGTCATATGTGGTTGTCCTTATCCTCATCCTCCAGCAGCTCCCGCTCCTGCTTCTTGTGGTAACGACACACACACAGCTCTCAGCGCTTTGCGCTTCACTGCCTGCCGTCTTCTTCTTCTTCATCTTCACTTCGCAGGACCTTTGCCTGCATCCTCCAGCCTGCTTGCCTCATTCTAATAGCCGTTGTCTACCTGTGCACACACACACACACACGCACACACTCACACACATAAGCATATTCTACACATTTAAGTCAAGTGTGCTTTGGAGATTTTGTAGCCGCTTTAAAAAGAGGAAGGAAAATAAAGAAATCTCCTTATATGGTTCCTCCGCCTCCTGCTCCTTGGGCCACATTGCGTATGCGTGTTGCTCTTTCAGTTCCTGCTTCGATTTCCTTTTTCCTGGGCTGTTTTTTTTTCATTTTTGGGCTGCGCAAATGTCAACGAAAGTGCAAATAAAATCTAATGTGGAAATCATTGCAAAAGTTGTCCTTCCTCACAGGACAGGTGTGCTCTCTCTCTCTCTCTCTCTCTCTCTCTCTCTCTCTCTCTCTCTCTCTCTCTCTCTCTTTGTGAGTGTGTGCTTAATGTTTTTGTCATTTGGTTAGTCGCACCCGCGTGAATTTGTTTTTATATCAAACATTGCATTTTATTGGTATGTCGACATTTTTCGGCAACGCATCTCTCAGCGCCAATTGAAATTACATCGCAAAATCGTTGAATTTGTATCAGGCCAAAAGTCAGCTTCAAACGTAAAGTAAATGCTGTAAATAAAGTATTTAACAAAATCTGCAGATTTTATAAAATAAAAAAATTAAAGATTTCTTTAACAATTTCTAACAAATGATTGTTATCAAAAACATTATTGATTAAAGTTGTTCGACGATTTAAGTATTTCTAAATATTCCCGTAAGTCAATTAATGAAATACACTTGCAAATACCAAACAAACCTCGTAAAGTTAACAACAGTTTAAAATTTATATGAGAATAAATTATTATACATTTCAGAATTGCTTGATAAGTTTAAGAAACTTAACTTGCCTAAAATTCATAAAAACTTAATACATATTTACAAATGCCAAATAATAAAGTAACAAGGATTAAATACATAGGAAAACTTTTTAGATGAAGTTGAATGTTTGTCAATATTTAAACCACTTTAAAGTGAAAAAAAAAACAAAAGTTATTTCGTCTAGGAAATTTTAAATATACCTCTAAACAAGTCAAATTAATACATATACGAAAATATTGCTTCAAATTAAGAAAATTTTTTAAATGACTCAAATTGTTTTAAAAAATTCAAGAATGTTTAATTTGCCAGGAAATTAGATGCAGCAGCGTTGCCAGATCTGTTTCAAATCTTAAAAATTCCTATATACCGTTAGTCATGTAATGGTTCTGTTGTTAACTCGATCTAATAACTATTACTCCAAAAGGAAAAGGAAAAGGGTTTTCTTTTTTTTTAAATAAGATTTCTGAGTCTGAAGAATTGTTTGACTGACTGTATATATTGCACATTTTATGTATATATTATTGGGAATGCTTATGATAAAGAAAAACGTAGTGAAATAGATACGAATATTCTGTAAAGCTGTTGCCTTATTGACTTTGGCTTATTGGCCTTGATGGGGAGGGGGGATTGCAGATGGGTTTGTGGGGAGGGGGGGGGGGTTAAATCTGAGTCTGGTTGTGTTCGTCGGGCAATTTGTTGCACTTGCGTCGTGTTACAACTGAATATTGAATATGAAGCGATTGCGGACCACGTTTTAAATATTTGATGTGCCACACACACACACACACACATACACACACACATGCACCTGTAATGTAATGTGTGTAATTGCGCACTATGTTAGCATGCTGTGGCCATATCTATATCCATATCCATATCTATACACATTTTCCTCGTTTTGTTTAGGGAGACAAATTTAATAAAGCGACCAGCAAACAACGCAAAAATAAAACTAAATAAATAAAGTAAAAAAGAACGTATCGCCTAAATTCAGAAATTCATTGGCTTCATTTCATATCGCTGATTATCCAACTGGGCAAAAAGCTGAGTCTCCAGTCAACGATTGTAACAAAGGCAAGAGCATTCCCCTCTCTCTCTCCCTACTTTTCCCTTCCCCTGTTCCATGCATTATTCAGTGAAGCTGCTTCGGTTATTGTATATCGCGTGGCGTTGCCGCAAATAGTTTCATTTTGTAGTCATTGTATTTTGCTCCGACTCAGCACAAAGATCCCCAACCAAAATTGGTATAAATATTTGAGCACCTTTCTAGCTGGCTGCTTGACTCCCCCTTCTTTTTCTTTTCCTTCTCTCCTCTCCTCCCCCTTCGGCTTCTTTTTTCTTCCAAACAGCTTCTTTCGAAGCTTTAACATTGAAGAACCATTCTCGTAAGATATTTTATTTGACTTTTTCTATCAGCTTCTTTAGTTCGTTTTTTGCACTTACATTGATTTCTATTTATTTATTTTATTAAGAACTCTTTACTCTTCAAAAAGTCAAATTGTACATTTAATTACCTAGTTTTGTAGTTCACATTGATTTTTTTAAGAACTAAAATAAATCAATTGATTATAAATTGATTTGGAGATTCTTGAAAACTAGACGGAATCGAATTGAAACATCTTTAACATTTTAAAGATTTGCGCGCTTTCTTTTGAATCAAGTTAAATTAAATTAAAAAATAGAATTTAATATCAAATAAAAAACATCAGAGTAAATACAATAATTTGTATTATTTTTTATTTTATTATTTGTATAAAGTCTAACAATAACTTTGGGCTTCGGTGATCTACAATAATTAATCGAATCTTCTTCTATATTTTGAAGGTTTAAATCGAGTTGAATTAAAGCGGGCATTTTTGAAATGAATTCAAAATGGGAATGTAATTAACTGTTAGATGCAAATAGCTGAACGTCGTCGATGACAGAACGAGTTAACAGTTGATTTTGAGTACTTAACCAACAATTGAGCCCTTTTGGATGCCATGCCCATATTGTGTGGAATGTTAAGCTCAAATGTAAGCAAAAATCATTATGGCTTTGTTGCCAATTACAAACGTAAAGCTCTCCACCTCCCCCTTCCCCTGCCCCTGCCCCCACATCACTCACTCTTTCACTCTCTCGCTCGCTCGCCCTGTCTCCCTCAGACGCGTGCTATCTCTGTTTGTCCTTTGGCGTGTGTGCATCTGTAAATGTATCTGCATCTGCATATGTAAATGCAATCAAATTTGCAACGGTCATTTGGCCAGCCAACCGTCCAGCCAATCTAACGGCTATCATGTGGCATGGACGGGGCATTTATGTATTCATAAAGCTGCTTGTTGTTGCAACTCTTGATGTTGTTGTTGCTGTTGTTATTGTTGTTGTTGTTGTTGTTGTTGTTGTTGTTGGTACTGCCACTGCCACTGCATGATGTTTACCTCATAAATAAATAATTGTTAAGCGCAAATATGTATATACACACATTTGTCGGGGGGCTGGCGTTTGTAGGCGTGGCAGCGGGCGCAGCAGCTTTCCAAACGGCAACAGACAAATTACCAGCAGTCAAAAAGTAGCCAAAAATTTCTTTAGCCAACCACCCAAACCACTCAACCACCCACATATGGAAACAAAACATGCAAAAATTAAGCCCCATTTTATTTAAGGCCGAACATTACATACTCTAAACTCATTTTGAAATTATTTAGAAATATGTTTGCAGAAATCGCGAAAAAAACTTTGAAAATTCAGAATATAATTTTTGTCGCATTTCATCTTTTATTTATGAATATAAAGAAAATAATAAAATATAATATGCTCCTTATACCCTCTACAACTCCCCAAAAAGTATGCTATAGTTACTTAACACTTTTTTTGTGTTATATGATTTTCTAATTAAAATTTAAAATGAAATACATTTTTAAATTAAAAATCAACACAATTTTTATTTTGAAAATTTAATTCAAAATATTGTTATGGCTGCAATCATTGCATGAAACTGTTCATTTGTCTTCCTAAAAGCTCCAATTAAGCTCAAAGTCAGGAATACACAAATATACAAATTTTGAAGCGACGATTCGTTTATAAACTTATAGATATGCATAACAATTTCAATTTAATAAATTTAAAGGAGAACTCTGTTTAGAATTAAAAAGAAAAAATAAGATAAAAGAAAGTACTTACTGTAACATGCTTTCACTTGCAGTTAATATGCCCTTTGTAGAGGCTTAACAGAAGTAAAAAGTAAGTTATTTTTTGCACAAACGAAAATCTACTTATTCAAGGCATGACGACTGACTGAATGTTTGCATGTGTGTTGTGTGTGTCTGTGTGTGTGTGTGTGTGTGGTTAACATTTGTATACGCAGCTTATAAGAGGATTATACGGCCAGCCTATCAAAAGGTGGGCAGCTGGCAGGTGGGTGTTGCAAGTACATCAGCAGCGGCAGCTGCAACTGCTGCAATTATTGCATGTTGCATGTGCAGCTGGTCGCTAATTGACGACAGCCTGACAAGCCCGACAACAGATGATGATGAAGCTGAAAGACAACTGCCAAAGGGAAAGCTGACAACTAAACCAAATAATTTCCACTCTAATGGCCACAAAGGGTGTTGCAAGCAAGCGACGTCATGCAACCAGACGAGGCAGACACACATGCAATTTCAGGTAGTATATCATATATTTCTTTATTCTTATTATGTTGTGTTTTATGCTGTGTGCAACCGCAGAGTGCAACCGCAAAACGAAAGAGAGCAGCCGCAACAGGACCTTCAGCCTGGAGAGGATCCTTTGGCCTCTGTTGCTGCTCCTCTCCTCTCTCTTTCCTCAAATGCCCTGTTGACGAGAAGGGACGCCCGCCTTTGAATTAAACATCTTAGAATACTTATTTCAGACCAGACATTCCATATGAACATATATGTATATACATAAATATATATGTGTATATATTAAAACCAATTTGTCTGGCTGCTTGCGGTGTGCTGAGTTGTGCCCGTGTGTGTGTGTGTATATATTTGTCAGTAAATATTGTTATCTGCCTGGTGCTCTCGAATAGTTGTTGCCATATTTATCGATAGTTTCCCTTTTAACGCATTAAACCTTTTAACTGCCAGTTTTTCGCACATTTTATCGTTTATCTTCACATAAACATTTTTCATGTCACTCGCTTTGGAAACTCCTCAAACTCCCCTCTGGGGGGGTGGCCAAGGGAGTGGGCACATTACTACTAAACAGCTGCTGCGTCTTTTCTGTTGTTGCCCGATTGTAGTGCAGCAACGGGTATTCACAAATTTGCAAACCGTTTGGCATGGATTGAGAGTATATAAACCAATAAAATAAATGATAAATTAATGTAATTTTTTTTTCAAGTTCGCAATGAACATCATAAGTTATGCACCCAAATTTATCATTAAAAATAAAAAAACATTTTTAGGGTACAGCTTAAACTGATATACAAAATGCAATTATAATTAAAATATATTATAAGAAAATATTTATAAAAACTCAAATATAAAACACGAAATATAAGAATTCGGATAAGCAGTTAAAAGTATAAGTACTTATAATTATACTGAACTTTATGTCGTAAATTTTTAACATACACTAATTAATATATATTTAAGCACTTATTGTGAGCTTTTGTTTTGTTCGCGATAATAAAACAGGTGCAATACTGTAGCGTTATGTTGAACAAATATATAAAAAGATTCAATGACAGATGGAAAATTTTAATACGTTTATTTTTTTTTACTTTTTAAATTTTCAAAAATATTTCCTTCTACTACAGTAATTTACTCTCTTGCTCTTCACTCCGAAAGGACAGTTGTACACTTCTAATGATACGCTTGTGGTAAATATACTCGACTTGAAATCGTTTATTCATTATCTGAATAGATTGATTTTTATCAAAAAAATTAAATGAAAACTCTTATTTTTCGATCTAAATAAATAAATTATAAAATAATAATTAAATTTTAATTTTTATTTAAAAACTATAATTTAACTCTTATTTTTAATTTTTATTTAAGCAATTGAAAATAAAATTTTTATTATAATAAAAATTGAAAAATATCTTTTATTTTATAATTTTTAAATAAAAATTGAAAATAAAAATTAATCTATTTTCTCATAACTCTTATTTGCGGTCCCTGATATAAACCTACTTCTCGTATACTTGATGACTTCACTTTTGCATTTATAATAAAATCCGAAATGTTTTAGCTACAACTTAAAAATTAACTGCATCTAAATAGCTGCCCAAAAATTCAATTGCTTAAATCAGTTTTGTTATAACTTGTGAAGTAGTTAGGTGATTACATCTTGTGAACATACTTGTCGCATACTTGATGCCTGCAATTCGTCTTTTAAAATATATTCCTTAATGTTTTAGCTACAACTTGAAAATAAACAATTTCCACCCACATAAATGTCCAAAAATTCAAATGTATATATATTGTTGGTTTTAATTTGTGAGACAGTTAGTTGAGTGTATACTTGTCGTATACTTAATGTAACTACTTTGCGTGCAAACGTTCTCACAAAATGTCTATTTTTCTAACTTATCAGTTACTTGGATAAGGGTATCTAAACTTTGCTCTGTCTTTAGACGGATTTGTTGTTTTCCTTTTGTTGTTGTTGTTGTCAAAGAGGGGGAAGTACCTCTTTATCAGGAGTTGTACTAGCTGGAAATCTTGTTGTCGGCACTTTCTTCGTCTGCAAGGCTCATAAGAAATTCATAAGTATTTCCGCTTCTGTGATTTTTGATTCGGTAATTAAAATGCAACTGAGATTGCGCTGCACACACACACACATGTGTGTCTGTGTATACATGTACACAGAAAAAAAAATTCGTGATTCTTGGATAACATCAATTCAATGCGGTGTTAGAAGTTCAGTTTTCACATATTTTCTTTAACTAAAATACAAAATGCGTTATTCAAGTACGGTTTTAAAATTATCTTTCCGCAAATATTTTGACTATTGGGGCTCAAATATAATTTTTTCAGTAAAATCAAATGTTTTAGATTTTTTATTTGGACTATTTGCATGATAGTAATTTAACAATAATATTCTTAATAGCTACTTAAAAAATACATGCTAAAATTAAGAATTTTTAAACAGAATATTATAATTTACTTTTTTCTGTGTAGCTATGCGTATGTGTGTGTGTGTGTGAGTGTGTGTGTGTGTATGTGTGGCACATTTGTGCTAAGCTCTAGAGCATTTTTCATTTGCTTTGCTTATACATATGTTTGTTATTGTTGTTGCTTGTGTGTTTTCGTTTTTGTTGATTTACTCCACACCCACACACACATACCTATTTCAAAAGAGGGAGAGAGAGAGAGGGAGAGAGGGCGACTGTTATGGCAGGTGTTCAATTGCTAAGGTTACTCCCCAGGTAAGCAAAGGGAATGTGTCTGTCTCCTCTGATTGCTTTAGCGCATTGTGATCCGAGCTTTGATTACTCCAATGGTTTCTAAGCACCTGGCCAAATGCTCCGGCACGGAACGGCCCAGAAGGGCACTGAACGAGGCACTGAACGAGGCACAGAACGTCACGGAACGGAACGGCACGGCTAAAGCAAATGCAACAGTCGCAAAACGCATTATCTGCTTCAACTGCCAAGTGGACAAGAAGTGCCAGCAGAAAAGATGGAAAAACTACAAAACGAAAATAGTCGGCAACAAAAAAAAATACATTCTGCAATTTCATTTACAAAAGTTTATCTACAAGTGCGCGATTGCCCGACTAAGGGGGACAGTTGAACAGACCCTGAGAGAGGGATAGAGAGAGAGGGCAGTCAACAGACATCAGGAAGGCTCGACACAAGCGTGGAGAAAAAAAAATACCGAGCAAAACTAATGGCATCAAAGAAGAAAATCAAATATTGCTCGAGTGCCACTGGCAGCAATCTGCAGCAACAACAGCAACAGCAGCAACAACAACATTATTATCCAGCAACATGAAGGGGAGAAAGAAGAAGAAGGCGAAGACTCGCGGTTGCCGTGTAAGAAAACATGCAGATGGTCCGTCAAAAGTTTTGGCTGTAACTCGCGAATGATAAACCTCAAAAGTAGCTGGAGAAGCTGCCCAGCAAAAAAGGGAGCAGCTCAACTGGCAACAGGCCCAGGATAGGAGACAGAGCAGAGAGAGAGTGAGAGGGAAATGTAGTGAGAGAGAGACAGAGAGATAGGGAGAGAGGGCAGAGGCGGCTGTCTTTCGAGGCGAACGAGTTTATATGATTTTGATGAATTTCCGTGGCAACGACGCCAAAATGAAAATGAAAATGTTTCAAGAGCGCGGAAGAGAGAGGGAGAGAGAGAGAGAATCAGGGGTTAAGTGTAGGGAGTCTCGATAAGTAGCAGTTAGGATTTTTGCTGCTCCAGCATCCGCGGCGGTCCAGAATGTGGAAAGTTGAACGTCGACTACCTGCTTTGAGTTTAATATTAGAAATTGCAACGAGGATGATAAAAATCATTGGAGATTGTGGACAAACGCTGAGCCGGAAAGGGGAAGTGTACAAGGGACGGGAAGGCGGAAGGGAAGGTGGAAGGTGGAAGGGTAAGGGGGTAAGGAGCCACTGCAAAGTAATTTCCTGCAATTTAAACTTAAGAAAAATAAGGAAGCGTCTTTGATTTCCGTGTGAAATGATGTGCGCCTCGCAATTACAACAACAACTCGCTGAAGGAGCAGGAAAAAGCAGCAGGAGCATCGGCAGGTAGAAGGATGTGGGTACGAGGGAGCACCTGAGAGTCACTCGAGTACAATTTAATGAAGATTTAAGTTGATTTGATTTATTACTTACCTCCCAAGTCAGCCACTCCACTCCAGGGCCGACTCCAACTTCAACTTATTGGATTATTATTGTGACCACACTGATTGCCAATTGCATTCGCAGGTAATCATTTTTCGGTTAAGCTTCCTCCTCAACTGCAAGTGGATCGTTTCATGACGCACTGCAATATTGAGGCACTCAGCAGGCACAGATATTTGTTTTAATGTATAAAATTGCTTTGACATTTCAAATATGTACATCTTGCTTTTTGATCATTCATTATTCATTCACATTTTATTAAATCGTGTTGTTTTTTGTTCTTGAAATGATTTGCATTCAATTGCAATTCATTTGAAGTTAACTTATTATATCTATTTTTAAACGTTGCTCTGCAATCATTTGAAAATTTTATTATTGGAATCGATCTCTCTTACTTTCTTTTAATCATCTTCATTGATTTACAGTTTCCTTCAACATTTTAATGATCCCCCAATTTTTTTTAATTATTTTTCCTTCTTATGTTTATCGTTATAGTTAATTTAAATATTTTGTTTTCAAGATTTTTATGACTCCGCCTTTATTTTTCATCATTTGTTTGGTAAAAGTCTTTCAAGTTACTTTTCATAACTTTGCATTATAATGAAAATACTTTAGTTCAAATCTTCCCAATCTATTGTTCTCGTTTAATTCAACCACTTCTCTGTTGTTTCGATGCACTGCATCTGATTCAAGCCGGAGTTAACCAGCTTAACCATCTCCATATCAATGAGAAGCCTGTCCTTCGTTCTACTTTGTTAAATGCTTGTTAACTCTCGTTTTTAGGAGGAAACTTCGGCATGGTCTCAGTACCATTTAGATCTGTATGACGCCAGTTTTGAATTTTTTTTTTTGAGAGAGAGAGAGAGAAGAGCGACATTCATTCCAATCATGGAGCTGGATACCGATATACTGTTATGCCAGTGCCAAAAATTTCATGTATCGCATCTTTTTCTAAATGGTTTTGCATCGTCTTCTTCTTGTTGCCTTCATGTTGAGTTTTTTTTTTTTTTTAATTTTTTTTTTTTTTTGGTATTTGTTGTTTTGTCACATTTCAGAAATGTTTGCGCCCAGAACAGCGGCTGGAGAAGGAGGAGGAGGAAGAGCACCAAAATGAAATGCCTGAGGGCAGTAAATTTAAGCGTCTGCCGGAGAAACCGAGAGAAGGAGGAGAAGGAGGAGGAGAAGGAGACGACAACCGGGAGAAACCCAACCACGTGGCGTGCGGAGTATTTACCGCCATGTGCATAGTTTGCAAGTCTGCGCGGCCGTCGCGACACCTGCAGGAATGACCAGAGTCAGGCCAAGCCAGAGCCAGAGCAGTTCCAGGCCGGGGAGACTCCACGCCGACATGGCCACTAACAACATCAAAAAGTGCCAAGTGCCAAGTGTTTGCCTTGGTCAGCGCCAACGAAGCCGAAGCATGCTATGGACACTCATTTTCCTTTTTTTCGTTTTCGTTTTCGTTTTTTTTTTTGTTTTGTTGGCTTCTTTTTGCCACCATTTTTGGCGCTGTGACATTTTTTGGGGCTCGTGCTCTCCCTCCCCAGCAGGATGCCGGCTACGGTATATAGATCCCAGACCCGTGGCCTAATGTTCTCGCCATACGTAAGAGTAGGTTTTTTTTTTTTTGTATTTATTTTTATTTTTACCATTTCTTTTTTTCTTTTTTTTTTTGTTGGTGCACTTGTTGGGCTACTCTTTTATGCACATCGATTTTCGCTCAGTGCTTTTTATTTGCCGTAGTTGCGACAGCCGGACAGCTGGCTGTTTGTTTGTACCTCGTTTGTTTATGTGCCGTAACTGGGCAGGAAGTTTTTAAAGCGACATTTAACAGAGCAGAGCCAGAGACCTGTTTGATATAATAGCAGAGTGCTCCGAGTCCCAGTAACTAAAAGCGACGCTTCAGCACTCACAGATCAGCTTCAATCACTTTAATTTTATAATATACTATCACTTAATTCATTTAATTTATTTATTGCAACTTTCAGGGTTTAATAATAATATTCATTTCTGCGTTTCTTTTTTTTTTTCTCATCGTTTAAGTCTTGTACATAGTATTCTTTTTAGAGGGCCACGTATTTATTATTTATGATCGACATGTCTTACTTGATATGTTATTGATTTAGCATTTCGTTATTTGGAAAATAGATTATTAATTTCAATTTACATATGTAGAGATTATAAAATAAAGTGATCAAGTACAAAGCCCAAGCTAATGAATATTTTCCTTCAAATAATAATATTATTTAACATACTGGTAACTGGTTTCTAATTCCCATGCCACGTGTAAAAAAATTAATAAATTAAAAATATATCTGCTAAGTTACAGCCTACAATTTAATGATTACTCCGCTGATTTTAAATTCAATAAAAAAAGTTTTATCTTTATTTTCAAGCAATGCTGATGTACATTTTCTTATAATATTTATTTTAATTGAATGTAATGTAGCTTAGTAAATATAAATATTAACTAGCAGCTTTATAGTTAATTTTAAAAAGTGTTAAAATTTATCATTTATTCATTGCGTGTGTGAAATTAATTTGTTATGCTAATACCCATTACAAACTGATTGAAAAGTTACCTATAGCTAAAATACTCGTGTTATTCACAGTGACTGCACTGATATGCATGCGTTACTCAACACTAACTTGCAGTCAGCCATTTTGTGAACGCGCCTTAATCGGTTTTGGGCAACTTGCAGGTCCTTTTGGGGCTTCTCCATTGCCAATTAATAAAACTATTTCACTTCTGTAACAAAGTTTGTCAAGTTCCTCACATTCCCTCACTTCTAGCATTTGGCATAGTTTGATTGTCGACGTTACGTTTCGGGGAAGGAAAGTGACAAAAGGCAAGGGAAACGGGGAAGGGGAAGGTAAAGGGAAGGCTTCTTCTGCAAGCCGTCAAATTGTGCGACAAAGTCAAATGCACTTTGGACATGTGTAAGAGTATGTATGCATATGTGTGCACATACATATATGTATACATGTATGTATGTGCTGCATTTTGCAATATTGCATATTGTGAGACGCACTTAAATTCAATTAAGCTACAAAGGCAGTTACACAAAACCGAAGCAGCCATCCAAGGACCACACGCGTCCAAAACGAAACCCAGCACCCAGTACCCAGGACGAGGACGAGGACCAGGACCAGTACCAGTATCCAGTATCCAGGACCATGACGACGGATGATGACGGCGATGACGACACCGACGATGTGTCGCTGTGGAAGATGGAAGATGTACGAGTAGTGCCAACGCTGGTTACACTTTATGTCGTTGCCCTTCAAGCGCTCATTCATTCATGCACCAATTCGCTCAACCATTCAAACTTGCACTCATTCAATCATAGACCGAGCCCTTGCTCCTTCTACTGCTCCTGCTCCTGCCCCAACTCCAGCTCCAGCTCTTCTGTTGTAGTTGTAGTTGTAGTTGTCGTCACTTGTTTGAAATGAGCGTGTTTACCATCATATCGAATACGGCATGAATACTATTCACGAATAGTCAACAAGTTTGCGTCTGAACAAAATTTCATCTCTAAAGCTTCTAGAATCTAAATCCATTTAAAAGGACTTTCGAAAATTACAAAACTTTTTCAAAAGAGATTTTGAAAAGGACTACTTTGAATTCTTCACCTCTCGTATACAAGTATCCTCAAAAAATGTTTTAGATATTAAGTTAAACATTTTTTTCGACTGAATTATTGGTCTTCCTGAAGTATCAGAGATTTTAAATTCAATTTAAGATTTTAACAATCTGTTCTGCGTATCTACCTCTAAATAAATATTTTGTCATTTGATAGTTTGGTTTCATAAACACCGATAATAACTATTACGTGGGTTTGAAAATGTGCTATACATCCTAAAATCTTAAATAATTTAAGCATTTTTTTCCATTCGATGAAAGCTTTTTTAATCTCATATTTCCCCATACACTTTTTATATTTTATTTCTGTTTAAAATCAAAATATTTTTTTAATTTATATTAATTAATTTTTTATCGAACAAAAATTTTAATTTTATTTTGAAACTTTTTAAGTACTTCTGGTTTTAGTACTTCTGCTTTTTATTAACGTTTAACAAATAAATAAAAATTTAAATATAAATAAATAAATATCAAAAACTCTTTTAACTGTCACAGTTTTTTGCACTGTCCTTCCAAAACTGTACTTAACCCCAAACCATTCAAAAATAATCAACATTTTCAAATCAATGAAAACTTTTAAGGGTAAACAGAAGTCGGTGCTTACCGGAAAAGTAAACTACGTTCGGTTTTTTAGTGTTGACTGCGTGCATGGTGAGTGACTGAAAGGATGAGGAGTTGCAGGGATGCATAAATGAAGGACTGGATGTATGGTTAGAGGGTAAGTTGGTTATCTGGTGCTAGATGGAATAGCACAGGCAACGGTTGGAGGAGGGCGGCGAGGAAGAGAGGAGGACAGAAGGGCTTACAGTTTGCTGGGCGTGGCACTCTAATTTCATTTGCACGCTTTTCAACGCTGTTCAGCTTCAATTGAGCTCCATTTAAATGTTTTTCTAGGTGTCCTGGTCGAATGCCCGATTGCCAGGACTTGGCAAAGGATATCTTTTGCTTTGTATTTGTGTGTGCTACCAGCAGAAACAAAGCATAAACCTGAAATAGCTCGCACTTTTGTAAGCGGCAAAAAGGATCTTTGCTTGACGTCTCGTATCTTTTGCATCTGCAGTGCGAACTGAAGCTGAATCGGATGCACAGAAAGAAAAATTTATAAATTCAAGTTTCAAATTCTTGATTTTAGCTTGATGCAATGAAGTATTCTGTCTTCTGTATATTATTGTTAAATTAACACAATATGCGTAAAAAATTACAGCAACTGGGCATTAAAATAATAAAAGAAATCTAAAACATTTGAGTTAACTATAAAAAATTCTTATAGAGCCTCAATAGTTAAATTATTTGCGGAGAAGGCATAGAAAAATTTCGGAATTTTATATTTAATTTATTTATTTACTCCGGATTTATTTTTTTCTGTGTGGAACTGTTGCTGATGTTGCTGATGATGCTGGTGGCATCAACGTTGACTATGTACAACTAATTCCATTAAAGCAAGCTCTAAGTTGATTTTCAATTGACTCCTCATTTGATGAGCAGGAGAAGAAGGAACGGCAACAGGAGCAGCAGGAGAAGGGATGGGAATGGCGTCTGTGCTGTCAGCAATCAACATGTTCAATTGAGCATATCCTGGCCTGGCCAGAAACGCTGCCAGTGCGACGCAATGTGATTACCCCGATGCCATTTTGAACACACACGGACCAACGACCAAGGACCAACAGCAGCAGCAGCAGCAGCAGCAGCAGCAAGAACAGGAGCATCATCATCACAACAAGGACATCGTCGTCCTTGATGATGGCGTCTGTCCAGCAGCAAACGGCGCCCGTTGGGTTGCCTTTTACATTTCATTGGATTTTATGCGTTTTACTTTATGCTGATGTTTTTATTATTAAATTTCCTTGAATTTTCATTTACATTTTTTTGTGTTTCGCTTCGCTACGTTGTGCTTAAGCCAGGTCTCTCCTCTCCCCCTCTATTGCCCTCTATCTCTATCTCTACCTCTCCCCTTCTCTCTATAGCACGGTACTGATGACTCCTCTTCATTTTCACACTTTTCATTCAATTTATCGCATTTCGCAAATTGAGTGTCGCTTTCCTTAGATGTTCTCAGCTCTGCTCCGGCTCCCCCTCAGTTCTCCCTTTCTCCTCACCCCCTTACTACCAATAGTGCTACTGTTACCAGTTTCATCTCATTCAGCCGCTTTTGCTTTTGCTTTTGTGTCTTTGGCTCAGCTCAGCTCACATAATTAGCCATTTTAAGATCTCCGATTGCCGAGTCTCTTTCTCACTTTTTAATGGCCAACAATCGTATTACGCACTTAACTATAGATACCAATAGACACACAATATAGATACCAACTACAATCTGGCATCGTTAATAAATTTAATTTGATATTTGAGCTGCAGCGGGTTTTATTTTTGACATTTTTAATTTATATAGCATACTTTACGGGTCGATCTAAAATGATGTGCGAACATGGGTCTCGGAATATCCTCAATTTTGTTAACAAAAAAAATGAATTTGTACGAAACATAAAATAATATAGCTATTTCTATTAAAATAATCCTTCAAGAGTGAAGATTTCCTAAGATTAATTTTAAATTATGTACGTAAAATGATGTTAACAAAGTTGTGCGAATTTAGAGAGAAAGTTCGACTCGGAATATCCTCAAATTTAATACGCTAAAGTTTTTGACGTTGTCCACAATTTAAGTAAAATTAAGGCGAATGCGCTCTAAAAATCATAAGGTCTATAAATAATAGTACAGATAATTTTTTCAATTATTTTCATTGCCTCAATTAATTTAATAATTTAATTAATTGCAATAATTCTTGCTTCTATTCTTTCTAAAATAAACATTAGTTGATCGAAAAATTATATTTTAATTGACATGTATTTGCAATATTTTTTTTAAGCCTGTCATAATTTCGAACTTAATTTTCAACGTATAAAATAGACTAGATATTAGCAATGCATTGCAATCTGTCTGCATTAAATACACAATTTAAATGGCTCATGAAAATTGCGCTCCATTTGGAGTTTCACTTTCGCAAAGAAATCGTGTTTAACCTCACTTTTGCTATAAACAAAAGTTGAAATATCTCTTTGGCCTAATTACACACGACCTCAGCTTCCACTTTACACTCACTCCCACTCCCACTCCCACAGTCACTGCCAATTTTCATGGCCCGCCAGAGTTGCCATCGCTGCAGTTCAATGTAAATGACCCAATGCGGTGGCTTGATGGGGGGAGGAAATTGGGGGAGGTGTTTGTGTACATTTGTATATCGCCAGCTTTGCTTTCGACACCTTCAGCTGCTGCTGCTGCTGCTGCTGCTTCACCCACTCCATGCCAACCCATTTTCGCGTTCCAATTCATTTTTCAAGCCTTTTCTCCGCCCGCGTTTTCCACCCCTCTTTTGCCATTTGGCAGCGCCTTATGCACGGTTCATTTTTGGCAGCTCATGAATATTCATGGACATGAACGCGCAAAGGCCTGGCAACTAGCTATCTGGCAGCGTCAGCAGCACCAAACGATGACGGGGTGGCAGCCCTGCACTGCCCAAAAAATCCATGCTAAAATTCAAGTTTTTAATTCTTGTATTTTGGCATGTATTTATGATATTATTGTTAAATTGACACAATTTGCGCAAAAAAAATGGCAATCAATCAGCATTAAAGTAATAATCAAAAAAAGCGTAAAACATTTGAATGAAAAAATTCGTATAGAGCTAGGATAGTCAAAATATTAGCGGAGAAATTGTAAAATCGTACATGAATCAAGTCAATTGTACTTGGGTTATGCTCCCGTCAGACGAGCGCTTTTCACCGACACGTCGGTAAATTTGACATTCACAAAATTCGCATCACTTTTAAAAAAAAGTCCTTAAAACAATTTTAATTGAACGACACAAAAAACAGATGGCAATAGGACTTGTAAAATTTGTACCGGTGAGCTGATTTCTTTTTCAATTCAATTAAATTCTGAGTGTTCAAACGACACGGTCGGATTTTCAACAAAAAGTTTCGATGAAAATCCGCACTTCTGACGGAACTTTTAAGAAAATCCGGAGTTGCCGAACTCTTGACATCGTTTGTGATTGATTTTATTCTGAATTTCCGGATCGTTTTTCTCTGTGTAGTAGTGTTATACTCAACCCCCGTCCTATCACATTATGCAAGCCATATTTTTTGGTCCGCTCGACGCGTTTACAAATTGTTCACGCCCTGCATTTAGTCGTGGCAAGGAAGATGGACAACTACGACTCCAAGTAGGAGAGAGAGTGAGAGAGAGTGAGAGAGAGAGGGTATTTTTGTAGGGTAACTGTATTTATTGTGGATATCTCTGGCTCCTCTTAAATCTGCTCTTCTCGCGCGCTGGCTGGCTGTTCTAATTTTGATTGGGATTGTCCTCTGTGGAGCTGGTTGGCTCCTGTGATTGCTCCTTCTCCTCATCTTCCAGCTCCTGCTTCGATTTGGGCTTGACCATTGCAAATCTCTTGGTCCAGTAGCGTGCAATTTTGTCGTGCTCCTTGCGATTGCATTTGTATTGCTCGGCAATGCCCATCACAAGGGGATCATTGGGATTACATTCGCCGATGAGCACCCAAATCGATAGCAGGACCTTGGCAATATTCATCACCGGCGACCAGCGCTCGTTGAGCACATCCAGGCAGATGACGCCGCGACTGTCCACATTGCAATGATAGATGCGGGTGACAAAGCGAATCTGCGGCGGACGAAAGGGATATGCGCCGGGGAAGCGAATGTCCAGCCTGAAGATGCCACCCTCGTAGACGCTGCCGCTGGGACCGTTCACCGTCGCCTTCCAGTGGAACAGATCCTCCTTGTGCATCTCGGCACTGCAATTGGGCGGTGGATTATGTGTAATTTCACTCAGTTCTCGTTTAATTCGCATCATGGGTCCGTTCACCTGTTGTTGTTGTTGTTGCTGTTGCTGAGATATGACAACCTTGGAATTGTCGCTAACGGTTCCGCTCTCCGTTGGATTTCGCACCTGTCCCTGACTCGTACTTGGCTCATTCTCATCACCAGCTGGCAACGCCGGCACATTTCCTCCTCCCCCAGCCGCTGACTCCTCAGTCGTCGTCTCCTCGTCCTCGTCCTCGGGAATCGTCTTGGCCTTCGATGGAGACGCCACAATCGATGACTTGCTCGACATTCTGCTTTTTATCTGGTGGGCTACGTACTTTAAACGTTTGTGGAATTTGGAAAACTTGTTTTTTTTTTTTTTTGGAATTTGTTGTTATGGAAAATCTGGTTGTTTTTTTTTTTTTTCTTTGCGCTTTGCTCACATCGTTTCAAACCCGAGCTGATTTTAGTCACCACAGTTACTACAATGAACCAATCATTCTAAACTAATAATTTAATATATTTATTCTGTACGTTTTGAAGTAAAACATAGGACAACTTAGAATAGAACATTGCCCATAGCTGTGAGTAAGTCCAGTAAATACTACAATTTCAAAAATAATAAAAACTTTGAATGACCAACAAAAAATTCAGAAGTTTACAATAAAAATGTGTGATTTTATTTTAAAGTTGAAAATTAATTTATAAGTCTAATAAATCATTTGGGAACTTTAATAACCAGAACATCATAATGTCACCTTAAAATGACTGGATCTATATTTGAAATTACAAATACATAATTAGCATTTTAGATATCATGCGATATAAGATCTGAAATTATAATACAGCTGCAATAAATGTACATATTTGTGTGGAATTTCTTTCTGTGAAACAGGCGACCTTTTAAAACACGAAAGTTTACAAATTATAGATAAAGGCCTTAAATATTTATATACCAAGTATCAGAAATATTTGCTTATTATTAACTATAATAAAATAAAAAATAGAATACAAATTATGGCTATCAACAAAGAAAATCAACAGTTCTATGTAAAATTATAGACTTTGGGATAAGTTGTAGCAGTCTTAGATTAGATGTAACCACAAACTTGCAACAATTTGAGGCAGAAGACGGTTACATTTTATGGCTGGCAAGCACTTGAGTCGCCTGGCTTTAAGTGCACGGGGCAAGTGAAAAGCAATTTTCTGCTGACAATGCCATCAAACTGACCACCTTCAAGTGATGGTGGGAGTGAAGGGAGAGATGGAGATGGAGATGGATAGGGAGAGAAAAAGGGGGAGATTGGAGGTGATCCGCCCATTCGCTGTATCGCCAACAACGCTTGCTTAAACAAGTCAAACGTTAATGAACTTAAAGAAATTAATTAAAGTGCCACACGGAGAGTGTGGGCGAGTAAGGAAGTAAAAGAGACACACACACACACACACACACATGTGGGTCTCATCTCAATGCGTGTGTGTGTGCGTGTGTGTTGGGTGTAGAGCTTAACGCCTGCGACGCCTTTATTGAAAACGACATCCGGTTCGGCCATCAAGCGACGTCATTGGCCGCTGGGCGGACCGATGTCGCAAAGTAAATGCAATAAAAGCAACACCAACAAGATACACAAAAAACAGACTACATTTGGCAGGTCGACGATTTGATACCCTTGCAGAGACCGGGCATTCAATACCCATCGATCGTTTCTATAACAACTTAGAGATATATTAGAATGATTGTTTAGGTTAGCCTAAGAATCAACTTTTTTATACAAAAGTTTCTATATAATATAAATTAAGTTAAATTTTAACAAAATTTGGTAACGATGTCTTGGACCAAAACTACAAGCACAATCTCTGAGATTAGTTTTTATTTATTTATAAAAAAAAACATCATAAATTTAACTAAATATTGCCAGAATGGATCAGAAAATATTTAATAGACAATCTGCGAGCTTCGTTGAGATATCGCTAGAGAGAACAAACATTTATACGAATAATGTAATTCCAAATAATGTATATAGTACGTACACATGTACATATATACATACATCAAAATGATCAACTTTTTAAAAACTTCTTTTGTACTATACTATATTAGTACTTTACAGATCTAATCCAAATTATGGATCGAGTCTTAAATCAAAATGTTATTGCCAAAACAAAAATATCGAGTTAAAGTTTCGATGCATTTTTTACACCACTAATTCGTACTGAACGTTAAATGCCGATTTATTATTCCTGTAGATCACGATAAAATTTAAATACCCTCTGCAAGAGTATAAAAGGGGATCCCAGGTGAGCTCAGTGGGTGGGTGGGCGTGCCTTCCCCAAAAAGTATGCTGTAACAACTGGCAAATACCCTGCAATTCAATCAAAATGTAAACATGCATAAGTACATAGATAATAAAACTCGATTTACCCAAATATAATTTGTTTTATTATAATTGTTGTCGACGTCGTCGCTGATTTGACTCCGACAGCAGAGATTCAATATTCTTCCAGTCGCGCGATTTGTGCTGCGATTTGGGCCAGAAAAGGCACATGGCGAGTATTTCCAGTCCAATAAAGATCACAAACGCATTCCAAACGATCTCCATCCAGCGCCGTCCAGTTTCCAGCGCCACCCGCAGATACCACAGCACAGTCCACAGTGGGAGACATAAAGCAAGGACCGCAATGAACAACCACTTGGCCTGCGGTATGCTGGGATAAAGATTCAGCATGAACCCCAAATAGATTCGCCATCCCTCGATTAGTATGGCCACCACATAGGCTCCAAATACGGTTACCCCAAAGCGTTGACATTGCTTCAAGTGCAAATGCATAAATTAAATAAAATGAGCAGACAAATTACATGCATCACAATTTTTTGTCGAACTTACGTAAGTGATAGTGTACAGTAGATACGAGAGTGCCCATATAAATGCTATATAGATTTCGATCTCTAGCAGCAATTGCAGCAAAAGATTCGCACGCACTGGCACCACAATATTTGGCATTATCTTTTTAATTTTCCAATTGACCGAACGGTTCTGCCTTTCTTTTTATCTCTTTTCCAACACTGCTTGTCAGTGTACAGCGCAGTCGATAGCTTTGATGGTATCGAAATTAAAAAAATATCGAGTATCATC
The DNA here is from genome assembly GCA_037043405.1 of Drosophila subquinaria. NCBI lineage: Eukaryota > Metazoa > Arthropoda > Insecta > Diptera > Drosophilidae > Drosophila > Drosophila subquinaria. The sequence goes on from JBAMBL010000653.1 coordinate 463,446, forward strand.
TGCTGAATTTCGCAACACTAAGCGCTCTCGATAGCTTATCGATACTGGCATCGTGTACCAAATATCGAAAGCGCTATAAAAAAAAAGCTAGTCACTGAGTATACCCTTTTTTTTTTATATGTATGCACATTGCAGGGCATAAATAACTGCACATGTTAAATATTGTGTGCACTCATTTGTAGCCAATGTACCGAAGAGTCGACCGTGTCCTCCAGTTCATGGCCATGAACATTGCGACGGCAATATTGCGCAAAATTAACAAATGAGCTCGACAAACGCACGGGCGATGAGTTTCGCGATATTGTTGTTGTTGTTGTTGTTGTAGTGGTTGTTGTCGTTGTGCTTCGAGCACACGGACCACTTCTTCTTCTTGTCAAACAGTTTCTGCACTCTCAGCTTTTATTGAATTCCATTACAGTTTCATGTCAGTCGACCGAAAGCGACGCGACGTTCGTAACGTCATCATAAGAGAAGGACGCCTGCACATCGCCTGTACGTTGTCTCTCTCTATCTCTCTCCCCTTTTGGCTGACTTGTTTGCCTTGCACGCAGTACAGCCGCATGGCCAAAATAATGAAAATACATTGAAGGAGCGACAGTGCCTGAAATTGACATGTTGTTGTCATTAATGGGGAAATTGTTTTAGATGTTTGCTACTCATTAAAACGTCCATCCGGCTAGTCAAGCCAATTGCCGTAGTAGACTGTCCAATATGCTGATATTAAATGCTAATATTAATAATAATTTATTTTTTAAAATTAAAATCTGTTTATCAACGATCATGAGCGACAACATAGCTGCTTTTAAATTTCTTCACATTTAAAACAATCGCCACTTGGACATTTATCGATAGCTGATCGCGCCAAATATCGCAATAAGTTGGCAGCTCCAGTTTATGCTAATTGGCAGCGCCATCGCGCTTTAACAGTTTTCCCTTTATTTTTTTGGTTTTGAAAAGTGTGTGCGAAAATGCTTATAAATTAATGAAATATGTTAAGTGTTTAGTGATGTGAAAGATCTAATTTGCTAGAGCACAACATGGCAGCTGATAATTTGGTGTGTGCTCAGCTCCTGAAACTGAAACTGGCCTGTCCAACTGCAAACATAACAAAGCAACTGCAAATGACAGCGGCAGTTTCGCTCGTCTGACAAAATGTCCAGCTTCGGATTTGTTTTGTGCTCTCAGCATTAACATGCGGGCTGTGCCTTCAACTTCAACTTCAACCAGATCCAGTCGGTGATAATGCCAGGCTATGGCAATGGTAGAGTCGAAAGCAAAAGCTAAATTCCAGTTGAGATTGGTGAAACTCCTCTCTGATTTTATTATGGATTGGGGAAGGGTGAAGGGGGAAGGAGATGGAGATGGAGGTGGAGAAAGGAGTTGCTGTGACAAAAGCTAGACAAAAGATGCTTATCTGATTTGGCTTTGTGTAGTTCTTCCTTTTTCAGCTGATTTGTATGTAAAAAGTGAGTAGCGCCTACTATTATTTCTACTGCGAATACTGCAACGATTACTACTACTAAATATTACTTCTACTACTTACAGCATACAATATTAATATGCTACAACTATTACTATTAACTATTAATAACTAATTCGATTACTATTCTATACTATACAACGCCCATTATTTTAACAATACGGGTATAATTTTTATCGCCATTACTACTATTATTTCAGCTACTATTTGCTATTTATACTTCTAATACTGCTACTATTTTTACTACTTTTAACGCTGCTATTTATTTAATTATTTATCGTCAACTTAAACAATAAGCAAACATTTAAAAAGGTTTCTAATAATTTTCAACAATTTGTACAGCTTTTAATTAGTAAAAACTAAAAATAATTAATATCGACTATACATTTACATTTGAATTTAAAACAAATATTTTATTATTTATACTTTTACTTTATCTTCAATTAACATTTTATTTTTTAATGAAAACTGACTGCAAATTGTGAAAATTAATAAAAACCGTTGCGCCAATTAAACATGTGGAATTAGAGAGAAATAGAGAGCGAGGAAGAGAGAGACATAGAGAGGGAGAGGAAGAGAAGCATTAATAATGTTGTTTTATAATCTGTCGACGGTTAATTAATTTCCACTTGGTCTGAACACGACGCGTCGTTCTGATTAAGACAATCAAATGTCAATTAGAAAATCGCAGCAAATGTGAAATCCAATTGGAAGACATATAAATGCAAATGTTACGCTAGCTATTAGTCCCCCCACCCCCCTATTTTACCCATTTCTCCCATTTGTACTCTAAAAGCCTCAATGAGAATTCAGTGTGAACAAAAGCGGCAAAAGGCAAAGTAAAAGTTAATTTCGTCAACTAAAACGAGAGAGAATTTTGTGCGGCTTCACAGTCAATCTTAATATGTATGTACATAAAAAGCCTGACGTTGCTGTTGTTGCTGCTGTTGCTGCTGTTGCTGTTGTTGCTGCTGTTGCAACTGCAAGCGACCTAAAATCTGAACCTGAGCTGAAGTTGAATTTGGATTTGGAGCTGGAGTTGGAACTGAGCCTGGCCAAAAGAGACTCAATTAATTTTAAGGGATTTTCAAAACTAACACTGGCATTTGTGCATTTTAGTAGCGACGACTCGAGGCTTTTGGCTTTAGCTTTAGCTTTAGCTTTTTTGGCTTTGGCTTTGCCATTTTGGCATTTGGCGGTCTTCGCACAGATTTTCGGCCCGAGACCAAAAATTTAATTAAACTACAAAATTTGCCAGTCAAAGAGACAGACAGACAGAGAGAGTGCGAGAGAGAGAGAAAGATAGAGAGAGAGCGAGTTAACGGGCAACTTCAACTGCAACTATAGTTTCTACTGCTTTTCAGACTCAACTTTGCTGGGCTGTGTGTTTGTTGGCATCTAAATATTATTTTACACGACGCTTTAACTGCAACTTTTGCATGCCTCATAATAATCATAATAATGCCACGAGCAACAACTGTTTCATTAAAAGAAAAATAAACCAGCCAACAGACAGACACCGAGAGAGAGTGGGAGAGTGGGAGAGAGTGGGTTTCATACATGTTTGGGTAGCAGAGAGAGGGAAAGAGAGCGGGATCTGAGCGTATGTTGTTTTATGCGTATGATATTTTGCCAGGCAAAAGTTATAAGGCAAAAGCAGCGAACAAGAAAAAGGATAATTTCTTTTCATAACCCACCCCCCTCCCCTCCCCTCCCCTCACCCGTGCCCACTTTCCCTTTGCCCTTCTTTTCTTCACATTTCCTTCTTTTGTTATTGTTACTGGCAGCGCTTGAGGGGCGTAAAGCGGTAGATGGGGCGGTGGGGGCGTGGTCTTGCTCTTTTAGTTAAATGTTTGAAAAGAAAAATTAAAAACTTTTTACAACAGCATGCGCGCGAGCTGTTGCTGCTTCATCTTCATAATATGCTCTTTTTGTTGTTGCTGCTGTTGTTGTTGCTGCTGCTGCTGCTGCTGTTGTTGCAAGTGGGGCAAGTGCAAGAAGCAAAAGAAGTTAAGCGGCCAAAGCCCAAAGATTACGTCGCTACACGTAAAAAGAGCAGCAACCCAACAACAGCAACAACAACAACACCAAAGACACCAAAGACATGTTCCACATGCGGTTTAATCTTGACGAAAAACAGCCCCAAGGCATCCCCCCTCCCCATCCCCCTTCGACCCCTGCCCCTCTTGCCACCAGCTGTGTGGCATGCCACCACATAAAAAAGTCTGCCTCGTCTCCGCTCCGGTGTCTCCGCTGCAGGTGTATATAAGCCTGATAAGTGCTATAAATCTTAAATAACATCATCAACAATTTACAACTAAACATTGGCAGCTTTTCTATAAATTGTCACTGATTTTACAGTGAATACTCGTTTGTAGTGAACCAGAGCGAGAGACAATTTTGTTTTCTTGCAAACTAAATATTTTTTTAAGAAAACTCAAAAGGAAAGGGAAATTTTCTATATTTATTTTATTTTCATAGTACGTTTAAAAAGAAATAAAAACGTACCAAAAAGTTTTTAATCAACATTTTATCGAGCTTTATTTGGTAAAGGGAAAAGTTAAATATTTGATACTGCTTTTTTTCTTGTTCAGTTTAATCAGATTTTTTTAAAAAGCAAATGAGGAAGTATAATATATTTTTGGCATTTTTCTTGTATTTTAATGTTGTGAATGAATAAATTATGAATGTTTTAAGTCTAGTATGATCTATAAGTCTTATAAGACGATCTGAAAACGTTACAAATCAAAATTTTTTTAATTTTTGAAAATTTTTAAAATTAATCTATATTAAAAATCCTCTTTACGACCGGTTCAAAAATCCTACGATTTTAATGTTTTTTATTATAACTAAGAGTTGAGTTTTTATACCCGTTACTTAAAAAATAAGTAAAAGGGGATATTGTATTCGTTGCAATGCATGTAACAGGGAGAAGGAAGCATCTCCGACCGTATAAAGTATATATATTCTTGATCAACATCAACAGCCGAGTCGATATAGCCATGTCCGTCTGTCTGTCCGTCTGTCTGTCCGTCTGTCTGTCCGTCTGTCTGTCCGTCTGTCGGTCCGTCCGTGTGAGGGCCTAGATCTCAGAGACTATAAGAGCTAGAGCAACCAAATTTGGCACACAGACTTCTATAAACCCCACGCAGATCAATTTTGTTTCAAATTTTTGGCACGCCCCATTCCGTCTCCGTAAATCGCGAAAGCCAACACACGCACAGTTTTCAGATATTAACATTTTTCTACTAATTACCGTTAGCTACAATTATTACCTATCATCCTAATAAATCGTAACAAGATCGGACAAATAGAAAGGTGTTGATTTATATTTTTTAGCAATTTAAGTGCCTAAAAGCATGCAATAAAAAATATTTTAAATTTTTTTAAATAAGTATCGGGTGTCCTATAGTTGGGATCTCGACTATAGCCTTTTCCCACTTGTTTCTTTTCAAATTCTTTCAATCTTTTAATCGAAGATTACAGAATTCGAGTTCTTTTTAACGAAATAGACAATGAATGAACTAATTAAATCTACATTCGAATTCCGTTAATTGCTTAAATTAAGCTGGATGTCAACGAAGTTTTGACAGATTTGTGCTAGTTTGTGCATGTCTGTGCTAGTTTGTGCCTGCTCGAACTGTCAGCGAATTGTTGATCCATTGCGATGATTTATTTATATGCACACTTATAGTGCTTCTATTTTGGCTCCACCTGTTTTAGACCCGCTTAAGTAGACCTTTCAATTACTCCCGCTTTGTCGTCGACATTTCACCTTTCCATATGCGGTGAGCAGAGGGAGGCACTAAATGGGAAAAAAACGAGAAAAATTAGAAGAAAACAAAGAGTAAAAGAGGGCGTAGGGGGGGGGGGGGAATGGGAGAAAGCAAACTTGTAGCAAGTTTTCTTTTTCTTTTCTTTTCGTTTGGTTTTCGTTCTTTCTTATCTTTTTCTATATATTTTTAGTCAGCTGCCTCGGAGTTGACTGCCATGTCTTGTTCTTGTCTCGGCATGTGTACACACGCCATCCAGATCCGGATGCGCCCGTTGTCATTCCCGTGCCATCTCCAGCTCCAGTTCCTCTGTTCCTGTTCCTTTTTTCCTGTTCCTGCTATTCCAGTACTTCTCTCCCTCTCTCTCTCTCTCTGTCTCTCTCGTAACTTTTGGTAGTGCGGCGACATCTGCCAATGTTTTGAACATTGCAGTACACACAAACAGAGAGAGAGGGAGAGAGAGAAAGAGAAGGAGGGAGAGAGGTACACAGCAAATAAAGTCCGTAACTCTTAAAAAAAATCAATTCAGTTCGGAAATTCTGGATTTTCTTAAAAAAAATACTTGATTCAAATACGATTTTTCAATATTTTATTTTCGATTTTTTTTTTTTTTTAATATTTTTATTCTAAGTGGTTTTCATTTTATTCGCATATTCTGTTGATTTAATAATAATATCCTGAATACAAACTTATAAGATACATGCTTAAATCAAGAATTTCAAACCTGAATGACTTTTTCTTTCTGTGCAGGGCGTGAGGCTTCCAGATATGGGGGGGGGGATGCGATCCAAGTGTCTTTGCCGAGTGTGTCGCACACGCAAAAGGACAAACTCCTTGGCAAAATAATGAAAAAGTAACTGAAAGTCGTATTTGTATTTTCCTTCAGCTTCGGCTCCAACTCATGCTGTCTCTGTGTCCTCTATATGGTGACGTTACCGTATCCCTTCTGCTCCCATTCTGGGTTGCCTCAAAGTCGAACTCTTCCATCATGTAAGGCGAGTTGAGGCGAAAGTCGAAGGCAGCCTGTGGAAATTGGTGCGAGTAATTGGTTTGTTAGAACAAAACTTATAGCAAGGCAAATGGCATCGTGCCTTCGCCTTGTCCTCCCCCCGCCTTGATGAAGGAGATGGAGCCGAAGCTGAAGCTGTAGCTGTAGCTGTAGCTGGACATGGGTAAACTTTTTGGAGACTCACCTGAACAGAGGAGGGCGAGGGCAGGAAGGGGAGGGGAGGGGAGGGGAGGGGAGACTGACTACGGCAACAACCTAATAATAATCTGCATGTGCATGCCAGGCGAAAACTTAAAAGCATGTCACAGAGTTTTCAGCTTACAGATTTCGATGCTGCACAACTTTGTACATACACACGCACACACACACACTCACACACACACACTTTGGCATTTACATTCAATGTGAATTTTGGCTTGGACCTTAACTTGGGCACAAGGCACCGAGAAGAGATACACGTGTAGCATGTCAGTGACATGTACACTCAGAAAAATGATAAAAAATTGGGCAATTCTAAAAAAAAAGAGTTCTTTAATTTATCTCGTTTCGTTCTAGAATTTTTTAAAAACAATTCGCTCTCTAATTTTTGTACTTTCAGAGCGAATCTTTCTCGAAAGCATGAACGACCGCTAAACATTAAAAAAAAAATACAAACATATTAGTTTAAGACTGTTTTGTTTTTAAATATTTATAAAAAAGCTTAGTTTTGATCCTAAAGACATTACAAAAATAATTTAAGCATGTGTAGATCTTATTTTGGCCACAAAAGCTCGTTCTATTCGAGCACACAAAATTCTTAAATCAATGCTGAAACAAAACTTGACTTATCCATATTAAGAATCTCTTAAATTTAGAATTTCGTTCTTGGTATAAGAATTTTCAAGATCATTATACTTTTGACATGATTCAAGTCAAGTCTCTCAGTGTAGAAACTCCTGCAATTCCCTCCCTCTCTACTTCCCCTTTCTTCGCTCGCCATCTCCAGTCTTAGATTCAGTTTTCCAGTTCAGGCACAAAGGTTAAAAAGCAATTTTTCGAAATGTCAGCGCACAAAATTTCATTACAAATTTTTATTTGCCTTTTGAGTTTTTGCGCACTTTTTGGCCAATGTGCATGTGTGTGTGTGTGTGAGTTTGTGTGTGTCAGTGTGAGTGTGAGTGTGTATGGCAGCCATTGTTGTTAGTCTTGCTGTGTGACCAGTGAACAATAACAACAATGATCAGCTCGAAGCTAAAAGCAACAGCAACAACGTGAGCAAAAACAGCTGCTTGTTGTTTTTGTTGTTGTTTGTTGTTCGTTGTTGTTGTCGTTATTATGCTCAGCCCAAATTTCTATTTCCGTTTCTACTTTGCTCAAGTTTTCCTGTTATTTATTCTCATGTGTCTGTGTGTATGTGTGTGAACCGATAAACGTCAGTTGGCAACATTGTTTTTAAACGTTCTCTTTATTGTTTGTTCGCAATGTAAATTAACAGAAATACTTGATATTAAACACACTTAAAAAAATTATTAATGCTAATGCATTTTAATATTTGTGTACAATGTGAAAAAACATCGACATATCGACAACTCGATATTCGGAAACGCGGTTTTCAAGTACTTTAACTCGACAATTTTTTGGTTTTACATCACTGGTTTTGGTTTTATCTTTAGTCTTCCCGGAATTAAGCATTTAAATTTCTAAAAAAAAATATCAAAAAAATAAACATAAATTTCTTGCTTTAATAATACTTTTTAAACTACCGATGTAAATTTAAAGCTGAATATTAGAGGCTAATAAGTCTATTTATTAGCTTTTAAAGGGTGTACTGGTTAAAAATGAAAGCTCATCTCATAAAAATTTATAAAAAAAAGTATCAGATTATATAAACGAGGGACCGCAAATAAGAGTTATGAGAAACTGGATTAACTCTTAATTTTTATTTAAAAATTATAGAATAAAAAGTATTTTTTAATTTTTATTGTAAAAATTAAAAATAAAAGTTTTTTTTTTCAATTTTTATAATACAAATTGAAAATAAAAATAATTTTTCAATTTTTATTATAAATACGCCTTCCCATTCAAAAAACATTTTCAGTCAATTTTTATTTTTCAACTTTTATAATAAAAATTGAAGAATAATTCTTATTTGCAACTTTTATAATAAAAATTCAAAAATAACTTTTATTTTCAATTGCTAAAATAAAAATTTAAAATAACAGTCAAATTAAAATTTTTAAATATAAATTGAAATTTAATTATTATTTTATAATTTTTTTTATTTAGATCGAAGAATACGAGTTTTCATTTAATTTTTTTGATAAAAATCAACAAATAATTGTAAATTTTGAATTTTTGTAAAAGTCTACTGTTTTGACTTTTTTCCTAAATTTTTTACAAAAAATATTTTTATGCAAAAAAATTCTTGAAATTCTAAGAGTGACTAAAAAATTTTTAAAAATTTCTTCGCTAGTATTTTTAAAATTTTTTTGAAAATTGCTAAAAATAACTATTTTAAGGGTAAAGGAAAGTTTTGTATCATTCAAACGGAATTTTAATGACCTTTCCATTGATGCAAAACTTAATATAAAGTAAGTTCAAATTACGCGAAGATTTAACTTTAGTTTTGTCAAAATACTTTATCCGACGACTGTAAGTGGGTCTGGTAAATATTTCAATCTGGCTCTTAGTACTAAGTGTTATCAAACATCCTGTATTTATTTTTATACAACTTTCGCATTGTAGCGATCGATATACTAAGCTATAGTCGTATTGTAAATTACAGTATAAAATCTAGTTAATAAGCTCGACAAACTGCAACTTGTATATGACAATTTATTAATCGGTTGACGAATAATCATTTCTCATCGCGATTTGAATAATATTTTTGTGTCGGGCCAAATGAAATGCAAAGCCTTCTTCTGGCTGAGTAACCACAAGCATAACGTCTAATTTATTATTATTAATAACAATAATACGCATATGCATATGTAAAATACTCGACCGCACAAGAGAGAGAGAGAGAGGAAGAAAGAGAGAGAGGCAAGCGGGCAGACGGACCAGGACCAGAACCAGAACCAGGCCAAGAGGACCAATAGCTGTGGCTATAACATCCTTCAGCGCTGCTGACTGCAGTCGAAATCAACGTTTAAAAAGGATTTGCCATGCTAAATATTTTCAAAAGCCTTAAGCTATTCAAAAATTACATCACTCGAGTAAATATGAGAGACTTGAGAGTCGACTTCAACAAGAAAAAGAGAAGGAGAACGAAAACGAGGACGAGGAGCCACAGCTAACGGAATGAGAAACAGGACAACGGCCTGAAGAGGGCCTGAAGATGCCTCCGAGTGCTGGCGACTGGGCAACTGGGCAGCCGCAGACCCACGATTAATGGCAACGAAGAATGTAATGTAGCGAATATGCGAGTTGCCGTACTGATTTCAAATGTATGTACAACTTGTGCTGTCTGTAATGCTGTATATGTACACTGAAAAAAAACACAATCATTCTTAAATTAAAGATTAAAATTCTTGTTTTTAGAAAGTATGTGCTCAGAATATTATTGTTAAACTAACACAATATGCGAATAATCAAAAAATCCTAAGATATTTGATTATTATAATATTTGCGGAGGTAGAATTAAAAAATCGAGTATTGGCTTGAGAAAATTCAGGATAAACAAACTTCTGACATTGCGTTGAATTGATTCTATCCCGGAATCTCGGACTATTTTTTACTGTGTATATAGAAGTGTGTGTGTGGGCGGCAAACAAAACAATGGCCCCAAGTTGTTATCCGTCAGCAGAGGCAAAAACAACAAGACACGGCCGCTGCCTCAGCTGCCTCAGCGGGAGAGAGCGGTTCAATGGTCGACCGCTGCTGCCTTCCATGCGCTTGATTTAACCATGCATTGGGCCAGCAGCTGGCCAAGACCGAAACTAAAGCCGGAGATGTTGACGGAGTTTGGGCAGCAGACAGGCGGACGAACGGACTGGCGGACAGACGGACACGACGGCAGTGTGCTCTCTCCTATATGGCGGAAGGAAGTGGAAACTGAAGGAATTGGGGTAAAACTGCGGTCGCCTGGATGCCTGGATGCCCGAGTACGGTCCTCGACATCATCGAGAAATGAAAACAACTCAAGCGAAAATACAATCATATTTTTATTGCCGGCTGGTTGGCTGCATGTCGAGGGCTTCAGCCCCAACGAGATTGAAAGAGACCGATATATCCAAATGTAAAAGCAAGAGAGCAAGAGGGAGAGAAAGAGAACGAGAACGAGAGAGAAATGGAGTTTGGTCGTCAACCAATTCTCGTTTGCTCGCTCGTTTAGTCGATTATTCTTGGAGGCGTTTTTCTTAATAGTAGCAAGGCAACGAGGAACAAACGACAACAGCAATAACAGTCACTGGCGCCGCCGAGTGAAATGAATTAAAACTGAATCAAAACATCTGGACGCACGGCCATGAGACAACATAAACACAGCAGCAACCGGACAAGCAACCAAAAAGGACACTTGTTTCCTTCACCACCCCCAACCCCCAACCCCCAACCCACACCCATCAGATACATCTCTACAAAATCGCACTATTTACTTTGAGTGAGGCCGAGAGACGTTGACAATGTGAACAAACTGGAAAACGCTAAAACAAGCAATCATCCTCCTGTCTTGTCCAGTAAATGTAGAAAGCGATACACTTTTCAATTATACCCAGAGAAAAAAGACAAAACAACATTATGAACGGGTGTTTAGTGTTTATGCACGGTATGACATTGCAAAGTTATAAGCATATCAGACTGTTGATTCAATGATTAATGAACAGGCTCCAAATATATTGTGCAACTCGAAGTCTTGTCCTTAACCAACTGAACATTAAATATTGTAAACAAACAACCAATTAGTGAGAAGACACCTTAAATTCATTTGGAGCTACTAATCTTGTTTCCTACTTCGTCTTAAGCTTTTAAAAATATTATGTTATAGTTCAAGCAGGGATAAGTTATAGTGCCTGAGTTCCTAGAATTACATGCACATTTAGGGATATGGGCTAGTCCCAAAATTTTTAAACCAAGGGCAAAAACTTAAAGTTTTCAAAAACTGCATGTTTTTAATAATAGATGATTTTTGTTATAATATAATACATTTTCTGGCTTCAAACTACAAAATCAAAAAGGTTTTACGGTGGTTTGGTTGTTCATGGCCGAGCCTAATCAATTTATTCCTCTTTTTGCTTTTTAATTTCAATAATTCTAGTAAAAAAAAAGGGTATTTCCAATTGCCAAAAAAGTGTGAAAAACGGTCGTCTAAGTGTTTGGCGCTTAGCTCATCTTAAACTTTTTTTCATTTTCTTTTATTTAAGATAAAAACTAAATCGAAAAAATATTTAATACATATTAATAATTTAAAAAAAAGTGCGTGTGTAAAAAGTGTAGTTAACGTCCGCAACGTAACGTCCGCAACAGACAAAAACTAAGATTTTTAATTAACGAGACTACTAATGGTCATATATTCCACTTAATTTTTTGTATTCGGATATTTTTTGTTTATTATGCAAAATTCGCTAATATATGTGCAAATGCACGTTAACCTCAAATCGACTTCCATTCTTTGTAACGGCCGCAATGGAACTTTCAGCAAGCCTATTTTTTTTTCAAAAATTGGAAGAATTTTATCTACAAATATTTTGAAGAGTACTCCGAATGAAATACATTTTCCAGAAAATTTATTTAAAATTCACCAATCTGAACGCGAGCTGTATCAGTTTAAGCAAGAAAATTTGCGTGGAAATATAACGTCCGCAACTCAGGATTAGCCCATATGTGGAACCCGGATAACTTAACCCGACTGGATAAGAAAGTAAATATTCTTCAGTTATCATTTCTGAATTTTATTATCTTTAAAATTATAAAAAGGACGAAAAACAAAATAAAATTCAAAATAAGGTTAACAAAGAGGAATCATAAATTAGAAAATTTAACTAAGAAAAATATTCGGAGTACAAATATTAGGAAATTGAAAATAGAAAATCATTCAAAGTACAATCCAAATACGAGTTGTGTTGTATTTAATATATAGACCCCCCTTGGCCTTTTTTAAATAAATGATTAATTATTTAGATTAGCTCCTTAACTTAGCAAAAATAGAAAACAGAGGTAGGAAAAAAGGACATAAGACAAAATCACAAAAAAATTGTAGAAAGCGCGCAATTTTTAAATAAATATTTTTGATCAAGGCTTTTTCTAATTTTTGTCTTCCAAAATATTTTTTTCCTGATTTTCGCTTGCTACTTTTTAATTGCTTGCTAGTTTTGTTTTTAGTAAAATTTTTTTAGTACAAGAGTTAAGAATCTTAGATCTGAGTTTAAGACTTAAGTGACTCGAAAACAAGTAAATAGCACTGCGATCTCAAAAGCTATACCCCACTTGAAGGAATCCGATGAAGGATATACTTGACGCTACTCTAACAACAACTAAGGACTCTACAAATATGCATACAAATAATAAAACTATCATCGCGGCTCGTCGCGCTTCACCAACATCGGCATCTGTTACCCTCATGCCTCCCCTCAACCTAATATGCCACGATACAAAGGTGGATCAGGTGGAAAAGGTGGAGAAGGGGAAAGGAAAGGGAGGGGAAGGGAAGAGAAGATAAAAGTAGCATAAAGGATATGCAAGCCAAGCAATTTGCATTTGCACGCCGCAAACGGTGAAGCAAAACTTGAAACACAGCAGACGACAAAGCAGATGACAACAACAGCCACAACAAAATGCTTCAGAAATATGCTAAATTACTAAAAGACAAAAAAAAATAAAAATACATACATATACACATATATACATACAAACATATATGTGGGGCCAGGAACAGGGAGGTGGAAAAGTACTTTCAAGAAGTTGCCGAAAGTCGAGAGCAAGCAGAGACAAAAACCAGTGCCAAGAAATGGCAGAAACACAAGAATAACAAGATGCTAAGAGGGAAGAAGAAGAGAGGGAAGGAGAGGAGGAAAGCAGGAGGAAGCAGACAACAGCAGATGGAACAGCACCACCTGTGCTAGGATGCCGTAACCTAACCATAACCCTTAAGACTTATGCCGCCCAATTGGCAGTACGACGAGGGCAGCTCGTTCTGGCCGTGTCAAGGTAGCAACTAAAGCCAAATAATCAAAGAGGACTCCGAGCTAGCTGGAGTTGGGAGTAAAAACCACAAGTTGGAGCATGCTTGTTGTGTATTGTGCTGTTATTGAAAATAGTTTTACAATTTATAGAGTGCAGACTCTGTGGGTAATGGACAAAAGTCCGAGTCCGAGTTCGAGTCAAAGTCCAGCTACAGATTCAGATTCAAATGCAGAGAACCGACCCGAGTCAGAGGGCGCATTGCATTTTGCATAACAAAGACAAGCGCGTCCAGTCGTTCAAATTGTCAGTTGAAATGTCAGCTCAAGATGGACCATACAACAATAACAACAACAAGCACAACTACATACATACACACATACATACAACTAAGAGAAATGGGCGAATTGGTGGAATGTCAGACGTAAATCAAGTAAGCTGCTTTGTCGGCTTACAAAACATTTGCTTACATTTCCACAGCCACAAACAAATCAGTGAGAAATTTGCTCAAAGGTGGAATGATAACCAACGTTGAATTCGGAATTCTGAAATATGTATAAGAATGTGAAATCATCTTCCACTTAATAGCTATGATGGGTTTCTTGGAAAAGTAATCTGATTGGACTGTGTGCTCTTAACGGATGCTTTTTCACAATTTCCCTGACTATAGGTTAAGTGCAATTTGTAAGAAAGTTTTCTTAGTATTTCCATTATCCATGCGTTAATGAAGATATAGAAATGGTGACAAACATTTAACGCTAAGTTGGCAGCAGCTTAGGGACAAGTTAGCTGTAAGAAAGAACTTGAAAAAGTGTACACTACTGGCTTAAATTATAATTTTAATAAAAATGAATTTGGAATTAAATATCAATTGATGATGGTTACAAGATATTAAGAAGGATATTTCGCCAAATAATTGCTAGACTCGACAACACAAATTACGTTCAATTTTTTTTTATTTGAAACAGAGCCAAGGCTCGCTTCAGGCTAATTTCATACACTTGGATTGAAGGAGCGGAAAGTTTAATAAAAAATCGTTTTAAGAAATATAATATAACAAATAACATACGCTTGAGTAATCGAATATTTATGATGATGAAACATGAGGAAGAGCAAACCGAAAAGTATACCAAAGCAACCCCACATAGTATAGTCCATAACTACAACATTGATACACACACTCCCCCGCACACACTTCCATTTCGTATGCATTGAAAAGGAACAAGCCCACAACATTGGGAGAAAGAAAGTAAAGTGAAGTAAAGGAAAGGAAAGGACGGTGAACAGAGTGCGCTTGTCAAAACAAATCCGTAAGAGATTACATTAAAAGGCGCATTTGGACAGCTCAATCGCAAAATAGCATACACCTATTTCAGAATATGGAGTGTAAGTATGTATGTATGTTCATACATATGTTTCATACATGGAGTGCACACTGTGCATGCGGCAGTATCCCCAATGGATTTACGAGACGTTACCGCACCCAACTCAAACCCAGCTCATATATGTATGTATATCCTTGAATCCTTGTTTCCTTACCGACTCCGGTGGCGTCGGTCGCGCTTTGTTTTTCTTCATATTTTCTGTTTTTTTTGCTTTTTTTTGTGAAATGATGGAAAGTTCTGTAATTCGGAGTGACAGTAGTTTTCATTATGAATTCATGTAATTTTTTTTTTGATTTTGGCAATTTTCTTTTAATTCGATTTTGCAAAACGGGGCGGAAATGGTGGACGCTTACCATAGACAATATTCGCTTAAGTTGCCTGGAAAAAGACGGAAAGAGAGGTAAAAGGGAAAACATATCTAGGTAACTCTAGCTCAATAAAAAGTAAGGAAAAATGTGGAGCTCGTTTATAACTTCATGTTAGAGTTAACTTCTACCTTCATTTTCTTCAAGATAATTGACACGTTATAAAACTCAAATCACATCTTATTTAAATTAGACATAAATAAGTTTTAAGTAATCATATTTTGTGCATCTAAAATTGATTCGGAGTTGTAATCGTGACTACCACAATGATTGTGAAATAAATATGGACTTAATTTAAAAACAGTCTGGCAACTCTTTCAAGCAGCCCTGCCAACTTATTGGTTTGTCGCTGCCAACTTAACGTGAGGGGCTGCCATTCTTTAGGCAGTTTTTTGAAATTTTTGAGTTTTGGTCTTTGAAACTTAATGATCGCGTTTTGAATAAAAATGTTAAAATTGTTGAGTTTTTATTGCAATGCATTTTTAATAAGTGTGAGCAAAGGAATAGGCTGCGTTGCATTCACTTGGCACTCACGTACTTCTCCACGCACACACACACACACACACACACCCACACACACACACCTACATATGTGTATCTGTATACATGTAGACAGACAGTGGGGCCAACTCATTTGTGGAGCCAACTATGATATGTAAATATTGGGGTAGCGCCAAGTGGATTTTTCCCATAGGAAAATAACTGAACGCTATGCCACACGGAGGCGCTGATGCGAATGTGAATGTGAATAAAGAGAGAGTTGGCGGCGGGTTGCGGGTTGGTCTTTGGATGGGGGACTCAGTTCCAACTGTAGTTGTAGTTGGAGCTGTTGCTGGGAAGCTTTGCTGACGCTGAGCAAACTCCACTTTAGCGCTGGCAATGCGATTTACATATTACTAGGAGAGTCTGCTTTGAATAAACTCGCTTGCACGGCCCCAAACACTCGGCTTTATCTACCTACCTCTCTCTTTCTCACTTCAACTAGTTACGCACAGCTGTCTCTGTCACTCGTATTACGTGTGAGTGTGTCTGTGTGTGTGTTTGTGTGTGCAGTTTTTAAATTTGCAAACATGAGCATGTAAATTTGCAATGAATAAATTAACCAGAATCTGTCCCCCTCTGCCCGCTATCTCTTTCTCACTTCCTCCCTGGCGTTTCTTGCGTGTTGCGTCGTTTGCGTCGTTACTCAACACTTTCGCTATTTTATTAAAAACAAATTGGCAGCCCTTAAAGTCAATGCCTTAAATGGCAAAGTGCTGAGCACTTTTAATCACTTTTGATTATGCGCGTATTGCCGCCTGTCCTTGGACAACTGAAGAAATCACTCAGCCTCGGGCAAACAGTCTACCAATCTGTTATTTTCTCTGCCTCTCTCTATCTCTCTCTTTCCAACACTTCCCTCTCGCTCACTTTCTTACTGTGGCAAAAAACAATCACGTGGCGCTACATAGATAGACGGCCTGGCAGGCTGACAACAACTCTTTTTTTGCAACATCAACAATAAACGAGAGGCGGGAGAGAGAGGCAGACACTGAAAAAGAGATGGGGAGAGAGAGAGGACACGAGATTCAGATGAAAAAACGTCAACAGCAGCCACGGCGACAGGACAACAGGACAACAGGACGACTTATCCAGAGAATGCTGGATAAACTTCTAGCCTCAGTTGCCGCAATGACAGCACGACGAGCTGATGTCGACGAGCAGGACAACAACATGAAAGAAACAGGACAACAACAACAGCAACAAAATGAAAAAGAAAAACAACAAAAATAAAAGAGAACAGTGGAAAAAGAAACGAACACAACGAGCCGAGAAAACTCAATTAAACTTTTGTAATTACAGCTAAAACGGAAGAAGATATTTATCCAGTATAATTGCATTGAAGGCAAATGAAAGAAAAGAAATGAAGAGAGAAGCAGTAGAGTAAAAAGCAAAGTGGAGAAAAAACCAAAGACCAAAACCCAAGCGAAAGGAGCGCAAAAGAAAATAAATAAATATAGAATGCCGGTAGACAGCAATAAGCAGCAGACAAAACATCGAGAGGCAATCCCGGCAGCAGGTAAACCTTATCCGTCCTGGCGCCACAAGTGCCACTTGACACATCGGCATTAACAGAAAGACAGAGAGAGAGAGACAGAGAGGAAGAGAGAGAGGGAGAGAGAGAGAGATACAGAAAGAAGAACAGCATTGTCATATAGCCATAAAAAATATGCTCCTTCTCCTCCAACACATCTTCCACCTGTTTCAGCTTTCACCTTTTAGCTTTCCTCCTCCAATGCATTGTTTAGCTTTACGCCTGGCTAGTTTCTGGCTTTATAGAATCCAAAACAATGTCTCAAATCAGATGCAACAGATCGCTCGCCGAGATGAAAACTCATTTCTAGTTGTGCTATGAAAGCAAAGCCAGAAACTCAAAAGAGAAGCCGTAATTTATCCTGCGATAAGCAGAGAAGCAACAGCTACGTTCAAGCTAAAAAACAAAATGGTGTTCTTTTAGTGTTGTAAAACGCTGACATCTAAAATTGAACACACAGTCGAGACGCTGAACACCAATATCTTATGACTAAGCTAGAAGTAATTTCAAAAACAAAAGATAATAATAGTATAATGGTCTTTATAAAAGTCTCTTCTAAAAATGTGTAAGTTAGACCAAAACAATCTTGCATTTACCAACACTGTTACTGCAGGATTTAATAGGATTTAAAAGGATCGCAAAAGATCCTCAAACCTCAAGTGCGCCAAAACCGCCTCGACTTCGAGGTCTGTCATACGTTTAAAGCCGTTCTTATCGGAAAAGCCAACGGCCATTTGATGGCCACTGATTGAATTATTTACAGAGACCAACTTGAGAGTCTGGATGGCTAGAATGATAGCAGCATCCAAGGCAATTGCGTCAGTATGATGCCTTTCCAGATAGGCATTACATACCGCGGCATTACGGCCAATGGCCACAGCCTTAACGGGTTGAAAGGAACCGATGCAATTCATCTTATAGAGATGGGCACGATTCTTATGCCAGCCGGCAATTAGTAGTGCCAGACCAAAGGGACGCACCCTGGAGGACTGCGTAAATCCCTGTAGATTCTCACCGAGATCTTGCAGTAATACATTCACCGGAATTGCCTGATCTCGGGACACCAAATAACTCGTCGCGATCTTCGTCGCCTGCGTCGTCACCTGTCGAAAGTCCGCTTCAATACCGGAGTAGACCATTCCAATGCTGTCGGATATCTTTGCCATCTTAAATACGGTATTGCTTTCAATTAGGCGATTGCTTAATTTCTTCTCGGTCACAATGACAACTCCATTTGTAGCTATAATGCCCACAGATGGTTCGGCGTTGGATGCACAAGTATTGGCGTATTCCACTTGAAGTATATTTCCCGATTTATTAAATGATGTCAGCACTTCGCTGCAACGTTTTTTACCCTGTCGTGTTCCTACTTTATCATCACCAGGTACTTTATCACAATCACATTCCATTCTCTCGTCATGGTCACTACTCTCCGCTATTCTACCAGCCCCTTCTTCGTCACTTCTCTCTTCTCCAGTATCCATTTTATCGCCCAGACCACTGCTCATTGTAATTGAATTTGTTTGGAATTTGTTGAATATAAATTGTGTCTATGATGTTACGTATTTTTTCTTCTAAATTTCGATGTATTCTCCGTTGATCTTTCTGAGTTATAATTATTGAGCCTACTATGTACACAGAAAAAAAAATCCGGGATATTCAGCCCGAATTCAATCCGAAACGATGTCAGAATGATTGATTTTGATTTTTTCAATCCCGAATTCAATCCTAAAAATTCTTAAAACAAATAAAAAAAAAAAAAAAGTTTTTTTAACTTTTTTTTAACCTTTTTTTTATGTTTTTATTTTTAGATTTTTTTTTTATATTTTTTTTTGTTTTTAAATTTGTAAACTTTTTTTTAAATTTATTTTTTTTAAATTTTTTTTTAATTTTTTTTTTTAACATTTTTTATTTAAAATTTTTTTTAAACATTTTTTATTTATTGCTTTTTTTTTAAACATATTTTTTTTAATGAAGGGAATGTTTAACTGGGGGAATCGAACCCAGGTTTTTTTCAAACAGGTCGGCGACTCTAACCACTGAGCCACCAAACCAGTTGAAATGAGAGAGGCCGAGAGAGAATCAAGTAATTTGGGCTTATTTTCCATTTTAATCCCGATATAGACTTGATTGTTCAGCTTAATCCTGAAAACATACTTAAAAAATGCAGGCTTAAATTAAGTATTTTAGGCTTGATTTTAGAAAGTCTTTTTTTTTCTGTGTATGTGGAAAAGAAAACAAAAAAATATTACAATGTATAGGTACAATTTTTGGGTAGTTCAGCAAATTTAAAACATACACAATATATTTTAAGCAGGGCTTAAAACCGAAACGTAAATCGGTTTCAGTTACGGTTTCGGTTATGTTCGGTGAGGTTTTCAATTATCGGCTACGAAAAATCTTTGAATAAAGGTTTCATACCGGTGAACCGGTTTTTTTTTATGTTTCGGTTTAAAAATACCGGTAAGGTTTCGGTTCACAAAAAAATGTTTTTTTTTAATTCAAATGTGAAAATTAGATCATGAATATCACAAATTAAAATTTTAAATTAGACGTAGGAAAATTAAAATCAAAAATCAAAATGAAAATATTTATTTTTTATGAATGAAAAACCAAAATGAACCCTTATAAATGAAACGGTTACTAAACGGTTATTTTGGTTTACAAAGTTTCGGTCAAATGTAAAATATTTTTTTCGGTTACGGTTTCACTTACGGTTTTAAATTTCAATCGGTTTTTACCGGTTAAAGGTTACGGTTTTGGTTAGGGCATTAATCCCTGATTTTAAGAATAAATAGTTCCTGGGATGTGACTCTGTACCACTGTCGAACCGGTTTGTAGAACACAAAATGCACAACGTTATGCAGGGCATTGTAAATTCAAATTATGATGTGCAATTAGACAAGTGCACTTGATTAGAGCTCACTCTGCAAAGGAACTTTTAGGTGAATCCAACAAGTGTGATTTAAAGTGAGAGTCCTTCATTCCCACAATTGACCCTTGTTTGTGACCTTTTTGGAAATTGGGTGGAAGACGGGGGGTGAGATGGATGGTGGCTCGTCAGTTGACGTTTTTGTCGAGGGCGTCGCTCTGTTTGTCTGTTGATGAAGACATTAATTTGATGCAAATCGCGTCAACCGAACACAATCGAAGTGCTAATTGCGCTTCTTTCAATGCTCTCAACCCTCCACAGTGGGTGCTAACAAAACGTTGGCCAATCAGCACTCCACCCCACAGTGCTGTAAATGACAGCAACAGTGGCAGTAGTAGCAACATCATCATCATCATCATCATCAGCATCATCAGCATCAGCATCGTCATCGTTATTATTATTATCAACGTCATGAACGGGGCAGGTGTGGCCAAAGGTACAGCAAGTGGCAGGGGCAAATGCTGCAGTTCTGGTTCACTTCATTATGTATGCGCGGACACAGACAATGGGCCACTGATGGACGTGCTGCAATTGCAACAGCCGGAGGCAGGGAGAGGGGCAGCAAGGAGCATCAACACACTATGGGAAAAAAGTTCGAATTTTTGGCACAAATTTTTAGATTTTCTAATTTTTAGGACCTACCTTATATATGTGAAGCTCGCTCAAAGTCAGCTGATTGAGGGTTGCCACATTGCAGGAATATCTTTACAACACTTTCGTAGAGAACGGGGCTAAAGACAAGATCAAATCTTTAAATCTTTAGCTTTATAATTTAATTTTAAGTAATTGTCGCACTTTTTTCTCATAGTCGTTTGGAGAGGGAAGTTGAAGGCGTGATCCAATTAAAAAATTAAAAATCTACATTACTTAAACTAAGACCCATGCCAAATTTCAAGTTCCTAGCTTTATATTTAGAGTTTATGTCAAAATGTTGGGCTTTTATCCATAGTGCAACAGTCGTCCCTGTCTACCGCAAACACAGACCAGCCTCTCTCTCACTCTCTCTCTCTCTCACTCTCTCTCTCTCTCTCTCTCTCTCTCTCTCTATGTCCGTCTCTTCACTTAAAAAACCAAAACCCTTGCCCGAATCTGAATCTGAATCTGAGCTGCGACTTGGAGTAGTCGCCCTCAATGAATAAAATGTTTTGTAAATCTGAAACGCTTGTCTGTGGCATGTGTGCATGCATGCCCCACACACACACACACACACACACACACATGCCACATACATATGTGTGTGTGTGTGTGCTTGTGCAACACCTTTCTGTGGAGTCAAATAGCGTAGCTTGTGGCGTCAGTTTATCTATTTGGCCGCCTGACCAGCTTGTTAAGTTTTCTGTTGCAACAAGCCATCTCCCTCCCTGCCTCCCCCCTTACCCTTAGGCAGCTCTCGTCTAACCGCAAATCGAACCCTCAGCTACTGTGAAAATGAATGCCTTCATCTGTGGGATGGGTAACTACTGGAGGCGCCACAGCAGCACCTGTGTCCAGCCGGCAGTTCATCATCAAAAGACGTACTGCCTCGGGTTTTGAGTTTCATCGGAGAGTTGCGTGTGTAGGTGTGTGTGTGTGTGTTTGTGTTTTTGTGTGTGTGTTTGTGTTTTTGTGTGTGTGTGTGTTGGACTCCTTTGCTCCTTTTGCCAAAAGCCATTCGCACGCCTGTAATTTAATGTGGCCATCATGGTCATCTGGCCATGTGGCAATGTGGCAATGTGCCCATAAACGCCCATTTGTGCACTCATTTATCGGGACGGGCCCAGAGCACGGGCAAAACTGCAGATTGGATTTGTTAACGCAATTTTGCGCTTATACAACATTATTTTAATGCAAGTATTCTCCTGTTCCAGCATTAGGCTGGACCTTAATCACACTAAACAGTTGTCCAACAAATCTTAAACTAACAATGTCTTATTTGCATTCGCTTCTTTTGAATCGAGCTCACATTTTTTTGCATGCAACGAGAAATTCACTTCAAAAGCGTCAAATAAGTTCCATATTTCTTATCTTCATACAATTTAAAAAGCTCTCAAAAAGCTCTGCATTCCTTTCTACGCATATCTTATTCAAAAGCTTTTGATCTTGCATATTACATGCAATGGCATCACCTATAAAGCTCACCATATAATCACAAAGTTTGTTATTAATGAACTTTACACTAAGCTATTAAATATAATTGTATAATAGTCTTTTTAAAAAAGTGTAGTAGTGTATCAAGTGAAAGCTCACAAGCTTTATATGCAAATAGCTCTCCTAAAAAATCTCTATTTTTTCATTTAACCAACAAGTTGCTGAAGCTTTCTAAACCCCCTCAAAGAACGCTTGTTTCTCAAAAAAATCTCTGCTTTGGTAATTTAGTTCCAGCCTAAATCGCTCTCGCATAATTTATATGCAATATTTTATGCATTCTTATATAATAGATTTAAGTGCACACACATTAAGGACGTTAGGATGCCATTTATGAAAGCGCGACTCTATTTCGTTATTTTCATTTTATTTTATATTGTTCACTCTTGTTTTTTTTCATTTTGTATCATTTTCCAAGCTTTATGCATATGCAGAAGGAAGGAAAGGAAAAACAAAGCAAAATGTTGACCCTAAGTGCCAAAGGACTTTAATGCGTATTCGAATTTAAGAGGCAAACTGTGGCGAAATGTGTTCATAAAGGACCCTCAGCGATTTACGACTTGTATCCGAGTAGAGTAGGAAGGGAATGAGAGGGGAGGAGGGGAAGAGGGTGCTGCAGGGTGGGGTAACTCATTAAGTTCATGTACTGTCTACTGGCGGGCCATCAAAGTCGATTACCTAGAAAATGCGCCAAAATGCCACAATGTCAATCGATTAAGTTGCATGGGCCAAAAGCCGGGAAACAGGCAAGCCAACAGACAAACAGTTTACACAGCACAGAACGAGGCATAGCAGGAGTCAGGAGTCAGCAGTCAGGACCCTACAAGCGATACTATAGCCCTGGACTTTGGACTTTGGACTCTGGACTCTGGCTCATCGGTTCATTGTCAAATTACATTAGCATCCAGTTCGGTCGGAGCGTCTGTGTTTTGACAGCTGCTTTTGCTTATTGACATACGCTTCTTGGTATTCAACTCTACACACCCGAGCACACTCCTACACTCAGAAAAATTCAGAACGATTCTTTCTAGAGCTTAGAATTTACAGTTTTACAAGAACGTTTCAGTCTTTAATTTTCTCAATTTCAGTGAAAATTGTTCTTGGAAGCATTATTGAGCGTTTGGCGCTAAAATAAGATGAAAATTCCTAAATCAAGAAAAATATATATTCAATTAAAACAGGCTCGTTCTCTAATAGAAACAATCTTAATCCTGATCGCAAGACTCGCCAAGTAGGTTTGGAACTCTGGTTTGACTCGCACAAACAAGTTCGTAAAATCCTAAATCAAGATCTTCAATTCTTATGCACATCTTTTTTGCCTTCGCTTGCTTAGAATTTCCAAATGGTTCTGCTTGTCTGCTGTAAGAAGCAACTCGACAGGAATTGAGGAATGCAGAATTAGAGATGGCAAAACAAAATTAATTAATCGATTATTGCAATCATATGATTAATCGCATCCTTGCGATTATTAATCGCAATTGATCGCTATTGAATGAAAATAATCGATTAATCAAATGATTCTACACAAAATACATTTAACAGGTCTGTAATTCGTATTCACTTACTGACATTTTGTCAGGTATTGCTCATAATATTATACTTATTACAAACATAAATACAATACAAAAATAAATAAAATGGGATAGATATTAATTTGAGCATAAAAACTCTTAGTAGCGGAACTATTCGTTCTTAAACTAAGGTCATGTGGCAGTGAATTTAGTCTTATGCTGAATTATATCGAGCACACAGAGCTCTGAAAACAATCCTGAAAAGTGTTTGACTTATCTTAATATTAGGAATTTCAAGACCGCTCTTAAGTTTAGAATTTCGTACATGGATCAAAAAATTTAAGGAGCATTGAATTTTTGACACCCATAATTCTTTATTCAAGTTCGCACGTATTTTGGTTTTTCTCTCAGTGTACACACTCACCCGAACATACTCCTACACACATACGAAGACAGTCTACACGCACATGTAATCACAATGCAATGTTATGGTCAGAGCTATGACAGCTCCAGTAGAGTACTTAGCCATGTTCCTTTTACAGCCACGCCTATAACACACACACACACACACACACATGTATTCCCTCTCTTTCTTTCTCTCTCTTTCTCCCCCTCTCTCTGTCTTCTTTACTCATTGCTTGGCCTCATAAACGGCATGTTTAGGAGCCAATGAGCTGCGTTTTTATGGCACATGGAGTGTGTGTCAAAGTTAATTTTCGACACAGTCTTTATGAAGTGTACGCACACACACTCATACACTCTGCTGTGTGTGTGTGTCCAGGCAGCTGTTGAGTGAGAACGCTTGCGGCATTATGACAATGTGCCACACTGACAACACTCACTGTTATCCAAGTTTCTTTACTAATTGCAAACTCGATCTAAAATTTAAGTGGTTACAAGCTCAACTTTTAAATAGCTTTCAATAAAAGTTAAGCATTACTAATTGTTAGTTTGATTTTGTAGGCAAATTCGACATTAATTGCCTTTTTTATGGAAGAGTGTGGAGATTCTCAATACTAAATAATGTTGGAATGTTAACTATAAAAGGCTAAAATATGTGTAGAAAATTTTAGCAGCTCATATAAACATTAGAACATCTCAGTATAATATTCGGGGGAGTTATCTTTCCTATGGATTATCAATAGCTCCCTCACTTAAATACATATATCAAAATTAAACATAAAATCTGTCGTTGTTGCCAACAATTTGTCTGCTTTAGACTATATTCTTTGTTATAAGCTGAAGCTCCATAAACTTTAAGGGTTATATGTATGAAAAAATCTTCTTTTGTCAATTTTTAGAAGTTTTCTTTTAAAACATAACTGAAAAATAAATGGATATTACAATTATACCATTAGTTTAAACCAATCAATAAACTAAACTTCTTGTTTTTAATCTTAAACTAAACAGATTTCAATCATTTTCCTGGTCAACTGCAACCTAGTAAAATTACAAAAAAAATCAGATATTTAACTATAAGTAGAGGATTTTTGTTAAATTTTCTAAAGGAATTGTAAGATCTCAATTGAATCTTTTTCAAAAAATCTCATTTACTTCACATATTATCCAAGTATTATATAACATTTCATATCATAGTTTGAATTTGTAAAGCATCTTCTCAACTTTAATTAACTCTCAAATTGTGCGCAAGTCTCGATGCTAATTTTGATGCTTTTGCTAAACTAAACTAACTTTATCATAATCCTTACAAGAGCTTGTTGCATATTCGAGTAGTGGAATCGAGGGAAGAGCTGAGTTGGGAGCAACTAGGAGTACAGGCAATCCTAGAAGTAGTTGAATACCTATTGGGGAGAAGTGAACGGTTGCAGCCATTAAATGTTGCCGGGGTCAAAAGAAGCCGCATAAAACGAGCCACAAAAAGGTGAGGAAGGGAAACGGGCAGCCCGATTTCTGACGTGGTTGGACAATGCTCTCAACCTGTTGTTACAGTTATTCCAATTGTTATGCGCCCGTGTCACCAGCGTCAGTGCGAAGTTTTGCTGAGCGAACTCACGTTTGCGCTGCGTTCCAATAATAAAAATCACTTTTATTGCTCAATATATTCTAATTACGGTAATTCTCCACATAAACGTAACAAACTTGACTAATTTCCAAAGGCCTGGCCAGGACAGCACACGACACGACAGGACAGGACAGGACTTTTTCCTGACCAGGAAAACTATCGCAGCAGGGAGCTTCCCCCTGTGGTTCCTGTTTCCCCCTTTCCGTGGTGTTAATTCATGGAGTGCGCTTCCTTGATAAAGTGTAATTATTCTATGAATATCGAAAAAGTGTGTACCTTGTGGTTAGTTAAGGAAAAGGGCAAAGACGAAGCATAAAGTGGGCGAGGGAGAGGGTGGCAAGGCTGAAAAGGCCTGGAAAGGGTGGCAACTTCAACAACGACAAATGGCAACCCGTAAGGCACGAACTCAACTAACGGTCTATGTGATTTTATGGTAATTTGATTGTAATGAAAACTAATAGCAATTGATTGTACGACGTGTACAAATGTCCAGACTCGAGACTCGGGACTGGACAGGCAACTCGGTGACTTGAGAATGACTTCGACCCTTTCGGCAAATACATATGTATGTATGCATATACATACTTATATACAACTCGTACCTTGTGCACTACCTTAGCCATTGTCTTAACTTGTCTTGTTCTGTGCTGTTTGGATTCGTTACCCTTCCGCATTTCGCCCCCATCGATGACTTCGTGTCGTCGCTGGGTTTCTTAACATTCAGCAAAAGTTCTTGACCCTCAACATCATAAGCTCACTGAATGTTGCCATAACAACAACAACAACAACAACAGCAGCAACAACTATCACATCATCAACAAGAACAACAATCGTAACAACAAATGGAATATGTCGATGTCTCCGTAAACATCCAACTGACACCTGATAATGGGTATAGATTGTTGTATCAGTCAAGCAGATAAAAATGTTTTCCTCTCAATATTCCTAATTTCTCTTCTTTTGTTTTTACCGATACATATGTATTCATGGTTCTCAGGAAATCAGAATCTTTGTCAATCTAGGAAAAAATATTTTTAAGACAAAGTCCAAACTTTTGACGTCGTTTGGATTTTTAAAAAATTGGGCTCAGTGACTTTTTGAAACAAGGTTTTAGCTTTGAAACTTTTAGAACATTCTAATTTTAGCAATATATCAACAAATTACTCGTTTCAATTGCAACTAACTGGCCAGAAGATCCAAATGGGTATCTTACCTGATTTAAATATATTTCTCAAAGTGTTCCGAATCATAATTTATTAATTTTTTAAGCTTTTATGCTAAAATTTGGTACGCGAGATCTTCAAACAATAATTTGACATTGTCAGTTCGCATAACATCATTAGAAACTAATTTAAGGCAACAAATTGGAAAATATACGTATATGTAAAATAAATTTGTTAAAAAAAAACTAGATTTATTTAAGGATATATTATTGCTAACAAATGTTATATTAACATTTAAAAAATGTCGATCTACTATATTAATCTGCATTAACTTTCAATCGTCATTCATGCATTTGCATTCTACCTACAGTGACTCCCAACAAATACTACCTAACTAAGCGGTTGTCTTAGTGTCCAGTTGAAAAGCTGCGGATGAATTATCATCCACGAGTCGATTTCATGACCACTCGTGATGATAACCACATAGCCACTAACAAAGAGCAAGTCATTGTTGAGTGTGTCGAGATTGCTTGACTGTCAGATACCCTGTATACACTTATGTATCGGACCGCATATCAGCTGTAGTTCTCCTATATTTTCTGATTCTCTATTTCTACTTGTTGCTTTATGATGAAACTTCGTATTACAGGGTATATTATATTAAGAGAAAATAGTTTTGTTTTTCGATTGATAGTAGTATTGGGACCGATTTTAATAAAATCGATTTAAAATCGATTTATATCGATTTTTTCTTTAGTTAAGTAAAAGTCGATTTGGTTTTTAAGAAAATCGATTTTTTTTAAAAGGACTAGTGCTGTGAAATGCAACTTGTAACTGGAAATGTAAAGGCGCGTATAGTTGAGTGCACAAAGTGTACTAAAGAATAGCTGTTTTTCCATCTCTAATATGAATTAAACTTGGTTAATTGCCATTTGAATGTGAATTTATTTTATTTTGTTATTACATATTTTCCTTTTTTTTTTGTTATTAATGATGAACTGTTAAATAACATAAAAAAAATGTGATAAGTAATATAAATACTGCAACAACAAAAAAAAAAACCATTTAAAATCATAAAACAAATTAAGTTAAAAATTTTGTTTCAATAAAAAAAAATCGATTTAAAATCGATTTTTTTCTTCTTACATAATCGAAATGAATCGATTTTAAAAAAATCGTAAAGTCCCACCTCTAATTGATAGCCCTGGAGTCATTTTTTTGAGCGTGTTAGGAGCGTAGCTTACTTTCTTCTGTTAAACTTAAATTTAATACGGGGTATATCATGAGAAGTGCAACCTGAAAAATGGTTAAAAATGCAGATCGCTTGATATAGCAATAAAAATATTAAATATTAAAATATTTCAAATGATTGTCTTATTTTCAACTTGAACTTGCTACAGGTAAAACATACCGCACTTGATCAATTTTATTTAGTACAGGGTATTTTGTACTGATTGCAGCTGGTTTGAAAGTGTCGAGAAATGCAGCTAGTGCATCATCTACAAGGATATCTGGCAAGTGCATTAGTTAGTTGAATGAACAACAACAACAACAACAAGAGCTATACAAGGAAAGCGACGCCGAAATCCGAGTTCATTGCGAGTTGCATGCAACGTTTTGGGTCAAGCAGCTGGTCGAAGTCCATTCAGTTCCCAGATGCAGAAAGAGAGAGCCCAAAAGATGGCTACATGCCGCATGCCACATGCCACATGCCACATGCAACAGACAAGAGACAATACATATAGAAATGTATACAGATTTATACAATATACTTAGAAACTTACTTAGTTATAAGATCAACGCACGCGACTATCTGTTATGTGTTGCAAGTTGCAGAAGGGAGCAAGGATTGAGGGAGAGGAAGGCATCTTAAAGACATTGCTCTTTAAGGGTCAACAGTGGCGATGAAGTTGCCCCCCAGACGACGATGCTGCATGCAAATTGGAAAGCAACAACAAAACCCAAAAGCAAAACTCGTCCTTCAACGCGAAGAGTGTGAGGAAAAGTTGAAACATTTTTGCTTGATTAAGTTTCGAGATGAATATCAATATACAATACAGAATACAATATACAATATATAAGCATATAAAATACATACATATGTATATATAAGGATAGAAGATATAAGATACAAGATACAAGTGTGGCAATATGTGCGAGCATTTTCATTATTGTCTGGGGCCAAACTGATTTATGCCATTCAATTGGCTTTTCAGGCAGACAAACTGCCCGGGAAATGAGGCCAATGAATCAGTGTGGCCAATTTGGAATACAAATGCCAGCAAAAACCTCCCGTCGCTTTCCTTCCCTTTCCTGCCCTTTTTCGATGCAGAACTTTACAGGCAAACACAGAAAATAAAAGTTAAATGATAAAGTTTTCCCCTATCCAAACCATTGAGTTGGCCTTGACTTAGAACAGAATTCTTTGCATAAGAAGAACTTGTCGCAGGATATACATATACATATATGTATATAATACTTATTTTATATTTAGTTTTATTAGCTGTCATTGTCCGTAGTCATTTTCCGCTTTGGTCAGCGTCGATTTTAGCTGCATATTGAAATTTATTTCAATTTATTTAATATCTTGCTCTTGGGTATGGCTTTTGATTGACTCTACTAGTGACATAAAATCTATATATATATTATTATATGTAATAAGTAAAAGTGCCAAGCGGAATGCCATTTTGATTATGTTGAGGCATCTTATCTTGTTTTGCAACTAAACTAGTTACGATAAAAAATTCCACTAAATTGTCAATTTTTCATGAGAACCAATTTTATTAGCTCAATACATAGATATTAAAAAAGATTATAAAGGTAAAGTATTTGAAAATCGCTTTCTCGAAAATTGAGTTGTCGATTTTTTTAATTCCCTTTTATATCAGTAGCCTCTATCTAGATCGATTATAGCAGGAAGAACTCGGGAAGAAAATCAAATTCAATTTGAATATTTTATAGTTTGTAAAAAATGTATGAATAATCCAAATGGATTTTTGTAAACGTTTGTTGTTCCTTATTTCAATAGCTGCCTCCACATGATGATGTTTCACTCAGCTGCAATCAACAAATCCTTCGTCCTCTTCTTCTTCCTCCTCCTCCTCCTCCTCCTCGTCCTCTTCCTCCTCCTCGTCCTCTTGCTCCTCTTCTTCCTCCTCGTCCTCTTGCTCCTCTTCTTCCTCCTCTTCCTCCTCTCCTTCCTCCTTCTCTTCGTCTTCCTCCTCCTCCTCTTCCTCCTCTTCCTCCTTCTCCTCCTCCTCCTCCTCTTCCTCCTCCTCCTCTTCCGCCTCTTCTTCCGCCTCCTCTTCCGCCTCCTCTTCCTCCTTCTCCTCTTCCTCCTTCTTCTCCTCCTCCTCTTTCTCGTCTTCCTCATCTTCAAGAAGAGGCAGAAGAGGCTCTTCTTCCTCCTCCACCTCCAATTCCTCATCCTCCTCCTCTTCCACGTCCTCTTCCCCTTCAGACCCATCCCACTCGGGAATTTCCAGAAAGATGCGTTGATATTGCATCGGCATCGGTGGCGAGATCACCAAGACTGCATTCGCATATCTCAGAGTCCAAACCATGGCGTTGCTGGTATAAAGCTCAAGATTGTCCCGATAGAGAGCAGCCAACACCTCATCACAGGGATCGTCGGCATTCGGTTCTCGCATCAGATTACAAACGGCATGGAGAATCGTTGAGACTGTGACGAGGGCAGTCCATTTGGTGGTCAAGAGATCCCAGCAGATGTAGCCATCGTAATCGATATTGCAATGATAGATTTTCGTTAGAAAATTCACGCGTGGCGGTATATATGGATAGTACTTGCTGAACTTCAGTCTCAGCCGGAATACGCCTAGAGAATAGGGCGTGTCCCTCTCACCGTGAATGAACACCTCCCATTCCATCAGATCTCCGGCGACGGGACAGACAATGCAATTGGTCGGCTGCACTCGCCATATTTCTTTGAGCTCATTTCTTAAACGTCTTTCGGCCATCTCACTCTCTCCTCTCCCTCTGCCTCTCGCTTCCTCTTGCGCTGTCTCTTGCTCTGCGGCAATTTATCAATTATCCAAACACTGTTGATATTCCCAGTCGACAGTCGCCAGTCGCCAATCCGTCACTTTGTTTTCAATTGGTCTCCAGAGAGCACGTAAATAAACAACACCGATTTGAATTAGTTATTATTCTTTTTTAAGTTTGCAACTTGAACAAATTATTTTATATTAACATCTTTCTGTTAATTTTATCAGATTTTTTCCTGATAAGATGATGTGTGCCTTTTTATTTGACAATCAAAGTCAAAAATCGAGTTTTCAATTTTTCGATGTCCTTTTTCAACACTAAGGAAAAGTATGGAAAATAGTGATGCAAATTTTCATGAAAATCAATTGATCAATAACTCTTTTGAGTTCACATTATTTATTTATTATATATATTATTATTAATATAATTATATCAACAAGGGTTTTCCTTCTGTTCCAGATGTTTAAAGTGTATAAAAAAGTTATTTTTGTGCTAAGATTCTTGTGCTAGATTTATATTAGATATTTTTTTATTCTATAACATGCACATATTTAGATAGATAAATTAATTATTCCCGCTTTTAAAGTTTTATTCGTTTCGTAAACTGGTTTCGAAAATGAACAACCTGAATCGATTAAGAAAATACAACTTGAAGCAAGTCAATCGATAGCAAATAACAGCCATTACAATCGAAACGTTCAACAGTCGTTGAGGTTTTTGAACTGAGACTCAACAGTTTACGATAAAACGGCAAGTGGAACAGTTGGCAAAGCGGAAACTCGAGCATGGGCAATCATTTGGGACGCGACGGGTGTACTCGACTGCAAGATGAGGATGCCGATGCTGGCAAGGTGATAATCCACTGACCGTCGTTCAATCGGGTGGCGCCTGTACAGTGGTTCGCCGACATTGACGATTATTTCGAGGAGTTCCACATCAGCAGCGATGCGGCCAAATGCGAAGTGCTCATCGATGAATTGGGTTGGGAAATCATTCAGCTAATCGACTACGTCCAGCTCTGCAGCACTCTTAGTTCCTGTTCCGACCAACGTTATGAGACCCTCAAGGGAATCGTATTACACACACTATACTCAAATCAAATGTAAATGTAAAGCAAGGTTCAAGAAATTTCCCAACTCACAGATCGTGTGTTTAGCTTATTTTATTAGAATAAAGCATCTCCCTCCCTCCATCCATTCATCTATCTTATGCCCAGTTTCTCTCTGTTTGTCTCTCATTCTCTTTTGCACTCTTGACTTGTTCAAAATTATTTAAAAATACACAACGAAATATTTAGAGAATTGCGAGGACGCGTGCCTAAAAAAGCTACAAAAGCTTTATATGGTTACTTTTTTCAAAAAACGACTAGAAGTTACTCTTTAAAATCAAATGACCTTTATGTCTATAAAGTGATTCTAATAAAGATTTTGAAGAATTTACAAATTTTAAATGTAGTGTATTATTAGAGAGACATCTAAAAATGAAAACAAATCAATATCATAAATACTGTAATAATTTTATAAATATTTGGGCTCAATTATTATTATTTGTATGAATTCAGAGCTCGTTTTTAACTTTCATAAACTATCGTAAGCTAGTTTTTAATTAAAGTGTATTATACATTTAAAATATATGTTAAACTAAAGATTTTAGAGAAACGCTTTTCACATCATTTACTGTTGGAAATATGTTACCTTTATGAAAAAGTTTTGTAATATTATTTCATAAGAGAGATAAATAAATAGAATGTATAAGAAAACGATGTATCAAATTATATAGTGTATGCGTATACCTGGACATATTATGAGGCCAAAAGCTTTGAGAAATATCTGTCAATTTCTCTCTTACTCTCTCTCTCTCTCACTCCAATTCGTTCCTTCTTTCTTCGCGCTCTCTCAATAATAGCTTTGGCTGTATTTGAATGCTTTAAGAAACGTTTATAATAACAGATTAATGTAAAGAGCATATGATATTTGCCTTAGAACTCATCATAATGTGCATACTGTATTAATGGGAGAATATAGATGCTCTGAGAGAAAGAGAGACAGCAAAAGAGAGAGCGCCTTACAGATACACACAGTTGGCCAGAGATAGACGTACTGAGTGTTGGGTATATATCGCTTTCAGATACGGATTCAGTGCGCTCCCGTTTGCGAACGCCTTTGCCGTGAGATCGCAGCAGCCAAAACAGAGCGGAAGATTTCCACAGTTGCTTTCTTTATTTGTTCTCGTTATTTCGCCTGCATTTTCATATTTTTTCCAATTCGTTTTTCCCATAATTTTTCAACAATTTGTATAATTTTCATATTCTTATTCTGTGTGTCTGTTCGTTCGTTCGTTCGTTCGTCTCGTTTCGTTCTCCGTTCGTTCTTCGTTCTTGTTTGTTTGGCGTGATTTTCGACGTTGAAGAAGAAAAAAACCTACATATGTGAAATATAGAGAAAAAAAGTCAAAATATGCTCAACAACAAAACATGACACATACTAAGTGACATTTGTTGTACAACATGTCGTATGCGTGCTGCACTCAAAAGTGAAAGTTTCAATCCGAATTTTTTTCGCATTTTTTTTTCTTCAAATACAACGACACATAAAGTAAGCAAAAGTGAAAGTGTTAAAAGTGAAGTATATTTGGAAACTAACTACAGTACGCATATGACGTCACAAATTCACACACACACACACACGTAAAGATCTGTCTATATGGAGGCTATGGTAGATACAGATTTAAATGAGTGGCAGAGCCACAACAGCCGCACAATCATCCAGTCAATTTGCGCTGTGTTTTGCGGGGCATTAAAACAAAAGCATTTCACTACGAGATATTTATTGTTGTGTCTTCGCTTGTGTGTGTGTGCGTGTGTATGTGTGTGTGTGTGTACATCAATGTGGAATGTGTTTATAGTAGCCGCTGCCGCCTGCCATCGAAGTTGCCGCCACACTCCTCTTTCCCCACCTGCCTCCTTTTTATTATACTATAGTACTCAAATCTCAAGTCACATGGCCTGGTATCAGTCTCGTTGCGATCAGTTCATTATTATATCAAAGCACCCATCAATATGTCCATATGGACTGTTTGATACATTCCAGCAATGCGAGGAAGAAGCGATAATATTCTTCAAAAAATGTATAGATTTCGTAAACGGTTTCAGCTGCACTCAGCAAAATGTATCCAAAGAATTGAATTGAGTATCGCCCAGATATGCAGCTTACTCAGTTCTATTTGTAGAAGATGATAAGGAAATTTATTGATTGTTTTCAATTTTTAGTTCAGCTCACAAATGGAATATTTTTTTAAGACCTCGCAAACACCATTGCACTATGGTAAAAAAAACCGGATGTTTTGGCATAAGCTCTAAATATATAAAGATAGAGACTTGAAACTTGGCATGAACTTTAGTTAGACTAATTTAGAATTTAGAATTTTTTTTTTCGGATTTGGACCACGCCTTTACCTCCGCCCCTCACATACGACTATGCAGAAAAGGGTAAAATATTTATATAAAATTTAAATATATAGCTAGAGGCTTAAAATTTGACATGAAGCTTAGTTATAATATTGAAAAATATATAGTTTGTTTTGTTTTTTAATTGGACCCTGTCTTCATCCCAACCTTCCTCCCCGACTAAGAAAAAAGTAAAAAAAACATTTTAAGCTTAAATATAAAGCAATTTATTTTAAAATTTGCATGTTTGATGATTCGATTTTAAATAGAATTTACAATTTAGTTTGTTTTTGAATTTGACTATGTTTTCACCTCGCTCTCCATCTAAATCTGAGAAAAATCCGATTTTTCAGCCAAAATTCCCACCTACAACAAGCGATTTTTCACGAAAAGGAACAAAATCGAACAAAAAGGATTATTAACATCTGATTCTAGGTAGTTTAGCCAATAACCTTAACGCAAAACTCTCGTGATGTTTTGTGATGTACCAATGTAGAGCTTAACGGTACAGGAACACATTTGTTAGTTTTTAGCTAAAAATACAGATGAACAACACAGTAGACCATTGCACAATAAACCACAAATACTAAAAATCTTTGCTACTAGCGTTTTTTAAATACCTTTATCAACTTTGTTCACATTTATAATTTTTTATAATACTTACATAACACACACAATTCGTTCTGAAAGTTGCAATTATTTTTCCCGGTCTTTTTCAGTTCATATGGCAACGTTCAATAAGCTGACTTTGAGCGCGCTTAAAATATTAATGGTAGTCCCGAAAAATCTAAAAAAAAATATTTTTGTTTGCTTTGGAGTTTTTCGATTTAGGATATACAAAAGTTATACAAAAGTTTTTAAGAAACTGAACAACAAAAAATTTGAGTTAATGCCAAAATATCGGACTTTTTTACCATAGTGCATTGTCGCATCTGAATGTTTCCATTTTAAGATGAAAAACAATTATAAAATCTATAGTTATATATAATTTTCAATTAATAAAATCTAGAACTAAATATGAAAATGTGTGCTATGTGGGTTGATGGATTTTCTAAAGTAACCTAAATTTTTATCTGGAACCAAGCTTACAATTTGTACAAAATGTGAGAAAATATTTCCTAGAAAGAAAAGATTAGTAAGGATTAGGATTTTGTTTCTTATTTATCCTAAGAACACATGCTTGCATAAACTACATATAGTATTTTAAAAATCTAGTAGATTTGCCGTAATGGTTTCCAGAAATATTGAATAAACTTGAAATTAAATAAATATCTTAATAAGCTCAAAGATCTATTGGTGCTTTTTCAATAAGTGTAATTTCTTTTGCTATAAAATTTTTTTACGAAATTTTAAAGATCTATGGAAATAGTAAAATATATTTATCTTTATTTGATTGTCTTTTAATAAGGACACTATAATAACTGAAGATCAGGAAGTTAAAGACATAAAGTTTGAATATGAGCTAAAAATAATATTTTTAATAGTTCTAACTATAATAATAAAGGTGTATGTACGCTATTTGATACATAAAGAGTCTGTTAAAATCAGGGATTAAAACCCTAACCGAAACCGTTACCTTAAACCGGTAAAAACCGATTGAAATTTGAAACCGTAACCGAAACCGTAACCGAAAAAAAAAAATTTTCATCTGACCAAAACCTTTAAACCGAAACTCTGTAAGCCGAAATAACCGTTTAGTAATCGTTTCATTTATAAGGGTTAATTTCGGTTTTTCATACATCTTAAAATACATTTTTAATTACAATTTTTATAATAAAAATTGAAAAAAAGTTTTATTTTTAATTGATATTTTAAAAATTGCATATAAGAGTTATGGTTTAACTTTAAAATACAATTTTAAAAGCATGTTTTATTATTAATTTTTGTTATACAAATTTAAAAAAACAAGTTACAAATAATTTAAAACGAAAAACTTTGAACTGTTTTTATTTATTCCGACTCATAAGTCTAGTTTGCGATTTTTAATATTTTGTTATTAGTTTTGTATTTTATTTTTGATTTTAATTTTTTTATTTTTAATTTGAATCTATATGTAAAATATATTTTTACAAAGAATTTTTTTTTTTGTGAACCGAAACCATACCGGTATTTCAAAACCGAAACATACGAAAACCGGTTCACCGTTACGAAACCTTTATTCAAAGATTTTGCATAACCTATAACCGAAAACCTAAATCCGAACATAACCGAAACCGTTACTGAAACCGATATTCGTTTCGGTTTAATATTATGAGAATAAAAAAAGTTATTTCTATCCCTATAATACCATAAGAATCTCTTGAAATCAAGGTGTGGAAATAATTATATTTTTCAGAATTAGGTAAACAATTCAATGGAGAATGACTTTAACATGCAAGTAGAGAATATTACAATATTTACAGTTCACTGTCACAAATCCGTGGCCTTTATAAGGGCAATAAACAAATAAAAAGGAAAACTGGAAAAAATAAAGTTTTTTGTAATTTTTGTTGTTTTGGCATTTTGTTGAGGCCGCAAGTTGTTTGTGTTTTGATTTTGATTTTGCAACAATTTTTTTCCTCTCTCTCTCTTTTTTTAATCATATCCGGCAATCAATTGGCACGCAATCTCGCACAATTCGCCACTTAATTCTATTTATAATAACATTAACAAAGACAACAACAGCAATAGGAATTAAAACAACAAGAGAATTCACAACAAATTTGAAATGAATCGGGAACTTATTTTTGGTGGCACGTCAAAGGCAAAGAAATCATATTTTTAAACGCCGATGCGACGACTCACGACCCCAAAAATGCGACTGGTGGATTCCCTACACAAATACCATAACAATAGCAACAACAAGTGGGTGTATGAGTGCTCGAGTGTGTGTGTGGGTGGGTGTGTGCTGGTGTGAGTGTGGGTGTTTGTGTATGCGAATGCCCTTCAGGCTAAAGCGTATTGTAAAAATAAATGGAAAATTGAAGCAAAAACAAAAGTGCCGTCAAATATCGCAATTCAAATTGGTTTGTTTTTGTTGTTCGTTCAATTTCTTTGGTTTTCTTTGCTTTATTTTTGCAATTTCTCAAATGAACTTCGTCAGAAATCGGACAGGCAGCAACATTTAATCAGAAACAGAAAAACATAAACATTGAGTATACTCATTTGATACAACCAAATACTCATATCCCATGACTCAATTGTTTATAAGACCTTTAGCATCTTCCCTTAACAGAAGTAATATCTATCCATCTATCTATCGATCAATGAATTAATCAACTTTCAATTTGGCTTATCAATCAAATCGTCGTGTCATCAGATGATCAATTAGCATAAGTTTTAATCACTTTTTTATAAATACTTCTCATCCATCATTAATATGTTAAATTTACCGTCAGCGCCGGATTTTGAGTTTTCTTTGGAATTTTCACGTATACGTGACAAAGTGCCCTTTGAATGCTTTCTGTCTAAAGGCCATTCCTAAATGTTCTATGTATAATCTTAGTTATATATATATGTACATAGTACATACATATGTACATAGAACTTTTGCTGCCTTGAGTGAGGCACGTTCGACGTGATGTTTTTGATCTAATTGTACTCAAAACATATCCCATTGACTGCAACAAGTTTCGTGATATACTCAACAAATTAACGTTTATAGTTTGCAATTCGCAAATTTTGTTTTGTTTTACATGTGTATTACAGATTAAATAAATGCAGTCCATGATTTCAGTCGAATTATTCAATTATTCCCGCGCAGTTTAATCATATCTGTGCTATTATCGTGATATGCATGCCATAAACGTTCTTAATTTAGTTTTGACGAAACATTAAAGTTGAATTTCCGAAGCATATGTCTAAAGTTGAATACAGTAAACAATGAATGATAGTAAAATCAATAATAAAATCAATCTTTAATTTTATATTAATTACTTTGCAAAGGATATAATAATGTTTTCTTTCTATAATATTATTATTGAACATTACATTTTATTAATTCAAATATGAGTTAAAAATCATGCTTTGATTCAATTTAATGACAATCTTATAGCTCTAACTTATAGTTAAAATAAAACCATGTTTTGTAGATATAAGTTGTACATTGATTTATCCTTGATATAAATTGATCAACCGGATCAAAGTACAATCATATACTTAAGGAGACCATTTAAGTGTATTAAATCTTCCACAATACGAAAATAGCTCTTTCTTCTCGCCTCTCACTTAATTTATTCAGTTGATATGTGTATATGCCAAGATATGATCTTCAGGCATATAAAGTAGAGATACTGCATAAAAGAATAAATATGTATGCGGATTTCATTATAATGAAAGATGAAAAGAATATAAATCATAAACGAATTGAGTATATTATAAATTTTCTTGTAGGGTATTTAAGCTTCTTTGTTGTTCTCATTTTCAGATTTTCAGATGTGTCCATCAACAAGGCTTTAAACACGCTTACAGCCGAACAGAAAAGATGCCAACACGGCAACGGCAACGGCAACAGCAACAATAATAAAATACAGCTGACTAAAATGCAAAGTGAACTGTTTATTTAATATAAATATAAGAAAACGCCTCGTTTTCGCCTTTCGTATCGTTAAACATATAACACAAAGCAGAAGCAGCAGCAACAGCGGCAACAGCAAAAGCAAAAGCCCCTTTTCCCCATCTTACGCTTTGGAGAGGAGGTATCGCAATCGGAATTGAGATCGGGGCGAAAATAATATTACGGGGCCGCACTCGTGGCACGTAGCTGTATTTCCACTTACAGTTCCCAAGGCGCGCGTCGGCCACAATAACGGCACGCAAATCGTGTAGAGGATTTGGCGCGTCGTTGACGCGGAAGCGGACGCCAAGATGATGTTCACCCGCGCCCAAGTGCGCAAGCAGAAGGCAAGCAGCTCCAGCAGCAGCCAGAGACCACGAAGCTCCGGCGGATCCTCACGCCATGATGTAAGTCTAATTGCAATCGAAACTCGACTGAAATAATCTTAACTTACCTCTGCATAGAAAATAAGATCATTCTAAAAGTCAAGTCTAAAATTGTTTATTTTAGCATGTATTTTTCAAGTTTGTATTCAGGATATTATTGTTATTATTATGGCAACCACTCAGCATTAAAATAGTCAAAAAAGAAGCCTTAAGCATTTGATTTTTATTGAACATTTTCTTATCTTCAATTTGTAAGCGCTCAATGTATTATTTTGCCTATATTTTATAGGTCGAATATCTACCTGTAGTTATGAAGTCTGTAGATCCATCACTTCCACTTCTATTCAAATTTTCAAGTCTTATCTAAGAGATCCTGCCTACCAAATATCCTGGCTTTAACTTTTATAAATTCTCTGTCTAGTAAGATAATTTTGTACATAGATAAATTACATACGCTTTTAGCTTTTTCAAAATACCCTTTGTTTGCATTTAATGACTGTAGGGTATAATAATGTTGTTGGTTTAATAGTCTTAATTGTGTTGTATATTTATATAAAAGCACACAACAAAACAAAATTTATAAACTGTAAATTTAATTGGGTTTCCCATTAGAAAATTCTTCGTGTAGAAAGTGAAAATTGGAGCAATTCTGTTTGTTATTTTTTATACAAACCTACTTTTAAGTGTTTCGGTTTTTACAATAAAAATACGAATAGTTTGGGATTTATTTAAAAAAGAATCAAAAGAAATATCAGACTAAATTGTTATTTAAGCAAAATTAAGAATAAATAATATTCTTATCAATTAAAATATATGTGTATTTTGTTAGTGCTGCAAGAATCAAAGTATTGAGTGATAAGACAGTTTGCTAGAAATTCTAAAGTTCCAAATTGGACACATCATTTTGGTTTAAATCCCTTTTTTATAATTAAGTAACCTCTACTCATAAAAAATAAAGCTAAAGTTTATTTATACATATGTATATTACGATTGTATCAACAGGTGCGCTATAAGCAGAGTTCCTCCAGCAGCAGCGGCGCTGGCAGCGGGATTAGCGGTTCCAGTGCTGCCGGTGCACGTCGTGACCGTGAACGTGAACGGGAACGTGACTGTGATGATCACTACAACAATCACTATCATTATGGCAAGCAGCATTCATTTGAGCTACCACGCCAGCACTCCAAGGAGGAGTCCTACACTCGTGACAGGGACAGGGACAGGGACAGAGAAAGAGACAGAGATAGAGACAGAGAGCGAGAGCGAGAGAGTGTCGGTGGTGCTGGTGGTGGCAGTGGCGCAGGTGGCGGTGGTGGCGGAGGCGGAGGCGGTGCTTATGTCGATAGACGCACACGGCCGCGCAGCATTACCAATCGACGTGGCGCCATCAAGCATCAAAAGTGAGTGTCAAGTGGCAGCCCCCGCAGTGTTACCAGATCGATTTACAAATACGTTTTTTCTTCTTTCAGAACCCACGACATCAATGGACATCGCTTTGTGGCCAAGTTCTTTCGCCAGCCCACATTCTGTGCCTTTTGCAACCTGTTTCTCTGGGGCTTTGGCAAACAGGGTTACCAGTGCATAAGTGAGTAAGGTGGCAGCACTGCTAATCGCATATCCAACTAACTGTTTCCTTTAACCCACAGTTTGTCAGACAGTCGTGCACAAGAAATGCCATGAGAAGCTGCTGGGGAAATGCTCCGGTTCAGTTTTCAATTCAGCCAGCACAATTGTAAGTGACGCATGTTGCATGCCCCATTTTCTAAAGCGCTGTCGATAAAAATTATTTATATATCGATAGATATTTTTTGTGCTGAACGATAGTATAAATATTAAATATGTCGATAGTATAAATATTATTATAATTTGTAATATAAAGCACTATTGTTAGCAGTTTTTTACCTTTGCTACTATTTTATTTTTCTTCGTGAAACAACCTTTTTACTATAATGGTACTACTTACATTTAATTGAAGTGAAAACTCGTCTAACTTAAAGTCGCACCCAGATATTTATACTATCGATACTATCTGATATCTAATTCTTATCTATCTGTTGCAGCTGCTACGCGAACGCTTTAAGATCGACATGCCACATCGTTTTAAGCCACACACCTTCATGTCACCCACGTTTTGTGATCATTGTGGCTCTCTGATGGGCGGATTCTTTATACAGGGTCTTAAGTGCGAAGGTGAGTCCAAAATTTCAATTTCTTCCTCTTAAAACTACCTGTTTCATGAGCTTTTTCTGCCTGACGATTTATTTGGTGTGCGTTTCTGAAGCTTTCGCCAGGTGGCGCAGTGAGTAAAAGCTATAGAACAGCTTTCGTCTTAGTAGCGACAGCAACCCAAAGTTTGCTGAGCTTTTAGCTGGGAAATGTCGTTAAGCTTAAAGTAACGGTCATCTAAAAATGGGGAAAATATTACTGTTGAGCTGGGAAATCTTATGGGAAAATATAGATTTGATGGTTTAAGCTAAAAAGCTAAAATAATACGGCTTTGCATCGGAAATTCAGAAAGTTATTAGTAACATAACCTCAACAATCTATAAGTATTTGTAATACAGTATATTAAAATAAGTATGAAAAACTTTTCTTTTCACAATATAACGAGAAAATTGTACTTTTAGCTGATCTAATTTTAAGAATAACTATTAGAATTGTTTATGCATATACATAATTAATTGAATTGCCAAACTTTAAGTGAAAAAGGATTCTTTTTATACTTTGAAACAAAATCTCAACAAACTCCTTGCTCTTTTCCGCTAATTTAAGAAAATTATTGAATTCTTGCTTATTTATGTTGTATTTCATGTTTACAGATAGTAATATCTAATAATTTATGGCGTTCTTACCTCAAACACAACCGTTACAGTCCGAAAACCGTTTATTCCTTGACAAAAATAACAATTTTGGAAGAGCTCTTCTGCATTGTTATCCAATTATTTAAAATTTAAATCATATTTGTCCGTTTGAAGGTTTATTCAAACTATTCAAGCTTTTTCAAACTATTTAAAATTTCATTAACCTTAACAAAGAACAATTTTGGTTAAATTTAACCTTAACAAAATGTAAAGTTTTTGATACTATTGTGAATTTCTTATCATTCATTCATCCGTCAATCAGCTTTGCCATGTGATTAAATTTACACTGCCAGCTGGTGATTAAATTTGTCGTATTTTCGTATTGATATTCGCATTTTAAATGCCGTAATTTGTTCTGGGGGCTGACAGCCTTGTGCATTTTTTGTGTATACCTTTTGGTAAATGTCTTCCTGTTGTTACAATTTCAAGCACATTTATTTTAATCGCTCTGAATCTGAATGCAAATGACATGTTTTTACGGCAGCGCACGTAAATGCATTCATACATTCAGATATATTCATGTGCATACTCTATACCCTTTTGAATTAAATAATGTTGGAAAATGGATAGACTACAGTAATGCCATATTGTGGACCTGTCTCTCCTGCATTTAGTCTGTGGATTCTATTATAATGACATGTTTGTTTCATATAAGAGTGATTATTAAATGCTGACAGCCATAAAAAATCTGCATTTGATATTTTTAGCTGCTTCATATCATAATCAACCTATAAGAACTCATTAGATCAAGCTTATCTAAACTTAAGCACGTTTCTCTTTCCTCTCTTCTCTCTCTGTCTCCTCATTGGACGCTCTCTCTACTTTTGTCAACTGTCGGAAGAACAGCTGGTCACATTTAACACTAGAAATGAGTACAATATATGTTGGCAGCAATTAAAATTGCACAAAAGATAATAATAAATTTTGCAGGTTATAAAAAAAATGCAGATTTATATTTATTACACGTTGTATTTTTGTGTCGCACCGAAATGAGCGCAGCCCCCGTTGAAATCAACTCGTAATATTTATGTACATTTGTATCTGAGAATATTTACATACATATACATATGTTTGTACCAGAGCTTGCAAATAACAGTCGACCGTTTTTTGTTGTTCAAAAATAACTGTTATTTACTGTCTCTTTGCTTAAAGTGTCATAAATGAACCGTTCACACAGTTTTTGAACAAATCGTTCATTCTCAAACCACAATCAATTTTTAAAAAGCAAAGGGCTCGGGTTGTAAACTGTCAATTTAAAATTGAGCGAATTAAATAAAAGTCTTTTCATTTATTTTAGTTTGTGACTTGCTTTCAATAATCAAATGATGTTCAGGTCCTGTCTTATTTTGAATTTCTCTTAATTATAATTAATAATTATTTAAGGTGCATGCCCCAAATCCAAATGTGCCATCATGCGAGGCTGAAAACAATGATCAGCCGCAGGAGCCCTCATCCGAAAATAATTTATGTGCTGTCGAGGAAAATGATATGTTTTCCGCCTATTTGGATGGCGTACAGACAGTGACCGTAACAAAGGAAGATCCTGTTTCCGCAAAACTTCAACAAATCTATGCTGATATCGAGAACTTCGATTTAATGAATGGTCGTTTACCATTGACCGATAATATTTTGAATTTTTATAGAGACAAGAAGCTACAGTCACCACACCTGAGTGCGCTCGCACAAGTTGTGCTGGCTACACCGGCGACGCAAGTATCGGTTGAAAGGGCATTTTCAGCGCTTCATTTTATTTTGTCGGAGAAACGCAACTCATTAAGCGGAGAAAATTTAAACTCTTTATTGGTGGTGAAGCTTAACACAGAATAAATAATTATAATATATGTATGTGAATTTATTATGTTTACAGGGAGTAAATAGGGTATTCATACTATTCTTGGGGGCAAGATGCCACTAATTATGGGTAAACTTTTTAAAATTTTAAGAAGTATAACATAAAATAACGTGGAACATAAGAAAAAAATGAATGAACGTTTGAACTGAGCTTTTCATTTTTTGTTCACCTAGTGACTCTTATATTTTGAGTACTCAATCGGTTTTTCTCAATAATTTGTTATTGAAAGAAAGTTACTAGATTAGTTCAACTGAGAAAATTCAACCGAAAAGGAAAAAAGAAAAACCGAATTGATCTGCTCAGACAAAGAGCAAGCGTGTGTGTTTTTTTCGGTTATTTTCGTGAGTAGATCGCAAAAAAAAAAACGGTCGACTGTTATTTGCAAGCTCTGGTTTGTACACATTTATTTTGTCGTTAAACGAAAATGCACAAATACCAAATGAAGTAGAATATGATAGCATGCCTAGACAATACCCTGTAAATAAATGTAAAGAATAGTTATATAAAATATGAATAAATACTTATGTCAAATTGCAAAAACTTCCTAATATTCTAAATATAATAGAAAAATCTTTAATCTGTGTTAAAAAACGTTTGGCTCTGACCGGTGATCAATGTTGCATATGTTAATTTAACTTTACAAATAGTGTGTAATAAGGTTTGACCTTGAGTTTAAAATATATTGCACAAGAAGTAACTTTTAATTTTGAAAATCTTTTTTTTCACTCCAAGAAGAAAAATTTTCCGAAAACTGCGAACCAAGGTCTTTAAATAGTTTTAAAAGTTTATCGAACGATATAACGAAATGAAATAACTGCAATTTGAGCATAGTATGTTCCAAAATTGAAATTCATTAGTCAATTAGATTATTGAGTCATAAACATCATCTTTATTAGA
The DNA here is from genome assembly GCA_037043405.1 of Drosophila subquinaria. Taxonomy (NCBI): domain Eukaryota; kingdom Metazoa; phylum Arthropoda; class Insecta; order Diptera; family Drosophilidae; genus Drosophila; species Drosophila subquinaria. The sequence continues at coordinate 508,357 of JBAMBL010000653.1, forward strand.
TCGTAAAAACTTTTCTTTCACATCTAAGGAAAAGAACAAAAGAAAGAAACGATTTACAACTGTCGTTTGATTGAGTGAGCACAGCGCTCATAAAGCATGGCGGAACTACTCGTAATGCTTGAACCCAATTAAGTCCGAATCGAATATATACGTACATAAATATCTAAAATATAAGTATATCTATTATATAGCAGAGATTCATGTCGACAGTCGGGACAAGCTGTATTAGAAATCAATTTATTGCGCGTTTGCCAACAAGCAGCGGGCCAAACAAGACACCAAAATAACAGAAGAATATCATGCAAGGAGTGTGTGCACGGGTATGCACGACTGACAGGCACCCTGTAAAAGATCAGACACTTAAGAAAAGATTTCAAAGTTAAGTTGTTTGAGTTGTTAATCATAGTATCCGTATTTAAAATTATAAAAAAACAAGCGAAATTAAAGCATGCACGACTTGAAAATACCCCGTAAGAGACCTGCCATCGGTAAAATGGCTGAAATGTGAGTTGGGAGAGTTGTTTGATTTAGAGAACATATTAACCTTTTTATACGATATTAAGATAAAAGGCAAAATAGAAGTTTGACCGACGATCTAATACCCTATACTAAGTTTAGGTCATCGTTCGTCGTTTTGACGACGCTTGCTTACCGTTTTTCTCATTCTTAGTAGTTTGTGAAGTCTTTATTTGCAAGTAAAGTACTAGAGAAAAGTGACTTGAAATTGTTCATATATATTAATAATATAATAATATAAATTAATATAAATTAATAATGAAAAAATAAAATTTGTTTGTGGACTTTCATTTATAGGACTATTTTGAAAGATATTTAAAGTATGGCGTCGTTGATTTTCCGTGCGACGATGCATAAAACTTAAAAAAAAAAACAAGACTTAAATAATTAGGTTAGTAAAAAGACATTTTGTACATGGAGAAGACGTGTTTTCCAGCTATAGACTACACCAAATGATTTTATTTTGATCATAGAGCTTATAAGATCTGCAAATTGTTGAGGCAACGAAAAGTTCATGTTTTAAAAAAGAATGTTTCAAGTTTTTTTTTGTCCTATCTGTAACTGTAAATGTATCTGTATCTTACGGATGCAGCTTTACAAGCAGAAGATGACATGAACGGAATGCAGGCAAAGAGCAGAGATACGAAAATTACGAAAATACGAAAATACCCCGCAAAATGCGACAAGCAAGCAAAACGGTAAAAATAATGGAAAGTCGGCCTGGCTATAAATCGCAAAGATTAAGTACTCTGAGGTCTGATGTTGAGGCAATAAATGAATGCAATTTCTACTCGTGCAACTACTACTACATGTTGCAGTTCTATTTCTAGTTGTTTGGCGCTTTCACCGACTACCCCCCGCCCTCTCCCCTCCCCTTATTTGCACTCCCCGTGCATCTCCTCCCTTCGTCTGTCCCTCGTCTGTGGCCGGCTATAAATGCATTTTGCGGAACCGAAAAGCGTCACCGTCTCTCCGTCGCGTCGCTGTCAGCGGCGTGTGGCATTTTTTTTCCTCTTTTTTCTGCATTTGTTATTTCCCCCATTTTTTTTTTTTTTTTTGAGAGGGTTAAAGATAGGAGGAAATTTGCAAAACATTTTCTAGCAGGTGTACGAATCGATCAGCTTCCAAATTGAGCATTATTTAGCATAATTAGAGACTTTAGTTGTACCTTTCGAAAATATTATAAAAACATTTCATTTTGAAATGCAACAATTTAAATCCAAATTTATGTCTTGGCACTGCACAAAAAAAAAAAGCAAATAGGAAATTATGAAAATTATGGGCATCTGTTAAGTTTTTTCTAAGTCTCAGTTCTCATCTGCCAAATTTGTGTCAAAATATTTGCTTTATAGCTAAAGAAAAACATAATATATTTTGGCTTAAGATCTTATAGATTGTGAGAAACAGCAACCAGATAATGGCTGCTGTGAGTTGTAGTATAGTAAATAATTTATAGAAACATTCGCGGTCTTTCAAAATTAGAGTATAGACTTAATTGCCTGGGATAACAAAGGATCGACAGAACTTATAGCACACCATATATACATATATAGTTATAGATTGACCGGTCTTGGAGGGTATCGATAGATCTTTAGACTCTAGCTTTACAAACATTCGACATTGCAACAGCATTTTTTCTAAGTTTACTCCCAAAGCTATTTATCTGTGACTTAAAGTTTTTTAAACTTATTCCTTACACAATTTATATAATCTTATGCAGCTTGATTTATGTAAAATTCTTCACTATTTTAAACATATTCTAAGTATTTTCCAAATCATCTATTTCTTGCCTTAAGTAATCCTTAATGATATATATTTTTTGTTCAATTTCTCAAATTTATAAAAGTTTTTCTCATTAAAAAACTATAATTACTCGAGCAATATCTTTTAATCTTATAATAATAGAATTGACTATTTCTCTATGTTTACTATTCTGAAGTTCTTTCCCAATTTTTATCTACTTTGTTTTTTAAAGTCTAAAATAGTTAAAGTTTTTTAAACAGAATCATTTGAGATTTTTAAACGTTACGACTATGATTTTGACAGAATTTCAGATCGTTGCTCTTTTCACATTTCTCAATAGTTTGCTTTCATAATGTGTGCCACTCTCTCGTTCTCTCTCTTTCGCTTACTTTGTCATTCTCTTGCGTTCTCTCTCTCTCTCTCTCTCTCTTGCTTTGTCTGTCGGTCAGCTGCTTTAGCTTTTACTTTCGCTGTGCAAAAACAAAGCAGGAAAATTGTGAAAATGATTTCAAAACTCAATTTTGATGTTTTTTCGAAATTCGAAAACACACAGAAAATGTTCTCGCGCTCGTCGTGTGTAGACATTTTATATTTATGACTGTGTTTGTTGTGTGTGTTGTGAGTGTGTGTGTTGAGTGTGAGTGTGTGTGTGTGTGTGTTGTGTGTTGAGTGTGTGGCATATTTCGAAATCGGCAGACAGCAGATATAGCAATTTGACTGAGAGCGCCAATTCGAAAGACCAGGCAAAATCTGTTGCTGGTCTGGTCTGGTCTGGGCCTGTTGCTTGGCCTTCTCAACACACACACACACACTGACAACAGCAACAACAACTACAGCAACAGCAACAACAAACACAGCAGCAACATCTACAGCAACAACAACAATACAGTATCAAAGTTAGGCCCCAGTCTCATCAACAGCATCTAGAGGTCTCTCTTCTTATGCTAGTGTGTGTGTCTCGGTTGTGTGTGTGTGTGTGTGTGTTTAAATGTGTGTGTGTGTACAGGAACAGCTCCAATGCTTGAACATTTTTCGCGCTGTCTTTCACATTTCAGTAGTTTCCGTTAATGCGTTCGGCTCGTTGAAAATTGTGCCCGTGCCCTGTGGATTTCAATTTTTGGATATTCAATTTGATTTTGAATTCAACTAACGATTCAATTACATCAACTAAACATATTTTGACTGTAACGTGCCGGTTGAGAGTCTAAACAAAAAAGAAACAATTTATTTTCTATCGGTTTTTTTTTTGAAATTTTTTTAATTTTATTTGTGGAACCAAGTTCCCAAATGCGTGGAAGTCGTGAAAAATCGCCAGTCAGGTTAGCAACGTCAACGACAACGACGACGACGACGACGACGAAGACTCGTGAGCTTACGTCATACAGATTGATATACTAGATGGAAACATAGTCTATTTCTATATGCCGCATGTGGTCCAAAAGCTAATATACTAAATATTTATGTGTCCGAGACATTTTTAAGAAAACCGCAACGTCTTGCAATTCGATTTTTTAATCAATTGTAAAACCACAAGCCAGTTTTGCTTAAACTTTAATCACAACAAAGCTCAGTTTGTTGAACAAAGTTCGGTTTCAATAATCAATATTAAATATAAATGCAATTTACGAATTTTTGTTGAAGTCTAAAACTTCAATTCGGACTCAGCCCAAACTAAGCTTTTTCAGATTGTATGCTTAAATTTCTTTAATTTAGTAAAAAGTTAAAGGTAAACTTTACTTTCAATTAAAATATAAATATACATATATGTATATTTTCAACTTTAAATCCAAAGCAATCTGACTGCAATCAATAAGTGATTTATATTTATATTGTTAGTAAAATGCTTAAATTATTTTGCACAATTTTCATTAACATTGCATTTCAATCAGTTCAATCAGAGATAAAAACATGTATAATATATATATGAATCTCACTGATTTAGCATTAATTAAATAATAGCAAACGTCTTCAAAAATCGTACATTTAATTTTATTAAAATTCCGGCTTTAGTTGCAGTTCAAACAAATCTGAGTTATCGCTCTGTTTCAATATCTGCTTAGATCTTCTTCCATCCTGGGCAATCAATGTTATTTTGGGCAATTAGTTGCGTTTAATTTATTGACATATTTGTATTGAATCGTCATGTTCAATTTGAATTACAAATTCGTATTGAATACACCATTAGCCCTTCAATCAATGGCAATTAAATTCTATTTGGCGATAATTAATGTTGCCGTTTTGCTATATTCCTCAGTTGTTGCCAACATTATGACAGCAACATTTTTTGAATTCTAAAAATATAGATGTAGACTATATATATATATATATATATATATATATTTATATATATCTATATCTACATAGATGTATATTCATGCAAGCGTTAAGCTGTGAACAACTCAAAGCCGTCGAATAAATATATCCCAAGATATTGTGAATTCAAGCCAAAATCTGATTGAAATGTTGAGAAAACTAAAAAAGAGAATCAATAAAGCATATTTCCCAATTTCGCTAATTTAAACTGAATGTTTTATAATTATAAATTATTATTTTAACAAATAATCTGATTGAAACTGGCAATTTGCTAAACTAAGTAAATTTTCCCTAGAAGATCAAGGCATATAGCTATAGACCAGCTGTTTCCATAGTTTTTGAACAGCAACGACGACAGTAAACTATCAACAAATATATATTAAAATAAACTGAAGAAAACTAACAAAAAGAAAGTTAAATTGTGCAAGTTTTGTTAAATTTTTGTTGAGTGACAAAAGAGAAAAACATCGTCTGTGAAAATGCCGCTCTATTCGGATTCGAGTAATTATTACTATAGCGGCGGGAGCAGTCAGCTCTATTCGCCGTATTATAGTTCCGGCCTGAGTCTGCCCAGCGCTACGCCGAGCAGCTACACGTCCAGCTACAATCGGTCCTATCCGGGCAGTTATATGGTGCCGCTGCTGCCCTCCACACGAACACCGAGCTACAGCAGCAGCACGATCGGCATCGGCATTGGCAGCAGCAGCTCGGGCTTGTCCTCCAGATATCAGCCCAAATTGACGACGATTACGGAGAGTTCGACGTTGACGGGTCGTCACAGCGGACACAGCAGCCTGATGCCATTGACGCGCATTCAGTCGCCCAAGTACAGCTCCGTGTCCAGCTACGGCAGCAGCAACAGCGGAAATAGCAGCAGAAGCAGCAGCAGCAGCAGCAGCAGTCGATATATTCCAGCAAGGCCTATAGCGATAAATACGGCGGATATAGATGTCAGCTCGGCGAGATATCGACGTTCCAAAGAGCCATCAGTGGAGCGCAAAAGGGAGCCATCAATAGCCAAGGAGGAGGAGGAAACACAGCAGCAGCAGCAACAACAGCAGCAACAACAGCAGGAACAACATCAGGAACAACAGCAACAACAGCAACCAAGACGCTCCACCATTAAAAGGAATCGTGCTGTGGTGCGTCTGTCCACCATCAGACGACGCAGCAAGGAACGCGTCGATGGCAAACAGCAACAACAACAACAGCAGCAGCAGCAACAACAACAGCAGCAACAACAAGAGGATCATCAGTTTCGGGATTTGCCACCAGCAGCAGAGCCAAGTTTGAGTTGGCGTCAAAAGTTGGCCGACGAATTGGCGGCGTTTCCCTCAACGAGCAATAAAAAGTCACCCGGCGAATTGTTGCGCGAACGTTTCTACATACACGATGAGAAGCAACAGCTGGCGGAGCTGCGACAGCAGCAGCAGCAGCAGCAGTTGCAGCAGCGACAGCAACAAGAATCGACAGTACAGTCAACTCAGCAGCAACAAGAAGTAAAAGGCAAAGAACAAGAGGAACAAGAGGAGCAACCTGAAGACGAAGATTTGATCGAGGAGACAACTGAGCAAGTGCAGGAGTCCATTCGACGGCTGAGTCTGGTGCAATGCCCCACATTTCACGACATCTGCGAGGACATTTCCTCCGATAAGATCGACGATGATTTGAATGCGGGCGAGCTGCGTCGTCGCGCCTCGATCATCCAGGAGCAGGAGCAGGAGCTGCTCAACAAGCTGCAGAAATCGAACTCGGGCAGCTTTCAGCTGATTCACTTGGAGCGACGCAGCAGCCACGATAGCACCACAGCGGATGAGTCGCAATCGCAATCCGCGACGACGGTGGCCGTCAAGCAGCCTAAAAGAAAGAGCAAAAAGTTGCGGCACAAAATTACCGCAATTGTGGAGGTGGAAAATGCGGTGGCCAACGAACAACAACAACAACAGCAACATATGCCCAGTGTGCTGGAGTTGAATGAGGAAGCTACTCCGTTGCCGGCAGCTTCGGCTGGGAGCAGCCCCAAGCCCAAGTTCACGGTGAATGTGGAGACGGTGGAGGAGCATCAGCAGATACACAAGATATTCAAGTTGCCCAAGAAAAAGCTGGCACCGAAGGTGGACCAAGTGCTGCCCGAGGGCTTTATGAAGGCGCAGCCCAAGGCCAAGACATCGCCGCTCAAGAAGGCAAGTAAAGAAAAGGAGCAGCAACAACAGGAGCAACAGGAGCAGGAACAGTTGCAGGAACAACAGCAGCAGCAACAGTTGCAGCAAACCCAGCAAAAACAGCAGCAGGAACTGCAGAAAAAGCAGCAGCAGAAAGATCAAGAATTGCACGAGAAACAGCAAAAAGAGCAAGAGTTGCAGGAGAAACAGCAGCAGCAACAGTTGCTGGAAAAGGAGCAAAAGAAGCAACAGGAACTGAAGAAAATACAACAGAAAGAACAAGAACAACAGCTGCAGGAAAAGCATCAACAGCTGCAGGAAAAACGGCAACAGTTGCAGGAGAAACAGCAACAGTTGCAGAAGAGACAGCAAGAGTTGCAGGAGAAACGACAGCAACAAGTGGAGCAACCGGAGCAACATGTGAGCGTGGCACAGATTTTCACCTTTGACGAGGCGGCAGTTAAACAGAATCAGGCAACAGACACGCCCCTGGTCACGCCCTCGCTCACGCCTACTGCGGTGAAAACGGAGGGCGTGGCCACGCCCAAGCCCATAAGGAAGGCAGTGCAAAAGTCAGAGAGTGGCGAAGATTTCTGGTCGCAGATTGGATCGCGAGAGACGCTCTACATGAGCAATCGGAAGAAAGCGCTCAGTGAGCGGCAATTGGAGACGACCGCGGAAGGGGCAGAGTTGTCGCCCAAAGAAGAGGCAGCAGCAACACCCACGCCCACGCCCACTCCAACAGCAGCAACAACGCCCACGCTAAAGTCAGCAATTCAAATTGAACTCAAGCAACCAACAACAACAGCAATAACAACACCCAAGACAACAGCGACAAAATCAGCAGCAATCTCAGTCAAAACTGACTCAGCCATACCAGCAATAACTTCACCCAAATCCACGCCAGCAATGCCCAAGACGACAGCAACTATACAGACCTCCACAGCAGTAGGGTCAACGAAATCCGAGCCAACAACACCCATTGCAACCACAGCAACAGCAGCAACTTCACCCAAATCCACGCCAGCAACACCCAAGGTAGCGATCGCAGGCAAAACTAAAGCAACAACATCCAAGCCAACACAAGCTACCGCAGCAGCGGCAATCTCAGCCAAACCGGAGGCTTCCACACCAGCAACAGCTAAGTTAACAGCAACAGCTACAGTTAAAATTGATCCAGCAACCATAAGTTCCCCCAAATCCACGCCAGCAACACCCAAGCTAACAGCAACAACCATAGCTACAGCAACTCCACTAACAACAACAGCAGCTTCACCAAAAAGCACACCAGCAACACCAAAGACAGCAGCTGCCGCAACAACAACAGCAACAGCATTAAAAACAGCAGCAACAACTGTTGCCAAGCCAACACTAGCAAAGACAGCAGCAACAAACGAACAGTCTGGCAACGCTGCAAAGACAACTGTAGTCATGACAACCGCATCAACAACAACAGCAATTGCACAAACAGCAACAGGCAAATCAAAGCTGTTCGAAACGACATCGACGACAACAACAATAGCGAAAACTACGGCAGCAGCAGCAACGACGGCAGCGCCAAAAATAAATACCGGGCAAACAGCCAAGTCACCTGAACAACAACAGGCAACAGCAGCAACGAAAATAAATAAAGCAACGCATAATAATGAGCGACAACAACAGCAGCAGCAGCAGCAACCACCAAACAACGCAGCAGCAGCAGCAGCAACAGAAAAAACAGCGGCAGCAACAGAAAAAACAGCGGCAGCAACATTCAAACAACAAACGGAAACTAAAACGAAATTGACGGAAACTGTTGAGCCAAAGTCAAAGGTGCAATCACCGAAAACGACAAAGCCAAAAACAGCGACGCCAGCAGCAGCAGCCAAAAAGAAAGTCGCAGCAGCAGCAACAACAACGGCAGCGGCAGCAACAACTCCGACTATAACAACAATAACAACATTGCCAGACAGCAATGTGACCCCAATCAATGCCGATCAATTTATATCGCTGGCCCCCACAAAGGCGGCCATTGCAGCAGCCACAAATGCGTCATCGCCGGCAACTGCAATAGCAACTGCAACGACAGCAGCGACTGCAGCGACAACGCCTACAACAGCAACAATAATAACAACAATAGCAGCAACAGGCGACGAGCTACGAACTGTTGCCGCTACTGCTGCTGCCACGGCAGCGACTGCTGCTGCTGCTGCTGCGGACGGCGACAACAACAGCTGCGGCGAAGGCGTCGGCAATAATTTATCAAAGTTTGCAACAGTATCGAATTTGGCACAGTGTCTGCGAGACGTTGACGCCGAGCTAGAGGACTATATACCCTCGTCGGCGGAAAATAGCGACGACGACGACGACGATAGCGACAGTTTTGGCGATTCCTCCAGCGCGAACGGTTGTTCTGCAAATCTCAGCGCCAGCATGAAGAAGAAACAGCGCAAGGAGAAGAAGAAACTAAAGCAGGCGAAGGAGCCAGCTCGCTTTGATCCACAGAAGAAGATCAAAATCGATACGACGAGCAAATGTTATGTGAAAGAGGAGGCGCCACGTTATCCGCTGGTTGCCACGCCGCGTCCCCTGTGGAAGCGCGAGAAGATCGTGTACTCGGATGAGAATACGGATGATGAGAGCAGCTCCGAGGGCAGCAGCGAGGCATCTGGTGGCTCTTTGGAGGATAGCGAGGATGATGACAGCGATGCTTGCACCAGCAACAGCTCCGGTTCCGAAGAGTTTGACGATGAGACACATGGCGGGGGGGTTGCAAGTAAACAGTCACATGTTGCTGCTGCCACCAGCAACAGCAACAACAACAACTTGGCGCCAGCAACAAGTCAAGTATCCACTTTATCCGCTTCCGTTTCCGTTTCCGCCTCGGCCTCCACCTCAGTGTCCGCATCGAGTTCACCCTCGATAATTCGCATGAGCACGTGCAGCAATGATTCCGGCTTTGAAGGCGGCACAGCACCTTCCAGTCCCAAAAAGATGTTGGGTAAGCAGAACGTTCAAATACAAATACAAATACAAATACATACATATATATCGAGGCTGCAAACCGGCTCGAGTGAAACCGAACCTGTGAAATCATTTAAACCGCGAACCGAACAAAAAATCCTGCTCTATTAAGCGAACCTTTACCTTTTGAACCTTTCGATGGCTTGCAGCCTTGGTACATACATATGTAAATATGTATATTCACACCTCAAATCAGACAGACTTTTAGACGAACGATCAGACATATGCACTGACAGTCCACCTGTTGTCTGGTGGTTCTCTCAGTGGCTCGCTGTTGGTCATTTGTGTGAGTGGGGCACGTGTCGATCCCAATCTAAGTCCCATTCGCATTTACAACCATCCAAAATTCTCTTAAGCATTCCGTTCATTTTTGTTGATAGATATTGAAATTTGCTTTCATTTTCAATAGCCAAACACACACACACACACAGAGAGTGTATTTATGTGTATGTGGCATGCGAAATATTTAGTTGAAAGACAAAAACAAATAAACACGCTATAAATCTCGATAGGCGAATAATACAAATGCCTTTTATATGGCCACATTATATATTATATATAGTATAAGCTACAAGCAAATAATAACAAATACGTACAATTTGTTATTCTATTCTTTATATTTTTTTTTTTTTTTCACAAAAATGAAATCATGCATACAATTTCAGGAAGCAATCAAATAAAACTTTAAACTTCTCATTAACTTCGCTCTTAATTTTTCCATTGAAATTCGTTGTTTCCCATCTCAAATTTTGCACAAAGGGTGTGATAAGAAATTTCGATATTAAATGTTATTGTGACGCTTTTACTGTAAGTGTTACTGTTAATGTTACTGTTAATGCTAACTTTGATATTGGCAAAGATCTAGAATTATGTAGAAAACAATTGTAAATTGTAGAAGAAATCTTGCCTTGATTGTATTTTATTTATTGCTTTAAAATAAGCTCCTCTGTTTCTTTTTTCTTAGTAGAATATTTATCAGCTGTGTTTTCCTGTTCTGTTTTTCTTCGAAGAGTTTCCAACGTCAGAGTTTTCCTAGTCATGTTTTTTTTTTTTAAGTGATTCTATCAGTTGTGTTTCTTTGTTCTGTTTTGCTTAAGGCTGTTTTCAACAATTCTGAAAATCTTAGATCTTTTCGACGAAAAGTCTTAAAAGATGCTTCCGCAGAAGAATCTCTCTTTGGGGAGTTTTCATCAATTGTTGCTTTGTGTTCTAAGAGTGTTTTTATAAATCAAAATTTCGTGAAAGTAAATCTCTTTTATAATTGTTTTCTATTCTTCTTTATTTATAGGGCTAAAAAAATATTAAAATTAAATCAGGAAGAGATTTTTTAATTTCCAATATCATTATCCACAAATTTCTAAAGAACTACTCTTATCGAGAGTACAGGGTATCTGCCAGTCGCGTTCTTCTAACTAATCCATGTTTTTTTCTAAAATGAAAGAAAACAGTGATCAAATTAAACTGTTGTAAAATTAAACTGAATGGACAAATATGAACATAAAATCGTATAAAATAGCTAAATTACAGTAAAGTATCTGAAAGATACATAAAGATCTATTAATTGCATAGTGCATCAGATCACTGAGCGTGTTTACATAATTTCTAAGCCATTTTGGGCATTTACTTGTTAATTTGCTAAGAGTCAAACAAAACAATGGGAATGTGCCAGCAAAATGTGGAAGCGAAGAGCGAATGCAGATACAAATACATTTGAAGATACAGATACAAGTTTGGGGAAGGGAACTGAGAGACAGACAATTTGGCATTTTACTTTTAGCAAATTGTATACAAAATTGTTTAGGTCATCGTCGTTGTCGTTGTCGTTTGTCGGTTGTCTTGTCGTCGATTTTACTCTCTGTCTGTATCTATGTCTTTGTCTCCTTTCTCCTTTCGCCTTTTGTCATTTCCCTTTTGGTCTCTCATCTTTTGTTTTGTCTGTAATTTTTTTACTCAAGAGAATTCAACTTCTCGTGTATGGCAAATAATTTCTTTGTTTTTTTCGGACTTTGTCTAAGAAAAAAGCAATTGAAATACACAAGAAATTAAATGTCTTGCATTTTATATTTCAATCACTTTTGCAATTTTTCAACGAACATTTACTATTTCGAGCCAAGATTAATATAAAACAAATTTAATACTTTTCTCTTTCCGGCTTTTAAATGTAGAAAATTCACTGAAAGCAAAAGTTATAATGAAATTTCAAATCGCTTTTGCAATGAAATCAATGCGAAAAATGTAAACAAATCTATGCAAAAATCTTTGAAAATTATATACACATATGTTTAATAAAACTGAGAGTCATAATGTTTATAATATCTTTAAGTTTAAAACCTCGTCTCCTTTTCAAGTATAAACCATATATGGGTATCAGAGTAAACAATAGCGATTTGCAATTATATTAAACCATCATATATGTTCAAGCATATGCCTCTTAATATTTGTCAGTCGCACTTTAATATCAGCTGGCAATATCATCTGGAATCAGATTTAAGACGTTAAAGTATACAATATGCTTATCCAAGTTAACAACTGTTCTCTTTTGTTATAGTTCAAAGTATAAATTAAATGGGCATTTGATATTTAAAAACACATACATATAAGCCAAGTCTAAGGTTACGCACTTTGTTTGATTGTTTTTATTTTGTATCATCACACACTGCGTATGCGCGATATTTGTATTGAGTTAGTAAATGCTTCATTGAGTCTCGCACGAATTCTCGTATGTTTTGTGTTGATTGCGTGCACATAAATATTTGCGATAAATATTTGTTGTTTATTAAATTTCCATTAAATGACGCCTTTTGGACCATTGGGATCCTGCCAAAACAGAACCCACAATAACAGGGCCAAAACGGATGTGCGTTTGCACTGAATGTGTGTGAGTGTGGAAGTGTGTTTGAGTGTGAGTCTATGTGTGTGAGTGTGTGTGTGTGCGTGTGTGGGAGTCTACGTGTGTGAATGTTTACATTGATTGCCTTTAAGTGAGATAGTCTTCGGATTTTTATTGATTCCGATGTGTTCTTCCCCAGTTTAAAATACCCTTTAATCAAATGAATTGTTAACTAAAGTTATCAACCAATTACTAATATTAACAAAAAAAAAATGAAAAATACTTGATGAACATAATAACTTTATTGAATCCAAAGACTGTCAGAGATAGATCCATCAAATTTGACTTGTTACTAAAAATCAGACATGCATATAATTTATATCTATTATTATTATTATTAAAGCAAATCCATGTTTAAACTTATTACTTGATTTAACAAAAAACACAATTTTTGTGGTACTTATTTTGATAATTTTATTAGAGTCGTTGAATAAGCAAGAATCTTCCTCTGAATAAGTATTTCAAATATTACAGAGTATCTTCAAGTCTCTTGAATATTTTTCTGTTTTTTAATTGTTTTCCCATGCGCCTTTTAGCTCGTTGTACAATATTTAAATGCAAAATGCTAAACATCGGGTAGAAAATAGCATTCGAGGGGCAGGTGGAATAAAAGAAGGAGATTATTTTCCAGAAACGTGCAACCAATAAATCGCTTTTGCTGCAAAAACAACATTATATCGATGTCTGCATCTATATTCATATATTATATTGTGCATGGTCGCAATTCATAATCATATTAATAACGATTTGTTTTAATTAATCTTAACATTTGCTCTCACCGCGCTGCCAACAACAAATACAAATACATCAACACCAACAACAACAACACATAAAAAAAATATATACAACATTCGTCCAACAGAATGTGACGTGAATTGTCACAAGAAATGCGAACGGCTCACGGCCAATTTATGCGGCGTCAATCAGAAACTCATCGTCGAGGCGCTCAACCACGTAAAACGAGGTAACACAACCAACAAAAAAAATAGTAAAGTAAAGAATCTCTGAGAAAAGAAAAATCCCAATCCGATATAATCCAAAACGTTACGGAATCCAAACAAGCCGCAACGATTGCCAGGTTTATTCAATTGGCGCGTGGGGGAAACGAAAAAAAAAAGATCGGAAAAATAAAAGAGAAAAATCCATAAATAATGGCGCCTAAATATGGCTGACATTATGATTTCATAATTGACTATGCCAGCAAATTGTGTGCGTGTGTGTGTGTGTCTAGTATGAAGTGTGTACAAGGTGTTGAGTGATTGTCAGTTTCAATTTGAGAAATACTACGGAAATGCTAAGTATTTTATCAGCAGCTGATAATATGATATGATAACACATAAGTTAAGGGAAAATGGATGAAATATTTTAGTCAACTTAATCACTGCTTGCTTTTAGACTACTATCTCAGATTAAACTGATTTTTCGTCTGATTAACCTCAGAGATAGAGTTACGAAATTTGGTATTGCTATGAATGTAATCATAATCAATCTAATTTTATGTGATTTAATGGCGAAACATTACAATTAGAAATTATTTTTGATATAATAAAAATTTAATATAAAAGATTGAATATGATTTGGCGGGCAGTAAGGAATGATATGATAGCATTGGATAGCATTTGATATAGTATTTGAAAAAACAGAATATACATATGACAAAATTTAAAAAGTTAGATTATTTGATATAATATGATATAAACAACATTTTGAATGGGATTGAATACTGATACTGATAAAAAAATTCCAGTTCACTTGAAATCTATAAAAACTTTTGCAGAATATTATACGAGCACTGCAAGACCTTTCAACTATTCAATTAAGAAACTATTTCGCTAAAAAATAAATAAACAAATTGTGTGATGGATGTTTTTTTACTTTTAGCTAATTACAAAGCTATTATTAGACAATTACTCACACACGCACACGCACACGCACACAATTTATGGGCAATATGAGTCGATAGAACAATAACAACGACAACAACAACAACAAGATATCAATACAATCTTTATCCATAAATTAGGCGCACGTGAGGCAAGAGATTCACCCAGCACACCGCCCAGCTCCAATCCTGCCTATAAGATTGAGGCCAACGATGAACACGATGGTATGACATACATCTCTATATACATATATGTACCTCTCAATCACTAACTATATACATATATTTAATATGATATAAGTCCACGCAAATGACCAACAGCCGAACTGTACAAACACTTTTTATAGCAAATGTCTTTACAATCTTTTTACTATAAACTATTTTATTAATGATTTCTATCTCTTATACCTACTCCCTGCCCACTCTCTCTCTCTCTCTCTCTCTGTTCACTTCTGTACTACTTCTGTACTATTTGGATCATTCAGAAACATCATATACATATTCACAATTCCAAAAATCCGGACGTTTCACGGCGCCAGCAACAGTAATACCTAGATTTAAGAATTATTCGGTAGATGATTTTCATTTTCTGGCTGTCCTTGGCAAGGGAAGTTTCGGCAAGGTACGTTTTTTTGTATTACTGTATACATAGATATTTTTGAACATTCCATAAATACAAAATTTCAAATTTTCTTAGGTACTGCTGGCTGAGTTACGTGATACAACATATTATTATGCCATTAAATGCCTGAAGAAGGATGTTGTACTGGAGGACGACGACGTCGATTCAACGTTAATTGAACGCAAAGTTTTGGCCCTGGGCACAAAGCATCCATATCTATGCCATCTGTTTTGCACATTTCAAACAGAGGTAAGTGTGTAAGGTCAATCCACAAGGTCGATAGGTGGTTTGACGTTAGGCAAGACAAGACGAGATGAGATGAGATGAGATGAGACCAAATGCTCTGCTGATTTAGACTCGTCTAGGTAATACCACCGACAATAGCGCATCCGAAAGATACCAAAAATACATTAGCGAAAAGGTAAAACGACCTATTATTAGAGTGCAGTACGTGTCTCGTCTCTTCTTCTCCTCTCTCTTCACCTCTTTCGATCCTTCTCCCTCTTTCGCTGACCATCGATTGGGGCACACGACAATCGCAACTGTGATTCTCGCAGTTTTTTGCTTTTTCTTCTACAAAATCTTGGCACGCACGTCCGGCACTACGTTCGACAATGTTCTCTAAACATTAAAAAAAAAAACAAAAACAAAATAAAATTGAGAGAAAAAAAACTAAAGTAAAAAAAGATAGCAACAAAATAAAAACAATAAGTTTTGTTTGCTTTGGGAGCGCTCTTGTCTTGCATTGACACCGATTAGAAGGTATTTTAATTATTTATGACTTTGAGGATGCACAACCATTCATTTTGGGGGACTCTCTACCTCCCTTCCCCTGTCCGCCTTCTTCCTCTCTATTCCCAGAGATTTCTCACTATTCTCTCTGTCAGTTGTTCGCGGAACAACACGCGGCGAAATTCAATCGCATTTCTTACTTTATCAACTGGAAATCAGTTGACGCTTTAACCAGTTGTGAATTATAGTCGTAAATATGTTAAACTGAAGGTTGACAAGGAAAATGCTTACGTATCAGTGTGTTCTTGAATATTTTCGTATTAAAGGATTTAGAAAAACTGAAAAATATGCAATAAAGAAACAAAAAAAAAGATCTGAGAAATTTTTTAAAGCTAGATTTTCATGAAGTGAGAATATGACTAAATACGACTGTCTGTTTTTTTCAGTCTGCCTTTTTTAATAAAACTAGACTTTGTTTATTTAAAGCAACGGATTTTTATTAAATTGAATTTTGTATAAAAGTTTTGACAAAAGGATTTAAGAGGGGGAAGAACAGAATATATTAAAATATATTTTTTATTGAAATTTTAATTTTGGAACTTCAACTATTAAGTAAGAATCAATTTGTCTTAGATTTTTTAGTACTTTAGCCTTTTTTTTCTCGCACACTCCTTCGCTTTTTTTCTCTAAATATCAATTTCTCTTTAACAGAGTCACTTGTTCTTTGTGATGGAGTATCTAAATGGCGGAGATCTCATGTTCCACATACAGGAGAGTGGACGATTTTCAGAAGAACGTGCGCGTTTCTATGGCGCCGAAATTATATCTGGGCTCAAGTTCTTACACAAAAAGGGCATTATCTACAGGTAAGTGTCGAGCTATCAATTAATAATTCGCATTCTAACCAATAACTACTTCATAGGGATCTCAAATTGGACAATGTATTGCTAGACTATGAGGGTCATGTGCGTATTGCCGATTTTGGTATGTGCAAGTTGCAAATATATTTGGATAAGACCGCCGATAGTTTTTGCGGCACACCCGATTACATGGCGCCCGAAATCATCAAGGTAATATCTCGAATGGACAATCAGTTAATCAAAATTCTAATGTAAATCGTTGTATAGGGTGAAAAATACAATCAAAATGTCGATTGGTGGTCATTTGGTGTGCTGCTCTACGAAATGCTAATCGGACAGTCTCCCTTTAGTGGATGCGATGAGGACGAGCTCTTCTGGTCGATATGCAATGAAATTCCATGGTTTCCCGTCTACATATCCGCCGAGGCAACGGGCATACTCAGAGGGGTAAGTCGACAAAAAAACAAAATTAATTGAGAACTCATTTAATATTTAAAAACTGCAGCTGCTGGAAAAGGATTATACGAAACGTATTGGCTCGCAATATAGTCCGGCTGGGGATATAGCCGATCATATATTCTTCAGGCCCATCGATTGGAATCTACTGGAGAAACGTCAAATTGAGCCGCCCTTCAAGCCACAAGTGGTAAGTGCAACAATTTTGTATAAATTATGTTTAGAAATGAATCAGTTTTAACCTGGGTTACTTTTGATATTAGAAACATCCGTTGGATACGCAATATTTCGATCGAGTATTTACCCGAGAGCGTGTTCGTCTCACGCCCATCGATAAGGAGATTCTCGCGTCCATGGATCAGAAACAGTTCCATGGCTTCACCTATACAAATCCGCACATTACTTTGGACTAAGAATGTCGCTTGGAACTAAGGAACTAATGGCAATGTGCTGGGCATATAGCATATATAGTTAACTATATACTAAAACTATACCACATACTATATATGTGTAAACCTAATGCAAAGAATTACTTCATAGAGCAACAGTATTTGTATATGTATGTATATATTCTATTATTATTATTATTATTATTATGTTTCTGTCTAAGTGTATGAATTGAAAAAACTTAGGCTTACTTATGTGTCAAATTGTTCATATTCATAGCCAAGTTAATCTCAGCCAAATCTTATACTCGATTCTACAGATATATAGAAGAGAGTTTGTCTTTGAATCACTTTTGGCTGTTGCAATTACAAAGCTATGAATACGTTTATAATGCTAGTTAGCTTAGTAATACTCGATAGATCTATAAGATAAACATATAACTCTGTACATATATCACATAAATACGTAATATTTTTTTTTTTTTGCAATTTGGTACAATTTAGTTGTACAAGCTCTATACCAAAGTTGTATGTACTTGAATGTATGTGCTACATTATGCTAAAATAAAATGGAACAAAAATCTAACTTTTTTATCTTTTAATTAAGCTAAAATAGTACGTTTAATCTTCTCTATGTGGATATAATGGAATGGGAGTCTTTGAAAAATCTCATATTAAATTTTTGGAAATAATGTGGGATACTTAGTGGTACACATATGTATATATATATTATTGGATTATTTGAGTAAGAGATATCCCCGAACCTATAATATAAATAAACATATTTTGGTATATCATCTCAAAAGTCATTCAATTGTGTTGAACAAATGACATTATTAAGCTGAACTCCATAGAATTTTCAACTCTCTTTCATCAGCAAATATCTAAGTTTGAAACCACTGTGCACTAAATTCTTGGCGCTCTCAAATGAAAATAGAAACATAACTGCGGTGTTTATTGTTGTCTTGTTGCCGTTTGTTGTTGTTGTTGTTGTTGTTGTCAACGCCGGTAACATTTAATTTCTTTTATTCTTTTGATGGAAAACACACACACACACTCACACACATGCCAGTTTATTAAAACTTGTTTGTTTGTCTGTTGGTTAATAAATGATTTATGCTACACTTAACTAGAATAATTCTTTTAATGCTAGTGCGCCTGGCTGTCTGCCCCCAGCTGCTCCACTGCCCCGCTAGCCTCTGGTTTGAGTTGGTGTTGGAGTTGGGCTTGAAGCTCCTCCATTGTTGTTGTGCCGCAGCAACCCCGAGCCCGACCTCGCCATCAAACTGGTTCACAACTAGTTGGGGTCATTATTGCGGTCGTTAATGAGAGCTACTGTCCATAAGCTCGGCTCCCGCAGCTGACGATGGAGCTGGAGCGGGACTTCAACCTGTACACTGAAAAAAAAATATTCTAAAATTGTCAGCAGTGTTTAAAAATACTCAAATGTCAAGACCTTTTATCTGGAAAATACGTCGAAACCCAAAGATGTTAAAGACATGCAAAAAATTTGATTGTTGAATTGTTTTAGAAACACGTCTATTTGTTTTTATCGGTGTAGAGCTCTGTGGGGCACTCTCGCTGAAAATGCTTAATTGTTAGTATGTCACATGACAACATAGCTTTTGTTTTTTGGCTCATTAGCATGAAAATAGTCTGACGACTTTCGATAACAAAAGTTTATGCAAATTGACAAACGGAAAAGCGAAATGTTGCATCGAATTTTCACCGAACTCAGCAACAACCACAACAACAGAAGCAATTCTGGTCTACTGAACTTCATTCCGTGGTCATTCCCATTTTCATTACCATTTCCTCGTTTCCCTTCAACATTATCATTTCTAACGGCCACTTGATTCAACTGTCAGCATCTCAGTTAATTGCTTAATTATATGTATGTCAACACAAATAGCTGCAACTCTTTGTTAGGCCCATTCAGAAACCAAATAAAGCCGCTTCAAATGGGTTTTCACTGCGCTTAAAGATCACTGTTGTCGGGGCCTTTATCTATATGGTACTTTATCAAATTCATTATAATCAATCTTTTAAGTTATTCTCTTGTTTGCTGAAAAAAAAAACAAAAGTAGCTTCAACTCAAATTCAATCTCTTGCAGGCATTCAGCTTTTGTCTGCTTACTCTCTAAAATAGAGAGTTATTTTATATTTAGCAGAGCTTTCTCGACCGCTGCAGTTCGATAGAAATCAGCTTTTGTCTGTTGTGAGCAACAGTTAACTAGTCTATGAAATAGATATTTGATTTGGTTATAGCTAAACTGTATCAATATCGGAAAACACACTTCAGCATTTTCTGATCCAATTTTAGATCTTTTTCAAAAGAAACTTATGTAAACTTAATCACAAAAGATATATAAACGAAGAGAATCAACAAAGAATTGGAATAATCAATTTAAAAAACAATAGAAAAACAATTTTCAAACAATTTTAAAAATATCAAACAAATTTTGGTATATTTATTTAAAATAATATCAAATACTGTTCTTAACAAAATGGTACAAATGAACTAAGATATTGAAGATAGAAAAAAACAACAAGCACAAAAACTTTAAAGTAAAACACGTCAATGAAAATTTAAAATATATAATAAAATATAATATAAACTTATTTAAATACAAAAAAAAATCATTATAATAATTTTAAATTTTTTTAATGTAGTGTTTTACGCACTTGAAACCACTGTGCAGCTGAGCTGAGTTTTGAAAAGCGTGCATCGAAATTTTCTCTAATTAATTCATTCCTACCTGTGTGGCGTATGTGTGTGTGTGTGTAAGTATGTGAGTGAGTGTGCTCTGCTCTCAGTCTGTCTGTCTGTCTAGCTTTAGTCTCTGGTCTCTGGCGCAGTGCGTCGCTGGGCCAAAATCAGTTGGTGCAATACGGGCCTAGAATGAGCTGCTGAGCTCCATAAGCCGCAGGGATTCCCATTTATTTAGTTGTTTATTTATTTATTTACATTTTTTTGATGGTGTCTGCAACAAGTGGCTATTGAAATTGAAACAATAATTGAATCACAATTGAATTTACAATTTACAAACAAGTGAAACTAAAGATGTGGCCAAAGGCATGAGCATGTTGTTGCCAAGGGAGTATCTGCTGCGGCTGCGGCTGCAGTTGCTCCTGATCTTCATCTGCGGTTGCAACATCATTGCAATGGGGCAACCTGCGTTGCTGCGACGCAACATCATCAAGGTGCGTGCCAGTGGATTTCTGCCCTTCGAGTCGGATCTGTTGCTGCCGCTGGGCATCTTGCGTCAGTTGCAGGCCCAAGATCGCGCCTCACGTCTGCTGCCCCAGCAACAACAACAACAACAACGCCGCAAGCTGCGACCCAAACCCAAACCCAAACCCAAGCCGAAGGTGAAGCAACAGGTGCGGCTGGAGCGTGCCCAGGCGGATGCTGGCATCCAAATGTTCAATCTCATCGATGACGATGGCGAGTTGCTGCTCAACCTGAGAGTGCACAGTGAGACAAGCAACAACCACGACAACAATCACTTGGATGCACTGCCTCAGGCCAGTCAGTGGGAGGAGGCGTTGGCCACGCCCTGGCGTCCATCGAAATGGCGACCCACAAGGCGACCAATCCAAGGCGGCGTCACTTCATCATCGCCACGTCCATTGCCGCTGCATCAATATCTCAGCAGCAACAGCTTGGAGCAACACCAACAAGTGCAGTCAACGTCGCAGTCGACGTCGCCGTTGCCGTCGGCGTTGACGCAGCAGCGACGCATGTTTGGCGCTCGACAAGATTGGAGAAGCTATCATTAAACAGGCCTCAAATTCCATTTTATTTAATTTTATTTAATTTTATTTATTTATTTACATTTATTGTCAACACACACACGCACAACTCGCACTCACACACATCCAGATATAATACAGAAAAAAGAAAGAAAAAAATACAATCTCATTGGGCCTATTAATCAGCTCTTTGGGCCTCATTAGGGCTATGCTAATGGATCCCATCAATTGGGCTTGGACTGACAATCGAAAGTGGGTGGAAACTGAAAATGAAACTAAAAAACCAGTTGCACTTTTCCATTTTGAAGTTGAAAAAAACTCAACGCTATTAATGATCATCAATAATGAACCACAAGTTTAAAAATGCATTTCAATGAGACGATTAATAATCGGAAAATGCGGGAAACGCGATTTATTTCAACTTTGGACAACGCAATATTATAGAAACAACTTTATTGATTACTCTCTCCGAGTATTTGATTAATCAATTTCTGTAGACATCATAGGTATTATTAAAATGGAAGGAGAACTTGATTTTTAAGTGTCGACTCGACAGAAATGATATTCGTAAAAGATTGCTCAATAATCGGCTCTATAGGCATGATATTCACTCAAACCTTAAGGAAAACTAAGACTGCAGTTGAACTTCTATTACTCGAACTTCAATAACTCGAATTTCTCTCTAACTCGAGCTAAATGAGTGGCAGTAAATGTCGAATATCTCCATAACTCGAACCTTTTCTTTGGAGAAGAAGTTGGAGAAGTTCGACTGTAATCTGTAATCATGTTTGATTATATGGAGAAGTTCATAATTATTATATTGCGTGTAGCAGATCACAGTTAATACAGAACTGATTTTGTCTGTAAACATGATATTATAATTAGATAATTGCATTATATTGCAATTGAAACCCAATAACAAACTAACTATAACTCGGTAAGAAAGATATTAGAGACACAATGGAAGGGGATCTCTATAGCTTAGCGTCTCCTTCTCTATCTCTCTCTCTCTCTATTAAATAAATAGAATAGGTTATTCTATTGATAAGATTTCTTATTAGATCATAATTACCACTTAAATGGGGCGCAAAAGAGTTTTCTAAAAATGTAATATTAGTATGCAAGATCATTTAGTAAATGGGATTTGGCGACCTTTCTACTTGGATTCGAGTTTAGTTTAGCTAGTAGTTTAGTTCCAGACCTGAGCTATAATATTAAAATTTGATAAAGTTGTATTTAGTGCAGGGGTGGGCAAGCATGAGCTCCGGGAGCTATGCGGCACCTCCCAGCTTTATTCGGCGCCGTGAAGTCGCTCGAGTCGAGACATTTTATGACCGTCATAAAAATTAACAACAACAACATAGCAAAGGCTTGGAATTTTGGAAGATTCTTATTCAATTTAACACCTGGGTCCAAATATTTGGTTGATATATGTATGTAGTATGTTATATCTTTTGCAGGAAGACCGAAACCCTGGAGTTTTGGAATTAAGGAACCTTCGCTCCAGAACAAAAATAAATATCGAGTTAATTTTTTGGTTAACTTTTTATAATTTTCAACAGAAAAAAAAATAGTGTTCAGCTTAAAATGCTAATTATGGGAATTATGAAAAAAAAGGTGTAATTATTCTAAAACTATTTAACAAAGGGGGGTGGGGTGACAGTTATGACACAGTTCATCACAGGGATACTGAGGGCAGTCGGGGGGATTACTTCCAGGCGCCGGAGGGGGGCAGGTAGCCGGGCTGAGGAGCTGCCACAATTGGGGGTAGATACTCGTTGTGCACTGGAGCTAGAGCTGGAACCTCCTCGTGGATGACCTTGACGGTCTTCACCTCCTGGTGGCCACCGAAGTCGTGTCCACCGCCATGGGAGTAGCCACCAGCATAACCACCGCCGCCTCCGAGAGCGTGTCCCTCCTCGTGGATGACCTTGACAGTCTTCACCTCTTGGTGACCTCCGAAATCGTGTCCAGCACCGTGGGAGTAGCCACCGGTGTAGCCGCCGCCTCCCAGAGCGTGTCCCTCCTCGTGGATGACCTTGACGGTCTTAACCTCCTGGTGTCCGTGTCCGCCGCCGTGAGAGAAGCCGCCGCCGTGGGAGAAACCACCGTGATGACCTTCCTCATGGATTACCTTGACGGTCTTGACTTCCTGGTGACCATGACCGCCGCCATGGGAGTAACCGCCAGCATAGCCGCCGCCGCCTCCAAGAGCATGACCCTCCTGGTGGATGACCTTGACGGTCTTCACTTCCTGGTGTCCGTGTCCGCCGCCGTGGGAGTATCCACCGCCATGGGAGAAGCCACCGCCATGGGAGAATCCGCCAGCGTGACCTTCCTCATGGATAACCTTGATGGTCTTGACCTCCTGGTGACCACCGAAGCTGTGTCCACCACCGCCATGGGAGTAGCCATGATGCACAGCTGGTGCCTCCTGGTGGATGACCTTGATGGTCTTGACTTCCTGATGACCGCCATGTCCATGTCCATGTCCACCACCATGACCGTGATAGACCGCGGGTGCCTCCTGGTGAATGACCTTGATGGTCTTCACCTCCTGGTGGCCGTGTCCGCCATGACCATGACCATGTCCATGGTCGGAGCCATAGACGGCGCCATGACCATGTCCACCGCTCTCATGGATAACCTTGACGGTGCGCACCTCAGTGTGTCCATGACCATGTCCACCTCCTCCGCTGCCGATGCCATAGCTGTAGCCACCGCCTCCTCCGCCGCCGCCGCCTCCTCCACTGATGATGCCCGCGGAGCAGCTGGCAACAAGTGCGGCAAACAAACACACAAAGATCTGGCGAAAAGGGGAACAGACAACTGGTCAGTAAACGGCTGCTCCAGTCGAAGATGATCGTGATGCTGATGACTTACCCTCATTGCTGGAAGTTTCTTGCTTGGGGGGTCGAAATCTGTGGAACTTCACGAAGCCGAAGGAACGAAACGACTGATGATCAACTCCCAACAGCTGCTCGCTTTTATAAGAAAAAACCAGAGCCATGATGTTGATGATTATGCATCTCATTGGATTCATCTCATTGGAAAATAAAATGAAATAAAAAAAGTCTTTTTAGGGGGCCTTGCCCAATTCCCCGCTTTACTTTTGGCTTTCGCCTTCGTCTTCGTCGTCGTCTTCAAATGCCGGCTACGGTTTTTGCTTTCGTCATCGATCCGCAAAGCGCCCCGAGTAAGGCGACTGAAGAGGGAAGCGGGAAGGGCGAAGGGAACCAAAGTGGCAGCATAAATGAGTTAAAAATTTAAATTAGGCGCGAAACCCGTTGACCAGCTTCTTCTATATGAGAGTATCTTCATAAACATACACATTCATATACATATATGTTACCTATACCATATTGAGGTCGTTTAAGAGCCAGAGTCAAGCTGGTAAACCGGGCGGATTAATCAGAGTTACGAGTTACATAGGTCATGTCAGTGCCTGACCTCGACCATTTGATCTTCTTTGCTTTCTAATTGTTACTATGACCCAATTTCCCATGCATCTGTAAGCTCATCAATTATTAAAGATGAATATATTATATTACATATTTAAGATTAAATAAAAGAAAGATTTCGATGTCAGACAACTTTCAGCTGCAATAAATTCTATTTAACAAAGCTTAAGATTATAAATAGCTTTAAGCAACAATTTAATAAACTTACAAAAGCTTAAAATTTGAAAAGAAAGCTTTAGAACGAAAAGAAAAATTAAATATACTTTGGAGTAAGGAAATCTTTCGTCTGCATTAAAATAAATTAAAAAATAAACTAGACAAAGGCTTTGTCTGCAATTTGCTTTAATTACATTTGCTTAAAATTAAGACTCAAGAGAGCTTTATTCTACAATTACTTTCATGCTGAAAGCTTTCAAGTACATTAGCATAAGAAAAGTCGCTAAAAGTCGATAACGTGCCAAAAATTTATTTTAATTTTAAACAGCAAAGATAAAGTGGATTGTTAATGTGAAGAAATGTTAGAAAAATGAAGAAAAAAAATACCCAAAAGCAATAAAAACTACAAAAAACATTTGTAACATTTTTTTCTATTTTATTGTTATATTTATTTTATTTTTGTTTTTTTGATTGGATTGTTGTTGTTGCGGTTTTTGGTGTCAGTTTTTGAGCCAAAAGTCAAATTGGATTGACCAACGTGATTTTCGTTTGTCTTTCTTTCGATTGTGTAAAAGTTGTTTGCGAATTTTAAAATAGGCATTAAAAATGAAACCGAATGCTTTTTATTATGCATTCGATTAACAAAGCGGCAATTGTAATTAAAATTTATACACTCATTTAAATAACACAACAATATCTAATTGCGTTTTCATTGGGACAATCAATCAACAAATAAAGACGTCGATATTCATTGATAATTAAATATGTTGTTAGTTAATTTACATATGTACATACGTACATATGTGAACTCTACTAAACACATGTTTTTTTTTCGAGAGACGTAATTTTATGGTATTTAACCAACCATTTCAAATTATTTTAAATATCTCATGCTGAAGTTTGTTGATATACTTTTATACTCGAAATTATGGAAATATCTCATACTGCATAGGAAATTTTCTTAATTTTGTCATCCTAATCTTTGATTAAGTGATAGATAGAGAAAATTTGGGTTAATATTCGGAGTTTTGGTTGGAGTAATAATTATTAATTGAAGTAGCAGTAAAAGCAGAAGAAGTAGGAATGTTAGTAAGTAGTAATAGAAATAGCAATAGTAGCAGAAATAGAATAGGAAATACTCAAAGTAATAGTAGAAATAGTTGTAATACATAGTAGTAATTATAATTATGATCAAACACTGAGTATTTCAGTTGGAACTTTCAGTTTCAGTACTTGTAACTGAACTTTTCAAAGGATTTTCGTGCTTTGAATCATATGTTTAAATCCGTCAGGATTAGAACTTTTTGTAGGCAAAAGAACAACGAGCTAGTCCTTGAAATATCAGAGTTACTCCCGAGTTTTGTAATTTTGTATCCAATTTTCCATGCCTTCCCCTATAAAAATTTGTAATAATTTGTTTACAAGATCCTTAAAGTTCCTGAATGCCAATTGATAGTTCTGCTTCTTGCCAGTACGAAAATGCATATCGCGTTCAAATTAACAAGCTTGTCAAAATGTATAATTTAGCAAGATCTTCTTATTTTTAGATCCAACAACAATTAAAAATTCGTTCTTTATTTTATTTATTTGTTATTTGTTTATTAATATTAAGTCTCTTTTAAATATAAAACAATTAATTTATAACTGTGTATAGTTCGTTAAATAAACATTGTAGTTTATGTATAGACAACATGTCCTTTAAATTACACGTTTTTTATACGGATAAAAGAAGATTCTCAATTTCAGAATGTATCTCAGATGTTCTTCCAGAGATGGACCGACTTGTAAAAAGGCCAAGAACTAGATTGAGTCGTAGACTTGGCTATAAAATGTAAAACCTTGACGTATTGAGAGTAATTTATATCTAATTTTCATTAGATTTGAAATTCCAGAATTTTTACTTACTTTCAATAGATTTCACAATTTCTTGCAACTTTCTTGAACTAATTCGAAATTGTTTTCATTAAAACTCTCGTCAAGCAGCTCACAAACATAAGATAAGATATTCCATGTATATAATCCCTCTAAATCTTAAAATTCCATAAAGCTTTCACTTTTTCGCTGAAATAGAACGAGACAGATTGATGGCAAGACAAAGATAGCGCATGTAAGGTTTAGTTTTAGTTGTTTTTCATGTTTTATCATCATCATCATCATACTCATCATTATTATTATTATTATCAACTTATCAAATCGTTCACATCAACTTGTTTTAATTACATTGCTATGAATATTCTTTGATTGTTAACAAACAAATTACAAAAAAAAATTAAATAAAAAAAGGTGATAATATAAAATAAAAATAATAATAAAAATGAAGAATACCTCGCATATCAGTATATCAGCGTATTACTTATACAAATATAATAATAATAATAATAATATTAACAACATTAAAGTAATGCGATATTAAATGTAGTGATAATGTTAATAGTTATAAAGTATAAAAAAAATATATATTATATATGTATATAGTATGTATATGTATCTGTATATGTATATGTTTAGCAATTACTCTTTTCTATGTATAGGATGTAATAAAAATATAACCATCGATCGATGGATTAAACGATCTCGAAACGGTAATAAATATTAATGCTGATGACAAAATTGTTGCATTGAAAAGAAATACTCGCGTTAGTTTTGATGTGTATGTGTGTGTGTGTAGTGAGTGTAAGTAAGCTTAAGAGTATATAAGTAAAATAGGTATTAGATATAGGCGCAATTGCGCTGCTGTTGTTGCTGCTGTGGTTGCTGCTGTGGTTGCTGCTGTGGTTGCTGCTGTGGTTGCTGTTGCGTAGGCAGTTCCATATGGCCGCCTACAAGGCGGCAATCACGCGATCGCACAACTGTTGCGACTGTTGCTCGTGGGCGTCTTGCAGCGATTCCGGCTCTTTGAGTTCTGTGTTAACGAATTGTAGCACTGTGACGTTGTCAACGCATATGACTTGAGTGTCGATTTAACGGAGGGCGGCAGGTGCAACGAATCAATGGCATAAACGCTCGTCCGACGCACAATTGTTCGACAGCAGAGCTCCTGCAGTGACAGCACTACAATGAAAACAATATAAATTTATAAATAAATTCAAATATTAATCATAAATTGTTATCAGCATAAAAAGAGTTGAATCATACCCTTATTGCTGCGCCAAATGTGCTCCATGCCATTGCGATGCAATGCCATGCGGGCCAATTCGCAGAAGGTTTCGCGTATATTGAAATCGCAGAGTGGCGAAATCTCAAAGCAGGACATATTGTTGCGTGAGGCGTAGGTTTCGGCCTGTTTGGCAGCCACCTGACGCTTGTAGGCCAAGTGCAAACGATTGCCAACCAACACTTTGGGTATGCCAGGTGCATGCTATACATATATCAGAATGTAGAAGCAATTTAAGTATTTGTATTAGATTATAAAATATCAAAATATCAAAATTAGAGTGAAATAAAGGAGTATAAATTGGGAAGTTCAAGTCAGAAAACACTAAATGCTTATTTTTTGAATATTTTTAGCTTCTGTCAACATGCTTTCCATTTTGATTTTCTCAATTATTTCTGTTCAAATTTTGGTATTCATATTGTTTTTTTTTTAAAACCAGTTTGAGTGAAAAACATTTTTATTCTTTTAAATATTTTTAGTTTCCGCAAACATGCTTTCTATATTGATTTTCCAAATTATGGCTTTTTAAATTTTGATATTACTAGTATTACTTTATCCAAATGAATATAGGAAATCTGGGGATTATTTCGACTCACCTCCTCGACCTCTTTCAGCCAGCGATCGATGCCATCGAAGCTCCATTTGTTTGTTATATCGTACACTAATATAATACCCTGAGCACCTCTCGAATACGAACGGATTATGGTGCAGAAACGCCCCTGGCCGGATGTGTCCCATATCTGTAGCTTGACTCGCTTACCCTCCAGCAGTATCGTTGTTGTTTTATACGCTACCGTTTGCAATATGTGAGATGTGCAGTCTGTATATATTAGTTGCATTATCTGACAGTCAGAGATATCGTATATACATATAGTTTAAATACCCACCATTGCCACTGCAGAAGGGGCTTTCTGTGGATGGATCCTCCAGATTGGAGAGTATCTCGTGTTTACCCACATCGCTGTCCCCAACCAGTAGAACCTTTAATAAATAGTCGTAGTCTTTTGTCATGGTTCTCATGTAGCTTTCGCTGTTGCTGCTGTTCAACCTGCAATAATATCAACAACAACAACAACAACAAGACAACATTAATAACTAAAAAAAAAATAAAATAAAAAGCAGGTTAGTTACCATTTTAACGAGCCCAAGAATGCGAGCCCAAGTTATTTTCTTGCTGCTTGTTGCTTGTTCTTGGGCCGGGCTAACCGGTATACACAGTTACTCACGTAATTGTTTGACAAAGTACAAAATACACAAATACATATGCATGTGTTTTTGATTGTTTTTTTAAATTAGTTAAGAAGATCTTAATGTTTCATTGTCCTTTTATTTATGATTTTATTTAACATTTGAAGACTAAAGGAAAATGAGGCATGTAAAAAACAGTAAATATGTGATCTTATTTATTTTTTCAAAAATATAAAGCTACCGCAACTACAGTAAAATTCAAGATGTTTTGTTAAATTTTGTATTATATTTTAAAAAGTTAAATCAATTGCATTATTTGAAATAACACAATTATTTAATTTAATTTAAATTTGATTAACATGTTTCAAAAGTTTTATGTGTAATTACCACATTATGCTGCAT
The DNA here is from genome assembly GCA_037043405.1 of Drosophila subquinaria. NCBI lineage: Eukaryota > Metazoa > Arthropoda > Insecta > Diptera > Drosophilidae > Drosophila > Drosophila subquinaria. Next base: position 538,039 of record JBAMBL010000653.1, read on the forward strand.
AATAAATGTATGTAAAAAATGATAGTTAAGAAATGGTTTTTTTTAATAATAAATGTCACTTTTTTATTTGTCAAAACAGTTACCTGACTAACTGTATGTGTGTGAAAGGAAGTGGGATGGGAGGAAGGGACCGGGGCGGAGCAGCTGCGCCAGATAAGCGCAATACAAACAACAACACACAAAACGGTACACAAACTAAACTGCAAGGTGCCAAAGTCGAACCGGCAATTTTCGTAATGTGGGCAGAATAACATTTATCTAGTGACTCATACATACAACACACACACACACACACACACATAAGTACATGCCACAGTTGTGCATATGCAAAAACTGGGCGTGAATATGCCAAAAATGAAAACAATATATATGTGTGTATGTACATATAAGCAGCAAGAACAAATACGAAATATAAAAATTTGACAATTTCTACATTTTGCCGGTTTGCACCACCCCAATGTGGCTGGTGCATTAGGGTGGGCATAGTGCGTTTATTCACCCGCACGAATTATATTAGTTTGAGCACCTTCTTATACTACATGGCTGGTCAGTCATTTGGGTGTGTTTTGTTTTGCACCGCATACGAGGCGACAACAACAATGACAACAAGGGCAACACACGCACACACACAAACACATAAAAAACAATGAGCAAATTATACAAACAGTGGTGCTGACACTCACATACAGCAATATTAACTTGACGTATTATACGACAACAGCGGCTATATATTGTTTACGCGCAACAGTTGCATTTTAACAATTTGTAAATTCGCAAAAAGAAATCTGACGATGTTGAAATTGCAACACAAACGACACAAAATGTATTTTACCCAAATAATAAATCGCATATGCACATGCGAACAGAGTTGCAAACATATTTAAGTTATCGGATAACTTTTGCTATCGATGTGTATGGCAAGCTATCGATATTTGTGCACTAATTGCACAGAATTTTTAAACAACACTAAATCGCTGTTATCATTATTGTGACAATAACAAAAATAAATAACAATGAATAATTATATCCAAATACACGAAAGTGGAAGAATTAGCAGCAATACGGAAACGGCGAGAAGAAAACTTGAATACTTGAACCGTTGCAGACTTGTAGCCGCATTCGTCTTGCTCGTTTGTCTCATATTTCTGCCTCTTTGTTTATTCACGATTAATCAGAATCTGCTGCAACTACAACAGCAACAACAACAAAGGGAACAAAAACAAAAATTGGTTTGCTATTTTACGACATCAGATCGCAATGCCCTGAGTCTACTGGATGTGCCCGGAGATTTATGCACACACATCAACATTGGCACTGCCGATCTGTACAATTCGACGCTGTTGTTGTCGCCGCGTCTGGAGCAGGTGCTCCAAAATGAAACGAGCCAATTTCGCGCCAATTATCCGCAGGTGAAGCTGCTGCTCTGGATTGGAGGCGCGGACAGTGGCCATCAGTTTGCCGACATGGTGGTGAATCATGCGCGTCGCAAACAATTCCTGCGCTCACTTAAGGCTGTCCTACACAAATATCCCAGCTTGGATGGCATCGATCTGGACTGGGAATTCCCGAGTGCCTATGATAAGGAGCGTTTGCATTTCTCGCAGCTGCTGCACGAGATTCGCCTGGAATGGGCGCGCGAGAAGCGTGCTGATAACCTTCTGACCCTGGCAGTTGCTGCGCCCGAGGGCATCGCTTTCTTTGCCTACGACATACGCGAGATCAATCTGTATGTGGACTACGTCAATTTGATGACCTACGACTTTCACTTCTATCGCGAGGACACGCCCTTTACCGGCCTCAATGCGCCGCTCTTCGCCCGCCCCCAGGAGCAGTCCATCATGGGCACTTTCAACATCAACTACACCGCCCACTGGTGGCTCAAGAATGGACTGGAGCCCCACCGGCTGGTCATTGGTCTGCCCACCTATGGACACTCCTTTACGTAAGTGTCCAGACAGACTGTACTTGAGGTGGCACGACTGAAAAAGACCCTGTAGTTAACCTGAAGCCTTTGTACTTTTTTAATTTGGTGGTTATTTGAATATAAATTGTCTTTCTTACCGACAGCCTGGTTAATCCGTTCAATACACGCATAGGAGCACCTGCCTCAGGATTCGGCAAGTGTGGCCAGCTGGGCTTCACCACGCTCTCGGAGACGTGTGCCTGCGCCAACGAATATCTTGCGCCGATCTACACCTATGACAACGAAACGTGCTCACCCTATTTGACTGCACTCGGGGAATGGATCTCGTACGAGAGCAAGTCGAGCATTTCCTGCAAGGTCAACTATGTGAAATCAATGAACGTGGGTGGACTGATGATCTTCTCACTCAACACGGATGATGTGAAGAACACTTGTGGTTACTTGCCACGCAGTGGCAAGCCCGTGTTTCCACTGATCCAAGCAGCCAAGGGCATCCTCAGGGGTCACTAAGGAAATGGAGCAGGGAACGGGAACGGGACCAACTATTTGATAAGTGGTGAAATAAGAAATGCCTTCGTCTTGTATTATTATTAAGCCTAGTTGTAGTTAGATAAATGAAAATGGGCTGTATTAAACTATATAAGATTTATTTATAAATAATATCGTGTATTATGTTATGTTGACTATATCCATTGTTTTGACCTGTACCTTATACAATATCAATATCAATTATAACTATATGGTTTGTTGTTTATACATACATATATTTTCTTTTCTTTCATTTAATTTTTGTTTGTTTTAATTTATAAGTATAAATAAAATTATCACAATAGATCAATATTCATAATATAACTAGAAATTTAAACACGCAAATAATATTTACTTGTATGTTAGTTCAATGACGATTATACATGGACAATTCAGAAACAGATTAAACGACAAGGAAAAGGATGGCAATGTGATCTTCATCTTCAACACGAGAATAAGCAAGGGAATGGAAGGAAAACAACTTTAGTCACAATCTGCATTCTGCTGGATTAGGAGGACGAGGAGGAGGAATTTGGGGCCGACTTCTTGGCCGGCTGTTAGGTACGTCTCAGGCATGGCAGCGACGGCAATCATATGTGCTTCGGTGTCCGCTGCAGATTTGGAGGTGGCGCCGCCAGCAGCTCATCGATCTGCAGCTTATACGCCGTCTTCAGCTCGACCAGATCGAGTTCCAGCTCCTCGGTGCGTTCCACCTTCTCGCCGTACATTTGCAGCAGTGCATCGTAGCGATGCTGCAGATCCTCGTAGCATTTCTCCATGGCCTCGTACGCTTGCACTTTCTCCTTCAACTGCACGAGAGAATTGAGAATTAAGAGATTGAGAGTAAATCAGAGATTTGAGTTTGTAGAGGTGATCCACTTGCTTACCGTCTCCAGTTCCATGGTTAAATTGGATATCTCGCCATCCAGGACGCCGCGTTCCGCCTGCAGACGCGACAGCTCCCACTGCAGATGCGTCAGTTCGCCATCCCGTTGCTTGAGCAGCGCCTGCAGATGCTCCAGCGTTGTGGTATTCCCAGCCAGAAAGCTCAGGTGCACGCCCTGAACAATGCCCGACTGTTGACGTCCACTATTGGACGCACACTCCATATCATCCTGCATGAACTCAGAGCTTAGCAATTGGCAATTTGGCCATTTATTAATTTAATTTTCGCTTACGCCTTGCCAGTCAATGATGCCGCCCAGTGCATCCTCCGCGGAGCCGCTGTCGTCGACCAGACTCAGCGGTGGCGACGCATGCAACGCCTTGTGGCAGCGACTCTCCGACAGCTCGCTGCTGGCCTTGACCGCCTCCACGGTCAGTTCGCTGCTGCGCTGAAACGAGCGCTGCTTGCGCAGATCCGTTTCCAGCTGCTGGATCTGCTCCGTCAGGTCATCCACTTTGTCCTGGCGCTGCTTCAGCTGCTCCTGCAGCGCGCCAAGTTGGCTGTTGCAGGATAAGCATCAAAATAAGAACAAGTTTACTTTAGTCGAGAGTCGATCTTGACCAGGATCTTAGATAGCCTAACACTCACTTATCCAAACTCTATATACTATGAATCAATTAAAATATGATTAAAAATCAATTTAAGTTTTTCATTTACATCACAACTTTCAAGAAACCGGTAATCATTCGATATGTTTAAATTTGATGATCTAAAATTTACAGCGGTGGGCACGCATGGGCTCCGGGAGCTAGCGGTTGCTCCCAACTCTATGTCTGTCTATTCGGCGTCGTGTAGTCCCACAAAAGACTCGCGAGCAAGCTAACAACAACATAGGAGAAGCTTGAGTCAATGCATTTCTGACACTTAAAAGTTATGACCGTCATAGAAATGAACAACAACATAGGAACATGGCTCCTTCCAAATAGGCTGAGTCCTAGGCTAAACTTTAGTTAACAAATAGTAGCCTACTCGATCTAGTGACAAGTGAAAATGTGTGAAAATGTACTGCACACCTCTTGAACTCGTTCTCTTTCAGACTGGCATCCAGCTCCTGCTGTCGCAGCGTGATCTTGGCGCTCTCCGATTGCACGAGCGCATTCGATAGCTTCTCCTCGAGGAGATCGCAGCGGGTGCGCAGCAGTTCCTGCTTCTCGTTCTGCACCGACTCGAGCTGTTGCAGCGAGCGCAATTGTGACTGGGAGTCCTCGAGCTTCTGCAGCAGCTGCTGCTCATCCTTGCTCCAGCTGGCGCTGCGTTGGTTCAGCGTCTTTTGCAGCGACTCAATTTGCCGGATCAGCGGCGTTGTCGACACACTCAGCTCCTGGGTGCTGCACTCGGCACGGGATTCGGCCGCCTCGAGGCGTCGCAAGAGTTCGCGATTCTCCTCGCGCAGCTGCTGCTCCCGCTTCGCCATGTTGTGCTCGGTGATGCGCAGCTTTTCCCGCATGTCACTCAGCTGCTGCACATACTCCTGATTCTCGGCCTGAATCTGATGCTGCTCGTGCCGCTGACGCTGCTGCAGATCGCCTTTGATGCCATCGAAGCTCGTTTGCAATGCCGCCAACTTGGACTGCAAATCCTCGTTGCGACTGCGAAGTTCCGCGTTCTCCTCGTCGACGCGACGCTTCTCGTTGGTCATGCGATTGACGGCCTCGATCTGTGTCCGCTCCATTTCCTCTTTGGCGGCGAGGGACTTCTTCAACCGCTCCGATTCGCTGGAGAGCAGCGAGATTTGCTCCCCATTCTTCTTGAGGAGCGTATCCGACGTCTTCTCCTTGGCGCGCAACTTCTTGATGATGTTCGACTGCTGCAGTATCTCCTTGGAGAGTTTCTCTCCCTCGGATTGCAGGGCTGTAATCATTTCATTGCATTCGGTCAGCTCGTCCTTGGGTATCTTATTGAGCAGCTCGTCCTTAAGGCTCTTAATTTGGATGCGCAACGCATCGCGCTCCCGTATGCTGCCTTGAAACTTCTTCTCCAGCGCCGACAGACGCTGCACCGCCTCATTGGCCTCCGAGCTGTTGGCGCTGTTCTTGGCCGCCTCGACGTGGGCACACAGCTGTTGATTCCGCTCGAGAAGCTCGGCGTTTTGTCGCTCCGATTGCAGCAGTCGCTGCTCACGCGCCTCAATCACCTGATTGAGTTCGCTGATGCGATTCACCAGCTTGTCCAGCTCCGATTGCGAGTCCTCCGACAGCAGCGAGATCTCCGATGGCTCCCGATGATGTCCCTTGCTTTTGAGGCCATGCTGGCCATGTTGATTGCCCTTCATCGCTCCGCACAGCTCTTTAAACTTTTGCGGACTTGTGCGCGTCGTGGTGCTGTTCGTGCTGGAATCTCCATTCGGATTCGAGATGATCTCAATGTCCGACGACGTCGACGAGTAGCTCTGATCAACCATCTCCGTTTTGCTGCCGTGCTGACACGCCTCCGATCCGCCAGGACTTCCAGCTCCAGACTTGTGACTCTTGTGACTCATCTGGAGCTGAATGTCCTCAAAGCTCTGCGTTGAGTCCGAATCTGCACCAGCATTCGACACATTCGCAGCAGCTTGTGTATCGCTGAATACCAAAGCCTTCATGGTTTTTGTTGAATCTGCAAAGGTGAGAAGAGCCCCGAGTTAGATTTGAATGACAGCGAGAGAGAACTGGAATTGGTTGTTTCTAATCCTCGACTTAAAAATACTCTTTACCCCATTTAAATACAGTATAGTTTGCTTAATTGCTCAAATACCTAATTTCACATTCAAGACTCAAATAGAAATTGAGTAGTCGACAAAATTGAGTTCCCAGAAGTTTGATTGGCACATTTAGTTATTCTAATTCTTAAAGTCTCCGAGATTCATTCCTAGATCTACTCGACTCTCGATGCTGAACAAGAATAGGTAAATACACTTTAAAAGCACTGCCACGCCTACTTCTGCCTGTTACATACATTGCAACAAATACAATATACCCTTATATATACAATTAAGCAGTGTAATCACTTGCCATTTAAGTGAAGAGAGTGATCATCCTGATCTAAATGAAGCGCATGTCCATCATCATCATCATCATCTGCATCGGCATCATCATCTTCGTTATCCGCATTATCGGACGTTTCATTGCTGGCGATGATGACGATGCTGTCAGGTAGCGATGGTTCCGTATCCGGTGACATTTCCATTTCCAATTCGCTGGCTGTTGTGGGTGCAGTTATTAACTCCAGCGATGATTCGGAATTGCGCATACAGCTGGCGGCACTTTGAGATGTTGGCGTTGTGGGTGACGGCGATGAAAGCAGATCAACGGAATCCGATGTGGCCGACTGTCGTTTCGCATATAAGTTAGCCGTTGCCGCTGACGTTGAGGCATCACTCGCTCGGGGCGGAATGGTCACCATCTCGTTGGCATGTGGATTATCATAGAAGGTGGCTTCCTCTATAGCTGACGTTGCCATCGCTGCTGCCGCTGCTGTTGTCGTTGGCGTTGTCGCTGTCGCTTTGCCCCCAGGCAGCGTTGACGCTGCGCTGTTGCTCGCAGTGGCAGAGGAGCCGCCGCTGCCAGCGTTTTCGGTCGTTGTCTTGTTGTCATCATCCTGAATATCGAGCGCCTCAATTAGAACAGTTCTGGCCTTTTCGAACCAACTCATGCCTCTTGCTTGTGCTCGAATGTGCTTCGTAAGCTACACGTTGTGACTGCAACTCATTAATTTATATGCTATTTGCAAATAAATTGCGCTTTTACAAACACAAACACATCATTAAAGTTATCTTTTTTTTAGCTTGTTGGCAGCATCTACGGATATTGTATCGATATCACGATATTTGGATATCGATTTCGATATTATTCGTAACTCTTCCGACAAATTGTACACACACACAATAACTAATGGCTCATTAAAATTTAATGAAACTTGAATTAAATAATATTCTATAAAAAGAAATTTTGAAACAAGCAAACCGAATTTTTTTAATGTCAACAAATATCACCATCGATACGGTATTGGGGACAGCAGGCGTCAATAGTTATCAATTGACCTCCCCCATATATCGATATCATCAGCAGCATATGAGAGTGTATTGGCATTTTGCAACACCAGTTATTGCGATATTCAATGTGTGGTGGTCGGCCAATAAATTGTGGTGGTCAAAAGCAAAGCAAAGAGTACACATAAAACGAAAACGGAGATGTTAAAAATAAAGTAGAGAAAACGGAAACAGTAATTTAAATTACGAGTGGTAATCAAGCGGATTAAGCATAGTTATAGTCCACCACACCTATTTTGGCTTACGGAATAACAAGAGCAACAACAATAATAAACTACGCACCGACAACGACAGCGACACCAACACCAAGAAGAACCCAACACCGATACCGACACTGACACCGACGGCCGACGTACGATTAACGCCCTCCCTACGCGCTCCGCACACTTTTGGCACCCGCACTCACACACACAATACATATAATCATCATAATCAACATCATCATTATCATCAACAGTAGCAGCAGCAGCAGAAGCACACAGGCAAAGGCACACGGCACACAAACACTATCAGACTTATCTATACACCGCCGCATTTATCAACGCCGCCCGTCGCCGTCGCTGTCGCTGTCGCCGTCCCCGCTGCTGACCCGACCCCGAACCCGACGCTCCTCCTTCCCACCCTCTGATTCGTAACATCAACTTTGTTTGCTATTGTTGTCTGCTGCTGCTGCCTGTCATTTGTTTTGTTTCCTTAAATGTGAACGCACACACACACAGACACTCTTATACGAACTCAACACACATACACACACTCACCACGAGCAACATACGAAGGAGCGAACAAAGAACAACTCTAACAAGAAAGGGGATTCTAATAAGAAGAAATATACAACAAACCAACCAGAGAGACTAAGAGACTCGATTAAGCAAGAAGTGCAATTGGAAATTAAAAGATTACGAGCAAGAGAGTGTGTGTGTGAGACAGAGAGAGAGAGAGAACGCGAGTGGAAAAGTGCAAGAATTCAAATATAAAATATATACATATTAAAGATCAGTGATCAGGGAGGTGCAGGTGCTGGTGCTGGGGCAGGGGTAGGGCAGGGGTCAGAGGGCAGAGGCCGTGTGAGAAAGCGATTCAAACTCTATGGGTCAAAAGGCAAGCACACCAGCGACCAGCGGCCAGCAGAGCCCACGCTCCAGAACATTCTCCAGCAGCTCAACGGGCGCCACAGCCACACAGGACACATCGCCAGGTAATTCGGCGGTTGGTAACCGCTCTGGCGATGCCGGTCAAGGATTCAACTTGCTGCGGACATTGCCGGGTCTACAGGTCTATCATCATCACCATCATCATCAAAACCAGCAGAACTCCACGTCCATAGATAGACAGCGGGCGCGCAGTCTTAGCTCTGTTCCAGACATCCAGCAGCAGCAGCAGCAGCAACAACAGCAGCAGCAGCAACAACAACAGGGATCGACAACGTATCCACACACACATCCCGCCGTCTCAGTCTCAGTGTCAGCGAATTCAAACAGCAATAGTTTCCAGGCAGCTGCCGCCGCTGGCAACAACAACAGCTCGTCGGCGGCCGCACAAAGCTACATGCAACAGCGACGTGCTCTTGGCGATTCCATACGCGTAAGTTAATCTCCTAGAGGTGGGGAAAGCCTTCAGGGTAGTCGGTAGTGAATTCCCTGGTGCTGATTTCGAAACTTGCCCGGCAGCAGATCGAGAGTATGCCGAATATATTGTAGAGTGGAATTCTTGTGAAAATTCCTTCCCTCTTCCGTGTTGCTTGTACTTTTAATATCTTACATTTATCTGATTGAGCTTTCCCAAACCTTGCAACAAATGTTGGATCAATTATATTTTAGGGATACGCCAGATTTAACTTTTTGCTTTTTTCCGTCTTCAATCTAAAGTATTTATCTAATTTTATAATTTATTATATTAGTTTAATTGCCAAAATTAGTGAATGTACTTTATGCCGACTGCTCTAAGTCGTGTGGGGATGTAATCCCCACCTCATGACCGTTTCCTAACGAAAACTGTACAGATTTCGTGCACCACCGCATCCGGATATTTCCATCTTTATGTATTAATTTCTTTATCAAGCATAAATATAATGCATTCGTCACTATTGATATGCATCGTTTAGCTTCAGTTGTTAGTATAATTTAATTTAATCAAACTTTTGATTTACTTTTACTTTTCACTCATTGTTTATTTATTTTAATTAACTATATGTTATATATTAAATTAAAAAAAAAGATATATAGGAGTTAAAATTCTAGTTAGTCCCAATTTTGTAAGGAATATTTATACATTTATTGCTTTATATACTTATAACTTATTATATACACAAATTAACTTTATTAATTTGGCATTTGAACTGGCTTTTGCAGGACATGTCAATGACTGGCGCCAACATCGTGGAGAGCATCGCACTGGCCGCGTCGGCAACGTCGGCGAATGGCATTGGTCGTGTTTATACAGCGACATCGCTTCCATCGCACATTTGGTCCTTCAATGGTATAGTTGCCAAACACACATCAATCTATTGTATATGTATGCATAAATAATTTTGCACTTTATATACACACAGGTATCAAGTGTCCCGTGTGCAATAAGTTCGTGTTGCCAGACGATATTGAATGCCATTTAGTTATGTGCCTAACAAAACCACGACTCTCATATAACGGTATGCATCAACATCAACATCAACATCAACAAACAATTAAAGCCAGAAAACAACAATTATAAATTGTTTATTTGAATAACTCGAACTATTACGCTTGTTATATTACAGAGGACACATTGTTGGACGCCAAAGGTGAGTGCGTCATTTGCCTTGAAGACTTGAGTCCAGGCGATACAATTGCTCGATTGCCATGTCTATGTATCTACCACAAAGGGTGAGTCCTCCCAGCTCCATTTAATAATGCCCTTTTAATCTAATTGTTGCTCTTCTTTGTTGCAGCTGCATTGATCGTTGGTTTGAGGTGAATCGCTCTTGTCCCGAGCATCCAGGAGATTAGTAAATATCTCATTAGGTAATGAAGAAAGCACACAATTGGAATTGTGCACAAAGGAAATGCATAACAATTAAGCAAAGCTTATAGATATAGATATAGATATGAATATGTATTTGTACTTGAGTACTTGTAATGTAAATGTATCTGTTTGTCATGCATATGCATGGCCTGGCATTTGACATACATATACATATGAATACGTAGCCATGTGTCTATAATAATGCATCGCATTTGTATTAAAGTGCTCGTTAAGTGTCGTTTAAACGTCAAGTGTGCGGAGCTGTGCGTAAAGCGATCATAATCACGACTGGACTATAGACAACTGCTATACATTATATACAATACATATGCACTCATCTATATACATATTTATATAGTTAACTGATTTAATGATAGACAGCTGTGTTGACTTTATGAATGAAACTTTGAATCAATTAAAATATACTTATACTATTTTGTATAATTGCAGGCTAGCAAAGGAGAGGAGGGGCAGTTTTTTAAACGGGTAAGAAAGAAAGATGGAGAAATGGAGCACGGAGAAGGGGACGGAGAAGGAGAGGCTACCACAATCCGAGTTTGGATCGAGAAACATGATCGTTTGACCTACCGACCGTTGATGCTATCCCAAACAAACATACACAAATCAATTGAAACAAATTAATTAATTAATTAAACAATACAAAAAAAAACAAAAGAAAAATAAGATAAACGAAACCAACCAACCCACAAAAGGAAAAAGAAAAAACAAAGTTAGAAGAGTTGAAGATGAGGATGATAATGAAGAAGATAAAGATGTTAGTAGTTAAACGATGATGATGATGTTGATGATGATGAAAAATGAATGTAAAGCGAAGCAACCAACCAACCAACAAAAGAATGTCAACCAATGTGATGTTAAATTTTATATTTTGTACTATGGATATGATGTAATGATGTAATTGTAATGTAATGTATATGTATGTATTTATTATTTTAAACAAAACTAATATAGGATAAACACAACAACAACTACAAAAACAACTGATGAAACACTGACAAACACACACACACACAATATATACACCGACACAACACAAATACACACTATAAATAATTTATGCTTAATTAAAAACAACAAAAAGCAAAGCAACCAAAAACAATTACAAAAACAAAGGAAGAGAGCCTAATTTTAATTCAATTCTTAAATGTTTAATTTAATTTGTAATTTTATACTTGTCTTTTTTTTTTTTTACTTGTATATTTCCAAAATATTTTGCAATTTTGTATGTGTTTATCCGCATGTTCAACGCGTCATAAATAAGTTATTTCTATTTATATTATTTTTTATACAAAAAAAAACGTTTAATTTGTTATACCTGTATTCTGTTTGTATTGTTAATCTGACGAAAACAAAAAATTATTTTCAATCCTTCTGTAATGTGAAAATTCTGGTCAAACGAAAATGCTTAAGACAATTAATTAATTGTATTTTTCAAGTTTCAATGGCCAAAAGGGAGTTCCAGTCCTAGACATAAAAGAACTCCTATAAGCCACAAAAGATAATAAAAATAAAACACAAACTGTTAAGTACGTAGCTTACGAGCTGTGCCGTAAATATATATAAATAATAATGATTATGATTACTACCTAGTTTCTTATTATTATTTTGTTAATATTGATTGAATTTTCCTAAGCAGCAGCTGCTCTTGACGCAATATCGTTGACAACAGCTCGTTTTTTTGTAAATGATATAAATATATATATAAAAATAAATATATGTATACTTTAATATGATGTACATATATAAAACATATAATTGTATAACTATAACTATAGCGTTCCATAAAAGCTGACATTAACGTTAACTGAAATGAAACCGAATTCCCCAATTCCCTACACTACACTACTAAAACGAGCAATAGTTGAAGTTATCATTTCTACTCTTAACTGTTTGTAAGATATATTGATAATACCCCCAACAACACACACACACACACACACACACACACACATCCTACCCTGATAAAACAACAATTGTACGCGAAACCCAAAACGTTAATGTTAACTTGCAACAAATACCTAAAAGAAAATAAAAATAAAATAACAAAATGAATAGAAACATAGCAAAGATGATAAAATGAGCATTATCTGGTAATAAGTATGTCTTGATCCTATTAAGAACATTTAAAACTTTTTACACCCTATCCAAGCGAAAGAATAAAAAACAAAACAAAAGAAAAAATAAGATGAGATAAACATAAACGATAACGAATGATTACCAAGTAAAATGACAAGCGAAGAGAGAAAGAACGTGAGAAAGCAAATTGAGATAAAACGTTAGAAAATAAACGAGTGATTATATATAAATACATTCAAGTTGAATTTGTATTTTTATTTAAACAAAAACAAGTCTTTGGTTTCAAGTCCTTCCTGCTTAACTTTTAGATCTGGTAAACCTTAATTAATAGATTGTATACTTACCAAATAGTTAGAACATCATCTCCTAAAGCATCAGACAAAGTCCCTGGATTGAAACACATTTGATATTATTTATGACTCCAACATGAAGATCGCATTTAATCACCGCAACAAAAAAAAAAAACAAATTTAATAAAAACATAAATTTAAAAAAGGGCTGTAAAATTAACGTATCAAATTGAATTTAAAATCTTTGCAGTGCGTGTTTCATGGATATAATGCTTTGGATGTGGATCGATTAATTAATTATTTAGTATAATAGTAAGTAGGGCTGAGTGAAAGGCGTATTAAGAGTTTGCGTTTCTTTTTTTTGGGGGGTATTAACAATTAAAAACTAAATGAAAGCAATTTTGAACTTAAAAATTAATACAAATTACATAATGAGGAGATAGAGGAGATGGATGGAGACTTTAGCTTATCATCAACATTTTTGTATTCTATTTCGTTTTTGGAAAAGTGAAAATTACAAATGATACAAAGTTATTTTCGCTTACAATAAATGAAAAATTTGTAACGTGAAGCTGTGAAAACTGTTTCCAAGGCCTGTTGACTTGCTATATCTTTGATAAATTTCTTTTGTTTTTAACTAACATTTTCCTCATGTGCAGCCCGTGCTTGTTGTTGCTGTTGTTGTTGGCAGCGGGCGGATCACGCTGCCACACGCCGCAATCCACTTACGGTGCGGATTTGTGCACCCACACACAGATACTGATACAAATTGTGGGCGGGCATGGTTATGGGCGTGACGCATTGACATCTCTCATGTCTGAGCTCGAAAGCAACCGAAACGATATTGTCTTTGTGTCTTTCCATATTTTCAATTCATATTTTCATTTTTTTTTTGCTTGTTTTGTCGTCTTTAATCAACTATACTTTGGGGCGGATTGTACGTGGGGGGCGGGAGGATTGCGGGTTGCCATCCCGCAACGAGGACTTGCCACATACATCATATATATATATATATATATATATATATGTCTATGGTACATATGGCAATTAGTCCACGTCGATTCCCACTTTAGTAAGCCCCATCATAATGATCGTTATATGCGGATTTCTATGCCCCTTTTCTCTTCTTTGCTTATTTTTGTTGCCAATGTGCACAGTGGCACCGCCTCCGTTTCGCCCTAGACCCACGGCGTCCAGCCTTCATAGAGTACGGCCAAATTGTCCGGATTGGTTGCCTCGCGTATCACATAGTCAACCTGCTCGGCAACGGTGCAACGTTGATTGCTATCCGGATCGCGTCCCTCCAATTTCATGCGTATCTTCTTCCACACGGAGACGCCGTAAGCATTGCGCTTCTGCTCGTGCAGATTGGGAGCACCTAATGACAATGATAAATGAGAAATGGGATAAAATTCAGATACAGATATCAGAGTTGTGCCTATAAGCATTATCATTACTATTTAATAAGCATTAAAAAAAGAAGTGCTAATGAAATTTCACTTAAAAAAGTAGTGCTAGTGAAAAATTTTAATTACTTTTCAATTTCAATGCCAATCAAAATTTTTCAATTGGAATTAAGTGGTAATAATAGGAAAAAATTATTTTAAATAAAATAAATAATTATTTTTATGGAAAAAATTAAGTAATTTGAAAAATGTGGAAAATTGTTTTTCCGATAGTTTTCCCGATGTACGATAGCTTTATACGATAGTTTTTCCAATGAGCAAAAACAATGGAACTATCGTACAACGGTGGCCAAAAGTATTTTGGCGCCCTTTAAAGTTAGTTCTAGTTTGGTATAAATGGAAAGGTCTTTTAAAAATTGAAAAAAAAAAAATTTCAAATATCTCTTCGCTAGTATTTTTTAAAATTTTTTTTGTAAGTGGCGAAAAAAGCACTTTTTGTATGAAAATGAGGGAAAAGTGAATTTTTTACAATTTTCAAAAAAAAATTTTTTTTTAAATCGAGGAAAAAAGTTAAAAAAGTTGACGTTTACAAATATTCTAAAATTTCAATGGGTACCTAATAGGTTAAGAAAAGTATTCCATCATTCGAAAGGAATTCAAAAGACCTTTCCATTGATACCAAACTCTTCATGAAGTAAGTTCAAAATTTGGCTAGAACTAACCAAAATACTTTTGACCACCGCTGTATATATCGGGAAAACTGTCGAAAAACTATTTTCCACAATTTTCTAAATTTATTTTCCACAATTTTCTAAATTTTTTTTTCCATTTTTCTAAATTATTCCAAATTTTATTTTTAATTTTTCCAAAAAATAATTAAATATGTTATTTAAAATATTCTTTTCCTCTAATTATTTAAAGTAATGCTAGCTGAAAAATTTAAATTGTCTTTAAAAAGTAAAAAAGTAATTAAGTAATTAAAATTTTTCTCAGTAGCACAACTTTTTTCAATGTTAATTAGGAACATCTCTGACAGTTGTGTAGATATTTAAAAGAGACTGTCGCTCACCTTTGCTGTGAGCAAACGTTTCGTAGGGCAGCGAATCGCTGTCCGCCGAATGCTGCAGAAACTCCTCGACGCTGCGAAAGAATTCGTCCACATCACGGTTAGCCATATTTTGTATCTGCTGCAGCTGCTCTTGCCAATTGGCCAGCATCTCTGGCTGCAGATCTCGGCGCTCGCTGCTCAGTTCCTTGCGCATGTCCAACAGTCGCTGGAAGAAGTTCATCAAGGTGCGCTGGGAGTCGCGCACATGGCCACAGAGAAGCTGCACATCCAATGGCACCAGCTTGCCCTGATCCTGCTGCTGATCCTCCTGCTCGGCGCAAAGAGAGCGCAAATAAACACGCGGCATATTGTCCTGTTGACGCTGCAAAGGATGTTAACTTATAGTCAATAAATAAGAATTCCAGACATTTAATCCTACCTGCATGTCCTTGAGCATGCTGCAGATGAGTCTGTGATGGGTCTGCTGCTCGCACTCGAGCGTCGCGATCTCGCGCTGCACCTTGCAGGTGTAATCCTCGAGCAGTGCCTGGACATTCGTCAGCCAGCTGTGATCGATGGCCCCTTCGGGATCGAGCAGCTGGACAATTGCCTGTTCCACATCGCTGATGCGAGAGTTGCTCGCTTGCCATTGAGCATGGGCTTGTAGCCATTGGTCCATGTTGATGAGCATCTGTTTCTGCTGCTCCTGGCTTATCATGCCCGTCTGCTCGACGCTGCACAGGGCATTGGCGCACTTGCTCAGCTCGTTGATGAGCTCCAGCTGATCGCTGGCCAATTGACGCTGCAGTTCCTCGTTCCTCAGCAGACTGTCGATGTGGTTGCGATTCCAATTGCTGCGCTGACTCTGCAGCTGCTCCAGCTTGGACTCCAGTTGAAGCTGCAACTGCTGCATTGCCTCCGAGCTCTTGTCCAGCGTCTGCCAGTTCTCATAGATCGCTTCGCAGAGCTTCTGTCGACTGATGATGTGACCACAGGGCAACTCCGTGTCTAACAGATCTCCGTAGGCCCAATGATGAGCCGATGCGATCAACGTCTGTGTCTCGATCTTCTGATTGAGGAACGCAATCTCGAACTGCTGCTGCTGCAGTGACGCCTCCGACTGCAATGCTGCAAAGAGCCCATCGCACAGTTGACTCACATCCTCGCCGCCTCCCAGATCCTGGCAGCGTATCCCACAGCCCGTGTAGTAAACATACGATATCAGAGACACCAGTCCCACGATGTAATCCGACTGCAGGCGCTGCACAAGTCCCTGCACCGGAATGGCCATCAGACGCACATCGTAGCTTCGGCTCTCCCTCAGAGTCTGCAGCACCAGCTCGAAGAAGAGTCTCTCGTTCAGCTGCGTTCTGCCCAGCTTTAGTATATTCAAGTCCTGTGGAACAATTAAAAAAAGTGATGAAGTGAGTGATCTCTTCGATTAACGCCATATTTAATTATTTAATATGATGTGCATTTAGGAATTCGAGTGCCAACTGAATTATTTATAAATCTTTTCAATTCTTTCATTTTAATCTGCTTGTCTCTATAACAGGGGTGCCCAAAGCTGCCTTATGGATGTGCACGCACCAATACAAATAAAAAAATGCGCACGCACACATGAAACGAAAATAATTTTTTATATCAATGTGTACACAGAAAAAAATAGGAACATGTTTCTTCAAAAATAAACACACGCATCACACGTTTCACAACGAAGTAAACTTCATCTTTTTCGGTGTACACCAAACTATAAGACAACGAAAAAATACATTCGGATTAGAAAAAGCAAAACGATGCATTGCAATTGTTTTTGTTTTGCCAGCAACGAAGGTCGACGGAAAGCGGACAGTGAAAAATTTGTTCTTGTTTTGCCAGCAACGAAAGTTGACCGAAAGCGTAATGTTCAAAATTTGTTTGTGTAATTTGCAATGTGCGCCAGAAGCTTACCAGTGTGTATTCTCACGCACTTCCCATATCCTATGTGTAAGACAAAAACAAATGTGCTCTGTGTGCATAGGCGCTGGGCATCCCTGCTCTATAACAACCCAGAATCTCTCTATTCTTCAACCTTTTTTATTTCACTAGATACAACTTTCTTTCTGTTCACTAAGTTTTCTTAGTTTTTTTGTCGAGGTTGTAAAAAACTTGAAATCCAAAAATAAAATGATTAAACAATATGTCACGCATTTCCACTCTCGTATCTCCCACTTCCGACAATATACATACGATTTTCAATTTCTTTAAACAAACTAATCTAAGTTAAAAAATCTAATTATAATTATATAAAAACATTATAACTTTTACTGTGCAACGGATAGAGTTGAAGGCCTAATTAGCTGCTAGTACTTCCTGAAATCGGTATTGCCTCTACTAGATTTACTACTCCATATTGTATTTAATTTAATAAAATACAAAATTTATAAATTTTGTATTATTCTTTTTCCTCTCCCCATCTCAGTTTTCCCATTCTCCTTTCTCTCTCTATCTCTCTATTTCACTTTCTTGATCACTGATTATATCCGATCTGATCTATCCATCTGTCTTCTTTATTCACTGTCTCTCCTTTATTCTACACATGTCTCTAAAGTTGTGATTATATGTACATACATCTCCATATCTATTATTTCATTTATTATAAAACTTGTTTAACTTTTGTTAACATAACTATAATTCTTTTCTTGTCTCTCTCTATTAATTAATTATATTAATCTTTACTTGGATTTGCATCACTACGACTTACCATGCATTGTTGAGACTGATCGGGATCGTCGTCAATGATCAGCTTGATGATGCGCGTAATCCTCTCCAGAGCCCGGACGAGCTGATTGAACTGGGCATGGGCCGGCTGCAAGGACAACAGAAACTGTTGCTCCGCAGTCAGCGGCATTGTCTGCTGCTGCTGTTGATCCTGTTGCTGCCTCACAAGCTGATTGTATCGATCTTCCAGCGATTCTGGACTGAGTTGGAGCAGCGTCTGCAAATGATCCGAGCTGGGACCGAGGAGCAGCAGGCGGAAGATGCTGGCGGGCACTTCAAGCTCAAAGCAGTGCTGCAGCTGGACGAGAGCAGTCAGTGCCTCCTGCAGCTGCGTCAACTGGTAATTGGCCTGCTCCAGCGGCTCCACAGCCCCCTGGCACATGGAGCGAACCAGCTGAATAAACTGCAACTGTTGTTGGCCCAACTTGGTGTTCTGTGCCTGCAACGCGGACTGTTCGTAGTCACCGAAGACACTGGTGGCTCCGTCCAGGGTGCGAACGAGGGCGGCATTCAGCTGGGATTGGCTGCAGTTGCTCTGCCCGATGGCGGCGAGCAGAGAGTGCGAGGGTGAATGGGATTGGGCCACAGCCTGATCGTTGGCAAAGTGCTGAGTCAACTGATGCAGCTGACAGTTGAGATCCATCCAGACGGACTCCAAGGTCTCAGCCGCACTCAGTTTGCCATCCTTATCGATGGGCGTCATAGTCTGGGAGCTGCCAGCGTCTGCATTCTGCAAATATCCCGCAAAGCTGTCGTGGAATCTCACATAGACATTGTCCCGATGACGCTGCTCCGGATAATATGACATGATGGCCGCATATTGCAGCATGTGCTCCACACACTGCAGTCCCAGATCGCTGAGACGCCCGAACAACTCATCGATTTGGCTGCGCGTGTTGTCGTAACCCTCCAGCGTCTTGGCCGGCAGATGTAGCTGGAGCACGTCGACCAAGGCCAGGTACTCACTGTGCCAACTGCTGCCCTCGAGCTTGAACTGAATCAAGCGGACATTGAACTCCGCCAGCTGCTGTTGCTGCAGACACTTCTCGTAGCGGGACAGCAGGAACTGCACCATCTCGTAGTCCACTTGCCGCAACGTCGCCTGACTCGCCAGCGCCTCCGTGTGGCGTCTCTTGGCGACATAGCGCGGCGATGCCGTGTTGAAGCTGTGACTCTCGATCGCCGATCCCAGCGAACTGATCTCGGATATCAGCGCACTTCGCTGATTCAGATTCACCAGCTCCTGCTCGCTGGTCAGACGCTGAGCCTGAATCTGCTGCAACTTCTCAATCTCTCGCGACATGTCCGACAGTTGAGCCAGCATTTCTGGTCTGTAAGTTGAGCAAGAAAAGAAGATTGGAGAATTTGGGAGTAAATAAATTTGAAAAAACACTGTTAACGACTCTTATCTGAACTATTCACGGCTTACAAGAACAAAGCCTTTAGACTCTACTCTTTATATTTGGAAACAAAAGGAATTTCAGCAGCTGTAAATGACTCTCCTATGAAATGTTTACGCTCGGTAACATGACAATAACTGCTACTTATAACAGAGAAAATACGGCTAACGACTCTGTCGTGTTAATAAGAGCATTGTTAAGGTGGGTTCTCACTGCTGCACAATGTGAAATCACATTTTTTCATGCTTTGTGATGATTTGCAGAATACGTCAAAGTGTTTACATTGGAAACACAAAATTTGTACTTTACAAAAATGTGGAAAGCCTTGTGAAAAGTCTTGTGAAAGCCTTCAATGTAAACACTACCAGTCAATGTAAAGAGCATCGCAAAAAATCAAAAGGAATCATAATGTTCACAAAATGTTCGCAATGGAACAATAACAAGTTCCACAAAATGAATAAAAACAAAGAAACGTCGCTTTCCAATTGTCCTCCAATAATAAAGATTTAATTTCTTTAAACAAATTTTAATGAGTAATTCAATCATCGCATGTTTCTGGAATAATGCCATTGACCATTCTGAACTCGTATGAGGGGCTCGTCATGCTTGATCCAGAAGCTATGTAAATACCGCAGAGTCACCGGAAGTCTCGCCTGGTGAAATTGGTTCGCGAAAATTTGTTGTCTTCTTCTTGATTAGTGGAGTTACCCAAAAAGTGAGCTGGTCGAACGTTGCTCCGTCCATCCGCAAATAATTTCTGAATTTGAACGGAAGACTTCGCAGCTCTCCCGTTAGCTTGGCATACATTCCCTCTTTCTCACGAGTCAAATTCATTTCATCGATCCAGCAACTGCGCTTTGCCTTGGGTTCATCATCGATGTCTTCTAAAAGCCACAGCCCAATGACCGCCAAAGCAGCAAGCTCAGTTTCATCTTGTGAATTCATTTCTTTTTTAAAAATCACAAACAATGTTAAAGTTCCGAAAAACAACAAATAAAATTTTAGCTTTGACGTTCACAATGTGTGGAAAAACCAATTTGCTCGATGTGCTTTCACAATGGGATTGGGCTCATTTGAGCTGCTTCAACTTTAAAAGGAGTTAACATAGTTTTCAACAAAATTGTGTCAATCTTCTTCGCAAAAAATTTTTAACAGAATGTGAAAGTGGTGTTTTCATTGAAGTGTCACATTTTTGTGACTTCACAATTTTGTGACAATGTATTTAGTGTTCACATTGCCTTGTGACGTTGTGAACAGCTTTGTGCAGCGTTTGTGAAGCGTTTGTGACGCAGTGAGAACCCACCTTTAGGGATAAGTCTAAAGGTGGGTTCTCACTGCGTCACATACGCTTCACAAACGCTGCACAAAGCTGTTCACAACGTCACAAGGCAATGTGAACACTAAATGCATACTCACAAAATTGTGAAGTCACAAAAATGTGGCAATCCAATGTAAACACCACTTTCACATTCTGTTAAAAATTTTTTGCGAAGAAGGCTGACACAATTTTGATAAAAATTATGTTAACTCCTGTTAAAGTTGAAGCAGCTCAAATGAGCCCAATACCATTGTGAAAGCACATCGAGCAAGTTGGTTTTTCTACACATTTGTGAAAACATAAACGTCAAAGTTAATATTTTATTTGTTGTTTTTTCGGACCTTTAACATTGATTTTGATTTTTAAAAAAGAAATGGATTTACAAGATGAAACTGAGCTTGCTGCTTTGGCGGTCATTGGGCTGTGGCTTTTAGAGGACGACGATGATGAACCCAAGGCAAAGCGCAGCTGCTGGATTGGCGAAATAAATTTGACTCGTGGAAAAGAGGGAATGTATGCAAAGCTAACGGGAGAGCTGCAAAGTCTTTCGTTCAAATTCGAAGCAATTGAGCTACAACTTGCTTCCTTGGCCCCCCGGTTCTAGTAGTTTTCACTACATACATTCCAGAGGCATTCTGACTCCTCCACAGCTTCAATTAGCTTGTGGATTGAATCAGAATGCCACTGGATTGTAACCTGACGTCCACGGCTGTTTATCTTCTCCATATTAATTATTTTTAAAAAATGCAACCTTTTTAATAAAAGGACATGTGCAAAGTGACATTTCTTTGTTTTTATTCTTTTTGTGGAACTTGTTATTGTTCAATTGCGAGCATTTTGTGAACATTTTGATTCCATTTGATTTTTTGCGTTGCTCTGTCACATTGACTGGCAGTGTTTACATTGAAAGCTTTCACAAGTCTTTTCACAAGGCTTTCCACAATTTTGTGAAGTACAAATTTTGTGTTGCCAATGTAAACACTTTGACGTATTCTGCAAATCATCACAAAGCATGACAAAATGTGATTTCACATTGTGCAGCAGTGAGAACCCACCTTAAGTCTCAGAGAGAAATGAATTTATAGACTCACAGAGGGAACTTAACAGAGGGAACTTCTAAGTGCTTATGACTTTCCAATGAAATGTTAACGCTCGGTAACAGATAATTGCAATTACATGGTGGTACAAAAAAAAAAAACAAATACAAAACTTCTGGGATGGGACATAGCGATCTACAACCTAGTAGGTATAGATAAATACATTTTTTTTTGGCATACTAGAACTTTTTGGTGCACACCGAAATTTTAAATTACGGTAAGAAAAACCGTTTTCCGTACATACGCTCATTAATGTGCTCATAGCTTCGTCAAATATTCACAGATTTTCATTTTAACGATTCTGGAAAGATGAAACTTAGGTATTTAACCGTGCCATACTTGACTTAGCAGGTTTTAATTCCCTTATTCGAGTATTTTCTATGTAAACAAAAAAATTTTTTTTGTTACATTTTTTGACTTTGGTTATTTTTTTGAACAATATTTTATTTGAAGCCCCTTAAATTTGTATTATTATTAAAAAAAGAGCACATTTCACGAGTAAAACGTGTGTTGCAACGTGTGTTTTCAAAAATCGGGCAATAATTAGCAAAGCCATAATAGATTTTCTGAAACAAAATTGTTCAATATGTTGATATTCGCGCCATTTTTGCCCAATTTTCCCCTCCCCTCATATTCCATTTGTAGTTGCGTTGTTGACAAAACGGAGTATTTTTCCATGACTTTTTCTAAAAAGTTGAATAGCGCAGTTAAATATTACAATTATTTTAATAAACTAACAAGCAGAAGACGTAAAATTAAATGTTTCTAAAAATTGCATACCAAAAGTAAATTGCTTTCTACAAATTTAACTTATTAATTTACGTTTAGTGTACAGTAAAGTCGATAAAAACGTAAAAATCCATATATTTTTACATGTAGCTCCCTCAATATTTATACGAAATTTCAATACAATTTCAATATAATACACCTTCAAAAAAGTGTTACTTTTGAATTTAGTTTAAGACATAGGATTTTTGTACTCTATCAACCTTGAAAAACGGCCTTTTTATCGTCATTTAATATTTCGATGTGCAACAAAAAATTCTAGTATGCCACAATGTTATTGTACATTTAACTTTATCTACAACCTACGTTATGTCGCATCCCAGAAGTTTCTTGACCGTGTTATTGCTAGCGTATCTCATAACAGAGAATAAACGGTTAACGATGAGGAAACTTTAATTACTGTTAACGACTCGACTCTGTTAGTCACAGAAGATGGATAAATTTAGTTACAAGAGCTCTAGCAGATTAGTGTTGCCAGATTAGAGTTTAAGCTTTTAAGATTTCAACTACTGTTAATGACTCTCATAATTGCTTTAAATGTCAATAGAAACTTGTTTAAGTACTGTTAAGTACTGTTCTAATAATTTGTAACATATAAGTTACTGTTAATGGCATTACTTCTGTACAGTGATCGCATTAATTAAAAATACTCCTACCTGACGCTCTTAGTGTTGATAAGTAGTTTCTTCAACACTTCTCAAATTTAGTTTTATTGAATTTTATTGACTTACTTATATTTGGACCAAAACTTCTGGCATTGCTTCAGTTTGCCCACAAAGTGTCGCCTCTTGGCATCCCAATCCTGTAGTTTATTCTTGGACTTGTCCTTTTTATGGCACTTGATCTCATTGGAGGCAGAGGCTGAAGCAGAGGGCTTCGCATTTATTGACCGTCGCAATGCGTTGGCATCGTCATTAACAGTCCAATCGACCAGGGGATCGTAGACGAAGGCCTCCAAGAGGGTGAGCAATGTCTCCCGCTCCTTACGCATCACCTTGAGAACATACTCACAGCCGAGACGAAAGGCGCCCTGAAAGTAGAAAGTAATACAATCGAATATCATATATTATGTGTATATAGCAGACAGATATGTATGTTATATGGGTTATAGATCATTAACAGACTCGTAAATAAATGAGGGGGAAAACTCAAATCTTGTTTATCTTTACTAGGCGTATCTAACAGATACAAATTGTACACATTGCCATTGTCACAGTCGTAAAGCGGCAGACAAACATTTTTATATAGAACAACTGCTGATTTTATATGATATCGTATAACGCTCTCAACACTGTTGTTTCAGTGTTGTCCACTACAACTGTTTTCCCTCCTTAACATGTCTTTTTTTTAGGTTTATGTGAGTGAAAAACGATCAAGTACGCTTCGAAATTTAAACAAATTGAAAATAAATCTACATTTTGTAATCCCTAGCGATAAATAATCGAAATATAAATTAATACGATCTCTAGTAATAATTGATCGATAACATCGTAAGTTGCAAAATAGCTTTGTATTTATACTAACTAAATTTAGCTACTTTTCCGCCAAGTTTCCCGCTAAACTAAAAGCTCAACACTGACGTACACTCATAGATGTAGTTGATAGTATAGAGTTATGCCCAGATATATTTACGATTGCCCCTAATCGATGTTTACAAATGTTGATTGCACACTCGCACATTTTAACTTTGAAATTGTGCGTAATTTGTGGCTGTTTTTGCTGTTTGATTTTCTGTCGTGGGTTTTTGGGGGTCGTATAAATGATAGCGCATCAGATATTACTCATACGATTGATATACATACTAGATAATATAATTTTGTGCAAACAAATCTAGAAACATACGGAAAAAAGCTCAAAGTCATCCGAGAGTTACAAACCTAAGTACAAAACAACAAAAACAAAAGGAACTAAAAAAAAAAACACAAATCATATCATTTGACAAATACGTGTAAGCTCCACGGCTCACAGTGGGTTAACTTTGAAGAGCTATAAATAAGTGCACCTATGGATATAGAGATACCTGCATACGTAGCCAAAAATCCATTAGATTGTTAGCCATGTCATGTTGTGGCATTAGAGATGGATCGTGTTTTCATGTTGATGTGAGATACTTAAAAAGTTTTCTATTTTGTGAGCTGACATTGGACAGTTTTTTATATAGAAACTACTTTGCATATACTATTGATATCTGTACATGAAATGTTCATGCCCACTTACAAATGTAATGTATATATGTATGTATGTTAAGTGGCTTAAAACTCATTCGATATATTGGACGGATTTAGATGGCAAAACTATTCAGATTTTTTGAGATACAAATGCCAATAAAATCAAATAATCGATCAATGAGTCAATCAGGACTCAGTTTAGGAAATTTATATTGAATCCCTACTTATAAATCAGATTACTTTATTTATTTTCCTCGTTGTAAATCTTTATATTTGATGACTTATTAGTTAGCTTAGCGTTGTGCTTTTTTAAATCGTTATATTTCAAAGAGATTATTGAAATAATTTTTTTAATTTTTTGCAATATCAATCGTTACTCTTAATTTCTCATAAAATTTAACTCAATGAAAGCTATTAACAATTGTCAAAGAGAATTTTGCAATCGAAATTGAACGATTAAAATTATCAGGGGTGCCACAGAATTCGCTTTCGTTTGAATTTTACTTAAATTTCATAAAAATTTAAGTGAAATTCAAGCGAAAGTGATTTCTGTGGCACCCCAGTATATTTGCGATGATAATCACAAAAGGAATTCAGCACGCACCCATCTCTAGGGGAGATAGAACCCCCCGAGGAGCCTAAAATTGTAGAGTAGGTCGACCTAACAGTATACTCTACCCTAGAGATGTTAAAATACACAAAAAAAAAACAACAAATCGATTTGTTCGATCATTTTTTGTTGACGATATATGGACAACTCGGTTTTTTGTTTTGACCAATTTAAAATTACGATTTAAAGCTCGATCCATAATTTGGACCTAGGTACATAACTACTCTGACCAAATCCGTAGGTTAGACTTGATCGTTTAAGAGATCGTATCGACTGATTTTATTTTTGACGAATTTAAAATAACGATCTAAAGCTCGATCTATAATTTGGACTTATGTACATGGCTACTCTGAACAAAACTATAGGTTAGACGTGATCTTTTAAGAGATAGTATCGACTGAGTTTTAGCGTATGATTTAATGTGTCGACGGCTTATCGACGGATTGCGTTTCTCACGCTGGATCTGTCGAGCTGTTATCAGTTATCAGTTGGGGCACTGGATAATAATGCTGCCGATGGCGATGGTGAAGCGAAACGTAAACAAACGACGCCCACGAACGAGTTGCAGTTTGTGTAGTTGTAGTTGTAGTTGGTAAATGGTAGTTGGTTTCGCAGTTGCAAAGTCCTTGCCCCATGTGGTGGCCTGGCCCATCATGATGGTGCTAATTGTGCTGGTGGTCTAGACCCGCTGGCAGATTGCTAACCACTGGCACTGTGTGCGTTTCGTAGTCGCGCTTCGAAATTCGAATTTCGATTCATTATTTTCTCTTTTTTTTTTGCGCACAACGTGATTTCCAACAGCTGCTGACGTGAGTGTGTGTGTGTGTGTGCGATAGAGTGTGTGTTGTGAGTGTGGGAGATTCCCAGCTCGTCAGTGTGGGCGCAATGACCATCGAGGATTATCAGAATATTTGGCTAAAGCTAACTTCAATCAACACAACGACTACAGTTCAATTAACCGATATCACAATTGATCCAGCATTCACAACTGACGACATCTCCTCTCCATCGCCGTTGGAGGAGGAGCAACACTTCGGCGCCGCTCTCCTGCTCTGGATGATCATCAATGCCATCATCTTTGTCTTCATTTTGGGCGGCAACATTCTCACAATTGTCGCGGTTCGCACCTGTCGCAATCTTCGCTCGGTTATCTCCAATTTATTCATCCTCTCGCTGGCTGTCTCCGATTTTATTGTCGGCGTCGCTTTGCCCTATCATGTGGCCTTCTACATGGGCATGGGCTACAATCTTGGACGGTTGCGTGGCCTATGCCTGCTCCGGTTCTTCCTCTTCATCTACGCCTGCTGCGTCTCCATTCTGACCCTCATCTCCATTGCCGTGGATCGGTATATTGCGGTCATGTATGCTCTGCACTACAGACGGTAAGTCTCACGGGATAGAGAAATACAGATCTTAGACATCCCTTTCTTTAAAGTCTTTCTTTTCCTTCCAAACAGTGTCCGTTTTTCTTCAGTTTCTCCTGGTTTTCTTGAATATGATTCTTACATCCTTTTTTATATTTTTCCCTCATGATCTATAATTTCATTTCTTTTATCTTTCTACTCTAGCTTTAAGTAGCTGTTTTTCATCAGTTTTAGCTAATTATTTCTTTTACTCTGTTTTCTTTATGTATATTTTCCGTTATATGTTGAAGTTTTACTTCTATTTTTATTTCAATTCTAGCCTTTCATGTCCTGATTTTCAGTTTTCCTTCCGTCTTTCCATCCGTATCTCTTTAGACTTTTTTTTTCTATTTCATAGCTTCTTTTGCTTTTCACTCTGATACGAATACGAAATGATTTCCTTCTTAAGTTCTCGAGCTCACTTTATACTGTAGATCTCCGAGGATCTTTGTCCATGTTTTTTATTTCATTCGAAGAATACAAAATTATCCTTTTTCATATTTCTATCTTCTTTCTTTCTGCATCCTACTTGACTTTATTATTTTCTTCACTAAGGCTCTTTCTTTTCCTTCCCTATATACAGTCAGTCAATAAAGTTTGTATGCACTCTAAATTAGTCAAAAAATTTAGATGCAGGTTTCTTAAATTAATATTATATTCACTTAAATTACTTTTGAATGAATCAAAAATATCTTAAACCCATTACAAATTTTTAAATTTTGTAAAAGTCTACTTTTTTAACTTTTTTCCCCGGTCTCAAACAAGAAAATGTTTTGATTTTTTATGATTTTTTAATAATTGCTAAAAACGAATATTTTAACCCATTTTTCCTCTTTATCATACAAGAAGTGAATTCTTTTTTTTTTTTTTTTTTGCTATTTTCAAAAAATTATAAAAAATACTATCAAAGAGATTTTTTAAATTTTTTTTTTGCAGTCACTCTCAGAATTTTTTGAAGAATTTTTTTGCATCAAAATATTTTTTTTATTAAAATCGAGGAAAAAAGTGGAAAAAGTAGACGTTTACAAAAATTCGAAATTTTCAATGGGTTAAAAAAATGTTTGTATCATTCAAAAGGAATTTAAGTGAATATAATATTAATTTAAGAATTCTGCATCTAAACTTTTTTTATACAAAAATTTGACTAATTTAGGGTGCATACAAACTTTATTGACTGATTGTACATATTTGAGGACATTAATGATATCAAATTAAACCCAACAAATTTTCTCTCATTGCAACAGTTATATGACGCGTCGTGTGGCATACTTGATCATCACTTGCAACTGGTGTGTGGGCGCCTTGGTGGCACTGATACCCATCTTCTGGAACAAGTGGTCCGCATCACAGGGCTGTGAGTTCGACGAGGTGCTGTTGCCCTGGTACGTGGCAGGGATAATAACGCCCGGATTCGTGATCATCTGGATCTGTATGCTGATCTTCTACTGGCGCATCATGCGGGAGGCATCCAAGCAGGCCCAGAGATTGCGCCAATGCGTCGTCTACAACACGCACAGCAGCCACAGCATGCTGCATCCGGACTGGAAGAGTGTCCAGATTGTGGTGTTCATCATGGGCTGCTTCACCATCTGTTGGCTGCCCTATTTCAGTGTGGCGATCGCGCAATTGTTTCGCGTCTGTCGCAGCAACTCGATGATCTACAAGTCGGCCTTCTCGCTGGCCATCGCCAACTCGGCCCTCAATCCCATCATCTACTCATGGAAGAACGCGGGCTTCCGACGCGCCTTCGCCCAGACTCTCTGTTGCAAGTCCGCCAGCTGTTGTCGCGTCGATCCCGATGTCGAGCTGCATCTGCCCTCGGATAGCGTCAAGCAGCGCATCGATAGCAACAACGACAGCAGCTACAAGGCAGCTATAAAGCCCACTAAATCTATTAAATCTATACAAAACATCTCAACTCCTTGCCAAGGAACGCAATAAAATAAATAAACAATAATCATAGAACAAAAAAAAACAAAAACTCGTTTGTGTCAACTCTCGGGAATAGCTTCAAGGAATTTCAGTATTCAGAAACATTTTAAATCTTAACCCTTTAAGGATTATCGATAGAGCTGTTGGAGAAATCCCTAGGGAAATATGATATGGACTTCACGTGGAATCCCTTCTAAACACATTTTAAGTTGCCTTCTCGAAAATCAAATCAAATCCCAGTTTTCATAACTTTGTCAAAACTGATCCGATTTCCAAGCGGAGCGTCATTGTAATCATGGTTTGGCTTCTAAATTAAATTAATTAATTTCGCAAAAATGATTCTTTATCTCAGGGTATAGATTTTTAAGCAAAAGATCCCTTTTGTCTATTTGGGAAATTAAAAATTATACAGGGGTGCCACAGAATTCGGTTTTGCTTAAATTTCTCATCAATTTCATTCCGCTGTGCCACAGGCCAACTCGCTGAATAATTTGCGCGGAACAAACTAGCGCTAAATCCGCTGGCGTCCGATGCTGCCACCTAGTTCGATTTAGATTTTCGAAGTCAGGGGCAGTGATGCCACATTTTTTTTTAGTTAGAATTTGAAGTAAGGTATTTAAGAAATATATATGGAACAACTTCTGTTTTGTTTAAATTAAACATTCAAAATAATAGATCTTTTGAGATAAAACCAGTTTTACCGCAAAATTTTTTTACTTATTGTCCAATTTGTGAAAACACTTGTCACGAAGAGTTGCCAGACTAATGGCAGACAGTTGCTAGAGTTGTCGAGTAACTTTTATTTTCTCGCGCTATTTATGTTTTATTTTTTTTAGCTAAACGAAATCAATTATTATATAAATAAATTTATTATATAAATTAAATAAGAAAAAAATTAGAAACATATTGCTCTGCAATAATAAACTTAAAAATGTTGCTAAACAAACCATTGGGTAATTTAATCTGAGAAGGTGTCAGCCCTTAGCAGTCTAGTTCGAAAAGGTTGGTAAAAATGTTAAAAACAAAAATGAAATCTCTCGACGTTCTGTGGCACCTCGGAAATTTCCGTGCGGAAGTGCTTTCTGCGGAATTCTATTTCGCTAGTGATTTCTATTGTACCCCTGATAAATCCGTCATATTTAACTCTGCAATTGAGCTACGATTAATTGTCGATTGTCCATGAAAATCGATTGAATTTACTTGACTCTGAATCAAAAAAGATTATCGAGTTAAAGTACTTGAAAATCGCTTAAGCAGAAATCGAGTTGTCGATCATTCGATGTATTTTTACATCACTAATGCGAACCCATATCAGCCACAGAAAAGTAAGGAACTTTGAGAGTATGGTAAGAGACACGGGGGATCCTAGAAGAACGTTAAGGTGTTAAATTTTAGACCTATTTTTAGCACCTCTTCGTAGATAAAAAGACCAAGGGCCTTAAGCCTGTAGTAACTATAGAATGTCCTATTAATCTCAAGCACCAAGATCTCATGATAGATATAGGAAACAAAAATTGATTTGGAGACTTACCTCGACGCCGGTTACGCCCAAGGCATGGACCATGTTCTGTGTGAGGCGGAAGGGGACGCGCTCGGGGATGCGAAGGCTGCGTCCCTTTTCGAAGCAGACGTTGTAGTCGATGTGGACGATGTCGCCGCTGCTGAGATTGATGAGCACGTTGTCCAGATGCCGATCGCCCAGGCCGATGACGTAGCCAATGACGGACATGACCGCCATGCAGCTTGTGTAGCGTCGCACCGACTGACGCCACTCGGCGGAGCTGCCCGCCTGGCACCACAGCTCCCTGGCCAGCAGATCTCCGGGCGTCTCCTGCGTGAGCTCGGCGAGAACCTGTCGCAGTGCGGAAAGCGGCCACTGACGACGCGGATCGGTGACGAGCATGTTGTGCTTGGCCAGCAACGGCGACAACTTGTTGTAGAAGAGATCGGTGAGGCGTCGCGACGAGGCGGCCGTGGCCGGCTGCGGCTGGCGCTGCTGCCACTTCTTGTAGAGGGCAAAGAGGGGCGTGACTCCGTCCACCCAGCTGATCAGACCCGACTGGGGACCCAGCGGAATCACGGAGTAGTGATGGGCGCGATAACAGTTTTGGGGCGTGTCACTTTTGCACGCCATGATGGCATTGGAGATGGACAGGAATTGCATGATGCGCTCGTCGAGATGCAGATCCTCCAGGCCCTTAAAGAGGAACGTGTACTTCTGTCCATTGTTGCCATAGAAGGCGACCTTCTTGGGCTTCGTTTTCGTGGGCAGAATGCAGACCGTGCTCTCCACACTCTCAATGTAGACGGGCGGCTGCTGTTCATCGTGGGCATCCAGGCCCGGCATCGAGATGCGCATGCGTCCAATCTCGCACAAAACTGGACTGATGCTCTGCATCTTCAGGGTGCTGCTCGTGCCACGCAGCATATTCAGCTGGAGCACATGATAGAGCTGCTTCAGTTTGTCCCAGGCCTCCGGATAGGGTCGTTGACGCAGTGCCTCCACTGTGGCCTTGATGGCCGCCTCAAAACGTCGCTTGAAGCTCCGCTCATAGCTCGTCTCCGGCTCGCGGGCGGTAAATGCCATCAATGCCTCCAAGTCACTGAGCAACTGTGGACGCCAGCTGTTGAAACGATTCTGTTTGCCCTCATGATCATCCGGCTTGAATTCACTGGCCAGGGCATTGACCCGACCCACATAGCTGTTGTAGATGTGGGCGAGGGAGTGAATCCAGTACTCGTCCCACAGCAGACAGACGCGACGCAGCTCCTTGACCAGCAGCTGGACGTGCTGCACCACCTCCGGCGACTGCTTGGACAGGGCACCGAGGAGACAGGCATAACAGCTGCTCGAGGTGCTCGAGGTGATCTCGGTGGGAGTCGTGTTCGTCGTGCTGGTGGTCAGTGGCAGTGGTGTCACTTGCAGTTCACGATTGGCCCCGACCACAGCGGGAAACGTGACCAGCTGCGGGCAACTCTCCGCCAGGCGACAGAGCAAGGCACAAACACTCTTCCGCACATACGGCTCGTGGTGATTGAGGCGACTAAACAGCTGTGGAATGATCACCTTCCAGGGCCCAATGGGCGTCGTCTTCAAGCCCTGTTCCAGCACCTCCTGCAGGCCACTGGCGTGCTTCACAATCAGGCGGAGCAGACGCAGTGTGGTCGTCACCATGTTGTTGTCATCCACATGGAAACGTTGTTGCTCCAGCCGACTTGGCGCACTGCCCGCCTTGAGGCTGAGATAATGGAAGTAGGCACGTGCCGCATCCTTGTAGTAATCGAAGGTATTGGCGATGGCACGTCGCCAGATCCGCATGATCCCCTCCAGCACGCTGGCGGGCTTGTCCGCCAGACAGCTTAATCTGCGCAGTCGCAGCTCACACTGGGCATCCGCCAAGGGTAGCTCCTGCTCCGCCTCCGTCTCCACTTCCTCCTCACAAATGCTGCTCGATTGCTGCTCCATGCGCAGCGCCTGCAACAGTTGCTGCAACGTCTCGCCATCCAGCGGCGTCGTCTGCTTGCCACCCAGCGCCTGGCCAATGGCCGCCACATCCGCCTGGGTCAGCACACAGCCACTGTCCACGATCTTCTTGCCCCAGCGATAGCACCAATTGCCATAGGCAATCAGCGCATCCTCGTTATCCGGACGCTGTTGCAGGCTGGCATTGATCAGCCGGGCCACCAGACGTTCGCCATGTGGCAGGGCCATCGGCTGGGCGGTGCAACGTGTCAGGCTGCACTCGGGGAGTTGTTCCAGCAGCTGTTGCAGCTGTGGCGACAGATTCGTGGCCAGACCACAGCAACTTCGCGCCGTTATCCAGTCCGAGAGCGTCAGCAACAGCTCGGCGCCAATCGGGGACTCCAGTTGTGGCTGGCG
The DNA here is from genome assembly GCA_037043405.1 of Drosophila subquinaria. NCBI lineage: Eukaryota > Metazoa > Arthropoda > Insecta > Diptera > Drosophilidae > Drosophila > Drosophila subquinaria. Next base: position 570,656 of record JBAMBL010000653.1, read on the forward strand.
CTGCATGGACAGACAGAGCGAGGCACACACATTGATGGCGTTCAGTTCGCTGCACTGCAGCAGCTGTTGTTGTTGCTGCTGTTGTGGTTGTTGCTGCAGATGGAGGCACTTGACCAGCTCGCTGTATCCCCTCAAGAGCTGCACATTGTGCGTGTCCAGCTGCTGGTGGAGCAGCTGACACGAAATCTCTGACAGGGATTGGCCAAAGTACAGTTCCAGCATGGACTGGCAGGTCTTGGGATTGCCCTCCTCGCGTGCCACCATTGCCGTGTCCAAGTAAAGCTGACCCAGATCCGAGTGGAGACCGTCTCCGGAGAGGCTGCACTGGCGCCGCAACAACTGTGTCCAGGCCACACAGCGCAGCAACAAGCTGCTGTTGATGCTGTTGCTGCTCCTGGTTTGGTCCGTGCTGCCACTCTCACTGCCCACGGACATGGGCAGCAGACAGAGCTGTTCCATGGGGTGACAGTGGGTGAGTTTGTGCACCGCATGCTTCAGCAGCATCAGCTGCTGCCAAGTCGCCTGATCGCAGCTGGAATTCAGCAGAGATTCCCGCCAATTCATGTCCAGCAACTGCTGCACCGGCGGCGACAACTCAAAGTGTCCATTCTCCTGCAGCGCCTGCTGGAGCACAATGTTCTCCAGCTTGCCGTGCACATAGCTGGCGGCAAAGCTCGCGTGCTCCTCACCCTCAGTTGGCCACAGACTCAGCTGGTGCAGCGCCCCACTCACCTCCTCCGTTGCCGTTCCAGCTCCTGCTGTCGCGGTGCTCTTGGCCAGCAACTGCTCCAGGCCGCTTAGCTGTCCATTGCTCCGCTGCAGAAAGGGATTCAGCGTGGTCGTTTCCTCCGTCCGCTTTAGCTCCAACAGCTGTGTCCACTGTCCTGTACTCTGCAGACACTCATGCAGCTGGGCCAGCACAAATTGACGCGTGTGCGGCTCCAGCTCCGCTTTCTGCTCCTGCTCCTCGCCAGCCAGCACGCCTCTGTAGCCGGCCAATGCCTGCTCCTTGTGTCCAGCGGCCTGCTCGGCGGCATGTTGCAGCCACTGATAGGACTTGTCGCTCTTCGAACGCGCCCAGATGTAGAGACCACGCAGGGAATCCGATTCACCACAGCTGATGAAGGCCCAGGCCAAGTAGACAATCGCCTGGCTATAGGTGCAGTCTTGGGTCTTCTGGGTCAACAGGATTTGCTAAGGAAACAGAGAGAGTGAGAATCAATAAGTTAGCACGACTATAAGATACCCGCTACTTAAGTTGTACAACATTGTGGGGAAATTGAGTGACTGGCTGCCTTAAAATACGAGTACATTCCAATGACTACAACCCACCCAAGTACTCAACAAGTGTGCTCTTACTTAGCTAAAGACAAGCGGAGCAGTCGAGTGCACTCGACAGTAACATACCCTGGGCCCATGCAATTCTCATACTAATCCTTAATTATCGACCTATCGTTTCTGTGGCAGCTACATACATTTATAATATAAATGAGTGATTTTAACCAATTTACTCGACATCTAAGTCGTAAAAATTATAAAAAAACAAGCGGATCAGTCGAGTGCACTCGACAGTAATATACCCTGAGCCTAGGCCCCGGCACGCCGAAGATTTGATGCCCATGTTATTCCCATAATTATCCCTATTTATCGACCTAACTTTTTTTTGGCAGCTACATCCATTTAAATTTTAAAATATAAATGAGTGATTTTAACCAATTGGCACGATATTTTAAGAATGCATTAAAAGTAAAAATGATAAAAACAACAAACAAAAATTGGTTGACCAATCCAGGATTCGAACCCACGACCCATTGCGCATGGGTGCGTATCTCGATCATTAGAAAGAAAATTTAAATAAATGAAAACATTTAATAATTAAAAGTCATCTGCACCGCACCCATACCGAGATTCGAACCGCGATCTCCCTGGTTGCTAGTCGAACACTTATCACCTCGGCTACTTCGACACATTTGCTGTTGCTGGCAAACTCGATATACTTACATACTCAATGTACATTCCCTTAGAGTAAATACAAAACGAATTAAATCATTATTATTAATTCTATTTATAGAATTGCATTTAAAAAGGGGTTTGAAAAATCGTTAATATCTTCACTACTTATGGCCCAATCGTGTTGAAATTTGGTGATTAGTCTCTGGGCATGATCCTACACCCGTTGAAATAAAAAAAAATTTCAAAATGTAACTCAAATCCCGAAATTAAAGGCGATGTCAGTTTTTGATGAATTACGCCCCCCACAGTGGGCGTGGCAAAATTTTAACATAAACTTGTCCCGCCTGACATAATAGGGAGTCTTCATTCCAAATTTGGTGGTCCTAGCTCTTACCATCTCTGAGATCCTTTCGTTTACACGGACCGACGGACAGACGGACATGGCTATATCGACTCGGCTGTTGATGCTGATCAAGAATATATATACTTTATGGGGTCGGAGATGCTTCCTTCTGCCTGTTACATACTTTTGAACAAACTTAATATACCCCTCAGGGTATAAAAATGATAAAATTGGTAGACCAAATCAGGAATCGAAACCACGACCTCTGCCGCAAGGGCCCGTATCTCTAGCATCGGACAAAAATTCAAATAAATAAAAAACATTAAAATAATTAAAAATCATCTGCATAGACAGACCGGGGATTCGAACCGTGATCTCCCGCTTCGCTTGCCGAGCACTTATCACTTCCACCACTCCTCCACTTGGATTGATGCTGGCAAATTCGATATACATTCTCGATGTACATTCTGGCGGAGTAAATGTAAAATTGACCATTAATTCTATTTATAGAATTGCCATCGCCATTGACAAAATTGTGAATATCTTCTCTATTTATGGCCCAATCGTGTTGAAAGTTGGTGATTAGTTTCTGGGCACGATCCTACACACGTTGGTATACAAAAAATTTAAAATGTTAACATAAAACCCTAAATTAAAGGTAATGTAAGTTTTCGATGAGTTACGCGCCCAACAGTGTGCGTGTTAAAATTTTACTATAAACTGATATTGCCTGACATAATAAGGATGTCTTCATTCCAAATTTGGTGGTCCTAGCTCTTACCATCTCTGAGATCCTTTCGCTTATACGGATAGACGGACAGAAGGACAGACTGACAAGGGTATATCGACTGGGCTGTTGATGCTGATCAAGAATATATATACTTTATGGGGTCTGCCACGCCTCCTTCTGCCTGTTTCATACTTTTGCACAAACTTAATATACCCCCCAGGGTATAAAACCTCTCAATCTTGTAAAGCAACTCACCTGGGCATAGCGTATGACCAGCTCCGGCTGCTGGCTGTGCATGGCAATGATGACGACGCCGATGCGGATGCGATTGAACCACGACTGGCACGTGGGATTGTTGAGGCGGAAGAAGGCGCTCACCGGCTTCTCCGGAGCGCGCAGGGCGAACGCGCTGCCCTCGGCGGCGTTGTAGATGAGCTTCTCAAGGGCATCCAAGAAACCGAGCAGCATGTTCAGATTCGCACGCGTATTGGACAGCTGCTGCAGTGACAATTCGTTCTGGGACTGGCGCTCCGACTCCTTGGCACAGCCGGTCAGGAGACGCGCATAGCGCATCACAATCGCCTCGAAGGCGAGGAACGTGTCCTGCGGTTTGCCGAGTGTCGTGCGCAGCTTCTGGTCCACACAGTAACGGGCCGCCTCGTACTGCAGCCAGGCGGCGGTCAGACGTTGACAGCGTCGCGTGCAGTGCGACAGCTTCTCCTGGCGCTCATCCAGCGCGGTCACCTGGCAGCTGCGCATAAACAAAGCACGCAGGCAGTCCGCGAATTGTTGCTGCTCCGGCGACTGCAGTTGCTCGACGAAATCCCGGAAGACATTGTCGCGCACGGCGCTGCACTGACTCAATCTCTGCTGCCAGACGCAGACGTTGGCGATGCCATGGGCACGCCGGACGATGCTCAGACTTAGCGGCAGCTGGGCAAAGATCTGGGCGTAGGCGGAGTGGGCGCAGTTGCTCAACGATTGCAGCTGCTGCAGCGCCGTCTCCCGATACAGCTGCAGCAGCTTCTGGCCGAGCACAGACGTGCCATAGCCCAGCACCGTCAGCATGCAGTTGGCACTCTCCAGGGGAGCACACTTGGCCGCCATGCCCGCAACGCTCTCGCAGATCTGCTGGAAATCCTCGTGCTGCAGCAACAAAGTGGAACGTGCGCCGCATTCACCGAGCACAGACTTGGTCCAGTGAAGCAGCAGCTTCAGATTCAACGGCGCCAGCAAGGCGGCCTGACCCAAGCAATGGGCCAGGAACTTGAGTATGTGGCCAAAGCTATGCGCTGTCGGGGATGTGCTGCTGCTCTGGGCGTGTCCCTCACCGTTGTCCACCTCCCGCAGCAGACTCGAGTTGTTGCGAAAGTTGTGATTGGCCTGGCAATGGACCACGAGCAGGCTGAGTATGGCATGATGCGTGGCCGCATGCTTGGACCACATGCTCAGCTCCTGGGCGCGACAATTGCTGATGAGCAGCTCCAGAATCGATGGCTTGCACGCGTACATGCCAATGATGGAGGATGTTTGCTTGGCCAGCGCGGCCAGGGCGGATAAATGAAAGATGAGCAACAGACTGGCCTCCTCGACTCCTGGTTCCACTGCCAGACGCTGCACACAGTCATCCATGTCCTGGACGAGTTGCTTGTACGCTTGCTGCAGCAGCGGCACATTTTTAATCAGCAACGTCTCCTGGCAGGTGCGCAGCAGCAGCTTGTGCGCTGTTCCCTTGCCCTGCAGCCTGATCCTGGCCAGAAATGCCTGCTGCTGGTTGTCCGCTTGGAAGATCAGCTGGACAAGGTCGCCGGGCAAACGTGCACGCAGCTTTCGCACGGCACACAGCAATAAATACAAGCAGCTGAGTTGTTGTGGCTCTCCCAGTTGCTGCACATGCTCGAACTCCAGATGCAGCACTTGGGCGACAGCTGTGGCATCGGGCGAACTGTAACCGTTGAGCAGGCAAATGCAAAAGAGCTCGTTAATGTTGATCAGGGCATCGGCATTGGAGTCGTCATCTTGGCCTAGAACCTCGGGCAGCATTTGGATGAGATGCGAGAGTGCCAGGAATACAATGGACTCGCATGTGATGTGCATGCGCGTCATGCACTTGAGCAGCGAGTTGAAGGCGCCAACAAAGGCGCCAATCCGTTCCCCAGTGCGCTCCATGCCATCCAGCGATGTGATGTCCTCAATAAACTGGGTCAGGAGGCCGTAGCTAAAGTCCAACTGCTTGCTAAAATACGGCGTCAGTTGCTCCAGCACGGAGGCACAGTGTGACTTTAAATGCTTCGGCTGTCCAATCTCCAGCTGCCAGCCAATGATGATGTCCACCACATCCGTAAAATGTCGCTCGAAGGCATCGCGATAATTCAACGAGAATTGGACAATGCACGTGCTAATGGCCATAAAACTGTCGGCGCTTTCGGCTCCCTCCAGAAAATCCTTCAGCATGAGCATGATCTTCTCGGCATACATATGCAGATCGCATTTGGTGTCGCAGCTGTGAAAGATTATAAGTTTTAAGCAGGCATTTCAAGCGTAACCGAAATCGTTAACCGCTATTAACCGATTTGAATTTATAAACGTAACTGAAGCCAAACCAAAATAGAAATACCGAAATTATTCAAACCGATATAACTGTTTAGCAATGAATCAATCGTTTAGATTAGCGGTGGGCACGCATGTGCTCCGGGAGCCAGCGGCTGCTCCAGAATTCAGATTTCGTGCGCACCGCTGATTTAAATTCATTTTATTGGATTTTTATAGTCCAATATATGTAATAATAAATATAAAGAAATAAAATATAAATCACGTTGAATAGAAAAATCTTGAAATCAAAGAATTTTTGTTTATGTATATGTAAACATATTCTTTATTTCTTCCTTTCCGGTATTCGGAAACAAACAAATAACCGGTAACCGTTACAAAACCGATATTGTAGAATTTAGCGTAACCGATAACCAAAATTCGAGCTTAAGCGAAGCTGAAACCGTTACCGTTGCCGATATTCGTCTTAGAGCCTGGTTTGAAATAATTGCAGTAGATATCCAAGTTGAACTCACCTTAATGTCGATCGCAAGGCAATAATCAAATACTTCTGCAGCCGTTTATTCAGCCGATAGTTCTTGAGAATGAACTCCTCGTAGATGGGATACGACATGCGATTGATGTAGGCAATCAGTCCCAGTGTCTTGCTGCATTCCTCGAGCACCACCGGCGAGGGGCACTGCTTCAGCACCGACAACATGCTGTCCAGTATAACGTCAAACGATCGCGTCAAGTAGCCCATATTGATCGGCGTTCTCACCGCCATTTCCAGTTTGGCGCATAGTTCGAGGGCTGCCGTTGGACTTGTTTCGTTGTGCAGACGTCGCATGATTTTGGACATGCGCAGGTCATCGGTCATCGCCAGCTTGGCATCACGATCACGATCACTAGCCGTGAATTGCACTAAAAACAAATACATATATACGTATGCATGTTGAAATTAACATGTGCACTTACTCTTGCATTGATGCATCGTTTTGCGTGAAATCCCCTTTGTCATATCATTGTTTATATTACGCAGCACGGGATTTGCATTGGCATTAATTGACGACGACGCCTGCATATCGTGCGCTTGTTTTTGTGACCACAACAACGTTGTTTCGCTATGATGATTGTTAATATTATTTGGGATTCCATAGTTGCCGTTGTTGTTGTTGCCGTTGCTGTTGTTGTTGCCACTGTGGACAGTGGATACGTCGTTCAGCAATGCATCCTCATTGGCATCATTATTATAGTTGTCCAGTGTTATGGCGGCGCTTTTCATTGAGTGTACAGTACAGTACACCACGATTACTGATCATATATATTTTATTAAGTTTGCGCCACCAAATTGTTTTTGTTGTTTTGGCTTTAGTGTTGGGTTGCTCATACGAGTGAGTGAACAAAAAAGAGTTGCTCCCTGAAGTGAGCAAGTGAACAGTTCCTTCCAAATTGCTCTTTTTGCTCACTTGCTCAGTGTTGCTCTGTTCTTTTTTGTTCAGTTGTTCTGCTTTCCTCACTATCGATAGAAAATTGGTCCCATGTGATTTCTCTAATAAAATTAATTAATTTTAAAAAAATTATTAAAAAATTTGTAAGTACATTTTGAAAAAAGCAAGAACGCAATAAGTTTTGTAAATTCATAGTGTTAATTTTAAAATTGGTTTGGGGAACGTCAGCCTTTGCGTTGTGAAGAAATTAACAAATTAGTCAAATTCGGTCAAATTTGAACCGTTGCCAAGGCTGCCACCTTTTTTTTTTTGGAGCAACTGAACAAGTGAGCGATCTGAGTGAGTTGACTCACCTATTTACATGCAGTGTGTCCACAGATAGAAAATGCCGATATATTGGTTTGATATATCGATGGTTCAAACTAACTAACTATCGATTAGCGATAAATAGCGTTTTACAGCACTAAACAGCCAAAGATCACAGTTATTTATAAAAATATAAATACAAAAATTTATTTCACACAGTTACACTATTTCCGGAGGGTGCGTTGTAATACCAATAACTACTACTATAGATTTGTAAACATAGAATGCGAACACAGTTTTGGCTTTCGTTGCTTTTTTATTTTCAATACATATAAAATTGTGAGTTTGTCAGTTTCTCATTTTGCCAATCAAGTGCTGAGTATAAGCGGCCACAATGTTTGCCATTTCGGCATACACTTGATACGGATGCCGCGACTGCAGCGCAGCAGCTGCTTGGCAGCTTGCCTCAAATGCATAGTTTCTGCCCAGCGGCGCCGTGTGGAGTTCCGGGCCAGAAGGCGGCTGCTCGTGCGGCACCAGCGATAAACAAATGTCCCCAACTTGCAGTTCCTGGCACTTTAGCTCGTACAGTTCAAGCGACAACTGCGGGCTACAGGATGCCCAGCCTTGTCCATAGACGAACAGCGGGTGGGACGGCAGCACTTCCATATTAACCTGCAGATCAAAATCAAGATGAGTATATAGTCTGTGACTAAAACCGAAACTATAACCATAACCGTTAACCAGTTTTAACCGCTTAAAACTGGTAACCTAACCGAAACAAAACTTTATTATACTGCATTATATTATATAAAAAGCGAATGTATTCCAACCGAAATAACCGCTAAAAAACCTATTTATAACGGCTACTTTCGGTTCGATCAAGCATACAGTTTAACTATGCTGTCGTTTTGTAAGACTAAATTTGATTTTTATTTTAATTTGTATATTTATCTCAATAAATAAGATCTACATTTTTGAATATTTCTATTTAAATTTACATATGGGCTAATCCTGAGTTGCGGACGTTGCGAACTGATACAGCTCGCGTTCAGATTGGTGAATTTTATTGAAATTTTCTGGAAAATGCATTTCATTGGGAGTACTTTTAAACCTATATTAACGTGCATTTGCACATATATTAGAGAATTTTTCATAATAAACAAAACATACCCAAATACAACAAATAAGTGGAATATATGACCATATCAATCCAGCATTAAAAATAAAGATAAGTAGTCTCGTTATTTAAAAATCTTAGTTTCTGTTTGTTGTGGACGTTACGTTGCACTTTTTATACACACACTTTTTTTCAATCTATGAATATATATTAAATATCTTTTCAATATAGTTTTTATCTTAAATAAAAGAAAATGAAACAAAGTTTAAGATGAGCTAAGCGCTAAACACTCAGACGACCGTTTTGCCCAGTTGTTTGGGCAATGAAAATACCCTTTTTTTACAAGAATTATTGAATTTAAGAGGCAAAAAAAGGAATTAATTGATTAGGCTCGGCCATGAACAACCAAACCACCGTAAAACCTTTTTGATTTTGTTATGTGAAGCCTGAAAATTAATTCTATTAAAACAAAAAACAAATCTTATTAAAAAACATGCAGTTTTTTGACAACTTTAAGTTTCGCCCTTGGTTTAAAAATTTTTGGATTAGCCCATATCGGTAACATTTTTAATAAATATTATTATATTATTTTGCAGGTATTTCGATACCGAAACATACAAAAAAAAAACCGTTAGCCGTTACGTAACCGATATATACCAATTTTGCGTAAGCGATAACTGAAAACCCGAACGCGAACATAACCGAAACCGTAGCTGAAACCGGTATTCGATTCGGTTTGATAGCCTCGTTTCTGTCTTGTTAATGATTGATATAATACCTGATCAATACCTTTCAGTATAATATTATGTCACCTACCTTTAAATGCTGCGTATCATAGCTAAAGGTGATGTTAATGATATGTGACGATGATCTGTCGATCTTAACCACCGTCGCCTCCCTTAGGTCGAAGAGCTGACTACGCATCGCCGACTGGATGAAGTCCTCCGTACGAATGTCCTCCACACGACGCATCACACCTGTTGACAGCTCGATGTAGGTTCCCTTTCGGAAGCAAGCGTTTGAATCCATTGATTGATAACTGCAACGAATTAAAGATGCGTTAATTTAACAAACATTTAAAATATATTTAACAGCTTCACTTGGGTCGCGTTTTGAATGGATGAACGGTCTCTGCCGGTTGATTCTGATGTTGCATGTTGATTCAGCGACGACTCGGAGACGACTTGTTTCTTTGAGCTGCAATTTAGTACTGCCAAGATTCATGGCTATTTCACTTTACTCATCGGCTTATGCAAGCCAAGGAATTCATTCAATTGAGCGTGGTGCTTTCCATGGGCTTTCCAGGAACGTCGCCCACTCATAACACCGTTCGTTATTCGCTGTCCGTTGCCTGTGCTCTTGTTGTTACCTGTTTTATGACCCACTCCTCCTTTGGCTATAATCTGCTCAAAGCAACAGGTATGCGACAGCATCCTTCACAGTTTTAACGCCCCAGGATACTACCTAGGTTTCCGCTTAACAACCATTGTCTTGCGCTCGCAGCCGGCGCCGTTTTGGCTGTTGCGCCAGGCGCCTTGAGATAGATAGAACCAACAAAAGGTAAAAACACCGGACAGCGAAAAATGCTCTTGGTACAACATAAATACATTTATTTGGTTTTACGTTTTCTTTTCGCAGCCGAGAATTTAATTTGAGTAACGCGCCGCTTGCCAATGCTCTCCCACGTGATGTCCAAGGCATAGATATAGTATCGCACAAAGAAGTAGAGCACGCCCAGCGCTGAATACAACGAGGTGAGCAGCAGCGGCATGAAAGGCAAACGTGTATGCAATCCCAATACCCGACTGATGAAATGCTCATAGATGGGAATTGCTAGGAATCCTATAAAGTATATCCACTCGAGTATATGGAACTTTGGTTTCGGTTTATACATTCTCTCCAGCTGGCCATACATCATGGCCATGTAGGCGAGGTACAGTGAATAACGTGGCACAAGCAGATCCACTTCGAAAAGCAGGGGAAACAGCGAGAAGTATCCAGCGACTGCCAAGATATACGCATATTTGGCATCCCGACGATCCACCACAGCAAGAAGGCTAGAAGGAAGAAGGATATGCATCGCTGAATCAAATGAATTAAGTGAATCTCTTCGACCACTCACCACAATGGTATAAGGCACATAAGAATCGCTTTTTCATGCACATGCCAGCCAAACATGAACGGGAGCAGGCACAGAGCACCACAGCACGCAGAAACACCAACTTGGCTTGCCTAAAAAACAAATTAATAGATCATGTCAATATTGATATACCATATACATATATGTTATTTTACGGGGTAGAAAAATTATAAAATGTGGAATCATCTATTTTACTACTTTAAATCAATTGGAGACACATTACAGTTCAATAAAAAATTAAACTTTAGTATTAAACCAAAACAAAACAATATTATGGGCAAATTTATTTTGTTCCTTAAGAATTTATGAAATTGATAAAAGTTGGAAACCGTTTTTAAAAAAGAATACACTCAGCTATTTATTTATCCATCCTCCCTTTTGCAAATCGCTTAAATTCATTTAAATTTTTATAATAACTAAAAATTGAAATAAAATTAAAATTTGTTAATCCAAAAATTGTACCTCATACAAATTCCGAAACTTTTTTAAGGAATTTTAAAAAAGACGAAAAAACTAAGAATAAAATATTAGGAATCCAAAATTGCGAAGAAAAAATTAGGAATCATACATTTTGGAATTTCAACTAAGAAAAATATTTAGAGTACACAAATTAGGAAAAAAAAAATTGGGAAAAGTATCGTTTAATAAAATATTTTTGATTTCGGCTTTTCCTAATTTTGGTTTTCCCAATTTTTGTCTTTTCAATTTTTGTTTTCCCAATTTATGGCTTCCTAATTTTGGATTCCTAATAACTGTATTCCTAATTTCGGTTTCGTAGTTTTTGATTTCTAATTTTTCGATTCCTAGTTTTTGTTCCAAATTTTCGTATTGCGAGTAATATTTTTCGACATTCGTAAATTTGTAGAATCTCCAAAAATATTAAGTTTTGGACAAACACGACTATGTACCAACGAAGAGAAAATGTACCACTTCTGGTACAAATGTGCAACAAATAAATAATGAATACAAATAGATTAGTGCTTACTCTCTGGTCTTTGTGAGGAAGAGCTTCAACAGAATGGGCAGCATAAATAGGAAAGTCAGTGCAAAGGTTGTAGACGGCGTTATGTTGGGCAGCACCACATGTTTCACCTCCTGGACCAATCCCGAGCTAGTCGACGGTGCAGCATTGGGAAGTGTGCGCTTTAAGGCGCTGGCAGCCAACTTGTCGGCGGTATTATATAGTGCCCAGATATTGGGTGCCCAATAGGCGTGGGTGAGACCTCGCTTGAAGGGGAACAAGCGTGCCATCAGCTGCGGCAGTTGGCGCCAAAAGGGGCCGAAGGAGAGCAGGAATGGCGAGAGGCCCACGGACAACAGCTTGAGCATTGAATGTACAAATTGACCCTTGTCCAGGCAGTAAATCTTTAAGAGATAGACGGCAAAGGCAGGCGCCATATAAAGGAAGATATGCTTAAAGTTCAGCAGCACAGCAAATGCAAAGGCGCTCCATAGATAGCGTTTACGAAGCAAGGCACTTATGCTGAGCAGGAGGATGCCAAAGAGAAAGCCATTGTACTGAAAGTGGATGTGATCCACAAAGATGAGGCCCACATTCAGCAGCAACAGCATGGAGCCTGCAATGTGTTGTTGCGTTGACTTGACGACACCCAAAGCGGACAGACACGAGCGCACGCCAAGCACATATATCAGATCCATGACAATAACAGAGATTTTCTGAAAATACACCGTTTCGACTGAGGCATAATTCAGATTGTGTACGATTAACATTTTGGGATCCACATATTTAGCCGCCTGCGAGAGCAGCCACTCGAAGTAGGCGAAGAAGGGCGGGTAGTCGAGCGTCCATTCGCTGGTCACGTCCAAGTACCAGCGATTCAGTGGCAAGCTGTGTGTAATCGCCAACCAATTGCGGTGCACCTCAAAGTCTGTCGAATAACTGCAACAAGGTGGACAATTAGATTTGAGCGTTGATAGATTTGCCGGTCGTTCGACCGCTAGTTCGTCACTTACTATGCTGGCAGTAGAAGCACTTTAAGTGCTGAACTTATGCCAACCAGTTGCCAAAAGTAACCACTCATAATAACGTTTCTCTACCGGCTTATCTTGGCCACGCATTTGTCCGATATTTATTTATGTTTTCCAATAGAGGTGGGAGCACATCATGTGAAACAAAAAAATAAACTGGCGGCCAGCTAGCAAAACTAGGTGGCAGCCTTGGCAATGGTAGGCCACTATCGGCAGATTGTGGCGGTCAAGCCTAGTACCGACGTGAGATAAATTTTTAGCGGCGGAAAATGCTCAATATTTAGCTGTCGACGAGCGTAATGACAGTGTTGTCAACGCAACACGAAAAAATAACATAAAATGGAATGGTAACTCTATGCGTCAGCAGCGGTTTATTTTAAATATGAACATGCAGAACTGATTTGCAAAAAAAGAGGAGAGAATAGGCAATGAAAAATGTTTATTAATATTAATAGAGGAGAAATATGCGATGGCACGCAAGCACAGCGCGTATTTGGTGCACCTATCGCTTTTGAACTTTTTACGTGGGTGCTCCCTCTATATTAATGAAAAAATACAAAATTATCGAATTTATGTCTATTAAAACCATTTAAGCTTTCGTTCTAGAATATATCATCCAATATTATCGTCGTTATTGACCAAATTCAATTAGTCTTCATCGTTTTCACTTCTGTGCCAGACATTTATCTCCTATATACCTAGCGAAACTCTTAACAGTTCAATGTTTCGCTGGGCCTGCAAACAGTGCTGCCCATCGCCCGTTCCATATCTGGCAACTCCGTTTTTAGTTTCAGTTTAGTTTACGTCCGGACCGACAAGCGGAGATAAATTTCGCTTCTTCTTTTTCACTTTACGCTAGCGTTTTTTTTATATGGAGTTTGACTTACGCTAGGCCTTTTATCTCACGTCGGTACTAGGCTTTAGTCTGGCAACTCTTCGTGACAAGTGTTTTCACAAATTGGACAATAAGTAAAAAAATTTTGCGGTAAAACTGGTTTTATCTTCAGGCGATAGACTATTGGTCAGTGTGACCATGAAGTAACAACAAAAGGAGGTCTCGTCGGCTGTCAAATCGTTCGGTTTTTCTCCCTTGATGCTTTAGTGCGTGCTTGCTTGTTGACGTGAAAGGTATTGTCGTCTCACTCACACTCACTACGACTCCCTACGATGAGCCTTTTCACTCGCACTTATTGTTAGTATAGTCAAGGGAGAGCTTTTTGCCGACGAGACCTCCTTTTGTTGTTACTTCATGAGTGTGACCAGGTCTCTAGTATGTTTTAGTGCCAAATTTAAGGCCTTTTATAACGTTTTGTTTATATCTTGTGCCTCACACACGTGCATTCAAAAAAATGGGAGACGTTGTCGAGGCTCTATTTATTAGCTCATTGAATAATGAGCGCGCATCCTGCAGCGTTCAGGATCTTCGCACTGGCACCGATCTGATGAAATACAAAGGCGGCGGCCAAATGCAAGCACACAGTCTGCAAATGCTTGGCGCGAATTTCGTGATTGCAGCGAACAGCACAAAACCGTTGTTACATGTGTGGCCCATAAATGGACAGGAACAGATGTCCACCATACGATATGTTGTGCCGGGCAAGGTGAATGCCCTGGCCGTAAGTCCTGACAATGCCTATCTGGTGGCTGGCATACAGGAGACCATCTATTTGTGGCATCTCAATTCTGGTCGCCTGCTCAACACGATGTCCAGACATTTCCAGCCCATCACCTGCATCCGCTTCACCGACAACGGTGAACACTTTGCCACCGCTGGCAAAGATGGTGCCGTACTCGTGTGGAATCTAACACGCGCTGTTGCTCCTTTGGGTTCGGGGGACAGCGAGGAGAATGCTCCGTTCTACAGTTTCAATGATCATGGACTCGCTGTCACGGATGTGCATATTGGCCTTGGCGGTATACGCGCCTTCATGTACACCGTCTCCTTGGATCGCTGCTGCAAGGTGTATGATCTAAGCGATGGCTCAATGCTGCTCAGCGTCGTCTTTCCCGTTGCCCTACATAGTGTAGTTGTCAACAAGCTGGAGACGAGCGTCTATGTGGGCACCACTGAGGGTCAGGTGCTCATCTTTCACATGGAGAAACTGCCACGCATGAAGGTACAATCTTGATATCATTCGTAGCAACTAATATTATATCAGTGTGTTAACAGGAATATCATCTGGAAGAGGAGGAAAGTCAAGCGTTTATTGGACACACAGCTGGCTTAGCCATCACATCCTTGGCACTGTCCGTGAACGCTGACCAACTGATTTCGGGTGGTGACGATAAGCAAGTTTGCGTCTGGGATATTGGCAGTCGTCAGTTGATAAAGACCATCTCACAACTGGGTGTCATTACCAATCTGCATTTGCGTTTGATCAGCTCGTCCAAGTTCCATCCGGGACCCAAAGAGTCCAAATTCTTTGCCGACAATCTGAAGCGCATGATTAGTCCACCGGACGATGATGACTGCATTGAGTTGCTAATCACAGAGAAATATTCAAAGAGACGACAGCTGGGAAAACCAAACTTTGACTATAGCTACGATGGCATGGACAACATCCAAGGCTTAGCTGAGGAGGAGGAGATGAATGACGAAGCTCCAGCTAATGATGATGACGAGGAGGGGGAGGGGGAGGAAGAGACAGACGAAGATGAGGAAATGCCTGATGCTGAAGATGATGCTGATGATAATTCCAACGCCGCTCTCATCGCTGAGCTGGAAAACTTGCGTGCTGAAAATGCTCGTCTTAAACTGGAGGCGAAACGTCTGTTGGCTTCAAAAGTAGATAAAATTATAACGAATCCGCAGAGCAACAAATCTTCAAGGACAAAAAACAAAAAGGCTTGGAAGAAATAGACTTTAGGATGAATATTGGATTAACAATTATAATAAAAATGTGTACAGAAACAAATTTGCTATACATAATAAAACAAAAAAGCACAAAACTGTAATGTGATTTAGTTGACGCCTGATTTGGGCATATTATCAATGCCCTCCATCGCATCATCATCATGATCATGATGATCATCGTCATTGCTGTCATCGTCATTGCTGTCATCGTCATTATGCTCATTTTCCTCCGCTAGCTGGCGTCGAATCTCTCGATTTGAGTCCAAGAGCATTCGCAACTGCGACAATATATCGTCAGTGCGTTGCTCCACGGCGTCCAGAGCACAGCTGAGTGCGTCGAGGCTCTGGTTAACATCTTCCATCTCTGCAATAATCAATTGATAATTGATAAGATGATATCAGCATGATGACAACAATTTGGTTCACTTGGAAATTGGATTTCTACCTTGCAGATCGGCCTCCTGCACATTTGTGCTGCCCGACTCGCCGGAGGACGTCGGATCGTGGTTATTCCTTGGCGACATCTCGTTCTCAGTGCTGTTAAAAAATAATTAAAAAAATACACAAGGCGTCAGCTGACTTCTATTTAATTTGACGCTGTGCCATAGACGTAGTCATCACTTTGCCAACGGGAAAGGGCCGATTTTGTGCCTTTCAAATTTGGTGTTCACAACAGTTGTACAAAAATTATATTGAAACATAGTTTGAATGAACATAAAATGTATTTCACTGATTGACTTGATTCTAATACAAGTTGTTTGACTTATTTATATTATGCATACCTTTGTTTATTGACTACGCTCATGTCGGGGCAGTGCTTATAATCGATAAGATTATCGACACATGTATTTGATAGCTTGAGCTGGCGACCATTTTCAGAAGCAACCCTTCTGCTCGCATTTCACAGCACTGGCTTGGCTTTGATGAATATTTTTTGTATTAAAATTTAAAATGGCTTAAGAACTAAATCTGCATATAAATATGTATGTATATATGTAAACTACCGGCGCACACTACCAAGTAATTGACCTAAATATTAATTATATACCTTTAAGAATGTAAATTGCCTTTAAAAATGCAAAATGGCTGGCAAGCTTTCGATGTGCCTTTGAATTAATTCGTTATTTTAGCATAGTACGCAAACTCAAAAAAAGGGCTGGCGTAAGCCCAAACTCCATATAAAAAAAACACTGGCGTAAAATCAAGAAGAAGAACTTGACATTTATTACGCTCGGGTGTCCGCAGACTAAATAAAATAACAGAGCTGTTAAGTAAAGTAACAGAATGGGCAGCACTGCTGACAGGCCCAGCGAAACATCAAACTGTTTAGAGTTTCGCTGGGTATACTGGAGATAAATGTCTGGCACACAAGTGAAAACTATGAAGACTAATTAAATTTGGTCAATAACGATGACAATATTGGTAGATTATAGGCAAGAACGTAAGCTAAAATGGTTTTTATAGATATTTTGGTATTTTTTTCATTAACACAAATGGTGAATCCTCATTAGAAGTTCAAAATCGATGGGTGCACCCAACACGCGCTGTGGTTGCGGGGCATCGCATATTTTTTCTCTATAAACTTTAATTTGCATTTTTCACTGCCTATTCTCTCCTCTTTCATCCAAATCAGTTCAGCATCTTCAAATTTAAAATAAACCGCCGCTGACGCATAGAGTTACCACTCAACTTTTGGTTATTTTTCCGTGTTGTATTGGCAGCACTGGGCTTACGCTCGTCGACAGCTAAAAATTGAGCACTTTACGCCGCGTAAAAATTAGTTAGCTTGCGTACTAAGCTTTTATGTTGAATTTAGTATTGATAATTAGAGTGACCAGGTGTGTCGAAAACAAGCAGTTACATAGATCATGTTAAGGTGCACTTAACATTTTTGGTATATTTCTATAAAAAACCGTATATTCTGGATTTTTCAATGCGGTCACACAACAGCAGAAGTAGTGATGTAAATTTGAGTGGAAACATCGATGTCGATGCTCATCGATAATTTACAAATTTAAAATCGATGTTGGTTGATACATCGGGTCGAAACATCGATGCATCGATGTATGTCTAGTGTTTAAAAACCATACCATTTTTAGAAGAAAACTGGAATTTCTTAGATTAATGAAGCTCATTTTCTCTTAAAAACGTATGCTTTCATAGCAGTTTTAAAGTTTGAACAGTTTTTACCTTAAACGTATAAGCACAAACTACATGAGGTCATTTTGATGAGAACTTTGAAAAGATATATGTAAGCCTTCTTGTAGCTATAGTATCTCTGACCAATTTAAATAAATTTACTCCCTTAGGCATTGCAAAAACTGCCCAAATTACTATAAACTCATTGCCAGAGCGGCGAAAATGGCGTGTTGAAAGTGTGGCAGCCGATGTTTTGCAAAACATCGATGCATCGCCATGAAACATCGATAAATCGGCATCAACAAAAACATCGGAAAACATCGAGAAATATCGCTGAAAAAACATCGATGCTCGGTGCATCCATGTTTTTTTACATCACTAAGCAGAAGTCAGCCGGTTCGACAATAATGATAATAAAAACATTGTGTGTACTTTCGGTGATTGTTGCATAAAATTCGTATTGAAAATTGTTACCTGCTATAGGTAAGTGTTGCAGAAGAGGTAGAACGTTTCAATTTTCACAAGGCGATGATATCTGAAAAATGTGTAGTGTTTTTTTTGTGTGTGCGTGCGTCAAAATGATTTTCTTGTGTTCTCCACCAAATAAGTTTAGTCTTTGGATGACTTAATTGTTAAATTTTCTTTTTGTTTTAGTTTTATTTAAGAATTTTAAATTACAAAAAAATTTGTATCACAATTAGTATTATTTTGTTTTGTCCATTTCATTTTTTAAATAGTATAATTGTTGTTGGAATTAGCCCAAAACGGACGCGGTGAACAAAAAGAACGTGTAATTACGTTTACTTTTTATTTGTTTTGTTTTGTTTTGCTTAGATTGTTGTTTTGTATTTTACATGCGACATTTCGTTGCGTGTCCGTTGGGGGCCAGAAAAGCGCTCAATGCGCACGATTTGGAATGCCTGTAAAGCAAAAAAAAAAAAACAAAAGACATGAGGAAAAAGGGATTAGCTAGTAAAGTAATTCTAGGCGAACTTACGACGTCGACAGTGACGACCTTGGTAGCCATCATGGCACTTGCACTCCTTGTTGCCCATGCAGCTGCCATGGCTGCACTTGCAGGTGGAACGCTGCTTGCGTCCAATTTCGCAATGATCGCCGCGCAGTCCGTTCGGGCAGCGGCATTTGTTGTTGCCAATGCAGCGTCCACCATTCTTACAGGGTATCACGCACTTAGCTAAAATCATTCGCAATCATTACACATTGTAACTGAGTAATTGAGAGATGATTGAAAGATACTCACAGTATTCACAGTGCAGACCGTAATATCCCTTTGAGCATTGGCATTTGTCCTTTTGTATGCATTTGCCGCCATTCAAGCATTTCTCCTTGCAAATACCTGTGAAGCACACAGCAAAAAAAATATAATAATAAACGAAAATATTTATTAAAATTAATAAAAAAAAATATGTAGTAATATATATTAAATTTTAAATTTAAATTTTAAAAAAGAAGAAAAAAAAACAAAGAATAAAATTTTAGGAGTCCGAAATTGGAAAGAAAAAATCAGAAATTCCACTAAAAAAAATATTCAGAGTACAAAAATTAGGAAAAAAAATATAATTGGGAAATGTACCTTTGGTTTTCCTGTTATTGAAGGTAGGCCCGAAAAAAAAACAATAAAAATATGAAAGGGTAGACAACCGACCTTAATCGCTGCTCACTACATGCGACCAACACAAAGATGATTTTTAATAAAAATATTTTTGATTTTGGCATTTTCTAATTTTTGTTTTCTTAGTTTTTGTTTTCCCCATTTTTGTCTTCCCAATTTTGGCTTTCCCAATTTTTGTCTTCCTAACTTTGGATTCCTAATAACTGTATTCCTAATTTCGGATTCGTAATTTTGGATTCCCAATTGTTCGATTTCTAATTTTGGATTCATAATTTTTTTTTCCGAATTTTCGAATTCTGAGTAATATTTTTCGACACTCGTATACAGAATCTTTATTGCAGCTTTTCTACAAAAAGAGAATTAGCAATGCTTAGGAACGTGAATACAAGAGGCTTGCAGCTGATTCGCATCTCCAAGTCCTCCAAGCGTTGCATCGCCTCTAACACCACAACATGTTCCGACAACACCACCACCACCAACAACAACAGCAAAGATCAGCAGCAGCAGCAGAAGAAGGCGCCACCGCTACGTGCACGTGCCACGCCCTTGACGGATGAGATAATACGCGTGGATCATGCTGGTGAATTGGGCGCCGATCGAATTTATGCCGGGCAAATGGCCATTTTGGGCAAGGGTCCCATGGGCAAGACCATTGAGCATATGTGGGAGCAGGAGAAGGCGCATCGCAAGCAGTTTGAGCACTTGATACAACAGCATCGTGTGCGACCGACAGTCATGGCGCCCATTTGGAATGTAGCTGCCTTTGCGCTGGGCGCGGGAACTGCACTGATGGGCGAGAAAGCCGCTATGGCATGCACCGTGGCCGTGGAGACAGTCATTGTTGAGCACTACAACGATCAATTGCGTCAAATTATGGACTCGCCCAATCCGGATAAGGTATGTTAATATGTGAAATCCTGATAAATGCAATCTCATAACCATTACTATTTGAACAGGAGCTGTTGGAGACAATCACAAAGTTTCGTGATGAGGAGCAGGAACATCACGACACCGGCATTGATTGTGGTGCAGAGCAGGCGCCCTTCTACAAGGCCATGACCGAGGTCATTAAATTTGGCTGCAAGACGGCAATTGCTATATCCAAAAAGATCTAGAACTTCAAGCTTAAACTTGTATTTGCGACGACAATAATAGCGTTATTAAGCCGTGTGTACTTTATGTGGTAATACTAATAATAATATTAATAATATGTATATGTAGGGTGTTTTATTTAGACCTGTTTTTTTTTATTAGTTTTAAATAAAACACTTTAAATTAAATTGAATGTCGAAATCTTTAATATGAAGCGAAAGAACAATTTCTGACATTTAATTTTTAAAGAAAATTTTAGACTCAATGGAGAAGTCAATAAATAAACCGCTTTAAGATACACAGGTTTGATTAGAAAATGGATTCAGTTTGATAAAAAAAAAACTATTTTATTTTCTTTATTGCTTTAAAGTCTTTTGGATCTTTTCAACCGACTAAAAGGGTTAAGGAAAAACAATCTTAATATTATGATTTAATTATAATTTTTTTTAATCTTTTAGTCAAAAACACAAATTACATGTAAATAAAACCTAAAAAAATAAAATGTATGTAATTCATTTTTTTATATCTTTTAAAAAGGGGTCCAGCTTGGGGTTTAGCTCTTGAAGAATTTAAAATATCCAAGAAAAGGTCTAAGTAAATCACTTTTTCGTATTTGCTAAACATTGAAGATAGGAAGCGAGATATCTGCACTAATTTTACTTACCACCCTCGCACTGTGTGCCTTGGTAGCCATCGGGACAGGTGCATTTCGACGGCTCCGTGCAGTTGCCACCGTTGAGACACTGCGGAAAACAGAAGGCCGTCTCGCAGTATTGTCCGGTGTAGCCGACGTTGCACTTGCAGATGTGATGCTCGTTGCAATAACCATTCTTGCCGCACTTCAATGTGCATTCTGGATCGGGAGCTTAAGTTTTTTTAGTTTAGTTCGATCATTTTGTTTCAATTTTTTTTTTATTTATTTATTTTGTCGTTGTTTTCAAGAAGAGAATGTGAAAGCTGAGTGTGTGTGTGTGTGTGGATGTGTGTATAAGCACATCAAATGAATTGATATACATATGAATGGTAATAGCGAAAAATGGGAATTACTTATATCCATATATAGATACAGCTCTGGTCATACAAATAGCGCAAGGGAATAAAAAAATTTATTTAAAACAAGTTTTTCTTTTAATATTTGGGCTGGCCAATTTTAGTCTGTTCAAAAAATTTATTTTTAAATTTTCGATTTTATTTACCCAATTAACTACTTTTTTAGCACCACTTTTATTTATTATCATAATTTAACAAAAATAAATGCATTAAGTTTTTCAGCTATTTGTATAACCATAGACATATGGACAGTGCTGTGTCAACATTGAAAGAGAGCAACAACAAAGAGATGTGTAAAGAGATGTAGAGAGCAGAAAAAAAGTGGAAACTTGTGCTCTAAGCAGTGTTGCCAACGTCCGTTAAAAAAAGGACAGATTTGAATTATTGACAAATTTTTAAGTAAAAACTAAAATAATTTGGTAGTGTTTTTTTTGCATTCTGTTATTTTAATTCTACCTTCTTTGCATTCAAATTTAGATATAAAATAAAAGTTTACAAAAGAACACTACCAAATTTTTTTAATTTTTACTTTAAAATTGGTCAATAATTCAAATCTGTCCTTTTTTAACGGACTCTGGCAACACTGGCTCTAAGGGTATATACGAGTAAAAGCGAACTAATTGCACTTTGGGGCATTTAGCGACAGTGATAATGTAAATGATAAAGTGTAATTACAGTAGAACACGCCTAAGAACAATTTAAGCAAAATATTCAAATTCAAATCAAATAATTTTATAAAAACGATTTTGGAGCAATGTTCTGAAGCGTTTTCTGCCAGTTCAAAATATTAAATTTGATATAAAGCATTTTTTATTGACTTTTGATATACACTACCTTGCAAAGTTGTTAGTGAAGTAGGGTTGGAAGCGTCTATATCATACACACCTCTATGTGCGCATTCCTTTTTGAAGTTGAGACGTATGGGCGTCCCAGATAATGATTTATTCTTTTTGTTCTCGATCTTGAGGCCGACATTGAATGAGGCGGTGCCCGAGCTGTTTCCGGTGCAGGGCAGGAATATGCTAAAATCTAGCTTGGATTGATACAATAAACAATAAAAAGAGGCGCCCAGCTGCCATCGCTCCACCGAATCTTCGCTGTGCACTTACTTTTCTGCTCTTGCGGTATCCGACCCCGTTTACTGATCGACAGCGTTGGCGCCTTCAAAATGCTCTCGTCCATCGTCTGCAGTCGATCGAAATCATAGAAGTACTTGCGTTTACCCGATTTCCATGTGAAATTCACATAGTTCACCTCCGACGGGATTACCAAATAATTATAAAAGGTCGTATCTCGCATTTCGTTCGTCACACGACCGTTGTGTATGGCGTAGATACGATCCGAGTAGCCCTGTGGAAAGTAGAGCGCTGCGAGATTGATTCTTGATTAGTTAATCAGAGAGATTATAGGCTATACAACTAGTTCAAAGTTGAACCAATTTGCAGATTTGTGTCGTATTTAATCGAGAGATTTGAATCAGAAACTATATTCGAAAAAATTATATTTAAAAACGAATTCGAAAAAAAATGAAAGGTTATAAAGAACTCTAGACTTTGCTGGAAACGGACTTAAAGTTAAAATATATGAAGTATTATCGGGTTTACTTTTCAAAATCGATTTGAAACACGAGATTATATTAAAAAAAACTTAAAAAAGATAGTAGTTGAAAAAGAAAAATTCTTAAAAAAGAGAATATTTTGAATGCTATGGGGTTTTCATATCATAACTGATGGTAATAGGGGTTCACATCGCTTTATTTTGAGAATAAGAAGAATTCTTCCTAAACAAAGAAAGAAGAGATTTTTAAAAAATGATTTAAAAATATAAAAACAATTTTTGAACAATTTCGATAGTAATAAATATGAGTATAAAATATTTGATTTGATTTTTGGGACCCACTAACCGCTCAGCGTCTTGAGTTGTTGTTCGTTGATCCACAGCGAGATGCTGTCCTCGTTGCGATTGTGTCGATTGTGATTGTTGTTGTTGCCGTGCTGTTTCCTGCGTCCACCACGTCGATGTCCGCCACCGTGGCCACCACCACCACCACCATAGCCAGCGGCAAAGCTGCTGTCATTATCGGCAAAATTATCGATGCCATCATCGGCAGCATTGCTGTGATTCTCCTCCGAGCTAATTGAATCGCCTCGTCTATTATTATTGTTATTATTATTGTTGTTGTTGCGATTGTGATGCTGTCGACACTCGAGTTGGCCAAGACATAATAAGGTCTGCACAATCAGCACCAGATAGAACCACTTCACAAAGCAACCGAATCCCTGCTGTGGCATATTTCTGTTTCCAATCAAAATAAAAATAGAAAAAAACAAATGAAAAGAAAAGAAAAGAAAAAAACAAACAAACAAATAGATCATATTAATTAATAGATCAGCTGGAAATTCAATCGATGTGTGAAAATTTTTTGCAAATTGAAAATCGCAAACTAAACTTTGATCAATCAGCATTCAATCAATATTAGTTGATTGTTTGCATTTCTGGCTCGCTTTGTTTGCTTTTCTTTATTCATCTTTGACTTCGCCACCTCCTCCACAGTCTATGAACCGAGGCACCCGCAAATATTGATATTTATATTCATCAAACACTTGCGAATAAAACCCGATCCCATATCCGTGTGTGCATTTCGTTAAATGATCAAAGAATGGAAAACCCTATTTGAGAATCGTATGATCGTGATATATGCAAATATATGCATATACTATATAGTGTATTGTACGCAGTTGACAGCTGTCTTCTGGATTCTCCTCGTCAACAGTGCGGTTTCATTAAAAATAATAATACAATCAATACGCATTCATTCATATATGTAACTGCCATCTGTTTATAAAAGGTGGGGAAAGCATTAATCCATTTATTTTATTTACCAAAATTATTAACTTTATTTTTGTCGGATTTGTGGTATATCAAATATGTTCCGTTTTCTGTCATGGGAAGAACCATTGAATTTTGTTTATTTCAATGTTATCTTAACTATTTTTCAAATCAATTGATTTTAGATTAAGTTATTTTTGTTTTTTCCTATCACTAAAATTTGAGTTGGGGTTTTCCTTACAATTTAAATATTATTTGGGATTTTCCTTACCACTATAACTTGAGCTAAGATTTTCGATCTCGCAATATAATAAAGGAAATAACCAAAATGGTTAATAACCTTTGCCCCTGAACCATTGAACCACGGAGATATAAGGCTATGAAATCTAATTTCGGGATTTCCACCGCTAAATTATATATAGTTCACTTTCAAGTTCCTATAAATGTGATTAAGGTCGCTCCTGAGTCTTAGTTTAATTTAAAACTTCGTAGAGCATTTGACAATATGCAATTATTCAATAAAACATTATTTTGTATCTATGTTTTCGTTCTTTTGGCTCTGGCTGATGGTAAGTATCATACTAGTCTATATCATATTTTATTCAACAATTACTACAATCTTATCTTATCTAATATCAGCCAATCCAGTGGCCAGTATGGAAATCGACAATTTGCCCGTAAAAGAAGAATGGAAACCTTATATTCAGACAGCGTATGATGTTGGCAAACTAATATATAATAAGATAACTCATCAATAAAGTTGTTTCAACGATTTGTTCGTATTGCTTTTGAGGTCATCAAAAGGTGCAATTCATAACGTGTAATCTGTTTTGGTGAACAAAAGTTAATTTTAAGACTAACAACATTATTTTCATTCAAAATTTACAGGTTAAGTATTTTGTGAAACGTCAAAAGAATGAGAAACTTCAAGCTTTACTTTATGTCATTTCCATCTAGATTTAAGAAACTAAATATAAGAGCTAGAGACACCAAACTTAAAATACTGCTTTGTATTCGACTTGTGTCATCGTGAAAAAAACTTCACAGCCTATAAATGTTGATTTTGCCATTATTTTTTCGTCAATCATATTAATTATAATTTTTCGGTTTATCTTTTTCTTACAAATCATAGAAATGTTTGTTTAGCGCAGGTGAAAAATTCTTTTATGTCAAAATAAAGGATCCATTTAATAAGATAAATATTGATTAATAATCATTTGAATTTAATGTTGATTAACACCACAACAACTTTATTCAATTAAATGTTTGATTTTCCATTTTGTTATTAAAAGGTTTACGAAAGGTATAAAAAAATCTTGCTTGTTGGTAAACTAACAAAATGTTTTATGAACGTTAACGATAAGTTATTAATGTTTGATTGAAGTTTTGCGAGACTTCCCACTGAGCAGGCTTTGAATTGAAATGGAAAAGTAGAGATGCTACCGAAGGTGCTACTGGTGATTGCATTGATCTTCAGCTGGTGTAAAACAGAAATATATAAAATCTATAAAAAAAAAAGAAAGAAATACAATCGTTAATGGAAGCAGCAGCAGTAGCTGCGAGACTGATACAAGATTGGAGTAGGAGATTGAGATGCAAGATGAGGACTGAGAGGGAGACGGAGACGGAGCCGAAGACAGAGTTGGAGACAGACAGAGCAGGTACAAAGTCGTTAGCACTTGGCATGGTGTGAAGAAGTTGCCCAAGTCAACGACGCGTCGGTTGACGGTTGCAGGTGCAGTTGAAGGTGCTGAGATACGGGGCAGGGGCTGTGGCAGTGGCAGTGGCAGGGGGTAAAGGCAGCTCGACAGCAGACAACGCACAAATTTAACATAATGAAACAAAAAAAAAGACACAAAAAGTGAAAAAAAACGATCATGGGAAGAGTTCACGACTACGAAATACTCTGCGTTGAAGCACTTTTTTTAACAAGTTCGTTGTTTATTATGAGTGCGAGATGAAATTTTTAGGACAGACCGCCACTAATGCATATATTATGTATGCTTTAAATATCATTTAAACGCAAATTTTAGAAATTGTTTTTTAACATTCTTTTTAAATTTGTTGGGGAAATTCTTTAAAACTCGAAGTACACTAGCCAGAAAAACTATGCGTAAAGCCGTTTTTTTTTACTTTAACAGCTATTGTAAGTCATAGTAAAAAAAATGTATTGGGAAAGGTCGTTTGAATTCCGTTTAAATGATGCAAAAATTTCCTTAACCCAATAAGTACGAATTGAAAAATTCGAATTTTTGTGAACCTTTTCAACATTTATCCTCGATTTAAAAAAAAGGGGTTAAAATAGTCATTTTTTTAGCAAAAAAGTTTGTACGCATAGTTTTTCTGGCTAATGTGTGCTGTATTTATAATTAATAGCACATTTCAACATTACTTAATCCGAAATAAACGCTTAGTAACCGCTTCAAGTGTACGGTTATTTATTTATTTATTTATTTTTAAAGCAAACATTGCTGCCTCTAGTTGTTTTACAAATACAATAAAAATATACATTATACAATAGATATTAGAATAATATAAGAATTTAGTTAGTTTCGGTTCAATCAAGCACTAAATTGAATTATGTTGTTAAGGTGTAATCATCGTTTTTCAAATTAATTTTAACTTTGATTTTTAAATTGAATTTTTATTTTATATATTTCAAAACCGAAATTTAGCGCAACCAACATGCGAACTTAACCGATACCGAAACTGAAATCGAAATTCGTTTGTTTGATACCCTGATTTGCACAAACCCATCATACCCTTCATTGGCCTATTCAATGGGTGCGGGGCATAAAAAAAGAAGTGATCGTACCAGACCAAGACATCGACGTCGACGTCGACATCGAATCAGTTGCCAGGCAATCGGACACTTGGACGGACAGTCGGTCCACTTGGCTGGCCATTTGTCTGGCCATCAACAGCACGTACTCTCGGTCTATATGAATGAGCGTAACGAGAACAGAACAGAAGAGAAGATCGAGGCAAGAAGGAGGGAGGAAGGGGAAAGGTGGGACACAAAGCAGTCGATGATGTCCGTGTCCAGAAGAAAACAAGTTAAGGTGTCTTAATAAGATCAAACATGGCGATTATGAGGAATTACTTGAAGATAATGACATGTGGCTTGGCTTTAAGCATACAAATAAGGAATGGAATCGCACAAGCAACGATCCCAAATATAGGGTATTATTGAGGCTATATGTATATGCCAGATCTTTGCATCGGCAGGAATGGAATTTATCAGATACACAGAAGGAAAGTTGAGAAAAAGATAGAGCGGATATCATCCATACTTTCCTGCCAGCCTACACTGATTTTCACAACTTTGTTTCCTTCCTTCAATTATGCACAATTTGTAACTTTAATTAATCTTAATTTAGGCTTCACCCACGATCTTTGGAAACTTCTTGGTTGGAAGCAACGGATGTTTAACAAGTGAAAAAAAGAAAGAAAGAAAGCTTAAGAAAAAACACAACGCAATAACCGGGAGTAATACAAAAATAGCTCAAATCATTTGTTTTGACTTTTCCCATTAAAAATTCTATTTTTTCTTAATACTAATTAATGTTTAAATAATGATAAGGCTACGCTCCGCATAATACGATTAGTTGGCGCTTGAAGCAAGTGCACAAGACTCGTTGACATGAATTTGTGTGTCATAAGTCATAGAATATAATACAATATATAGACTCCGAGAGTCACATCTATTGCGTTCGCATTGCTCAATTACTTTCTAGTTGTTCACTACAATCCGTACACTAAGAAAAACAGGAAATTAACAATCCCAAAACTTGATGAACTTTATTTTAAAACAAGATTTTTTTCACATGAATATTGTGCATTTTATAGCAAAAACTTTGTTAGAATTGGGAAGAAACTTAAAGGGATACGAAATACAGGAATTTTGTAAATTGACATATGGGCATTTCCACGGAAAGGTCCACCGCGGCCAAAAACGTAAAATTGATCAAAAATTCACATCTTTTGAAATTTTCTTCCAGAAATGTTTTTAAGTTATTTATTTAAGCAATATACACTGGAAAAAATTAAATAGGATGAACATATAGATTCTACATTGGAATAAATTCACTTTTTCATATTTATGTCAATTTTCTTAAAAATTGACTTCCAAAATGGACCGTTTGTATTTTAACGATTACACTTAGTAGGACAGTAAAATTGTAACATGAACCATTTTAATTCAAAGAAATATATTGAAAATTTAATTTAAATAAGTTTTTCGGACTGTTTTGGACATATAATTTTTAAATAGAGAGACAGAAAGAACATTAAAAAGTGATGGTAAAAAATGTCCCGTGCGCAATGTCCCGTGCGAAATTACGTCAAATTGAATTAAAAAAAAAAGTGCAAGTCATCTTTGAAAAAAATCATAACCATTTTTAAGAGGCATCAATGCACAAGAGTTAAAAATAAGTTGCATTAAAATATTGCCTCTGGATTCGCTGAAATTGGCGTTTGAATTGGTTGACCTCACAAGTCACTTCCGTTTTGTGTCCCGTGCTAATCACTTGAATTTTTCTATTTTTCTTCAAAATGAAAAATTACCCAAAATCAATCTTTGCACCAATGAAAGAGCTAATCAAATGCTATATGTTAAGCCCTTCATCAGAAAAAAAAACCGTTTCCTTTTTACCGTTTTTTTACTTTGAATGTGTACGAATGTCCCGTGCACGTCCCGTGGAAATGCCCATATGTAGTTGTTACAGAACTTTCTGCTAAGCATCCTTATTACGTTAACTTCAAAAACATTAAAGCTCATTTAAAAAACGTGTTTAGTTCGTTATATACAAAAATTTTAAAGGATCCTTATTCATTTTATAACTTAAACCTAGACTTAGCTGAGAAACAGATAAATTTAATTATAATAGATTTCATGATATAAACTGTCGAAAACCCCTAATTTCAGCCATAAGAGGTAGTAGTATTTGAAGATTCTTTATCCTATTCCAATGTAACAATTAAAAAGTATTCAAATTAATTAAAATTTTATATTCATATCATGTAGGAGTATATTTACCCTTAAATTAAGCACTATAAAAGACTTCTTAAATTAAAAGCTATGTTTCTTAAGATATGACAGTCTTCATGAAAATTGGTGTTATATCTTATGTTTTTTCTATTAAATGCACTGAGTAAGGCAAACTTATTTTCCTTAGTGTACTCTCT